>ML681966.1:47598443-47788074 GCA_007922195.1 Podocnemis expansa | reverse complement strand
GCTGGGCTCGGCGCCCCTGACCCCCCAGGGGTGTCAGGGGTGCAGCCCCGGCTGCCGGCTGAGCCGCCCGGCAGGGGTTCACCCCGTGGGAGGCCGCAGCCCCCTTTGTGGGGCTGCAACCCCCTTCTGGGGCTGAGGGACAGCCCTCAGCACCCTAGCCAAGGACCTGAGGGATTCGAAACAAGTTTGTTTTGACCCCAAATGGGGTTTAACTTGTTTCGAAACAACACAGTTGTTTTGAAACAAGGGCTTCCCCTTGTTTCCAAACAACTGTGCGTCGTGTGAACATCTGAAACCTCTGTTGTTTCGAAATAAGGAGGCTGTGTGAACACAGCCTTGGAGCTATGTTTTGCACAGTGATTATGCTTTAGGAAGCACATGCCATGCAACTGGTTATTGAAATGTGCCAGTACTCCAAGATGCTTTAAAAAGGTAGAAATACGACCAGCATCCTGTACATGCTGGTCTCTCAGGATGCATATTCTTTATGTATTGCTGAATTAGCTTTAATTTCAGCATGCAAGAACTATGTACAAAATGCATTTATTTCCTTCCAGTGGAACTTAAGTAATCAGGAGCAGGGTGACTATTCCTGGATTCCCATGACAGTGTCTGTGAGCTGATGGTCTGCTAAATGGCTGGGGGTGCTTTGACAATGCTTGCATAGATGATCTGTTATACAGCTGTCTATCACTGTCATGAGCAATAGTTTCCAGTACATTTTAAAAACAGACTAGGAAATAGTGGGGGGGGCTGCTAAAATTCACTTACAATTATAGTTTTTTCAAAGAACCAAACCACACAGGGTGGGAGAGCTCAGTGGAACTATGCTGATTTACATGTGCTTAGTATGTGGCCCAAGGAAGATACCAGTGCAGTCCAGCTAGAGGGGCCACTGAACATCATCCTACCTTTAGCAGCATGACCAGGAACTCCCCAGAAAGGGGTAAGGAAGAAATCTAGAAAAACTGAAAGAAAATATGAGGAAAAAGGTGGCTGTTCTGTCTCCAGGTTAGGGTGTTTTGGATAGTAGCAAGCGCCTTCAAGCGACATTAAAAGTATAAGGAACCTTTGTATATTGGTATTTTATCTACACGATTGTTTATTGTAATTGAAATAAGTTAACGAATAGTGACAAGCTTAGAAGTAGTCTGGGGATCCTCCAAGAGGTACGAAGTGGAAGAAAATGCATTTAATGCATTATTAGTGGCCTGATGAAAAACAGATCTGCAGTTCAACATTGGGAGCCACTTGTCCTTAGTCTTGTCTTCTCTGAAGCTGCTGCTCCAGGAGGTTGGGGGAAATCAGCAATGTAGAACTCCACTGCTCAATATCACAAGAGGGACCCATATAATGCTGGCTTTAAAGTGAACACTGAATTGACTTACAAACCTTAAAAGAAAATTAATTTATGCTCTTCAACCTGCAACTGACAGGGTTCCTGATACAACACTCTCTTGAGGCTGAGAGGGCACACCTTATGGAAGGGCTTGAAATAAGGCTTGCTCAAGGAGAAATTGATGTTTGTGACAGCTAAGTAGATGGATTAAATGGGCAGGTGTAAATCTGTATCCAAAATAGTGGGTTTTTTTTAACTGCCCTTTATATAACAACTGCATAGACAATTATTTCCCTGAATCTCTTAGCTCCTGCATTTATTTGCAGAGCACAGGAAAGGACATCTGATATATTACGGTTGTTTGTAGGATAGTAAAGTATTGGGAGATATATTAATGCAAAGCTGTCTTTGAATCTGGATTGTTTTTACATTGCAACCAATCACATTTGATTGCAAACCACACCTGTACTCCACAAATGAGAAAACATAGGCAAGTGATGTAGCACTGTTATTTTTCCAGAATACATGCATCCCCATATGCATTTGTGCCTTTGTTATGGTAAGGTATTTTTATACTTCTGTTTCCAGAGATATTTAATCAGATGAGTATCTGCAGCTGAAAGAATTTTAATTGTGGGACTTATTTTACATAGTCTCCATCCATAGCTGTTTTTATGACACATTAGTTTTTCCACCAGTTTGTGCTTCTGCTATACAAGAGCTGACTTTTTATGTATACAAGAAAATACTTTTTATAGGTAGTTTGGCTATAGCTATTGCTTAGATGTTAAGAATACTGTGCCCTTTATAGCCCTGGGAGATATATAAAAAAAAAGATTACCTTATGCTGCTTCATTTGCAGGCGCTTCTTCCCTTGTTTCATGAATGTTCCTGGTTCAAAATGAAAGGTTCAGGATTTGATCATGCTATTGGACACAAAGATGCATTTCCCCAAAGAAAGCAATGATTCTGCCTCTGTTTAGTCTTTTTATGGGCCTTGTAAGCATGGTCATGGATGAAGCTTTTTTGTGCTCTCCCCTTTCTTATGCACTGCGTAAGAGCCATGTACAATTCACCTCTAAGGAAAACTCCCTTATGATATTTAATGTTTATGGTATGTCAAGTCTTGTCAGTTCCTGAGTATGAATTTGAAGTTACTGGTGAGAACCCCAAAATAAACACCTCACCTCCTTTATGCCTGCCCTCTATCCCTTTCTCCCACTCCCTCTATTTAGCATTCTTTGATAGTGTTCAACAGTATAGTATCTGAGAGTACTGAAAGGCCTAGAAACTGCTGACATTAGTTAGCAGCTAGACTTGTGCTCAGGTGAACACTGACATTTTGTCCCATACCTATGGGGTTGAGGGTGTAGAGGAAAAGTGGAAAGGCTCCTTGCCCCTTCCTTGTTCTTGCACAGCCACTCAGGGCCAGGCACAATCCATCATTTCATTCTCTTGGATAAATAGTATTCTATAGTCTGAAAGATGAAAGGCGATCTTTCACCTCAGCACAAAGTATTATAAGGTTGTACATATTTGTGTAGTTTGTCTTTGCTATGCTATTATATTATTTATTAAATCAACAGAGAAAATGAATCACATTCTCTTCTCTTTGGCTGCAATGGTATAACTAAGGACAATTTGGTCCATGTTATTTTAAAGGCTAAAGTTGAGAGAATGAGACAAATTGATATGCTCTTATTTCAAGAATCCTCAATAGAGCAAGGAAATAACTCTAAAGGAACAAGGAATGATCAATGAGAGAGGTAATAAATGCAATCTGTGTTACTTTGTTTCTTTAAAATGAGGAAGACAGCAGGCTCCTCCTTTCTATTTTTTGGCTAGTGCTTGAAAATGTATATTCAATATGTTGTGTGCAAAATATCTGCAGCTATATTCTCTTCTAATACTGGACCAACTGCATATTGCAAGTATCATTTTCTTCAGATAGGCAAGAGGTGGGTGGGAGGCAATTTAATTACAGTGCACTGCACCTTTACAGAGCATTTTTTTCTATTCCACCATGTCTGGTTCTCATGGTAATTGGTAACGGAGAAAGAAGGGGTATGTAGGGGCACAGCAGCATTGCTAATAACTGAAAAGATAGTACTTGGTCAAATCTGAGGTTATTTTGGGGACAATTGCTTTCTGTAACAAACACATGAGTGGAGTTTACCCAGACCTACACTTGATCAGTTACCTGGTAAATGGGGGTCATGAGAAGGAAAGAGGAAAACAGATCATATAATGACAGAAGTGGATCTTGATGAAGGATTTGGAGTTATGACCGAAGTGGGCAGTTTGGGGAGGATTCTCCATGCACGAGGGTCTTCATGGCAGGAAGTACAAAGGTGTTTGTGGGAAAAGCAGTGACTGTAGCTAACATCACTCTCACAACAGAGAGGATAGAGGGTGTGTAAAATTTTCAAAAGCAATATAGGAGATGAAGTAGTTGAAAAGGGGATTAGGCTTTTACATATTTTCTTTTTAAAATGTTATCCTTTGTGTGCTAGATGTTGTAGTAACATAGGAAAAAAATAATAAAATCACCACCACCACAAAGAGTTTATAATCTATGTATAGGTTGCAAGGATGGTGGGGACTTCTGGTTTTGTTTATCTATGGTACACACAAATAACCGACAGTGCAACAGATGACATTATAAGCAAGTATGCAAACTGCAAGTTTAAAATTGTGAAAGTTTCAACCATGCACTGGACTCTCCAAAGTGCCACATCAGCAAAAGCTGCAAAATGTCTTTCTATGGCAATGATTTAGTACCAAAAACTGCTGAGCAAACCTTACAGGATCTTATAGGATCATGTGCTGTACATTTCTCTTACAAATGTCAGTGATCAGCAGATGGAGTTAGGAGAGTAATGGGAAGCCAGTGAGGTGCCAGTTCCTTATCTACTTTAGAACACTTTTCTCTCTCTCTTTGGTCTTTTGTCATCCATAATTCATGCCCCTGTGGGCCCAATGTGCCTATTTATAGTAGTGTCTATTATAACTTAATAACAGTTTTCAACAAAACATTAATTTTTATGGCAAATTTCAAGCAGCATGATTATTTATTTATTATTTTTAAACAATCACTTAAAACAGAATATCTCTATTAGGCCATGGCTGAAACACTGTCCTTTTAGAGTAACATGTAGCAATTTTAAATTGATATATTAAAGAATCAAAATTCAAATCCAGCCAGATGCCTGTGTCCATACCTAGATATGGGTTCATTCATTTAGAACAAAACCACATTGCTAAACGAAATGTAGAATTCTTTTTCTGTTGGAGAAATCATGGATCTAAGTCAATGGCAAAACTTGCATTCACCTTGTAGGGGTCAGGATTTCACTCTACATGCAGACTTTTTGTCCGCTTAATGTATGGAACTTTCTATACAGATATACACACAAAAGGTAAAGTAAACTCTTTCAGGACAAATGGATATTTAGAGCAGTGGGTCCCAACCAGTGTGCCGCGGCACGCTGGTGTGCCACAGCAACATTCAAAGTGTGCCGTGAGAATCTGGGAGAGCTAGAGTTAGAGCTCCCTCCCTGCTCAGCCCAGTAATGTAGGCTGTGCAGGGCTGGCAAAAAGCAGTGGCGGCTTTTGGGGTAGGCGAAGCAGGCAGCCGCCTAGGGCCCCAAGCAATAAGGGGTCCCATCCTCAATTTGGTGGGCAGAAATGAAAATATAGAAAAATATAGAAATTGTTCCCATCTAGCAGAGCTAGTAGGGCTGGAAGCCTAAGCACTTTTCACTCTTGGCTTGTAAAGGCAAACTATCATTAGGATCTGTGCTTCATCTGAATTGCAGATTTCACCATTATCTGCCCATCACCTTCACATTGACATGCTAAAAAAGCAGGAGCAAGCAACAGACAGCACAATAGTAGGAACCTTTCCCTTGGGCTCAGCTTTTAATTCCTCAGTGTGGCCATTTATTCTGCCATTTTTTAAATTTTGTGAAATATTGCCTTTTCCTTTTCTTTTTTACCTATTCTTTGGCCTTTTCCTTTGACTTTGTGATCATTTTTAGTTTGGCTTTGGTTAGATCAGTTTACCAGGTAGGTCCATATAGGCTGCTACATATAAATACAGTGCTGTCCTTTTAGACAATCATTATGGCTGTATGTGATGTCTGGGCTGTATCTTTTTTTTTTTTTGTAAGTAATGTTTTAGCTTCTTCTGTACTTACTACTTAATATTTTTGAGGGGCAAGAATCTTATGAACTTGAGTACTTCAGTGAATTTCACTGAAATTTGGTATTTTTCATTTATAGCTATACACTAGGAACCTTCATTTTATTTATTTTTATTTATTATAATTATTTGTATTAAATGTCTAGTGCACATAAACCCAAGCCTATCTGAAACATTTGTAAGATTTGACTGCCAAAATTTTAAATCTGGTATTTGTTATTTTTGAGCCATCATTAATGTTACCACTTTTTATTTATTAATTAATGTTCATACTTTAAAAAAAATTAAATATTCATTTTAACTTTATAGTTCAGCATTAGCTCATTTATGATAAGTGAAAGATGATCAACATACAAGCCTCATGATGGGAAGATCTTTAAAAATATCATACCCAAGAATAATTTATGAGTTCCAGAGGGATAGTCATGTTAGTTCAGTTCAGCAAAACAAAAAAGGAGTCCTGGGGGGTCGTGTGGGGTAGTTAGGGCTGCAGGGGGCAGACTGGGGCCACAGGGAAGGTAGCAGTGGGGGCCAATAGTGAGTCCTTTAGGGGGCCCCACAAAGTAGTTTGTGGCAGGGAAGCAGCTCCCAACCTGTTAGCCAGCCTGCAAGCAGCCAAGGTAAGGGCTTTGAAGGGGGCTGCAGGGAGTTGTGCGGGGCAGGGAGTATGTGTGTAGCAGAGGTGGGTGGGAGTGGATGTGTAGCAGAGGGTGTGTAGCTGAGGTTGTGGGGTGGCTGTTTGGTCGGGGGGTGTAGCTGGGGGGGTGAGCTGGGGGCTGGAGGGATAGTTCTGGCCCTTGCCATGATCAGAAGGTCCATCACAGGCAGCAGGGGGCTGGGGGAGGGGGGAATGGGACCCACTGGGGTGGGAGGAAGCAGCAGTGGGGTGAGGATTTGCCCTGGGTGGCAGGGAGCCACTGTGGCGAAGGGGGAAGTGGGTGCTGCGCTGTGCTTTCCTGCCCTACCTTCACACTCCCCAGGTTCCCTCCTGCCCCCCCCCCCAAGCCACTCCTGTTCTCCCTTCCCCTCTCCTCTCTTGGCACCCTTGTGCTGTTCCTCAAACGGCTGCCCTTGTCCTCTTTGGCCACCCCTGCCAGGAACGGTGCTACCATTTCTGGTGCCCCTCCCCCGCAAGCAGAGCAGGTGCCAGCGCCCCCCTGCAATGCTTACCAGGCTTACTGGTTGTGCTGGCCCTGCCCCTGCCCTGCTCTGCTCCCCACACTCACTCCTGCCACTGCAAATAAATCGTGACCTCCCCTGTCTTGCCATCCCTGCTCTGCTACCCCTACTACCTCACACAGCAGCATTTCTGGACCACTTGTGCCATGGTTCATAAATATTCACGTTATTTTGAGCTAATTTGAATATTCATGAGTTTTTAATGGTGGTGTGCATCAAAAAATTTGAAGGCCTCAAGGTGTGCCACAGTAGAGAAAAGGTTGGGAACCACTGATTTAGAGCATGCTACAGTGATGTTTAACAATCTCATGTAACTATATTTCTATGGACATGAATACATATATCCACAAATACCTACATACAAAAAAATCATTAATTTAGATTTAAGGCTGTTCAAGTGAAAATCCCTCCAATGCCATCACCTAAAATAAAGGAGATCAGTAATTCAGGCAATCTTAATCCACGTGCTTTACAACTCAAACATCATGCTATTCAAACACACTCATAAACTAAACTAAAAAGATATCCTGTGGCATTTAAACACTAACACATTTATTTTTCACATGAGCTTTTGTTGAAGAAATCCTACTTTGCCAGAGGCCAGAAAGTGGAGAAAGCTTATGTTGAAAAAAGCTTTCTCCACTTTCTGGTGACTAATGAAATGGGACTTCGCCCATGAAAGCTCATGTGAAAAATAAATTTGTTAGTCTTTAAAACTGCCACAGGACTTTTTGTTTTTTGTTTGCTGACCTAGACTAACATGACTACCCCTTTGAAAATGAACTTACAGACTACTTTGTGTTGTATTTCCAACAAATACCCAATCCCAGTGTGCATATGTAAAGCCTCTAAATCACAGCAGGGCTTGTCTAGGCACATCTGCATTGTGCTCCAAAAGGGTCTGATCTCTAGCTATCTAACTAGACATTGCTGGTGCACTCTAAAAGGTATCTTGCTTGTTTTAATGTAGTGCTGAGTACCTTCTAGAAGTTGTCAACAGAGGCTATACAGGAGAGATAAAGTGCAGTATCAGAGCACTTTCCAGATTACATCCTACTAAAACAATTTGCTGTGCCTCGTACACTAGCCCTATGATTCACAGGAACATTCACCTCACTTTTATCAGGTAAGTAAAAGAGTTGCATTTTTGGAATATTATGATTATTAAGTTGTATTTTAAATTATTTATTTTTAATTATATATCACAAATATATTCAGTTAATGAAATACAAACAATCTATACTTAAATACTATTCTGAATATGGATTTTATAGTGCAGTGTGATTGATAAAATGCTAGTGAGATAGAAGAACCCAATTTCATACCATAGAATTTTTACATAGTTTTTATGATTATGTTAAAAACTCTGTTATGGGTAAACCTCAAATGGTATCAGTCTTTGTAGGGGAGATAAAAGGAACACTGAAAAATATAAAGAAGGATAAGCATCTTGTGAAGATGAGATAACTGATGGTGTCATAAAGGCCATTGGAACTGTTAGAGTAAAGTAGCTTCACAGATTGCATTATGTTTGCAGGGATCAAATTATGATACCAGATGATGGGACAGCTGGATTTACTGTGCCTCTTTGGATTGCTAAATTTGATACAAATATCTACTATGCATCACGCTAGTAAGTTAGGCTCTCAAAGTTCCTGAAAGTTTTGGAGATAAAATTAAACTGAAATGTAAAGGAAACTATCAGGGAGGTGCAACATGGTTCTAGGAAGGGAGGGAGCACTACAGATGCAATATTTGCACTGAGACAGAAGTTTGAAAGAATGATAAATGGAAGGTATCCCAGCTAAATAGCATTTATTAATCTTGAAAAAAAGCATATGACTCGGTTTCATGGGAGACGGTGTTTGGAGCAGTAAAATGGATTGAGGGTCAAGAGATAAGCTGGTAACAATAAATGGACTTTTGAAGAGTTTTGAGATGACAGTAGGATTAAGACAAGGCAGTGCGCTGAGTCACTCTTCACTCTACTTATGGAGTTAACGAATAGGAGAACCAATCCTGTGGATTGTGGATAAGCAGTGAAAACTAATGTATATTGATTACCTGGTCCTTCTGGCTGACAATACAGAACAATTGGTAAATATGCCATTAGAAGGCTTGAAGATCCTGGTTTATAATCAAAGACAAAAAAATTCTGAAGTTATGCAGCTAAGGAAGGTAAAAGAACTGGTGACTGAATTTCAGGAGAGATGATGAGTCAGAATCGGAAGAAGTAAACTTAGTGCCAAGAGAGAGGAAGCTAGGTAACTGAAAAGAAGAATCTATGTGCATGGCCAGCGGTGAAAAGGATATCAGGAATTAGCACAAATTGCAGAAAGTCCAGCAGAGGGAAACAAAAATGGTTGGGGGGCTGGAGCACAAGACTTACGAAGACAGGCGGGGAATTAGTCTTGGTTAGTCTACAGAAGAGAAGAATGAAGGAGGATTTGATAGCATCCCTTAACTACCTGAAACGGGATTCTAGGAATGATGGAGCTAGACTGTTCTCAGTGCTAGTAGATGACAAGACTAGGAGCAAAGGTCCAAAGTTGCAGTGGGTGTGGTCTAAGTTGGATATTACGAAAAGTTTTTCACTAGGTGAAGCACTGGAATGGGTTATCTTGGGGCTGTTGAAATCTCCATCCTTAGAGGTTTTTAAGTTATGTCTTGATAAAAGTCCTGGCTTTGATAGTTTAGTTGGCACTGGTCCTGTTTTGAGCAGGGAGTCAGACTAGATGATCACTTGAGGTCCCTTCTAACCCTAATCTTCTATGATTCTATGAACATTGTGGGACAAGCTGTTAAGTAACAAACTAAAGTGAAAAAGGTATGTAGTGTTTGCCCCCACCTGGTCTGGAAACAGTGGGTCTTATGGAGATGAAGGAAAAGACAATCCAAAAAAAAAACCCCGTGCAAAAAAAGAATGGCAGGCAAGCAGACGGTAAACAGAGTGCACAGAGAAGAAATTAGGGATAAGGTGAACTTGGGTCTCTCAGTGATAGATGGGCAGAAGAGCACCCATTTGAGATGGGCTGGACATGAGATAATAAATGGAGAAAAATGACCAGCAAAGAAAGCATGGGATAGAAAGGACAGCAAAAAAGAATAGAAGACAGGGGATAAGAAGGAAGAAATATGAGAAAAGAAGGACTGGAACTGCAATACCTATGAACCCATACCATGTATCAGAACGAATGGCAAAGAACCGTGGACATCTCTGACCCCATTCAAATGGGAAAAGAAATGTCAAGAAGTAAAGACATGTGTCTGAGTTTGTTTAATTTAACAGGCAGAAAAGATCTAGAAGAAAGGAGAAGGGATGAGAGGTAGGAAGATGAAACAGAAAGAAAAAAGACAGAGAAAGGCAGTGAAAGAAAAATAAGGAATTTTACCCTTTCCTTATATAAAAAAAAGTTTTAATGGTTTGAAGTTACAAACTCCTGATTAAATTTCATCCTCTCACTTAGGGGCTGATTCAGTGTCCATTAAGTTGATGGAAAGACTCTCATTGACTTCAGCAGGTACTGGATCAGACCATAACTTGTTCTAATCCCATAATATCATAAACAGTTAATCGACAGTTCAGGCTACTGTTAGAGTAGAGTATTAATTATAGTCATTGGTATTTTAGTTCATTTATAGTGACAAGCCTGACAAGTTTCACAGAATCTTTACTTAGTCAATAGATTGAATAAGACATTTTTTCAAGAGGAAGTGTCTCCAGTGTGTCCTTAGGTCAGTCTTTGATTGCAAGTGATCTGTACAAATGCAAGAGCACAGTAAACTCTTGTTAGCAACTGCAAGAACTATCAGACTATTCTCCTGTCATATATACCATGCTCATCTCAATTTCTGTGTAGTACCAAAAGCAGTATATCTGAGGTCACATTAAGGAGAGAAGAGAATTGCACCACAGTTTAAGGGAAACAGGGCCTTATTCATGCAAGTGAGTGAGTTAGAGTGGTCATAATTATCAAGTTTTTTCTTTATTTGAGATATATTGCTGTTTTCAGTGGTATTCCTATCCTAAAAAGGAGCAACTTGCAGACCAATAGAAATCTGCAAATTAGCAGAACTTTTGAAGTGCAAGTTATATATTCTTTGTAAGTGCACAACAAACAATGTATAATCCAGACAGAAACTCAGAGCACTTTATAAATATGAAAGACCTGATTTCTTGTGGGTTATGCCTATAGCTATTGTAATCAGTGCTAAGTAACTTTTTTCTTTTGTGATCCCTCCTCATCCATTTTTTAGAGTATGGAACTACTGAGGAATTTGGGGGTTTTAATTTTAAATATGGCTATTTGGGGAACAACAACAACAAAAAAGGAATAAGACCCAAAATGGCCAACATTGAAACAGAACATTCAAAAGAAATTCTTATAAGTTGACTGAAATATCTTGGTCAATTGAAAATGAAATTGTTTTGAGTTTCCCCCTCTAACAATAAATATAAAAATGTTTTGGTTTTAGTTAAGCTGTACTTTTCCTACTTATTTTTCAATTTGTCCCCTAAATTGAAAACTCCTTTGCACCCAGCAACTACATATGTAAGTCAGCTATCTGTGCCCACAAATGTCCAAGCCATGCCTTTCGGGTTCCCATAATGTGCAACAGGCTCCCTAAACATTCATGTATTAATCTCTAAATTCTCATAAGAATTTTTACAATATACTCTTCAGACCCTTAAGCTTCTCTCTGGCCTTGAATAGTTTCCCTACCTTTGGTGATATTCCTTCCATTTGTGGGGAACAGAGAAAGTGTATCCAGAACTTGCTCAGATTCTAGACTGTTCATTAAGCAAATGCGCACGCGCACACACACTGCCCCAGACAGAACTGAGGCAGAGGTGTCAATGCAGGATATTTTCCCCCCTGCCAATTTGTTTTCACCATTCGTAAGGACAAGCATTTAATATAGGTAATTATTTTTCACATCCTAATTAACCACAAGCATCTTCAGTTTACCCCCAAAAAATCATATGAGCTTAAATAGTGCTACTGAGTTTTCTCAAAATCCACTGCACTACAGTAGCACAGTACTGGGTAAACTAATGCTAATTGATTTGGGAGGTAAACTTGTAGCTCTGCAGTCCTGTCTTCAACCTATAAAAAGACAATTAATAACTAAAGGAATTAGGAAGGAACAGTACTTTACCATTATATACTTTATTACATTTAGTGATTTATTTCCAGTTCAAGTGTTATACAAGACACATGCTAAATCTTTAGTTAAGTTGCTTATAAAAACAGCTACAGATGATTAGAAGCTACACACTGAAATTTCATTTATTTTCTTTAGCAGAAAGAAATAGGCCAGGCCTCAATACAACCATCGATGGCCAAACACCATTATTCTGTGTGCTATTAAAATGCAACTTGCCAAATTCTGTCCTATAATCTACCAGATGTATTGTTCCTACTTCAATCAAACTATTCCACTTCCAATTTACTTTGTAGGCAACAGAGTGTGATATGGAGCAAAAATTAAGATGTGGTGATCTTGCTTGGAAGAAAACCACTTAGAAGAATGACTTTGCATTGCCTACTGTACTATAATCCTTCAAGCAGCCTGCCTCTAATCACCTGTTCAAAGTCTAAGGTGAACCTGAGCTGGAGTTAATTTCTTGTTCGCTGGGTATCATACCATTCAACCTGTCACGTTACCAATGTGTAAATTTGGCATAGTACCACTACCTACTTCAAAGGGGTGTTTTGTGGTTGCATTCATGTGCATTGAAATATGTTTTGAGACATAAGATGGAAGGTGCTGAGTAGCTTCACTAAGTATTAATTAGTACATAACAACTTTTGAAGTTTCATGGCTTAGATATAACTGAACAAGAATTATTACACAGTGGTCACTCTGGTGCAGTGACTCATTCAAGAGCAGTAGAGAACAAGGCTGATGTGTTGGGCTGTGGGTCCCTACAAATTACATCAAATAAGAGCTCTAACAAAAAATAATTATTCATGGAGGTAGAAAAATTACTTGCCTGGGAGCTTGAGCTTTCTCATGGGGTTAGTCTTTGCTGCTTCAGAATGACAGAGGTCAATGTAATTAAGAAGCAAGAGGGAAATGAGTATCTGTTGGGATTGAGGAGTTTTTGGAGACTCTGTCTACACACACTTTCTTCCCAATTTGCATTCTGGGGAAAATGGCTTCGCTTTTATTTGAAGTAAGTTATGCGTCTTCACATTTGTATAGTTAATTTAAAATTATATAGCACTTTGTTAATTTAGTTATATGGGTTGTGTAGCAGGGAGGAACAGCTGTCCACTGGCCAGGAGGTAGCTAGTCACCAGCGCTCCCCCTGCTGGCCCAAAGAAACATTGCATAAGGGTTCGGCCCAGAACCAAAGTGAGGGCTCAAGGGAGCGGGAGGACTATATGAGAGGCTAGACCTGTCAGCCATGGGGGAATCAAAGAGGGAGATGGTTGCTGAAGCTGAGAGAGCTCCCTCCTGGGAGCTGCCGGGGCCTGACTGACGGTGAGATCGTCCCCCCCGGGAAAGCCACGATGAGGTATGCTGACTGGTGAACCCCCTGGAGATAAATACCACAGGGGAGGACCTAGTGGAGCTTCTGTCAGCAGAGAGCCTGAAAGAACGGTCCCCACTGGACGCTCACGAGGATCTGGAAGAGCTTTCCTCCACTGAGGAGGCCAGAGAAGAGCCAACTGCCTCGGGACCCTGCAATTTGGAAGAGCTTCTACTGGCTGATGATTTAGATGAGCTGCCCGGTCCTGCCTCTGGTAGACAGTGACGGGTTGACCGGGATACCCTGGGGAACTTATCCAGAGGACCTGAAACTCCACCTCAAAGGTCCCCAATGTGGGGAGCCAGGAAGGAAGTAGCCCAGGGTGGTATGGTGAGTCAGCACATTTCAGCCAGAGCCCTGCTGACCTAGTGGCACTTTGTCCCTGCCACCACTAGGGCCCTGGGCTGGAACGCATTGGCGTGGGTGGGCCTTTGTTCCCCTTCCCTCCCCTGCTGCCTTCCGGACTACCGGGTGTGTGCCTTACCCCTGCTGGGGTTGAAGGCCTAAAACTGTACTATTGTGATTCGCCTTACCCCTGCTGGGATTGAAGGCCTCAAACTGTACTATTGGGACTCGCCTTACCTCTGCTGGGGTTGAAGGCCTAGAACTCAATATGAAAGAACTGAAGGCTAATGCCTGTCGGACTCCACTTCGCGCCTGGCTCTGCCAGAAGACACCGAGTGTAGCGGAGGTTGAACCCAACCCTACTGTCAAATGCGCCCTGCCCACTGGGTGGCGGCACCACTGAGGTGCCTCCCCGTTACAGTTGTGGCTGACACTTTTTGAAATATATGATTGTCGTGTCCATAAAAACTTACATGAAAAGCCTAACTACCAAACTGAGCCTCAATAATTTGTTAAATGGAGATTTCTGGCAAGCATATTTCTGTGTCTTACGAAACAAGTATTATTCCTCTAATTTTTATCACCATATATTTGGCTTATTTCAAAAGTGAAACTTCTAGCAATTCTAGAGAATTATATCCTTCCATTTCATAAGAATCCCAGATGCTTCAAACTCCATTAATGAGTTCAACTACCAGTGATGCTGATTAAATATAAATATGTATATAAACATAAAAAGCATCTGATGAAAAGGGATTTTCTTCCACAAAAGCTTATGCAATAAATAATTTTTTTAGTCTTTAAAAGTGCTAGCAGACTTCTTGTTTGTTTTGCTGAACAAGACTAACATGGCTACCCCTTTGGAACTTGACTAAATATAGTAATATCTTCAGGATTCACACTTATATACTTTCTTCCAAATTGGTTATATTACTAGCTGTTACACATCAAAAATGATGTGGGAAAATCAAAAGGGAATTTATGAAATATTCATTTTAATCAATTATTAACTCTTTAATTACAACATTTTTTCCCCAAAAGTTCTATGGTCATCTACTTTTCCTTAGTAGTTCATATCCTTCATGTAAACTTTCATATTTTCATGGTTTCTTCCCCGAGTGAGCACCACATACAATTGTCTGAAGAGTCAGCGTGAAATATTGGGAACAGCTGAAAGCATAGCTGAGAGATTTTTAATTTTGACAAGTTCCACAGGAGCAGCCGAGTCACCAGAGTGAACCATCCCTGGGTTTCCCTGGCTGTTACTGTCCAATTTTTAAATCCTCAGCCATTTTGCCTTTACAAATTACAATGAGGTGTGCAGCCACAATAAAGTATACATCTGTGCCATGCCAAGACTCCTAGGCCATTGTAATGTCAGAGGTGACTCAACGAATTGCTCCCAAGGAGCTTCTTGGGACCAATTGGTTGAGTCGCCTCTGACATCACAATGGCCTGTCACATGGTACACTTCACATCATGCATGCACATAGCAAATTAGGAGAGTTGACACCGCTCTACATGAGCTGTACTTCACTGAATACACAGCAGAGACCAAACGTGAAAGGCAAAGAAGACAAACAGGATGAAGATTGTACCAGCTAATAACATGGGATAGGACCAGGGAATGGAAAGAATGGCAATATGGCAAACATTAGAACAACAATTAAACACATCATCTTCATTCAGGCAGATTCAAGAATCAAAGTCTAAGTCCAGTTCCTCCTAGGTGTTTAGACACCTAAGAGACACCTTCAACTGATCTCAACAGAAATATTTTTGTGGATCTGGGTCTACAGTTCAGTGTATAGCAACTTTTATCCTGTTTCTGAAGTCCTTTACAATCTTTCCAGGCCCTAGTCTGTCTCTGATGCATACATACTGCTTCCATTGAAATCAGTGGGGGTTATGTGTACTTCCAAATGCAAAATGTCTCTTTATAAGGATTGTTTTACCCAACAGTGAAACAAATCCTTCTCAGATATAGGAAGTGGCTACTGTTTAACAGCGCTCAATATCCTAGTCAATGGTTTGGTATAGGAGCTGTAATATATCTTGTGAAAAATAAAACTATATGTGGAATTTTTATCAAGCAGAATAAATACACAATTGGAATTTAATAAGCTCACTGAAACTAACACTCTTGTGCTTCCATAAAGTGACAGAAAAAATTATTTGTTGTTAGTGGCACTATTCAGGTTGTAAGTATGTACCTAAATAATAGGTGTTTGTCTTAATCAATTTAGTTTGCAAAATGCAAGAACGTTCATAGTCTAAATATTAGCAATGAATCTCCCTTCTCCCACTAGCCTACATGTAACAATTGTGGCTTGCAGGGCCACTTCTTTAGAGTCAGTGAAGTTGAGTCTCTAACCAATTCAGTCTATGACCATTCTTCTGAAAATATTACCCAGAATGGCAGTGAGTGCACATTCATTAGTATACCCTGCCCTTTTTAATTTTCAGTTTTTTGACAATAATATTTTCCGTGGGGGGAAAAATCTGATGAGTTCTCACCACTGAACAACTAAAATAACAACTTTAAATCTTTATTGGTCTGGATTCAAACCACCAATTGAGGGGAAAAAAATGTACTTCATTGTGAACTGGCAACTCTGTGGCCTTAACATGGGATCTTTTATGAACTCAAATAATCAGGGGATTGACTGAAAGATGGTACCAACAACATAGTGTCACAGTGGAACACTGAGTTAGTACTGAATTAAAGGAAAGACTTCAATAGACTTCCATGTATTAAATTATGAAAAACCATTTTCTGCACACTTTTTTCTTAAAGGTATCTAAGTATTGACCCAAAGTGCCCAGCCTCAGTCTACAAGATTCAGTGATCACATTTATGGATTATATTTATTATGTGGTATAGCGTGAAATGTTATAATGTCAGCCAAAATTAATCATTATCATTATAGCATATATCAAAGGGTTTCAAATCTCTGTGGATATCAAGCATCACTCAGATCAATATCTAGCTAAGTCAAGATGGTCTGGCTGAATGTTCAGTTTATGCCTTTCACTCATGAGTCTATTATGCCACTGAAAATTTTGGCAACCATATAATCACTGTCTTTTTAGCAACATTCTTTAGCAAATCTGCTTCATAATTCAGTGCTGTTCTACTCTAGTAACATGTTTAGTACCAAGAAAGTCACCAAAAACAAACCTGTGCTGATGGAAGTAGTTGCTGGGTTCAGACATGAAAATCCTCATTTCTCATCTTGTCTTGCCACTTAGTATAAAACAGATAAAATAAAAAATATCGGCCTAATAGGCTGTGTTCACACAGCCCTCTTATTTCGAAACAACAGAGGTTGTTCGAAATAAGATTTAGGCTGTTCACACAACACATGGTTGTTTTGAAACAACAGGTCCCGTTGTTTCGAAACAACAGAATTGTTTCGAAACAAGTTAAATCCCATGCGGGGACGAAACAACGTTGTTTCGAAATGATTGTTTCAAAACAACGCCATGCGAACATGTTGTTTCGAAACAACGGTGACTTGCTTCGAAATAACTGTTGCCTGAACCTGCTATTTCGCTTTGAGCTTTTTTCCTTAATTCGAATTAACAAACTCTTAATTCGAATTAAGTTATTTCGAAATAAGGTGTTATTTCGATACAAGTTGTTTCGAAACAGCCTTATCAAAATAACCCCCCCGTGTGTGAACACAGCCATATTCATCAGCCTAAAATTGGTATAACTATGATTTTATACCTTGCATCTTTCCAAGTTCCAAAGGAGCAGCTGTGTTAGTCTAGTCCAGCAAAAAAAACAAGGAGTCCTGTGACACTTAAAGAGTAACAGATTTATTTATCACATGAGAAATCCCACTTTGCCAGATGTTTTGAAGATGGGGGAACTTACAGAAAGTGTCAGACAAAGTGGGATTTTCTCCCACAAAAGCTCATGCGATAAATAAATGTTAGGCTATGTCTACACTTGGACTGTCAATTCGAATTCCTGAATTTGAATTGGTCAGTTCAAATTAATAATTATTAATTCAAATTGAGTGAATTCGAATTGACATGGCCACACCAGAAACTCCAGTTTGAATTAGCAAGTCCCTGGACTGGACTTGCCAATTCGAATTGGAGGGGGACACCATATTAGATGTGGCAAAATGGCCATGAAAAACGGCCACTGCCACAGCCAATCCTCTGCCAGGCTCTGGCACCTGAGCCAGGCACAGGGAAAAGCATCCCCTGCCCAGCTCCAAGCAGCAGTGTGGCTAGAGCTGGGGAGGGGATGCTTTACCCCATGCCAGGCTCAGAGTGTTAGAGCCTAACAGGGGAAATTCCCCCTGCAAGGGGGAACAGGCTTCTCCCCAGGGAGCTGCCCGCGGGGAAGACACCCCAGTGGGCGGCTTGTCCCGGGCTGGCTGCCAGCTGGGAAGAGACCCTGGTAGATGGCTTCTGCCTGGATGGCCACCCACTGGCAAGAGACCCTGGTGGGTGGCTTATGAGAAGCTGGCCGCCCACTGGGAAAGCACCCCCGGCAGGCGGCTTCTGCCCTGCTGGCCATCCACCAGGCACGCAGCCCCAGGGCTGCATTCCTGGTGGGTGGCCAGTGCTGGAGAAACTGCCCACTGGGTGTCTTGCCGGTGGGCAGCCAGCAGGGCAGAAGCCGCTCACCGGGGTGATTTGCTCATGGCCAACCCCGTGACAGGAACCCCATTGCTCCCCCCAGCCCCATGTAGCTGGGGGTGAAGGCACCTTTGGAACTGCTGCCCCAGGTGCTGAAGGGATGGTTTTCCTGCCAGGGTGCTATGTCATCCCTTGTCAATTCAAACTCAGCGAGTTCGAATTGACATGGACACATTGGGTCAATTCAAACTCCTCAGCTCAAATTGACCCTGACTTCCATGTCAAATGAGGTTTGATGAATTCAAAGTCAGCTTTCATCAATTCGAAATGAGGAGTGTCTCACTTCAAAATGATGAAAGCGGGCATGTCCATGCACTTAATACAATTCGAATTGATAAAAGTCAATTTGGATTCTGCTCTAAGTGTAGACATACCCTTAGTCTTTAAGTGCCACAGGACTCCTTGCTTTTTTATGATGCTATAATTCAACAACTTCATAGCATCTCAACAGAGGTTGCTGGAGAACCCAGAACTTTGTGACTGCTGTTGCTAATACAAGAGTCCGCAACTTTAAAGCTCCTCCACAGCTGTGTATGATACTTCCTCAGTATTAGACAGTTGCCACATATTTGATAACCCATTTGGACAGGTTAGAACCGAGCTGTTTGTAAGGTGGAGTTGAAGGCTGCTTAATAGTAATAGCAAGAGACCTCATTTTAACTGGATTGATAACCAGAACAATATGCACTGCTTTTTGCCCAATCAGCCCAGACATGAGCTGCAGCAATATACCTATCTGTGCCAAGAAAGCAATGTTTTCAACAAATAAAGGTTCATAGAAGGCCAGAAGAAAAAAATCTGATTATCTAGCCTGTCCTCTTGTATAACAATGGCTATAGAACTTCTGTAAAATAATTCCTAAACCATATATTTAAAAAAAAAATCTAGTCTTCATTTTAAAATGATCAATGGTAGAGTACTGACAGTGATCCTTGATAAGTTATTCTAATGGCTAAGGACTTTGAAAAATCTGTGCCTTATTTCCCATCTAAATTTGTCTGGTTGCAACTTTCAGCCATCAAGTTATACCTTTCTGTGCTGGTTTGAAAGTCCGTTTTCTCCCATTTAGGTACTTATAGACTGTAATCAAGTCACCTGTAACTTTCTCTTTGTTAAAGTAAATAGACTGAGCCCTTGAGACTCTCTCTTTAAAGCATGTTTTCTATTTCTTTCTTCTCCAATTTATTGACATCAAGGTCTCAAAGAAAAATAGCGTTCCGCTCAATGTCACCAATATCTGACTCTTCAAGTTTTTCCAGCAAACAATCAATGCCAGTAATAAATAATTGTGGCAAGATGCTGAATTTCTATGGAAATAGGGAAATGTCCCATTTATCTACTATTTATTCATGTTTGTGTCCATTCCATCATAGAGCTCTCCTATCAATAACACTGTCCTCCCAGGGATGCTGAGTTGAATCCTCAGCTCTCACAAGCTCTCTTGATGCAGTGAATTCAAGTTTTTATGAAAATCCACAGAAAGTGCTGTGCACAGTTTATTCAATGCATCCTCCTTCTTCAAAAGCTGTCTCAAGGTAAAAATCTGGTAAATAATGAATGACCACATGTAAAGTTGCATTGAAGTCAACACCCACATATTATTAGAGTGTTTCTACTGAAGCTGACTACCTATGACAATCTAGTGAATTGTCTTTGAAGCCAAAATGGTCAAGACTTTCTCTCTGATGCTAAGGTGAACATTACTAATGAAACTTTGTGAAACAGACTTCCGAGTGTCCTGTGTGTTGATGGTAAATGTAAAACTGGAATATCCAAACACTGTCCAAAACAGCCAAAGACATTCTCTTCACCAGGCAATTGACAAATGTCAACATTAATACCTGCAACTTATCTGACATGCTCTGGCTAGAAAGTAGTGAAAAGAAAATCTACTGTAAGGCTGCCCCAATAGGTTGCACCAGGAAGGGGCAGTTCTGTTATACTTTTACCCAATGCCCAACAGACATTGTACAGTTTGTGTGTGGTTAATGAGCAACCTATCAGCATCAGGCTCTGAGCTCCAGGCAGTCAGGCCTAGTGGTTGGATTGATGATCAAGAACAGATACAATGAGTAGAGGACAGATGCAGGTTGGAAATGGACCCAGGAAGTTCTGAAACTGGAGTCCAGGAACAGGCTGTGGTCAGAACCAGGATCAGAGTCTACTTACAAGCCAAATCAGGATTGTAGCCAGGGTCCAAAACCAGGCCCAAGGTCAGAGCAAGTGGCATAAGTCTAAAGGTCTGTGGGTCAGTAGGCAGGTGCAGCGATTAAGAACACTCAGAGTAGCCTGACATGTATGGGGTAGCGATGGGCCTGAAGGCAGACTGGAAGCTGATCAAATTTTTAATGTCACAAGGGAACTCCTAGCTGAATGGTACTATTGCACAGACTAATTTGCAGCTTCTGTGGTGAAGATATAATATCTGAGCCTGTGGATTATCTGAAATGGGCTCTGCCCAAGGATAGGCTGCTGGGTCTTAAATTGCAACCATAATGTCTTCACTCAAATATGGCAATCAATTAAACCCTGAGAATGTGGGCAAGACTCAGTCAGACACCCAAGAAAGAAGCTGTAATAACTCAGAACCTACACCATCAAACGTTCCATCAGCATATCTACCACCAGAAGCTGAAGATCAATCAACTGCCAAACTCAGATGTCCCATTATACTACTCCCCCCAATGAATTTATCCAATTCATTTTCAGAACTGCTAGATTTTTTTGCCCTCACTCCTCCCTTTGGAAGAATGTCACTCCTCTGATGGATTAACCTGCATCCAGCTTCAAGTCTAAAGTTTCTGATGGCCAATTGCTATCCATTTGTTCTTGTGTCCCCATTGGCACTGAACTTAAATAATTCCTCTCTCTCCCTGGTTTTTATCCCTCTAATGTATTTATACAGAGCAATCACTGAAGACTCTGCTGGAGGGGTGAGTAGTAGTAGTTAAATGAGCAGCTCTGGTGAATAACCAGCCCATTTGTTTGTTGTTCAGTATCCAGTTGAGATATCACTGAGAGAAAAAGGGAGGTGAGTGCTTTTTGCATTCCTCGAATGGTGGACTCCCAACTATGTGAGGCCAGTGATGCTAAGTTATTTTAATCATTAGAAGCACGATTATGGTTTTTGCCTTATTTGTTACCATTTTCTGTCCCTAGTATTTCTGCTTAGATTCATTTTAATCTGTTCTTTATTAATAAACTTCATCTTCTTTTGTTATTCATTCATCTCAGTGCTGTTATCCTAGAGTGAGGTGTGCATCTTCAACTAAGCCAACAGACTGGTGTGTATCCTTTGGAGACAGCAGACTTGGTATTTCTGTAGGGCAACCAGTGCCAGGAGCTGGATGCTGCAGAGGAATGTTGTTTTGGGGCAGAGGGGTCAAGAACGCCAAGGGTTAACCTACAACACAAAATGTCAACTGGCAGAGTCCTGAGGCGTTTGTTTGACTGGTTAAATGACTGAGATGGCAGTGAGCTGTCACACAGTAGATCACCAATGAATGTTTCTCTCTCCAACTCAGAAGGGTAACAAGGTGACTCTCAGTTCTGGATGCCCTGAAGAACGTATCACGGGAACATTGCCAAGTCATTTGCTAAGAAAGATAAGGAATATTGATGGTTGACTCATGCAGACAATTTAGAACAAGCTGCCAGCAGGCAAAGTTCCTGTGGCTTCTATTCAGCTCTACAGTATAGCAGCAGAAGATGGCCCCAGTTTGTTAATCAGGATGGCTATATGAGCTAGAGTCTGCCGGATCAGTTATATAAATGGGAAGATTATTTTAAGAGAATCCACAATTGTACCTTTCCCTAAGTCTCTCTTCTGCTTGAACAGATCTGGATCACATTCCATAAGCTGAAATCTAGGAAAGCACCAGGGGTTTGTAACACTACCCAGGGGTAGCTGAAGATAAACGAGAGTATTGTTGCATCACAGACTCTTCCAGACCATCAGGTGCACCAGTATCACCTTTGATGATCAGAAGAAGGGTATTAGTCTGCTTCTTTTAAAAGAGAGCGATAAGCCAAATGTAGCAACTATAGAGGAAATTACACTATTGTTGATCCTAATGAAAGTCTCTGCTTCCATGTTAATGACTTGAATCAGTTCTATGTGTTGTAACAAAGACCAGGATGTTTATCAGACTTTAGCAATAGTAATAGATATCTTTGCTATGCAGAGAAAACATTTAATAGTTTATCTGCAGGCTTAACTTGAATGCTTTTATTAAAATGTATTTTTGTCTTATATTCATAATCAAGTAAGCAATAAAATTAATTTAATTTAAATAATTCAATAATTTAATTAAGTACACTAAATAAATGCATTAATTAAATAATCTCCACATTATGGCTGCCTTTTTCTGAACCTCCCTTCCCCCCACAAAATACCATACATGCTGCTCTCCGAATTTTCCCTGATCCCTAACTTAAAGAAGTTTATTTCTTCAATGGGCCTTTCAAAATTCTCTCTCATTTCCTTTATCACTTTTTCTTCAGGAGCTGGTAACTGATATTTTAAAAGCTTCAGTTTATTTCCTTTTCTGATTTTTCAGTGAGCAGTTTGGGGGCAATAAACATGTTATTTGCTCTATTGTTTAGCTATATTAAAACAGTCAAGGACATTTGATTCAGTAAAGGCAGCTGGCTATATAAATACAATATTAAGTAACATCATAGGCAGCTATAAAAATAAAAGGGTTTAAGATCATAACTGTAACAATAACTTTGGTATAATAAAAGACAACTAAATAGGGCCCATTATGTTTTTATTGCCATCTGTCACAATCTCTGTTTTGGATGATATTGCTACAGTTTCATAGTCTCTTTACACTAAAAGAATTTGGAATAAAATGCAAGTCAGCAGAAAATGAGATTGTGTTAAATTGTGTTGTCTTGGTAAGTGCAAATACTGGCATCAACATTTAGATTTCTTTCTTCCTAATCTTTCAGCCAATGACATTTGGTCTCAATTCTGTGGAGAATGTGAAGTCACAAGTCACAAAGTAAATTTTTGTCTGAGTTCTTTCTTTAAAAGTCATAGCAAAATGTCAGGTGCATTAAAAGTATGGCATCCACTATACAAATGGGAAAGCATAAAAACATAGATTTTCAGGTGATCCTTTATATTACTAACTTATTCTATTTTCCTATTTTTTAATGTTCTTCACAGTTAACATCTTCCAGTAAGAGAGAATGCCAAGAAATCAGATCTGGGTATTTTGTGTGGCAATTCAGACAGTGCTAACTTTCAGAGGTTACCAGGCTGGCCTAGTAACAAACAGGTTTTTCTTTTTGTGTTTGTTTCTTTGAGAGAAAACAACTTGAGTCCAAGAAGAATTAGCACATTGAACTGTTTTTTTCTCAACCATTAATGTTTTGATTTTTAATTTCCCTGTTCTACAAAATAGTGATTACCCCAGAAACAATATGTCATTAAAATATTCATGTTCACCATTTGCCATCCAAAAATATCTACAATGAGTACACTACTCTCCAACATCAGCAATGCAAGATACTTCAGTACTGCTCTCACAATGCCCATTCTACTCTATTTAAATTGTTTAATAAATTCTTTTAGTCAACATGGTCTAATTACTACTACTTGTCTATATGAATTCATATTATTTGTACATGTATTTGATGTCACCACAAACACGCCCTAAAAATAGGAAGAGATCACAAGTAATGGTATAAGGAGCAGGCTTTCACCATCCAAACTACAATGTTGAATGAATTGTTTTTTAAAAAAAGAACATGATCTTTTTAACTCAGCTCGACTATATACTATACTTTGAATGCTAAAGGAAGGTCAACAAAGAAAAACACTTCACTTCTGAGAAAGCATCAAAGAACTTCTTGGAGAAAGTAGAGAGATGTATCTCGGGGGAGGGGGGTTGACATTTCCACGTGTTGCCTTTTGCACCCAAATACAGGTAGATCACCTTAATGTTCTATGAGAAAGTGTTTCCCTGACAAATAGTTTTAAGTAAAAATAACCTTGTTACCCTAAAATTGTTTTGTTCAGACAAGTTAATATAGAATTCTATTCACAATTCTCAGTCTATGCTTTTAGAAACATACTGAAATGATTGTTCTTCAAAGTATTAATTCAAGTAAGTAGCCAACACTTCCACACCTTTTTTCCCCCTAAACTTAAGTAGATGTATTGTTACTGTGACAAAACTGGAGATGGAGTTTTCACCGTGAAATGGAAAGCATATGCATGCAATTAAAGACATCAGTATTAGTTTATTATGTAGTCTAAATAAAAAAGGACATCTCCAGTGGAAAAACAGTATTTCTTCTGATGGATTAACTGTGGGGAATGATTTATTATTATATCCAAAATATAGCCACATGTTTTGTTATATTTCATTTGTGCACTGGCTTCCCTGCATAATTTTTTCAATGTAGAACTTATTTTTTAATTCCACAACAAATTGGATATCATGACTATCAGCAATTACACTACCCAGTTGTTACTTGGTCTCAAAAGTGAATAATCCTCAAAAATAGAGCCAAGAATGGAAAGCAAAACAAAAGGAGAGCATTAGTAATTGTTTCCAGGTTAAAATATTCTTACTTTTATTTACTGATATGATGTGTTGTTTAAATATGTTTAAATCTTTGAACATCTTGTTACACATCTGTCCAAATGGGATTTTATTGCTGTTGAATTTAATATAATCCTTTTCTCAAATAACAGTTATAATAAGGCTTAGCACTACCTTTATATGTGGCAGAATTTCCTTTTCTAAAAATCTCAAATTCAAAGTTTCATTGATTTTTCTTTTACTGAAAAAAAAGCAGTAATTGCACTAGTGTTTTGTTTAAACTTTATTTACTTTTTATTCTCCAACAGAAAAAAGCAGGGAGAAAAGATGTTGTTAGAACCAGCACAAATATTCTGGTACTGAATATGGTGGCCTGTCTACCAAGCCATGACTGTTTGGTGTGTGATTTCCAAATAGAATAATCCACACTGAACTTCCACTTTCCATCTCTCACACATAGCACTGTTTGAAACCCATGAACTAGAAATTTTTAAAGTGTTCCAATTTGTTTAATTCATATATGTGTTTTCCCTTATGGTATACAAAATATAATTTCTTTGCTATATTCAGTGTTCTGAATTTTACCATGACATTAAAAGAAGCAAGATATTCATTTGTTATTAAGAATTCCTTGGTGATATATGGTCTACTAAACACAATAAAAACAGGACTGAGCTAATGGTAAAATTATTCCCTATGTAAACATAAAAAAATGCAGCAAATATCACTTTAGACTTACTGGTTCATTGCATTTGAAAACTTATGGAAAATAGATTTGTCTCTTTTACTTTTGTTATGAAAACATGAAGTTCAGTTATCAACAGCAATATAAATTGATGGATGCTTAGCTAAATGTCACTCCTCTCCTATAATAAATTGAGCAGCACTCACAACATCACATTTGCTTGACAGTGCAATCTGAGTAAAGTTTAAAAGATATTTATTCCTTTTGTGCCAAGATGCTATCTGTAAATTTAAAATGAAAAAATTCCCAGAAGTAATGGGATTCCACCTAAACCCACTAACTGATCCATAACCATTGCCAATGGAGTTTTGTTAGTGAAAGGACAGGGTTTTCACTACACACCAACATTTTAAAAGCTTAATGAAGAGAAGAAAATAAAAGGATTTCTGAAGAAATTTGTCAGGTGCTCCTGCATAATTAACCTGTCTTGAGACTTCACCTTTCAAAACCTGATGTATTCTGCATGATGGATTGTCTATTAAACTTAAATAAAAATGACAAAGCAAATATATTTGGAAAATTCAGCCCACTGACCTACACTGCCCTCAAAATACAGCTGATAATGTTGGTGAATATTGTAACTGAGGATACCGTACAGTCAGGCTGAAAAGAAAAAAAAAGATAGGTGTCTAAAGATTGCAGGGTGCTTACATTAAATAAAAGGATGTTGTTTGGCTGCTTAGAACAGGCAAGTAATGCTCCATTACAACTTGTGGGTTGAGACTTGCTGTAACCATTCAGGTTCTCAATGCACTAAATTTTGTTACCTCAGGTTAAGGTGTAATTAAACCACATGGTCAGCTAACACCTTTGTAAAGCTCATGTGGATATTCTCCTAACACAAGTTCTTTACTCTAACTTGAACCTGGAGAAAGCTAAAAAACTCTAAAATGCAGAAAAGTCCATGGTAGAAAAATAATTATAATAATACTGATAATGAACCCACAAACTATTAGCACTAATTCATGTCATCCAAAGGCAGATTTTTCTTGCCAGGTTTGTATTTTCAGAAATTTGAATTAAACAGACCCTAAGTTCCACGAGTTTTAACTAAATAGAAGCCTGCTCAAATAGCAACAATACTACTACAGCCTAGTGCAATGACCTGTTTTCACTAAGAAGCAGGGCTTACTAAATTTTTTCCCTTTCTGCTATGAATGGACCATTTATAGGCTGCTCCTGATGTAAACACTTAACTCCTAAATACTCAGTGATGAGCTCTACATCAGTATAACAATCCTTAACACCTGTGTGTGAGTGACCTGCTGAACATGAGGTCTTTTCAGCCTTAGAGTAAGAAAATTAAGGCCCCAGTCGTACAAACTGTTTCAGGTATCCATACCTTTATAATCAAGGCCTAATTGGTTCAGTCTGTAAAAGGGCTGGCTAAAAACATGACCATTTTCATTGGCACTTGGAAATAACCAGATGCTATCAGCCTCCCTATTCCAGCTTATCAGCAATACTGAAATATTCTTTTGTAATTAGAAAAATGATTAGTTAGTGAATGCATTATAGCCTGGCAGTGATCATAAGTAATCATCTGGTGGCTGTACAGACGCCTGTGTCAAAGAGCTGATGTGCTCATTTCCCAACATAAATACTGCAGCTACAGTCGGCACCCTTGTTTGCAACCTCAGCAGCAGAAAAGCCAAGGACTGAATAGGCATGGAGACTAATTATTTAGTCTATTGGTGTTCCATTCAGAACATGCTTTGAGTCCAATGCAGAAGAGTGAGGAAGCCTGATCCACCACTGTGTCTGTTTTGTGTACAAACTGTCTGACCAAGGCTACAGGACTGTCTATATGTTGCTTCTGACAAAGGAATAAATAATTTGCTCATTTAATAAAGAAATATCGTCTGTGTGATGTGCCAGACTTCCTTTGTTCTTTTTTTCCCCCAGTCTCAAGCTGATACGCTGGAATTTATTTTGCTTGGTATTGGGATACTTTGGCAGAGAAACAACGAGACAGGTGTAATTCTTCAAAAGACTGAAATATTTATTTAGCTTTTACTTAGCACCTTTTGTGTTCCAAATATCTTAAAGCTTTTCAAAATGATGAGTTAGATAATGTTAATTTTTATGTCAGCTATGTGCTGGTTTCAGGGCTGTCCCTAGGGGGGAGCGGGGCCAAGGGCAAATCAGTTTGTGCAGGGCCCCCCCATTTTAAACTTTGCAGGCAATGTTCCCTCTAAGCCAGTGGTTCCCAACCTGTGGTCCGGGGACCCCCAGAGATCCACAGACACATTGCAGGGGGTCTGCAGAGCCTCTCCCTATCTGGGGCCAGAATCCAGCTAGAGCCCTGATGCTGCTTGCCACGGCTGCCTTTCCCAGTCTGTGGCTGTATCCTGGCAGGGGAATAGAGCCACAGCAGCTCCCCAGCAGTGGCAAGGGCAGGGGACCACAAGCTGCCATGGCTCAGCTCCCGGTGGTGCGGGCAATGGTGGTGGCAGCGCTGCTCACCAGCTATCCCACTGGTGCAGGCCAGAGTCTGCCCGTGCAGGCCAGATTACATAATCAGCTGGGGGGATCCGCAGAGATTTTTTTTTTTGTTACAAAGGGGTCCTCAGCCTGAAAAAGGTTGGGAACCACTGCTCTAAGCTGATGATGCAGCTGAGCAAGTTCCCCGCTGGTTCTCCAGGCCCCAATGGGCTTCTTCCCTGCTGCCCACTGGCTCCCCAAGTGCACCCATAACTTGTTCAGCTGCATCATCAGCTTAGAGAGAACACTGGGCAGTGTCATAATTTTTCTTTAATAAAATCATAAATGTCTAGCCCTCAGGCTAAAAAGTTGCAGAGAGAAGCAGAAAAACATGACCTGACTTTATCCTAAAGGCTCAAAACCCAGAAGCCAAAGAAAATAGCTCCCCCTCATTTATTATTTCTTTAAACATCTCTTTATTTTTAAGTGAGTTTTAATGATATATTTAAGCCAGACTTGTGACTATTTTTGATGTTTGGGGTAGGCAATACTGAATGTGTCATGGTGATGTTTCATCAACCTTACAGCCAAGTGGACAGGAGCATCTAGAGGTACTCTTCTTTGTGGTTCTGGTTTTCTGTTCAAGATGGGCACACAATTTTACAAGTTTAATAATTTTTCTTAGATCAAGTTTTTGTTAAATTGAAAATTCAGAGAGAGAGAGACATAGATGCAATTTTTGGATGATATCAAGAAATATATCCAGGTCCTCTCTCATCTTAAAGCACTGGATTCCAATTGTCTAATGTATGTTATTTCCTTTATGCTGCCTGACTCTCTCCCTTCCCATCTTATTTCAATATATGTACTCATACATTCCTCATTGCTTTGCAGGTGATCTAAGTAATGAAACTCAGGTACTGTTTGAGGATGAGAGGAAGAAACAAGGGACCTTTGGCCTCCTCTCAGATACCCTGATGTAAAACAAACAAGGAGTCTTGTGGCACTTTTAAAGATTTTAAAAATGTATTTATTTGTTAGCTTGTAAAAGTGCCACAAGACTCTTTGTGTATTTTACATCAGGGATTCCTTGTTTGTTTCGCTAAACTAGACCCACAAGGCCACAGTTGCTCTCCTCTTTGCCATGCTTTGGAACTGGTGCTCTGACCGCAATCAATGACAATGGGGCATACTTATAGTGCAGAAGAAAGGACAAAAAACTTCTTTAATGTGTTGATTGATGGCCATTAACCCTAAAAACCCAGTATTTCCCTATAAGTTCTAGCCTGGGGTCTTCTCTCTCAGGTATAATAGATCATTATTTGCAGAGAAGTTTGCTAAAAAAGATATCCCTGAAGACTGAAAACTCTTGTTAAGTGTAGAAGGAAAAAAATTCCTTAATATCTCAAATGCTTTCTAGAGATGCTGATGTAAATTCAAAGAGAAGGTCCTGTTTTGTAAAGGTTGAGGATGTGACATTCTCCTGACTTTGTCCCCGTTTGCTTGACTGAGGCTGGCTCCTTAAGCTTTATCTCAACACTTGCCCTTTCTCTTCCCCTCAGGGAGCAGTTGTGGGAAGGTGGCTACTTAAGTCAAGTTACTGTAACCAAACGCTGCCTGTCTGAATTCCCTTCCCCCTTCCCTGACCAGCTGGAGCTGCTCCCTGGGCAGGCTAGTTCCTCAGCTTGAAGAAGGTCCCTGCTCCCTTACTCTCGCCAGTTGTCTGGGACCCCCCAAAGTGTGAGGCCTAGGGCGGTTGCCCCTTTTGCCCCCCCCCCCCTTAAGGACAGCTCTGGCTGGTTTCTAACCCTTTTCCAAGAGCACTGATATTTCCAATCCTTCTCCTTTTCTAATACTGTTTATTCAGTATGATATTAGACTAGTAAAGAGCCAGGCACAGTTTTCTACAGTAGGTTGAATTTACTGAGTTTCTATTCTAAACAAACTACAAAAGTCTTTTCACATAAACCATTATGCACAGTGAAATTGCACTGGAAGTTTTGGGGCAAATCTGGAAAGCCACACAGTGGTCTAATTTTTGAGGCACACAAAGCACTGAGCTTCATGTTGGGACAGATCATCGGCTGATGTAAATCAGCATAGCTCAATTGACTTCAATAGCATTATGTTCATTTGGGCTCGCAGTAGAATGTCACCCTTTATTAAAGATACATTTGCTTTTCTAGGAAAATTGAGGCCTCATGAAATACATACATGATGTAGGAACATTGTTTCCCTCCACCTCCTCAGTGGGTGAAAATTGGCCAAGCTCCAATGTCAGTTTGCAACAGATGAGGATCTGGCTCTAAGTCTTTCAGTTAATTCTCTGTAAATTCAAGAAAAAAATCTAGCAACAAATGCATAATTTTGCTAATTCAGAGTTTACACTAGAAGAGCTCAATCCTTCATGTTTCTACATACCCCTAGATTTTGTTGAAATTAAGGACTGGTTTTGATGCAGGACCAGTGCCTAAGAGTCAGATTTTTAGTGGTATTTTGGTGCCAATAGATGCAGCGTGGTGCCTGGTGGGATTTGTTAAAGCACCTAGGGACCTACCTCCTATTGAAATAAATCAGTATGAGGGACCTAAACACTTAGAAGTAGTAGTAGTAATTATTATAATAATAAATAGGAGTACTTAGTAGTAGCATAAGTAGTACTACTTATTATTATTAGTTTTAGTAGTAGCAGTATAGTTAGCAGTGGCAGCATAATATGTAATAGTTCTTAGTAGTGGTTCTTACTAGTAATAGTACTTGTTAGACTAGTTAGATAAGTAGTAGTATAACTAATAGTACTTAGTAATAGTAGTCATATAAATTGTAGTTGTAGCATAATATGTAGAAGTCCTTATTAGTACAGGTAGTCCTCACTTAGTGACCGGGTTCCGTTCCTGAAACCTGGTTGATAAACGAATTGGTCGCTAAACGAGGAGCAGCCCTTACCGGTATTTCAGGCATAATGTACTTTACTGGTAGTGGGTTTTTCAACCATCTGTAGATAGTTTTAATGTCACCTTTGCATCATTTATAACATTTTTAATATATATTTTAAATGTTTTACGCTCTAATGTACTGAACTTAGTTTACATAGTGTACTGTAAATACAGGTAATCGTTTTTAATATTCTGAATAGTACTGTAAAGAAAAGACCTAAAATAAACTCCATCGTGATAACTTTGTTTTATTGGCATAACTCCTTACATACTGTATTACAGAACATAAAAATGCAATCAGCAAAAATTATAAAAATGATGTACCAAAGAAATATGAAAATAAACATTCAGATTACATTGACATTTTTACTCATCAAATCCTTCAAAGTGTGGTTCAGCAGCAGGGGGGTCATCAATGTATCATCGGAGAGATCAGCAGGGTTATCAGGAGCTGTAGAAGGCCCTGGTAAGGGAGATGATGGCAAGGAAATGGAAGGACTTGTAAGGGTGGGGGTAGGGGTCCTGGATGGAACTTTAGAGAAGTATCTCGTTAGTGTGGTCTGCGTTGTAATTTTCTTTTTTTCTTCATAAATTTCACGATAGCATCGTAAAATTTCATTCATTTTTCGTTCCACTTTCATGAACCATTCAGCATTCGGGTCCATACTCTCTAGTTCTAACATTGCTGTGTTCACTTTGGAGAAGACATCAGCTAACCCCTTTACAGTGAACTTCTTTTGTACTTCTTCCACTCTTTCCTCTTCTTCTTCTTCCTCCTCTTTCAAGTGCTGCTGTGCTTCCAACTCTATTGATACAGTTGAATGCGCCAGCTCCAAGTCACGTGCTATTGCTTTAACTTTCTTACCAGCTTCATATTCGTTTATTATCTTCATTTTTGTCTCAAGATCGATAGCCTTCCTTTGTTTCTTGGCGCTTTCTCCGGGTGAAGTCATGCTCTTCCTTTTCGCTGACATCTTGTACTTTGGGGTGCACAATAAAGTAAAAATACATAGACGAAAAACGCTAGTTCTGACTGCGGGAACGAGATGAATCTGAGAGAGTTGATGCGAGTTCTCATACATCACCATAATACCAACTCGTCAGAGAGCTGGTCATAACTCCGAGGGGTCACTAAACGAGTAGGTCACTAAGTGAGGACTAGCTGTAATAGTAGTGCTACTATTAGACTAGTTAGATTATTAGTAATATCATAGCAATAGTAATATAAATTAGACACAATGTTAGGCACTTAGACACTTGAAACCCCATTAGGCACCTATATGTACCTTTAAGTGCCTAAATACCTTTAAAAATCTGAATCTTGAGTGATTATTTCCCTGTGCAGGGCACTTAAGGACAGCAATCTCTGAACTTCAGTGCTCTGCTTGTAACTGCTTATCTCCCTCTTAGAGCTCCTATGTGAAGGAGCAAGATAGTGAAATGAAGAGAATGGGAATAGACATATTAGGGATCTGGAATGCTAGAGAGATTGAAAAATATCTATTTCCAAGTCTAATTACTAAATCAATATGAATTCCAAGACCATAAGAATATTCAGAGTCAGAGCCAAAAACTGGACTCCAAAACCCTATACAGTATAAATAAATATGATTAATCACCATGCTTGGACATAACAAAGTACCTCTAATAGCAATTCCATTTCCAGTGCTGCTAACAATATGGGATTTAATTGCAAAAAATCAATAATAAAGGAAATAACTGTAGTGGGGAAAACAGGTAATAAAATTCAGTGAAGTAAGCATAGTTATGTGATGAGTTGGAAGAGAAACGGCCAGAAACTACAGATTAAAGAGGGAGCTTTGTGTGGCTAAAAGACAAGAATTCATATGTTGCACCAACTTTTCAAAACTTTCACAGACGATCTATTGCTCCATCTTAGTGTCATGTCTTAGCTCTGTGTCCTAGTGCTAGGCATCTCCCTGAGTGCCAAAAGTGTAAAATGTGTTTTCATTTAGGAGGTGAGTTCAGTACATATAACTGGAATAAAAGACAACTGAGATCCCTGACAGATTTACACAGAATAATGTATTCTGGGATAAATAGTAATTGAAATATCTATGGTATTAACTCTGTCCCTTTTGTTGTGATGGTTCTTCAGTGAAGTTTAATACAGGGCTTGTGCACTTAAACTTTTAAATTTTAAAAAATCATATTTGTATTAATTTTCCAAGTAAAAACAAAATGACTCAACCATGGAGCTACCAGAATTACTCTTTGGTAGGTGGTGAATAATGTATTGTAAAGCCCAATCCAATCTTCTATTCAATATGAGATCAACACACATATTAGAAATACCTTACTCTACAAGTAGTCCCATTGACTTCAGTGGGGCTAATCATAGTCAATGTGCATAAAGGGCTCAATAGGGCCTATAAAGCTAGAAAAATCCAGAATTTTCTGAGTGGAAACAAATAACCTCCTCCTTCTCCTCCTTCCCAGTAAAACAAATATTGTTTTATCCAGTCAGGACCGACTATTAATTTAATGATTCAATCTGATTCAGTTTTAAGTCACTATTTCACTTGCTGACTCTGGAACACCTGAAAGCATATGGTATGATAAAGCTGCTATATATTCTAGCAGTTTATATGGCTCTAATTTCACATTATGTCAGTAGAAAATGGACACGTATTTCAGCACCAATTGAAACTACAAAATATTGAATCTTTCTTGGTAATGAAAATAAAAGGAAAAAGAGATGGCTTCTTTTGATAAGATTTTTGTGCACAATCATGTCGTTATTAAAAAAAACCCATAATTGACATTTTACTCACCTTTGCCACTTCCCACATGGTCTTTTCATAGGCTATGTCTACACTGCCAAAGATATTATGAAACAGTTATTTCAAAATAACTATTTCAAATTTATGTTGAGATTATTTCAAAATCATATGATTTCAAATTTTAAAATTTTAAAATATTTAAATATTTAAAATTATTTCAAATTTCAAAATAGGAGTCTAGTGAAGACTCTATTTCAAAATAAGGTAGGAATTATTATTTCAAAATAAAGAGTCTTCACTAGATCCTCTATTTTGAAATAGGGGAAGTCAGTGAAAAGTATAGGGCCATTATTTTGAAAAAAGCAAATTCCAGAGCATGGAATGGCTTTTTTTTAAAATAACTATTTTGAAAGAATTGCATTTTCAAAATAAAAGCAGGTTTAGTGATTTCAAAATAGAGCTTCATTTTTTTGGAATAATGAAGCTCTTATTTCCAAATAACAAAATGCCTGTATGGATAGGTAAAATGTGTGGTGTTTTTTTGTTTGGTTGTTGTTGTTGTTGTTGTTGTTGTTGTTGTTGTTGTTTTTTAAAAAGGCTCCTTATTTAAAAAAAGAAATCGGTTTAGACATACCAATAGAGTCAAGGCTGGTACTGAACACTAGACCTTTTCAGAAAAATCAACAGCTTCTAAAGAGAGCTAGTGCAGGGGGACTGCGGATTCTATAGAACAGTGGTTTTCAAACTTAGGATCGGGACCCAGTACCTTTTACTTTGAATTCAGAGGTGAATTTAAACCTCAGATTTTATGGAAGAACAATGAAACCCACCAGGTTTCTGCTGGTAGTATGTAAAACTGTTATCTTCACAGTATTTTGGTGCAAAACCATAAATAGCTAATGATTCTCTTACATCTTTGCCCATGCTTAGTTCACGTAGTTTTCAGGATAGCTAGTCTGAATTTGGACTCAAGGCAACTCGAAACTTTTGTGAGTTTGCATGGCATCTATTTCTGCAAATACTCCACTGCCTAACCATTGTACATATGTCCACAATTGTAAGTTATGGGTTTAAGCCAGATAATTTGGATCTAGAACATAAGAATGGCCATATAGGATCAGACCAATGGTCCATGTAGACCATTATTGTGTGTTCCAACAGTGTCATATGACAGATGATTCAAACAGAATAAACAGAACAGGACAATCAAACGATTTCATCCCAAGCTAGCATCAGGCAATCAGAGGGTTAGGGACACACAGAGAATGGGGTTGCATCCCTCAGCATCTTGGCTAATAGCCACTGATGGACCTCCAGTGAATTTATCTAAATTTTTCAAATCCAGTTACTGCTTTGGCTTCACAGCATCCCCTGACAATGAGTTCCACAGGCTGACTATTATATTCAAGTGTATCAGTAACTTAATGTATCCTTAGACTAGTTAGATGTCTGAAGGTCACTAGAGTACTTAAGGAACAGACTCAGGAAAAATCTGAGGCATTGGCTATTATTTTTGAAAAGTCATGGAAGACTGGATAGATCCCAGAGTACTGGAAAAAGGCAAACAGAGTGCCCATCTATAAAAAGGGAAATAAGGACAACACACGGAATTACAGACTAGTAAGTTTAACTTGTATACTATCAAAGATAATGGAGCAAATAATTTAAAAAATCAGTTTGGAAACATCTAGAAGGGAATAAGGTGTTAAGTGCTAGTCAGCATGGATTTGTCAAGGGCAAATCATGTCAAACTAGCCAGACAGCTTTCTATGACATAGGAACAAGACTTGTCAAGAGACGGGAAGTGGTAGTTGTGGTATATCTAGACTTTAGTAAGACTTTTGATATGGTCTCATATCACCTTCTCATTAACAAACTAAAGGAATACAGTCTAGATGGAGCTACTATAAGATGGTGCATACCTGGGTGAATAACTGCTCCCAGAGAGTAGTTATCAATGGTTTACAGTCATGCTGGAAGAGTACAAGAAGCAGGGTACCTCAAGGATCAGTTCTGGGTCTGGGTCTGTTCAATATTTTCATCAATGATTTAGATGACGGCATAGACAAGAGTACGCTTATAGTGTTTGCTGATGATACAAGCTGGGAGGGGTTGCAAGTGCTTTGGAGGGTAGGATCACAATTCAAAAGGACTTGTACAAACTAGTGAAATGGTCTGAGGTAAATAGGATGAAATTCAATAAGGACAAATTAAAAGTATTCCACTTAGGAAAGAAGAATCAGAACAAGCAAAATGGGCAATGATTGCTTAGGAAGGAGTACTGCAGAAAGAGATATGGGTATCATAGTAGACCAGAAATGAAATACGAGTCAACAGGACTGTTGCCAAAAAAAGCAAACATCATTCTAGAATGTATTAACAGGAATATTATATGTAAGAGAAGAGAAGCAATGTTTCTGCTCTTATCCAAGCTAATTAGGCCAGCCTTCAACTGAAGTATTATGTCCAGTTCTGGGCTCCTCAGTTAAGGGAAGATATGGACAAATTGGAGAAAGTCCAGAAACGAGCAACAAAAATGATTAAAGGTCTATAATACTTCACTGATGAGAGAAGATTGAAAGAACTGGGCTTGTTTAGTCTGAAAAAGAGGAGACTTAGGGTTCATGGCAACAGTTTTCAACTAACTAAATGATTGCTACAAAGAGGAGGGAGAAAAATTATTCTCATTAACTGCTGATGATAGGACAAGAAGCAATGGGCTTAAATTGCAGCAAGGGTGGTTTAGTTTGGACATTAGAAGAAAATTCCTACATTTCTAATAGGGTGATTAACCGCTGGAATAAGTTGCCTAGGAGGCTGTAGAATCTCCATCATCTGAAATTTTTAAGAGCGGGCTAAACAAACACCTGTCAGGGATGGTTTAGACGGGTTCTTGGTCCTTCCATGAGTACAGGGGACTCAATGATTTCTCATTGTCCCTATGAGTTCTACGACTTGTACCTGTATCCTTGGTTCAGCCCAGGTGAAAGAGAAAGATCATTCGCAAAATTTAGAGGTAGACTCAAATTTTGAACACCAGCACAGCAAGGGTGATCAAATGTAGAGATTTAATGTAGCCTCATTGAGGAGAGTGGCAAAACTCCCATTGATTTCAATAGAATTAGGATTTTAACCTTGGCTTTAGGTCTATCTGTAACAGCCATAAATAATGATTTCATTTGAAAAGATATACCAGTATAGAATATTTGGCATATTAGTTTAGAATTCTTTGTTATAATTTCTATCTTTGGTACTTTTCTTTGGAATTGAATTTCTCCTTGAATTAATTTTAACACAAGTCTTTCTAACATTACCAAAGAAACAGAGATGAAAAAGATACCAAGGTCCAGAATTCTTTAATTTCCCATGATCCTGGCTGCCATTAGATATTATTGCCTGTATAATGGCAATAAAACCTTTTTCAGAGCACAGTAATTTTGAAAAAAGAGAGTTTAATAATCTCCACATTTTTGGAAGGTAAACCTCAAATTTAAATTTAAAAGAAGCTAACAAAATATTCTCTTTAAAGCATATAAATCTAAATTTGCATTTCTTTATTTCTTACTCGGTCAAAACTGCCATTTTAGGATTTCAGGACATGCTCCTACATTTATTGCTTTCTCAGTGCCAAAGTATGAAAATGTTTAACTGACCTAATCTCTGAAGAGTGCATTTATGATGTTTTCTCCTTTTCTATCAATATTCTGTTGCTGTGGTTACTTGGAATGTAACACTTTCTCCAGGCATCTGGCTTTTGTAATATACCAGTTATATCAGTAACAGAAAGATACTTACACCTGATATCATCTTATAGTTCACATAATGTCACATTTAGAAAATTAGCTGTCAAACTTTTTGCTGCTGTGTGATACCATCCCTTTTTTTGACAGAGGAACATAAAAAAAGATGTTTGTTTTTAATAATTGAATTAAATATACTTAAATAAATGAAAACAATGTGTTGATGTAGGTTTATAGAGCAGAACAGAAAGAAACTTAATTTCCATGTGACTGAAAACTAACAAGTGTAGGAATTACATTTTACTTTTTGAAGTTATTTAAAAAAAATCCAACCAATTTTTAGAGTAACTAACTTTAATCTGTTTTGAAAGGTCACATTCAGAACCCCTGTTCTGCTGGTATCAAGCTTCTCACCAGGATATTCATTTCTCATAATGGCAAGGGTCAGAGTTTGGTGTTAAGATTTGATGGCATGGAGCAAAAGTGAAGTTTTCCTCTTGTTAACGGAACATGCCCAGAATACAAAGGTTTACAGTGTTTTGTATAAATTCATTGTTTTGATTTATATTTCACATATGTTGTTGGGTAGTATTTTCCCCATCTATGTTGTTATACTAGGGTCATTGGCTGCCTTTAAGTAATATGTGCAACTTTGATTGATGTCAAGAGAAGCATAGGACAAAACTGGGACATACAAAAGTTTATCAAGACTAGGAAGGGTTTTAAAAAGTTAAAAATTGGGCTGTTACGCACATATCTTGCATGTTGGTTGGCTCACTCTACATCCCCAACCATACTTTTCCCAACACTCTTCCCTGCAATCTTCCAGTTGATTTTGCTGTTTGACCTCTTTTATATTATCTCATTTATCTAGTTGTCTCTCTATCACATTGTTAGTTGGTTACAATATTTAACTTCTAATATAAAGCTATCTCTGCATTATGCTGTAGTAAACACTAGCAAGAGATCACTTTATCTTTCATTGGGCCAGATTCTGATATCGTTACTAATGTTGCAAGATTTTCACATGAAGTCAATGGCACTGCTTATGGAAACAGATGCTCCTAAACCATAGGCCTTGTCTATACTTACCACAAAATTCAGCAGCAGTCAAAGGGAGATGCACGAGCTAGGTAAAATAACTTGTGTATCTCTGTTCAGCTAACTCCCGCTTCCTTCCCTGGCTCCGCTGTGCTGAGTGGAAGGGAAATGCCATTCCTTTGACACAGTGCTGCTCTTCTTACGGGGGAGGGAGGTACAGTTACTGAGTTGAGCTCTGGATCAACTGAGCAGGTCTTGGGTGTAAGAACTATAGATACTAGTTCTCTGCTGTCAGTGACAGATGTAGGCTCATATGATGCTGCATGACAGCATTTCTAATTCTTTCTGAATCATGAACCCTCCCTTATAGCCTTTTCCCCTCCCTCTACAAACATAATGATAAAATCTATCATGCCTAGCAAAGTGGGAGCCAGACCTGAAGCTATAATTTCTCAGATCCAGATGCTCTCTGGATTACCGGTAGGTCAATGAATACCTGCTGGGAATCCCACTTACAGAAACAAAAAAGAAAAGGTCAGTGTTTTGATGTCTTGGTTGTTAAGGCTTAGAGCTACTGAATTGACTCATAACAAGACCCAGTGTAGCAAATTTGTGATTCTAGTGTGGTTTTATAAGAAAACCTAAGGACATGCTAGATTATCAGAGCAGATCTTTAAGAGGGCCTGCTCTTAGTCAGATTCTATTAGGCTGCTGTAGAATTGAACTCTGTTAAGCAGTGCGACAAAAGTTGCCTGAGGCCAGGCAGCAGATGAAGCAATTACAAAAGGATGAACAGAAAAAATTATGTGGTAGATCAGTCCTTTGTGGTTATTGATTATATTCAGGTTACTTTGACATGAAGAGAAAGATAAAAAACAAAAAATAAGCTAGAGATACCCTTGTTCAGTGTGTTCCACAGGTTGGAGATCTGTAGATTCTTGATTTTTCCCATATTATAGACCTCTGTCTATCTCTTGTTTGGTAAATTAAAAAGCTGCAGATAGGGTCATATTCTAATATCCCTTTTAGTTTTGTATAGCTGAGAGGAATTTCCTTTATGTTCTGTGTGATCAGCATGCAAATTAGAGTGCTTCCAACAAAAATCACTCAGTAAACAGGATATATCTCCTATAAACAGATTTTATCCTGTGATTCACTTATAGCACCAGCTTCAATACACAGCTCATTTCCTTTATGTGTTTCTCATATCTACTTCCTGTTCTAGAACTACAGGAAAAATGCCTGTCCTTTTGCCTCAGAACCAAACATGATCATATATGACACAAAATCAGATTAGTGTATTAATAATGAACCTATAAAAAGCATCACTTGAATTCATCTTTGCTGTAACTGCATTGTAGTTCACAGAGAAAAAAGATATAAATTTAGCCCAGTAAATGTAATTCATGCAAATAGTGGGTAAAAGTTTTGGTGGAAATCATCTTTCTGCAGAAAAATGTGAATTCAGTTGATCTAAATAATTCATCAATCTAGTTTAATTTTGTGGAATTGTTTATGTAAAATTTTTAAAAAATCAGAAATATCAAAATGGTTCATTCTGGAAAGCTTTCATTTTAGAATTTCACTCCATTTTATTAACAGAATCTCAGAATGCTTCATTTTGCCTAAAATTGAATTTGGTGCTAATGTTATTATGTCTTCAGGAAAAAAACAACCCCCACAAAAAATTAGTTTTAGGTTGACCCAAACCAATTTTATTTCTCATTCTTTGGTTTATCCTCTGAAGTGATAAATTGGTTATTCACACAGTTTTAATGAATATGGAAATTGTAAAACAATAAAATAATGATATAACCTATCCTACAGATAGGATATACTATACTATATATATACTACTATATATAGGATACTATACTTAAACATTAATATTAGAATATATGCTGTGCAAAAAAGGGTCCTGGAAACTGAGGAAATATTTTGTTGATCTGTCTGAGGGGAGAAAACCCAAAGCATTCATATCTTCTGGTATTTAGGAGACACCTGTTTATGTCAGAATGACCAACAAAGCCAAAAGATGATAAAATGGTCTCACCCTAGGAACTGATACTATAGATATGACCTTAAACTGAGATGGATGGGAAACACAGTAGTGGGCAGAAAAGCCATTTGTATATTTGCATTGTGCAGATTACAGTAATATCTATTGGCCTGATCCAAAGGCAATTGATGTCAATGGAATAACTTCATTGAATCTAAAGGTCTTAGGTTGCGGCCCTAACTGGCAAAAATAAGCTTCTGAGAAGCCCTCAGTATGGATAACATGGCAAAGAATTTAGCTGCACAGACATGTCAGCAATAACATGGATACCAAACAGGTGTCATCTTAAAAAATGGTTTACATCTGTGATCCACAGTTGGCATTGTCATGAAAGCATGAGAAAAGTGATGCTTTTATTTTAGGGAACACTAAAAAATGTGCTAATTTTGGCTGTGAAAGCACTGCTGAAAATTGAGTGTGACAGACTGGTTTGCTCAATATCTTCAGGATTTGCTTGGAGTCTGCATCTTAATAAGTTAGACTCCATCTACAATACATATTAAAAATGAATTAGGGCTCAGTATAATTATACTTTCATCATACTTTCTAATTTGGGATGCCTCATTCAATTTAGATGGTATGTGTCATTTTCAGCCAAAATTAGCTTACATATAAAAAATACAGCTGATCATTTCCAGACTGGGTATGATGGTGTTTCTCCCCCTTTTTATAAAAAGGATGGGTGAGATCAGATGTGAATCTTTATTGCTGCTTTGTCAGAACAGTTAATGAGCTGGGGAGGGACTAGATCAAAAGCCAGAAGAAATGGGGTCATGGAGAGGTTAAACTTCATGAATTTATTCATTGGGATTCAGTTCATGGCCTTTCAGAATGAAATGTCATCGTTAAAATTGTTGATATCACAGTTGCACAATGATGCTTCACGAAAAGCTACCAAGAAGAAACTAAGGAAATCGTTTTCATTTAGATTTTAGTGCATCACTTAGAACAGAATAAAAAAAACAAAGTGGAGAAGTAATGATAGGGCAGTCTGGAAGAGTCTATTTGTCTGTGATGTTCCAAAAAGAAATATTCTGTATCTCCAAGGAAAAGTGACTGAACACTCCTTTCTTTGCTTCTTTCCAGGGAAGAAGGAAATACTATAATCCAGACGTGGCCAAACTACAGCTCAGCAGCCGCACATGGCTCTTGAATGAAAAAGCATGGCTCGCGGAAGAATGTCAGCAAATCAATTTAGTAGGTAAAAGTATATGGCTATATGCCTCAGTGCGGCTCTTGAAGGTTTAATAATCAACTTGTGTTGCTTTTGAGTTCCATAAGTTTGGCCACCCCTGCAAAACCAAGCCCAGTCTAAGTATCTGGAGGAAGGAAAAATCTCTGCACTGCATTTCAAAAACTCTTCCTCTAATGATAAGAAGAAAGTTTAGGGTTTTTTACAGAAACAAACATGAGTTTTTCAAAAAGGAAAACCCTATTAAGTCAATAAGAGATAAAGTTATACCTTGTAAAAAGAGACTAAATGACGCTGCCACCTGAAACTACACTAGCTTGTTTTAGAGCATATGTTAAATCACCTGGATGACTGGGTTAGGAATGAAATTTTTCCATCCACCTTTGAAAGTCAGCATATTTCAGGAATTTGTTCTAATTTGAAACAAACAGTGTTGCTTACAGAAGTCAGTTGATTTATCAGTGATATTTACAGTTTCCTAACTATTTCATTATAAGGCAAATACAGAATTACTGAGCCATCAGAAAGCCAGTTGGCACACAAAAACTGACATTAAGATGAGTAGCTTCCACTCCTCAGCCCTCTTTTATTCTGATTTGAAAAAGTGGTTGGTTAGGGCTTTAAAAATGAGGTAGGTTTTTAAAAATGGGAGATTTATTTTAAGTAAAACAAGGACTCAGGTATGTAGGGCTGTACATAAAATGAAGTTGGTTTTGTTGAAGGAAGACGGGGCTAAATGGATACTATGAAATTTTAAACCAAAACAATAACAATATTAAACCCTGAAGCAAAAGGCAGACTCTGTGAAAAGACTATTTTTCCCAATTTTTTATTACTGATGATGAGTTTTATTTCCATACTTCTTCAGTTTGGGACAGTCTTGATTTTATGTTTGAAAAAAATATATACCGTATTTACTCAGGTATAAGCCAAACTGAACATAAGATGACCCCCCAATCCTGAGCCCAAAAAGGGCCAAAAATGGGTGACCCTTGTATAAGCTGAGGTCCCATTTTGGTCTTGGTGCCTAATACCCACACCCAGTGCTGCTGCTGGCTTCCCCCGGAGTTCCCGACAGCTTCCCTAACCCCAAATCTCCGCTGCTGCTTTTCCGCTGCCCCCTGCTCTGTCCATTCCTCACTCTTGTGCCCCCGCTCCTCCTGCTGCCCCCTACTCTGCCCTTTCCTTACTGCTGCCCCCTACTCTGCCATTTCCTCACTGCTGCCCCCCACTCTGCCCTTTTCTCACTGCTCCCCCCTGCTCTTCCTGCTGCCCCCTGCTCCACCCCTTCTTCACTGCTGCCCCCTGCTTGCTTCTCAGATCTCTGCTGTTGTCCCCGTTTTCCAACACCCTTTCCACCCCCTTCCCTGTCACCCCCAACCCCTGCTGCCACTTTTCCCAGCCTCTCAGGCACCCCCCCCCATCCCCGTGCCCTGTCACCACTTTCCTGGGCTCCCCAAAAACCCCTGAGACCTCCTGCCACTTTCCCCGGACTCCCGGACCCCCCCAAATGCTGGGGCCCTCTCATCACTTTCCCTGGACTCCCTGACCCCTCCCTAACCCACCAGTCCCTGCTGCCACTTCCCTGGCCTCCCTGAGTAACCCCCTTAATGTCCAGGCCAACCCCCCCAAGGGCCCTGTTACTTGGCCGCTCCAGATGCCAGGGTCCCCTCCTTACTCCAGCCCCAGCCCAGGTCGACTGCCCAAGATGGCTGCTTGGCAATACTGGGGCTCCGGCCTGCCATATGGTCAGAGAAACTGCTAGGCTGGGGCTGTCTACTGTATTCTCCCATGTATAAGCCGAGTGCCTGTTTTGAAGACAATTTTCATGCACATAAATCTCGGCTTATGCGCAATTATGTACGGTATGTGAGAAGGTAGAAGCTCTATGTTATATTGATTTTGTTGGTTGAGTAGGGAAGAAGGGACAAGTTACTCCTTCTGGAATTCTGCACCACTGAGCAATGCAGAATTTCAGAGAATTAATGTTGTCACAGAATTCTATTTATTTGTTTATTTATTTATTTATTTATTTTTGCACAGAATTTGTGATTTCTACCAAAATGATTCCTTTTGGTGGTACTCAAGAGATTTCAGATCTATATATGGTGGGGCTGAAAGCCAAAGCCCTGGCCACTCATGGCAAGGGTAACAGCTGGTGTAGAGTTTTAAAATATTGTGTGTGGAATTTTTAATTTTTTGGCAGAGAATTCCCCAAGGAGTAATATTTGCAGCCAATAAGCAGGAACATAAATTAATCTTAATGAAATCAGAATTTCCTATTAAATGCTTATATTTTGCTATTAGAACTTAGGAACATAAAAACATACAAACAGCCATACTTGGTCAGACCATTGGTCCATATAGCTCAGTATCCTGTCTTTTGACAGCAGCCAATCCCAGAAGCTACAGAGGGAATGAAGAAAACAGGTAATCATGAAGTGTTCCATATAGTTGGCCACTCCCAGCTTCTGGCAAACATCAGTTTCTACCCATCATGGCTAATAGCCATTGATGGACATATCCTCCATCAATCTAGTTCTTTTTTTTAACCTTGTCATAGTCTTGGCTTCACAACATCCTCTGGCAAGGAGTTCCACAGACTGACTCTGTGTTGTTTGAAGAAATACTTTCTTTTACTTGTTTCAAATCTGCTACCTATTAATTTCAATTCATGATTCCTAGCTCTTGTGTTATGAGAAGTTGTAAATGACACTTATTTATTTTCTCCATATCAGTCCTGATCTTGTAGACCTATCACATCCTACCACCACCTTAGCTGTCTCATGTCCAAGCTGAAAAGTATTAGTTTTATTATTCTTTCCTTGTATGGAAGCTTTTCCATATATCTTATCATTTTTGTTGCTCTTTTCTGTACCCTTCCCAATTCTGAAATACATTTTTAAACATGGAGCAACCAGATCTGAATGCAGTATCTATATGTCTCCTAACAATTCCCAACATTCTTAGCTTGTCTTACTGTTGTTGCATATTAAGTAGATGTTTTTGGAGAACTATCCACAGAGACCCCAAAATCTCTTTCTTGAATGGTAAGAGCTAATTTAGACCCTATCATTGTGTATGTATAATTGGGCTTATGTTTTCTAATGTGCATAACTTTGCATTTGTCATCACTGAATTTCATCTGCCATTTTCTTGCCCAGTCACTCAGTTTTATGAGATCCCATCGTAACCATTCACAGTCTGTTTTAGACATAACTATCATGAATAGTTCTGTATCATCTGCAAATTCTGCCATCCTAATTACATCTCTTTCCAGATCATTTCTGAATATGTTGAACAGAACTGGTCACAGCACAAATCCTGAGGGACACCACTATGTATCTCTCAATTCTGAAAACTGACCATTTATTTCTACCTGTATCCTATCTTTTAACAAGTTACTAATCCAGAAAAGGATCTTCCCTCTTATCCCAGGGCCACTTATTTATTTAAAACCCTTTGGCCACAGATCTTGTCAAAGGCTTTCTGAGAATCTAAATACATTATATCCACTGAATCACCCGTGTTTACATGCTTGTTGATTCACTCAAATAATTCTGGAAGATCGGTGAGGCAAGATTTCCCTTTACAAAAAAAAAAGTCTACTTTTCCACAACAAATCATATTCAAATGTGTGTCTGATAATTCTATTCTTTATTATAGTTTCAACCAATTTGCCTGTAGTTCCTAGGATCACCTCTGGAGCCTTTTTTAAAAATTGGCATCACATTAGCTATCCTCCACTCATGTGGTGCAAGTTCCAAAGGGGCAGCCGTGTTAGTCTTGTAAAGCAGAAAAAGGAGTCTTGTGGAATTTAAGACTAACAGATTTATTTATTGCATGAGCTTTCATGAGAGAAAATCCCACTTCATCAGACGCTTTGAAGAGGGAGAACTTACAGAATGGGTTAAAAATAAATGCCAGGGAGTTTAAGACATGGAATCAGGTCATGCTTCAACAGCAAATCAGAGCATTTGTAAGGATCCTTACAAGGTGAGCAGCAGTGGCGTCACTAGCGTTGGGCACCCGGGGCACGTGCCCCGGGTCCCAATGCCGGTGCCCCGATTCTCTGGCCCAATCAGGCTGGGGATCCGGGGCCCGATCCCTGGTGGTCCGCAGCCACGGCGGCCACGTCTCCGGCCAGGGATCCGGGGCCTATCTGGCTGCCCGGCAGGCCCCGCCTCCTGGCCCGGGATAGGGCCGGGGGAGGCCGCGCCGGCACCGCCAGCTAGCCCGCGCTGCGGTGTGGCGCGGCTCAGCCTAGCCTGGCCCGGCGCGGCTGGAAGCGGCCGCTGGAGGCTGGGCCAGCGGCCGCAGCCCTGGATCCCCAGCAGCGGACGGGGCCGCTGCAACCGCGGGCTGCCGGCTGGGACCCAGATCCCCAGCTGCGGACGAGGTTGCTGCAGCCACCGGCGGCCAGGCCAGGGATCCGGGGCCCGGCTGGCCACCCGTGGCAGCCCCATCCCCTGCTGGGTATCCAGGACCCGGCCAGCAGCCCGCGGCTGCAGCGGCCCCGTCCCCTGCTGGGGATCCGGGGCCTGGCTGCGGCCGCGGCAGCCCCGTCCATGGCAGGGGATCCAGGGCTGTGGCCGCGGGCCCGGCCTCCAGCAGCCACTTCCGGCCGCGCCGGGGCAGGCTAGGCTGCGCCGCGCCGCGCCGCGGGCTAGCTGGCAGCAGCAGCGCGGCCTCCCCCTGGCCCTATCCCGGGCCAGGGGGTGTGGCCTTTTGGCTGGGGGCAGGGCCTGCCCTCCGGGGGGCGGGGCTGGGCCCGTGCCCCGGGTCTTTCCCCACCCTAGTGACGCCCCTGGTGAGCAGGATGTGATTAGTAGCCTTTTAGTGATATTTTGCCTTAGGTTATCTGATAGAAACACTGTATTGTCAAACCCTAAATGTATGTTTTAAGTTGAAGAGTCAATTGTTTTCATGTGTAAAAGTTGATGTAAAAAGCTTCTGGAAGACACTACAAAGACACAACTGGAAAATTCAGTTCTCAGTAAAAATCAAGAATAACTGCCAATTACTCTGTTCTAGATTATCACCAGGGTAGCTGAGGAACAAATCCAAATACATTTAAAGTCCACGACTACTCTAGTATAGACCTATGGTCTGGAGGAATATGAAGATACCATATCTTCCTCTGTATTCTGTTCCCCAGTGTTTGAATCTTTACAACTGTTTTGATTAGCTGTTACAGTGTGACCTGTTCCCATGACTTACACTTCCCTGCATTTATTTCCTCCCATTTTATAAGTTCCCCCATCTTCAAAGTGTCTGACAAAGTGGGATTTTCTCCTATGATAGCTCATGCAAAAAATAAATTTGTTAGTCTTTAAGTGCCATAGGACTCCTTGTCTGTTTTGTTAATTCAGGTGAAACTTGTACCACAGAGAGCTACCTTAACTTGTGACAAACCATGAGATGTTCATTCACCTGAAACTGTCACTGACTAACAGTTTGAGGTTAGGACAGTTCAGAGTTGAAAAGAAACGTGGAATTGTGTGGTTTTGCTGGAATTAGTGTGATATCTAATGTTTAATTAACAAACAAAACTAATCCTAGGAAATAAATATACAAAATCTTCCTGTGAAACAGTTATGGTTGCTTAATCATACATCCAGAACTAATAGTGTAAGGAAAATAGAGTGTGTTGAAGGAGAGGTGCAGGAGGAAAGATTAAAGTATAGTCTGATGCACTGGGGGGAAAGAGTTTGGTAAAAAGGTTCTGGAAGACTGGCTCTTCTAGAGGCATAGTAAAGATGGCAGTATGTGGTCTGTGCTGTATGGTGACTGTAGTAGGAATATAAAAGTATACACTGTTAGGTGACTTAATTTTTTATTTCCTTGTTTTGGTGAGTTGATATCAGGCATGTTATGTTATGTGTGTAGCAACCTCAATTGTTTCACAACAATACTTGTGTGTGTGTTACTATAAAATAGATATGTTCCTTATTCTGTTAAGGTAAGCCTAGGCATCAGCCTGGGCCAAATGCCTGGACACTGCTGGTTCAGTCTCTAGCCCTTTCTTCGGGGCTTTGCTTATTCTTTAACACACACAAAACGAAACTAAAATAATAATAAAAGCAACATGTCTGTTCTTCAGTGAAGACTGTGGGGCTATCAGGCTTCCAACAACTTAATTTGCTGGACCTCCCCCCAATCTAGGTATCTATGAGGCTTTCCTGCCCTCTCACAGCATTCAGCTACGGCTACATGAGAGTACATATCCAACTCTTTCCTGGCCTTTCCTGCACTGATGGAGCTTGGTCTCTTCAGTGTATCTCCTGGCTAGGAAATAGCAGCTGCAGCCATTAAATACTGTCCAACCAGGTCAAATGATTCCCAGCATCAGTCTGTCAGACTCCTTGCTGAACAAAGCTGGCTGCTCCCTGGGATGTAGTATTAACAGTGATACAAAAAAATACTTATGCTAATTTTTAATTTAATTTAATCTAATTTAATCTTTTGTCTTTAAGGTTGGAAGTTTCTTATGACTGAAGCTGTACAGTGATTCCAGAGACATCACAGGTCTGATGCACCCCTCCCTGCCCCTGCTGGACACCGCCAGTCCAGTGTACCAGAGTCAACTCTAGGGCCGTATGTGCTCTTAGCTTGCATTAACTGGACCCAATTTAGATACTGTCCCCCAGCTACATACTCTGGTGCAGCCCCAGTATCTAATAGCTTTCTTGGTAGTAGATATCTTGCAGTTCAGAGAGCTAGGCCCCGAAATTAGTGCCAGCAACACCAAGCCTCCTCAATAACTGCTGCACACTACCTGAGGTCAGGCCTACACTATAACCTTACATTGGTATAACTAAATCACTCAGAGGTGTAAAAAAATCCACATACCTGAGTGACAGTCATGTCAACCTAACTCCCTGTGAAGATACTACTGTGTTAACAGAAGAGCTTTTTCTATCAACATAGGTCAAGCCAGAAGGCTGAATATGAATATTTTCAAATTTTGTGGAAAATCATATTTGGATCCAAGTATAGGCCTGTGTCTCATGGAAGTGGAATAACTATGCTGATGGGAGAAGCTTACAAAGAAGATGCAGAAGTAAAAGTAATCATACTACAGGTGCAGACCCTCCAAACACACATGCACTTGTGTAGACAGGGACTAGTCTTGTAGATAAAATTACTTGTGTGTTTGTAGGATTAAAAACTACATAGCTAAAGCTCAAGGTCACAATATTGTATTTATCATAATTGTATATGGCAGGGGTTGTCTTCCAACACATAGCTAGGATCTATTCCTGGATCTGTCTCTGACTTGCTGGATGGTTTTGAACAACTTCATCTTTTTTGTATTCAGCACTGGTGTGGGGCTTTTCATATAGTACAACAAATCTATAGTTTCTGAGCATTATATAATCATAATCATTATAAATTTAGCTCATCTAAAATAATCCTCATGATCCAAAGCTGAAAATATTGGATGATTTGTTTATTTCAATCCACTTGGTGGCTCTAAGTACTTATAACAAATTCCAGAAATATATAACTCATTTTTACTAGAATTCAGAAGCTTTCTAGGGAGCTGCAAGTACCTCTTTTTTTCAGAAGAGAGTAACTTACTGCTGACCCAAACATAGCTTTTAATTCCCGTTCTCTTTCCTTGCATTGGTTCATCAACACTAGATAGCAGGTAGAGGGTTGTAGTTGTAGGCTTTCTGTTCCCTACCTTATCTCACTTCTCCTCATCTATCTGTTCTGGGGAGGGAGTTAATGAGCTTCCAGTTTTCCCAGTGTCTAAGGTAGATGACACAGGGATCTGTCAAGGGTTGTCACTTCTTATTATTCTCCTGCATGGATATGAAGCTTCAGTTGCAATCTATACCTTTCTTCCCCCTAATTTCAGCCTCCAATACCTGAATATTTGCCTTGAGCTTAACCAAATGAGACAAATGAGTCAACTTTAACTTCTACTGCCTGGGTGACACTCAGCGACTAGATTTCAGAAAAGCTTTGGATGTTTTTCCCAAGAAAGCCATCAATGATTTCCTCATCAACCTCTCTTTGTTGAGTACCCAACTTCTGAGTGAACTATCTTTTAAAATAAACCCAGGCAGAAAGATTTGTCCAGATATTCTAATTAGGTACCCATTTAAATTGTGATTTTTCTTTAAAAAAATTTATATCACAGCTTTTCCAGATCTACTTTTTTATCCATTTTCTCCATCTCAACAACAATGTAATTCAATGAAGAATCACTGGTAATGCTGCTAGAACTGGATCCTTAAGGTCTGAATCTCAGTTACTCCATTCTTGCATGTGGTACAAGGATGGAGGATAGGGAATGGAGAAGGCCAAAGCAACTTTAGGGCATGTTGTTCTCCATATTCTGGAATCATGCAGTTGCTCACCCAACCCCACTACAAGTTAGAACAATTTCAGGCTCCCCTAGTTTATACCCTGCTTTTCTTTGTCTTCTATGAAGCTTGAGCAGCATAGAGGAACCTTAGAACAGTGTGTAATGACCATATTCCTGACAGATATGCAGATGATCCCAATTCACCTCATGACATCTTTATTTAGAAATGGGCTTGAATTCTAACATTCAGATTGACTCTGGTTTGAGAAAAAAAATTCTGAGTCTAGGGACAAGTGCATTACTTTATTTTTCATCTGAGCTCTCCACCTGCATTTTAGTATATATTGTGGGAGATGATGAAGGGTAGAAAAGGACTCGATATGGAAACTAGATGCCCCTGTGAAAACTTGGAATCTCAAGAATGGCTTAAAGAAAATCATTGATGAGAGCCACTTTAGTGTTTGTGAAGTTAATGTATCTTATTGATGTATTGGCAACGTATATTTTGAGTATGATGTGAACATGAATTTTTATGAGTGAAGGGATGATTGAATGAAGCCTCTGTATAATGAAGCGTTGTTTCCCATACAAACCTGATAGGGTATTTTAAATTCCAGAATAGCTGGGACTTCAACTTTGGTACAATGTAATGAATTTTATGAAATATGAGAAGAAATGCTCAGCCTGAACAATTTGCCACTTGATAGAAGAAATTTCTGTTGACTTCAGTGGGAGTTACTGGTGTGCTGTGACAGGAAAATCATTCTCCCCCTCTGCCCGGGTTTCTGATTCTATTTGCATTAACTTTCTTCTTTCCCTCATGACTTTTATATATAATATTTTCTCTCTGCACTTCAATGCTTCTTTTCTCAATTTTTTCTATTTGCCTTGCTGTCTCCCTGTTTCTTCCTCCTGCTTTCGCTCTCTCAGTCTGTCACTCCGTCTGTTCTCATTACTTTTCCTGTTAGATGGCTATCATTTTGAAATGTCGCATGGAGCAGCTGTTTTCACTGTAATTCTCACAATATAAGTGCATACCAGAGAGCAAACAGACTGCAAGCACCAGACACCACAGTCTGTAAGTAGGTCCCTTCATTCTCTTCATTTAAAGTTAATTTGTTTTCAGATAAATACAGTTGGATCAACATGTCAAGACTCATACAAACAACCGCATAAAACGATGAAAAAGATCCAGTTTAGGGACCAAAATTTCACCATATGCAGCCAATGGCAAAATTACTGTTGAACTCAGTGAAATGAGAATTCCACCTTTAATGTGCTAAACAATGGCCATATTAACAGGATTATAATGGCCTAGTTGTATTTACAGAAGCATAGCCCCATAGTATAGACGTACTTACGCCAACAGACAGGGCTTTTCTGCCACTGTAGTAACTCCACAACTTTGCACAATGGTAACTAGGATAATGAAAATATTCTTCTATCAACTTAGCCGCATCTACACTGGGGGCTAGCTTGGCATAGCTGTGCTGCTTAAGGTTGTGGATTTTTCAACTTCCTGAGTGCTGTAGCTATGTCATCTCTGTTTTAAGTGTAGATAAAGCTGAAGATGTTTGACAAATTCGTCACTGAGTAAGATCATGATCAAGCAAACAGATATGTGAAGATACACCCCTCCACCACACAGAGTCACACCGACTTCAGCAAGACACCCTGCTTTCACTGAGGGTTTGGCTCAGTACATCTATTTTCAGAATTGGGGCACAAGTAAGGCTTCTATCCCTGGGAAAGCAGACATTCTCTCTAGATCAAATCAAAATTCTTTTTACATCCTTTCTTGGTTGTCTGTACATTTTTTCATTGTCTGTTCCAGTAGCAATAGAAAACAAGCTGAGGGCAGTACCATTCTTCTGTGGAGTTATAAATACCACCTCTCAGGAATCTGGGTTAATAGGCAAATAAAACTATTACCAGTTATACAAAGTTAAATTTATTAGTTACAGTGAGTCAGGCTGAGAAGGGCACTGAAAATATTCCTGTAGAGTCTGATAGCTGATCTGTGTAATACTGAACACTGCATGGGTGTGCTAGCAAATGAAGGGATCCTTCCTAATCTGGAAGACTTAAGTGAATGCGTGTTCAGAGTTTTTTGTTTGACATCATTTCTTTTGTCATGAAACCAAAAGGATTATTTATTTTCCTCTGTCTTTAATGGGTTCACGTTAGAATATTTTATTTTTAAAGTTATAGAGTCAGAGATTCTATGTAATGTAATATATGGCTGCAAGAGACCTTGAGAATTCATCCAGTCTATCTACCCTTCCCTCTACACTGAGATAGGACTGAGTAATCAAACCTGACAGGGGTTTGTCCAACCTTAAAAACCACAAATGGTAGGGAGTCAAAAATTTCCCTGAAAGCCTCTTTCAGAGCTTAACTACATTTATAGTTAGATTCCCTCACCTCCCCCCCCACTCTCTTAGCATCCCATTATCTAACCTAAATCACCCTGACCACTTCGGTGGACGTGGGAGAACAACTGATCACCATCCACAGAGGCATGCATACAGGAACAGTGGAACGGCCTAAAAACACCTTTGTGAACCTTGGATCAAGAGGGAAAGATCATACCCACTATTGGCTAGGGACTAGTGCCTGACATCGTCCCCTTCCCCTGGGATGTTGAGGAAACTTGTTAAAAGAAAGAGGCACTATTGTCTGGGGCTATCCTCTGGAATCTTACTCTCAAGCAACATCAAGGAGAGGCAAGTACCCACAGGAAAGGAGAGTCTGGCTGAAAGGCACGTCACAGCCAACATGTGCAGTAAGCCAAAACACAGACCAGAACAGTGATCTTAGCTTAGAATTAGAGTTAACTTTTATTTGATTGTTTCTAATTCCTTGACTTATTTTTAATCTTTCAATTTATATTACTCTGATTTATATTACCCTGACTTAAAATCTTACTGTAGTCAAACTTGTTTTTTTTTCCTCTAAAGCAGTGCTTGTGGATAAAGGTAAATGAGCTTGCAGGGTGCAGTGGGCAGCACTGAACCTTATGAGATAGGTGTTCCCAGGGTTGCCTCTGGGCCTGGAAATGTTTGATTGGAGTCTATCCCCTGAGTGGCTAGCCAGAGGAGTCCTCCACTGGGTGAAGGACTGATTATATGCATGAGGCTGAGTGTGAGCTGACCCAGGAGTGGGGGTCCGCAGAACAAAGCAGGATAAACCAGGGCCTAAGACTACAGAATTGGGGTGACATCTGCACACCAATCCAGACTGCAGCAGAGGAACATCACAACTACACAGGCACAAGTCTAAGTCACCATGTCCCCAATCCTCCCCAAAATGTGGCCACTCCAGCCCTAGCATCATGGTGCACTGCAGGAAAAGTTTATTGCTCACTCTACCAGCTGCCAAGAGGCAGTCTGCTTTGCAAAAACTTGATTGATTCACTCTCTTCTGCAAAGCCAGGAAACTCTTTGCTTCCAGATCAGTGATTAGAAGAACATGGATTAAGGCTGCCATTCACAAGATGAGGAGGGGCGCCTTTTGTTTTCAATAGAGTGGCTTGCAGATTCAGTAGATTTCAACAGAGTGGATTGCAGATTGTTTGGGTTCAGGAAGTCATCCCATGAAACTGTGGGATATTTCTGACTGATTCCCAGAACACAAGTCAAGTGGGGCTCCATCTACACTGCAAAGCAGTAAGGTTTCGGCCCTCACACCTGGCTTCACTCAAGCTTGGACCCTCTAGTCCCTGGAACCTTCAGTCCAAGCCTTGGGTTAGCAGAATTGCAGTGTAGATGCAAGGGGAAATTAGATTTGAGCTGGGCTTACATTGCAGTGGAGTCATACCCTCTGCCCTTATGATGGGCCCTGCCCTTATAGGCCTGCTTTCTTTGCTTTATATCCTTTTTAAAAGATAGGCACTATGTCTGCCTTTTTCCACTCATCTGGAACCTTACTCATCCTTGATGAGTTCTCAAATTGCTAACAGTTCCAAGATTGTTAGCTTTTTAATTACTCGAGGATTAATTTCACTGGGTCTCAATGAACTGAATACATCTACTTTATACTAACATTCTTTAGTCTGATTTTTCCCTGTTTTGCCTTGCACTTCTTCCCCCTTGTTCACAGTATTTGTGTTAAGTATCTGGTTACCATTAAACTTTTTGGTGAAGACTGAAGAAAAATGGGATTAAACACCTCAGATTTTTTGATATCACCAGATATTAACTCTCTTTCTCTGCTAATTAGAGTACTTACAGGTTCCTTTGTCTTTAGCTCCTAATGTACTTAAAGACCCTCTCTTTACAGGTTTATGTTCTTGGCTAGTGATGATTGATTTTGTGTCTTAGCCTTTCTGATTTTGTCTTTACATGCTTGTGCTATTCCTTTGTATTCTTCCTAAACAATTTGTCCATGTTTTTAGTTTTTATAGGATTCCTTTCTGCTTTTCAGTTAATTGAAGCACTCCTGAGGCAGCCATATTGCCCTCATACTATTTTTCCTATCTTCCATTTGTATCAAGATGGTTTCTAGCTATGCCATTAATATTATCTCCCTGAGAAACTGACAGTGTAACCTGCTAGGGTGGGCTCAAATTCATTCAATTGCCCCTCTCCAGTGCCTCACAGAGAAAACCCCTGATGAAAGCAACTGGAGAGCCAGGATCCAGTTGTCAAAAGGACTCACAGCGAAGACTGCTCAGAGTTTCCATCCACATTAAACTATTACTCAACAGAAACGTAACAATGAACTTTATTAACTAACTAAACACACCTTATCCTAAAGAACCATAATACATTTAAACAAAACAGTAAGAAACCCAAGCGTCCCAAAGTTCAGGTGGAGTCACCCTTATCTCAGTTCCAGTCTTTTAAGTCCTTGGGGCTTGAATGCAGAACGAAAGCAATCCTCATCCTCTCTAGCTGCAGGAATCTTCAGGCAGATGCCATGCAGTCCTTTCTTCCTCCTGTGCAGCCAGCACCATGCAATCAAGTCACTGGCAATCCAACTCTCAGTTCCACTGCAGACAACTCCCCTGCAAAGCAGTTGAAAGCTGGGAGAAAACATCCTGCAGTCCACTCCTGCTCAGCTCCTTTCACCGAGTCCCTTAGCCAATGTCCTCTGCAGCTCTGTTTGCTCCTCTCCCGGCTTCTCTTCTCAGGCTTCTCCCTGAGCATGTAACTCCAGCAAACAATAAAACTTGTGGAGCATGCTCAGTGTGCTTCCTCACCTTCTTACCAGAAGTTTCTGGTTTCTGGGCTGCAAAATCTGCCCAGCAACGTAACCCAGCCATAAGGGTCCCTAAAAGAGATTGCACCTTTTTAGGCACATGGGTTACATTAGCACTCCTGAATTCCTTTTTGTTAGATTTTCTTTCCACCTATCAGCTCTCTGACTTTGGTAAAACCTCCCTTTTTGGAGTCCATACTCCTTATTTGGCTGCTGTCACTCCTTTCATAGAATCACAGAAACTGGAAGGGACCCTGGGAGGTCATCAAGTCCAGTCCCCTGCACTCATGGCAAGACCACTTGCCCTCTTAAACTGTCCCTGACAGGTGCTTGTCTAACCTGCTCTTAAAAACTACCAATAGTGGAGATTCCACAACCTGCCTAGGCAACTTATTCCAGTGGTTAACCACCCTGACAGTGGTTAATCACCCTTTCTTTCCTTAGAATCACCAAATCTCTCAATTCATTATCACTTTTATCCAAATTGCCTTGCTCCTTCAGCGTTGCAACCAATTTCTCCCTATTGGTCAGAATCAAGTTTAAAACGGCTGTCCCCTGGTTATTTCCTCCCCTTTCTGCAACAAAAAGTTATCCCTAGCACATTTCAGAAGCTTACTGGAAATTTTGTGTTTTTCCATATTACTTGTAGAACAGATGTTTAGATAGTTAAAATGCCATGCTACTACCACGTCTTGTATTTTGTATTTTTCTTTTTTGTTATTTGTTCGAGAAATGCCTCAATAATGCCTTCCTCCTGATTTGGTAATCTAATATAGAGACTTACTGTAGCAACCCTCCTAGTCCCCTCTTTTAATATTTACTGTAACATCCTTCCCTCCTATTTTTCCTCCTTTAAGCTTTACTCAGAGACTTCCAACGAGGGTCATAACTAGTTGGTCTGGCACCAGAGCAAGCAGCCCCAAAGGCGCCCTCCCCTGACCTGGACCCTGATCTAGCTCAGGACTCGATCCATTGGTGGGGAGCCAGATCTGGCCCCAGCCACCACCAGTAAGTAGCAAGGAGCCAGATCCTTCCCTAGCTGCCTTCTGGTAGTGGCTGGGGCTCCCTGCCAACTGCGGTTGGATCCAGCTGGCAGCGGGGAACCAGATCTGTCTGCAGCTGCCACAGGAAGCTGGATCTACCCCCAGCTAGGAGCCCCAGGCACTGCTGGAAGCCCCAGGCACCGAATTTTAGATGGTGCAGGAGACAGATCCAGCTCCTCACAGCAGCTAGGGATGGGATCAGTCCCCAGCCAATGCAGGGAGCTAGATCTGTCCCCTGTGCCCTCTAAAATTTGGCACCTGGGGACTTGCCCTGGTTGCCCTGGCCTAGTTACAGCCCTGCTTCCAAGTTGTTTGTCTCTTCTCCATCTAGAGACTTCAAAACAAGTACATATATTCTTAAAGTACAATGCAACACCTCCTCTTCCTGTCCTCGCTGAACCAAATACACCTCTCTATACCAACATTCCGGTAAGATTATTTATTCTGCCAAGTATCAGTGATGCCCAATAAATAATAAAGAATATGTACTAATTCTTCCAGCTCTTCCAGTTGATTGCTCATATTGCTTGCATTTGTATATGAACATCTATATGTGCTGATTCCACCACTGATTTCCTTCTCATTGCTTCTGTGACCCTACTGCAATTTTCCATGTATCCCTTCCCTGCAATATCTAGCCTTCTGTTAAGGCTGCCTTTTTTATGTTTATTTATGAATTGTGTTACCTCTCATTTGAAGCTAGTATAAAACCATCCATCCTCACTCATTGGCAAGCCCAATGTGCAAAGATGCTCACACCATTCTTTTTCAGATGGACTCCATATCTTCTCAGCATTCCTTCTTCCAGGAACAGTATTCCACAGTCAAGGAAGTTAAAGGCTTCCAGTTGACACCATCTGTGAAGCCATGCATTCCTCTATAGGAAGTGCATATCTTTGCCTGGATCTTACCCTCAACTGAGAGGATGTTGTGAAGTGCTAAATGAATATAAGACAAAAGAGCAGTCCATTAAACAGATCAGGAACCTGTGGCCTTGAAGTGAACGTACTGGTTGTGAAAATTTGACAACCATGGAGGGCAAAGTCCTCTATTCATCCACAGAAGAGACACATCCCTAGTATCACCATGTCTTGCACTGACCTACAAATATGGCTTAACTACAGCAGGAAGGGAGCACTTCTAGAGATGAGAGAATTACTTTAAAAATTATGTGTCTAGCTGTGTTTTATTAGTGAAGTACCCAAACACCAGGCACAGATTCAGATTTAATATTTGGGCTTGTCCATTTTAGAAAATGGAAATCAGCAATAATGTTCTAACTGGAACTGAACTTCCCCAACAGTTGGGGTTGTTTAGGCCCTTGGTTTTAGTTTAGGCACCTCTATGCTTTTAATTAGTTATTCTAGCACTTCTGATACTGGCTTTGTTCCCCTCTTATGTAAGTTTCATATCATTCTAGATACATTCATTTGACTTGAATTGTTTCTCATTTATACCAATGTAGCTTATAGGAGAATTGGGCTTCAATATACCTATAAAAAGTGAGTATTTCTGGAGCATATCATACCATCAGTGAACAAGCAGGATATCCTATTTAAATCAGTAGGGAATTCTGCTTAAAAATTGATGGCACAATATGGTCTCTGAGAATTATTTATTACAAAACTATGTCTTGGTAATGCTCAAACAATATTGTTTTTAGCAAAAGTGAATAGTCTATTAACAAAGCTCAGTCTTGCAAATACTGTCACCTACCTTTGCATGGAAAAGGCATATGCTCAGCTAATGGGATGGCAGTTTACACACTACCCTATAATTAAGACACAAGAAAAAAAGAAGAATTTAAAAGGGCTTCCCACTGTGATGAATTCTGTGGATAATAACAGTTGCTCGCAGTAGTAAAAAGCTGTTCTTACAGTTGTAAAATCTCCAGCAGAGGTAGTGTGTAATGTAGTTGGCCTTTTATTCATTTTATATTGTGCCTTTTATTCATGTTATATTTTGACTTACAATCTTTTTTGGAAATAAAATTAGGATGCTTACAAACTTGATCAGCTTCAACTTTGTTTCTTCTTTTCTTCTAATTTTGAATGCCTAATTAAAACAAAACTATTTGCATTTTCTGATGCATCTGACTTATGGTCTGCACAAATAAATCTCAAGTCCATGATTTAATTCTAATTTTTATTCTCTAGTGGTTCAATTTTCATGCCTTTTTAAATATTGCCTTTCAAAATGAATTTTATATTGAGTGTCAGAACACACTCCTCCTCCTTTCCATCATAAATTATTTTGACTGAGAGGCCTATTCTGCTCCCTACTGCTTCCCCTGCAGCAGCCACTTAGCGCATAACACTGCATGAAAAGTTCTTCACACAAGATAACCTTTCAAAGCTTTATAGGATCAGCTTTTGGGTTTTCTTTTAAGCCTTTGTTAACTTAATAGCAGAAATTTAGTGGGTATGCTGGTTTCTGGTTTAAGTTATTTATTTATTTTTTTTAAAGAGCATCTCCACCCCCATTTCCTCCTGAGATTAATTGAAAAACAGTTGTCTGAACCCCTGCTGATTTGTTTTGAAGTCAGCTATTTCCTTGAAGAGTTGCAGATGATGATAGTTGTTGATTTGGAGCTGTGGATTCTTGGTTCTGTTCCACTGCTAAATGCTGCATCAATCTCTGGTTTGTTTCTGTATCATTTGCTCCATAGATCTGAGCTACCATGAATAAGCACCACAAGATTCAAATATAAACTCATTTGACCTGTAAAATGCTGGACTTTTAAAACAGAATAATTTGCAATAATTTGTAAATGTAATGGGAGGGGGAGGAAGGAGCACATAGCCATGCTGTCGCATGTACTTTGAGCCAGATTCTTCCACTGTTCCTTATAGTACACAATATCTTATTCTGCACCTAATTCCAGGAGTGTTGCTGCCCTGAGAAGAACTGATTCTGCTCTCAGACCTGATCCAACTTCAGGCACCTGCTGCCGCCAGCCTGGCCCCAGATCCCCTGCTAGGGACAGGGCAGAGAGCAGCAGCTGCCGCTGCAGGCATCTCAGCCTAGTACAGAGCCGGAAACAGCCACTGCTGCCACCACAGGTGGCTGGGCCCCAGATCTCTGGCTGAAGACTGGGAGAGGCAGGGGCTGTGCCAGGACTCAGGGCACCAGCGCTGGGATTCGGGGTACAAGCCCCATATGCCAGGCGCCAGCGACGCCCCTACCTAATTCCATTGTTTTCTATAGATCTACTTGAACAATAAAGTGCTACTCAGTACAAGTAAAGTTGGCAGAATAGGGGGCTCTGTGAAGTTGGAATTAAGAAAAGTCCAGGAACTTCAACTTTTGAATGCTAATGAACATTTTGCATAAAGTTGTGAAATTTTTTAGTAAAGCTAAAACCTCAAAATCCTTTCAGCATAAATATCATAGGATTAGTAGGTAGTGCTCTCCTCCTAGAATACTGCACATTTATAGGTTGTTAGAAAATACATAGTACTTTCCTTTCGGACATGCTTTACTTGAATTTGGTTGATTCATTCTCATTTTTATCATCTCATGTTCAGCTCAGCTGGCACATTTACAGGTTTTACGATTTACTGTTCACAACCTGAAGCAAAACTTTTTTAAAAAGCTGACATTTTCATCTCAAATCTGGAATTTAATTCACTTGCCATTCCGATTATTACTGTCCTTGGGTTTCCACAGGTTAGTGAAACAAAAATAAAAACCCCACTAGATTAATAGCTAGTAGGTGTAATGGAGAGAACTGAATTGGAACTTACCTAGCTTCATGGCTGCTGATTTACTGTTTCTGTTTCATCAGTTTTCCACATGACTGATACAGAAATGAAAGCTGCATTTCTAAAACTTTTCAGAGAATTGTAAAAATTGCCCATTATGTTTGTTTGTTTTGGGGTTTTTGTGCTCCTTGCATGCTTTGCATCTGAATGTTCCTATCAGTAAAACATAAAAGGAACAGCTGAGGGCTAGCTGAGCTGGTTAATGTGTCACCACAGGGCTTGGAACCATGTTTCTTGCTGCTTTTGTCTACAGCAGCACTGACAGTGAAAGCCTCATAGGATCTTGAAGAAAAATCTTCAAACTGCAAATTTATTGTTGCTTGACTGCATTCCCCTCCCCCCCCCCTTCACTAAGGCCTTGAATGCAACATACTAAAAAGGAGAACCAGATTCTAACAAGTATGACTTTTTACTAGGCATGTGTTCCATGAATAAGTAGTGAACAACACTTCATCTCAGCTGCTCTTAAACTATTTAATGCTGCAGGGTATGTGAAGTTCATGTGTGAAATGTTTCACTTCTCTGTTACTGATGTCTGTATGTTCCACTCATTTTAAAGGAAATTTTACTGAAACTGTTACCAAAAAGTAACTGGATCTAAAGAAGCCAAATATGTTGGCCAACTTCAGATTTTTTCATGTGTATGCCTTGAAGCCTTTCTTTTCCTGCTCTGTTCTTGAACAATACCTTGAACATTCACTTCTTTCCTTGATACTGTATCACTTTCCACTGCCATTTGAGGAAAGCGTCTTCTGTTGCACTTCATTTTAACTATAACTTCAATTTTCATCAAAATGTAGAAGTCTCACGTACATTGTATTTGTGTATTCCAGCACTGGTTAATATTCAGATAGGAGCCTTTGAGAGTGATTTGGCTCTCACACACACAAGTGTGCCTCAGGAGTAATTCTGCATAGTGCCATATAGGGTGTGTCCACATAAGAGTTTTATTTCGAAACAGTCCTTGTTTCGAAATAAAACTTGCCAGATCCAGAAGACATTTTCTTATCTCAAAATAAGGAGCTTCCTTATTTCGAAATAAGGAGAGTCGTTTTGATATATTAAAACCTGGTTTATATCGAAATGACCGCTTATTTCGAAACTGTGGTTTAGAAATAACCTGTCTGGCTCAGTTATATCGATATGCCTGGCATATTGATATAACAATTGACCTTCTTCCCTATGCACCCTGAGAGGAAGGCACACACCCCCCTCAGTACCCTGGCCAGGGAGCCATCAGCACCCTGGCCAGGGTGCTGAGGGGGGTGCAGGGGCACACACAAGGCAGCCCCCATGGGGTGGCAGGAGCCGCGGTGGCTCACTCCGCCACCAGCTCCAGGGGGCTGCAGCCCTGGCAGGGTGGCTGGAGCTGCAGCAGCTCATCCCCCCATCAGCTCCAGGGGGCTGCAGCCCCCGTGGTGTGGCCAGAGCCACCACGGCTCCCACCACCCTGCGGGGGCTGCAGCCCCCCAGAGCTGGTCATGGGGTGAGCCGCTGCGGCTTCTGCCACCCCGCAGGGGCTGCAGCCCCCTGGAGCTGACCGTGGGACAGAGCTGGGAGCGGGGCTCCCCCTACCTCCCCCACCAAGGTGGCGGAGTAGTCGGGGGGGACCGTGGCTCCCAGCCGGCTTTTGCACAGAGGGGGCAGCGCATGATTGGTCGGAAGCATTTTGCCTTAGCCTGTCACAGCAGAGTCAGAAGCTAACGCCCCCTCTGGCCACTCCCGTGGATATATATATGGCACCAACTCTGACCCTCCCCAGTCGCCTTAGGGTTGCAAACTCAGAAAAGTGCGGATGGTGAGGGGGTGACCCTGAATGTATGCGAGTAGCCCATCTCAAAGGAGGACAGTTACTGTTAAGTAACTCACAGTGCTTCTTGGAGCACTGCTCAAATACATTCAGTGTTAGGTGACTACTAGCTGTACTGTGGACTGCAGCTGGAGTCAGAGTTTTCCACCTTCAGCACAGCAATCCCCTTAGGTGAAGCCCCAGCTCAAGGTCACCCAAGGTAAGTATATGGCCTAACTAAGAGGGAAAAGAGTACTCTATGAAGCCCCGCCATGAGTAGACTCACAGGGCCCTAGTGGAAACTGCCAAGTCTCCTTGAGGTGGGTTGGGTCCAAGGCTCAGAATGCAGGTCCGGCAGAACCCAAAACCCCGTAAAGGCTGTCAGAAGTTAGGGACTCGTTGTTCCCAGGTGAAAGAGACTCACTCTTCTTTGCACCCTAAGAGACAGGGAGAAACCACTAGGGAAGAGGGCCACTCCCGGGGCAGCCTGGGTAGGAGAACTGCCCTGGAAATTCCTAGCATGTTAGGATCCTTTCTGCTCCCATGCCACCAAGTCCTAATCATCCCCATACAGGGTTCCAAGTAGGATTATATTTGGCAAATGAAATAATATGCTGAATGTCAGTTGCTAAGACCTATATAGGGAAGGGGAAAGTCTGTGCTCCCCGGGAAGAACAGGGTGTACAGATTCTTACTCCCACTGGAGCCTAAAACTTCAATATCAGGTCACAGTGACCCACTTGCAGGTAGTAGGGGTGGCAAAGATGGGCCCTCCCTAGGCAACAGCAGCTCATACTGTTCACTTAGTATCAAAGGTGAGTAGAAAATGACTTCACCAACCCTGGAAGAAATGAAGAAGAGCTCAACTATGGGCTCTGAAGGTTGGCCCCAAAACAGCCCCTTTATCCTAAGCAGTGAGTGAAGTATTTCCGCTAGGGAACCCAATGCAGGAAGAAATAACTGCAGAAAGTCTACCTTTGGGTTATAAGTGAGTCACCTCTGAGGCCAGGGGCAGCAGCCAGCCATCTGAAAGAATTTTAGGGAGCACTACTCTGATACTGCCTGCAAGACGGAAGTAATCTAGCCCAAAGATTACTAGGGGTAAGATAAGGAAAGAGATGGGAGTTAGCAGCCTCAGAGGGAATTCTCCCTACAGATTCCTAGAGCAGGCAATAATAAACAGCACCCAGAGTATACAGGGGCCTGCAGTACCAGGATCGAAGGCGTCACCCAAAGGGGAAAAGGAAAGACTTCGATAATGTGGTAGGGAAAACACGGGAGGGAGAAGGGATCCTGTCTTCTCAATCTCCCTAAGCAAAGGCAGTAGGCACATGACTCTGAGAACTAAGACCCAGTCTAACTCTCCCAGGCTAGAGGTTCAGAGAGGAAGGGCTAATATGGTGAGGGGTTTGAGGGTAAACTCATTGTGCAACCAACCTTCCTACCTCCTAAGAGAAAAAACCTGGCGCAAGATATGTGACCTAGCAGTCTAGGTTTTCGGCCCAAGAGGCTGAGGCCCACAGGCACCCTGATCAATAAGAGCGAGTAGGTAATGTAAAAGGAATTCAGACTGTAGAATGGCAGCCATAGTACCCTACTCATTGTGCCTGGATAGACAGGTGTCCTGGAGGGTCTTTTTACATTTACTAGTAATTTCCCAAGGTCCACCCTCTTAGGGAAGAAGAAGGCTCCTAGGCAAGGTCAGGAAAAGGAAGGATCAAGCTCCCCTTACTGTTGTCTATGGGACTATAATGTCCCTTTAGGACATAATGGTAGCATAAAGCTGGAGGGCCACAAAAGACCTAATGGTGCACGCAATCCACATGGGATTCAAACTTCTAGGCTTAGAAACAGAGCCCACACTCTCTACTCGCTAAGCCCACCCGGCACCCTGAGGAGATGAAGGAAAAAAGGGTAGGGGGATGAGAGAAGTAACAAAGCCCCCTGAGCTGGCCCCCAACCAAAAGGAGTGGGATGGGGGGTGGGAGAAGAGTAACCTCCCTTGTCTCAGAAGATGCGTACCAGAAGGCTTGGAAGGGGTGAGCCAGAAACTCGAGATGTCCCGCACTAGGAAATGTCAAGAGTTACAGACTGTCAATGGAGGTGGCAGACATAATGGCCACCCCGCCCCCCAAAATAGCCCTCTAGACTATGGAGCTCACAGGGAAGAGTGTTAAGTATCTATCTCCCCTGATGGGTCTCATCTCCGGGCTATCCAGCTCAAGGGGAAGAGTGTTAACGATCGATCTTCCCTGATGGGCCTCAATCTCCTGTGTGAGTTTCTTCCTCCCTAGCTTTGTGTCAGCGAGGAGGGGGGTGAGTTCCTATCCCCCCTGAACAGTTTCTCGGCACCCCCGTCACCATGAAGGAGGGGTCATTGTCTGGGGTCCCAGTTTTATCATTGGTCCTGACCAGGATCCCACTCCTAATTGGCTATTTTTACTCTGGCTGGGCAAAATTCTATTAAAACCCCCTGTCTCAGCTAGCTTGTTGTTCTCCCACCCTCGGATGCTAAAGGGCACGTTGCGACCCGATCAGACTGATCCCCCGACTGAGACAGGGAGCACCCACCCACGAGACCTTTTTTTGGGGTGTACACGGATTGCTGGCCGAACGATTAAGTGCTGAGATGCTGCAGCTGGTCTGCCTCCTCACTTTGGGTTCTACTGCGGTCCTGGGACAGGTATTATAAATCGATATAGGCCTCCTACCTTCTCTTAATCATTCTACTTGGTACCATTTATATATAGCCTGTGATTGTAGCTTCTTCACCTGAGTTTTGCATAGTTTGTGTAGTTGTTATTATTTCCTCTGTATCCTGCATAATCTTTTTATGATATAGTTGTTTAAGGTCTAGCATAGTTTTGTGTTGTTAATTTGCCAGGTGTTTTGTTAGTCATTTGTATTTTGCATCCTTCTTACTGTACAATTGTTCATTACTCTGCTTCTGCTCTAAACTGCTGGCCCCAAACTTCCCCAGTGTACACGGGGGGAGTGTGGGGGTTTATTTTTCTCTCATCTGACTTTTTTTTCATTCTGCCACCCACCCTTCTTGGCTAGCAAGGAGGAATGGCTTCCAGCCATTGGTAAATACGCGTTGGGTGGGCTGGTCAGTGCCTATACCGATGTTGAGACAGTAAAAGGCCAGAAAAGTCCTTGACTTATTATGGCCACCCTCTTGTAGGTCATTAATCCATACTGTTATTTAACTATAAGTACTTTTTTAGGTTGTAAGTGTTTTGCATAGACTCTCATACTTTATCCTGTTGTTTGGCTGGAGGTGTTTTACAGGTGCTTTATATAGACTCTTGCTCCACACTGTTACTTGGTTATAAGTGCTTTGCATAGGTTTTTAACTTTATATTGTCATTTAGTTATAAGTGTTCATTTAGATTTTGCTTTATGCTATTAGTTGGTTATAAGTGTCCTATATAGATTTTTGCTTCATATTGTTAGTTGATTACAAGTGTTTTTGTATAGATCTCCTTGTTTTACACTGTTAAGTGGTTAAAGGTGTTTAAGGTGTCACTATAAAAGTAGTTTTTTTTTTGTTTACTTGAACTGGTGTCTGTCTCATTGGTGGGTGTCGCTGGTCCATCCCAGTCACATCGCGAACCCGGGGTTCAACACAGACGTGTGACCGTTATTGGTCGAGGGGCAATTCCCCTCACTAGCGCATTATGAAGGAGGCCCCATAGGGTTGGAAGTTATGGGACACCAGTGCTTGTCTCAAGCTTAGGAGCCTCAGGAAAGAAAAATTTTGGGGGGCGCTTGGATGACAGTAGGTTATTAAATGGGGTCTTATGAAGACAGACGGGCTGAGGCAAAGGTCCTTCTCAACCACTGTTCCCTTTAAGCTGCGCAGCCGTGCAGCCCGCCAAGCCCCCCCCGCGCAGGGAAGGCTGCTGGCCGCACAGGGCCGGCAGTCAGAGGCCCTGCTCACAGCTCCTGCGGGGCAGGGAGTTATTAAAACTCCCGCCCACAGAAGCTCTAACGGAGCATGCCCAGAATATCTGAGCATGCTCCGTTAGTGCTTCTCTGGCCCAGGAGCTGTGGCAGGGCCATGCAAAGTAAGCGGGGGGGGGGGAGAGGGCGGGCCGCCAGGATTGGGCCCACGGGGGTGCGGGCCACCAGGATCGGGCCCGCGCAGGGGTTGGGGGGCCCTGCGCAGCAAGCAACACGAGTTGCTCAGCTGCCGGTGGGTCTTAGAGGGAACATTGTTCTCAACCCATAGAGGAGGGAGGGAGGATGCGGGCCTAAATTAAGAAAGAGGTCCTGATACTTAACCTAGACCTGCTGGAAACACAGGATGTATAGGCTCACCACATATGGCGAAGTATGGCTCTTGTCGCCCAATGACCCTGGTCCTCTCTAGCTTGGAGTGAAAAGAAACACAGGAGGAGAGGAGAATTAAATGGGGGAATGGACCTGTGCCACACCCCAAGGAACAACATCACACTCACCCACAGCCCAGTATAAAGTGGACAACTATGTGTGAGAGGTGAGGGCATTCAAACGTGCTCACTCATGAGCAGTTTCACCCCATAGCTTGGACTAGCTAAGGATGAATTGTGCAGATCCAACCTTGGGCTTCTGTAGGACTCCACCAGAAACTCATTTTGCCTTGCAATTGAGCTCTACTGCGCTGACCTGTGGCTTGGCTAGATCTTTGCCATGCCCTCACTAAGCTTACCGGCAAGGCTTCAAAACACCATGGATTTGAGTGGAGAAAAGACTTAGGAACAAAGCAAATAGCCAGAAGGAGCTAGGAGTGGAAGTGGAGCCTTGGAGGGCCGGCCCCGAGTGCCTATGAGGAAGCAGAAAGCAGACAGTGGTGGGGGTGATTTGCCTGTAGAGGCCAAGAAGGTGGCAGAGTTTGCTGGGAAAAAGAAACCTTGGATTAGACAAATAGTGCACAGGCAAGGATTCTTTGCTTATAGGAATACAGGGGTCCCTGGTCCAGCAGCCCGTTATAATGTGGGGGTGGCGAAGGGCCAGGGAGATTGTTTGGCTGTCCTTACCAAGTTGCAGATTCCCTTGATAAACAGTGCGGAATTTCTGTCTAAGGATGGAGTGAGGCTATCTGATGACTCTCAGCAGGTTCTCTAAGAGGAGGGTATTGTAGATTCGGGAAGGTAGTCCTGTGGACCAAGATGGTCAGCCTTGTGTACATGCTGGCTTGGGGCCAGTAGCAGGTCATATCTGTGCTTAGTTGATCAGGGTAGCTCATGCTCCATAGGATGACGACGACTAATAGGGCAGCTCGGTGTGTGAGAGGGGAGCATCCCGAGGAACCGGAGCTCCGACCTGGGGTCCCTAGCACTGCTTAGGAGAGCATCTGAGCTCTCTGCAAACAAGGACCATTCCTCAAATGGAAGGTCCTGAATGGCCTGCTGAGTGGACTGAGGTAGGCTAAGTTCGTTAAGCCACGCCATGTGCTTCATAATGGCTGTGACGACTCCTTGGCTTGCTGTGTCCGTGGCATCCCAAGCTGCTAGAAGTGCACCACAGGATGCCAGGGAGCCTTCTTCAAGAAGGGACTCAAAATCTTCCCTCTGATCTTGGGGAAGGAGGCCCAAAAATCTCTTAAGGGAATCCCAGATATCAGCGGTATATTTAGCCACCAGAGCTTGGTGGTTCACTATACATAGTTGGAAGGCTGAGGCTGAATATGCCTTCCTACCCAAGATCTCCAACTGCCTGGCCTCTCTGGACTCAGCATCGGGTCTGTAGATGGTTCTACCCCACTCCCTAGGGCAGTCTCAACTACTTGCAGGCTTGGGCTGGGGTGGCAAAAGAGGAAGGAAAATTGCTCCAGTGGGACCTGGTACCTATGGGCTGCTATGTCTGACACCAGGGAAATTGAAGCAGGATATTGCCATTGGATTCTGGCAAGTCCCAGCACACTAGGCTGCAAGGGTGCTGCTACTGCATCTAGGGGAGAAGAAACATGTGGATCAAATAGGGGGTTTTGCCCCCCCCCCCAATTGGTTTGGCCTCTAGGCCAGTGTGTTCAGCAATCCTGCATAGCAAATCAAAATGGGTCATGATGTCCTCCCTATAGGATCCTGACCTAGGGTTTAGCTTCCTATCTGGGCTTATGATGGCAGGCACCTTGGTACTACAATGGGTCCGCCAGGGAGAGACCTCTCTCAGCACCAACCATTCATGAGAATGGTACCGGTAAGGAGCTTTCCTGGATGGGGTAATCTCCTCCACACTTGGTGAGCGAGAGCTTTCTTGCAGTGCTGGAAGTTTGGCACCAGGCTGTATAGATGGCACTGGAGAAGCAGAAGTGCTATGGCGCCAAGGAGAGATGGAGCGCTGCCTACAATGCTTCCAGCTTAGGGCAGTACTGCCCAGTGCCTTTGGGGAGGCTTCTTCCCTAGATGCTGGGAGCTCGGTGCCATGCTAGGCATTGGGGAGCAGTGCCGCACATGAGGGGACCATCTCCCCGAGAGGAAGGCAGGCTTTCCTCTCTGTTTAAGAGGCTTCGGCAGTGTGGGTGTAGGCAAAAGCAGAAGGGCTTTTGACACCTCAAAGGTCTCTGGAGTGGTAGGCACCTGCACTGCTTCCTCTTCATGGTACCAAGGCTGTGTTCACACAGCCTCCTTATTTCAAAACAACAGAGGTTGTTTTGAAATAAGGTTTCAGCTGTTCACACAACGCACTGTTGTTTCGAAACAAGGGGAACCCCTTGTTTCCACACAACTGTGTTGTTTCGAAACAAGTTAAACCGCATTTGGGGTCAAAACAAACTTGTTTTGAAACCCTTGTTTCGAAACAAGGCGTGTGAACGTGTTGTTTCGGAACAAAGTGTTCCGAAACAACATTGGATCCTCAGCACCCTGGCCAGGGAACCCTCAAGACCTTGGCCAGGGTGCTGAGGGCTGTCCCTCAGCCCCAGAAGTGGGTTGCAGCCCCAGAAAGGGGGCTGCAGCCTCCGGTGGGGTGGAGGGGGGTGAACCCCTGCCAGGCGGCTCAGCCGGCAGCCCGGGCTGCCGGCGGAGCCCGGTGCCCCGGACCGGCTGGCGGAGTCGGGGGAGCAGCCCGGGCTGCTGGCTGAGCCCAGCGCCCCCGACCTGCTGGTGGTGTCGGGGGGGAGCAGCCCGGGCTGCCGGCTGAGCCCGGAGCCCCCGACCCCATGGCGGGATTTGGAGGCAGCTCCGGCGGCGGGCTCCAGCGCCCCACATCCGCTCACTCCCCCCCCCGCCGGGGGCAGGACCCCCCTTTCCGGGGCTGCAGTCCCCTTTCTGGGCTTGCAGGGTGAGCTGCCACAGCAGCTCACCCCCAGGGGGGCTGCAGCCCCCTGAACCAGGTACCGAAATAGCAAGTTCACAGTGTGAACCTGCTATTTTGATTACCGTTTTGTTAATTCAAAATAAGTTGTTTCGAAATGAGTGTTATTTCGATACGGTTGTTTCGAAACAACCGTATCGAAATAACTCGCTGTGTGAGAACACAGCCCAAGAGTAGCTTGGCCAGCGCAAGGTGGACTGGCAAGAACATTTTGGCACCTAAGTTGGTGCCAGTTGTGCCTTCTGCTCCACAGGGGAGCAGCGCCGAGGTGGCTCTGGTGCCAACCTGGTACATGGTGCTGGAGCTGGCACCGCAGGCACCCCCGGTTTTTTGGGGACAGGCTGCTGCACTTGCTCTAGGGCCAACACCTGGTGCCTTTGCTCTCTGTCTTTGAGAGTCCTTGGCTTGAAAGTTTGACACATAGAACAGTCGGTAGCCTGGTGGGACTTCCCCAGGAACCACAAGCACTCCTTGTTCGGGATCATCCTATGGGAAGGCCTTGCTGCAAGAAGCATGTTGTGCAGATGCTCCAGTTCTCGGTGGAACGATATCCACAAACAGGTCCTCTAGCTTGAATGGGCGGTTCATACAAGGAAGTAACGACAGACACTTGCGATCACAAGGACAGGGCTGTCCCAAAACGGTTGCGGAGGGTGGAAAAAGGAACTGGGGAGGGTCAGGGTCAGGGCCGTATATATCACCATGGGAGTGGCCAGAGGGGGCGTCGACCACACACCCTGCTCTGACAGGCTAGGGCAAAATGCTTCCAACCAATCATAGTGGCTAGCACCTCTGCTTAACATGCAGAAGGTCCTGGGTTCAGTTCCCAGGGGGTTGGACTCGATGATCTCATGAGGTGCCTTCCAGCCCTATGATTTGATTTGATTTGATTTGATGTGCTGTGGCACATAGACACCTAACGCTGAATGTATGCAAGCAGGGTCGAAGATCCATCTTTGTTATATGCATGACTACCTTCTAAACTCAGAAGCCACTTCTGCTCCCTTTGACTTCAAAAACAATGTTGCCATGCATCTGCCAAAGTGGGATTGTGCCCACAAGAGTTCATGTGATAAATACATTTGTTAATCTTTAAAAGTACCATACAGCTCCTTCTTTGTTTTGATTTTTATGTCTACATTATGAGCTAGGGGTATGATGCCCTTGCTCATGTATACATACACTAGCTCTCATCGAGGTAGCAGGTGTATCAATAACCATGTAGCTACAGTAGTATGATTAGTTTGCAGAGGCACAGCTGCCAAAAATAAAGCTGACTAAAACAAGAGGGTATGCACTCAGTACTGTTCAGTCATGCCTCTGCTACCATTACCCATGTTATTTATTCTCATGCTAGCTCAAGGAAAAAAAGTGCAAATATGGGTACATGAACAAGGGAATCACAGTGGAGATCTAGTCAAATGAAGATTTGCTGTTATTTGCAATTGAACCACAATATTTCTTTAAAGAACAAATAAAAGGTTATGCCTATGTTGCAATAGAAGGTGTGATTGTATCATGGGTAGATATATACCTTCACTCGCAGTGTAGACGTGCCCAAAGTGCTTAAGAAATAGGAATGCTTGATAGAGTCCATGTGTCAACTAGGGCAAGGAGATCTCTTCAAAGCAGGTATCAGACATTGAGCTGATATTACACTTGATTTTAGGCAAAAACCTGTATTTATTCTATATATACTAACAGATAAATCCAAACCAAACAAACAAGATACAGTTCTTTGTCATTTAAGTTCTTTTGCACCCAACAAGTTGCTTCATTTCAATATTTCTTTCTCTGATATAGGGACTAGCAACTGTATTTTGCACACAGATCTCATTCCACCTGGTTATTCTAACTGCTCTATAATTTACATCTGAAGATAAACTCAGAAGTGCATCAGGTAAAGAAAATTATATCTTAAAAGGAATCTGTAGTGGGGTTTTATTGGGCACCTTTCCAGAATGCACCTGCTAGAGATGAGAGAAGGACAAAGATAAACCTAAGTGCCATGACAAAAGGCGATTCCCCTACGATATTGTACATTATAACAAAGAATATTCTCAAATAATCATCTAGACTAATACTGCAGTATCACAATTTAAACATGCATTTTGAACAATTATTGTAGGACACTGTAGTACTTTTGTAAAAAAATCAGGAATGGCTTCCCTTGGGTGAGAAATAGCAACAGATAATTTATTTTTATGATAACACAAAATGCTCTAACCAAAAGGCATATGGTAAAATGCTGAAACAAAGGAGTACCGCATTAATTTACATGCTCCAGTCATTCTGTCATGGTCTTTAGGAAAAAGTACTGTATGTTGTTCTGGCAAAAGAGTATTACTTTAGTAAGATCTGTGCCCCAAAAATGTACTTTGCAGTAAAATGAAGACCCAAAGTTTCCATTATCTTACAAATACCTTCAAGATCTGGGGATGCTCAATAGTTTTCAAATACCTTGTTAATGTACTGTAGTGTGTTGGCAAAATTCCAGTAGGAACAATATTGCTTATTGAAAATAACATAAGCTTTTCAAAGCAAAGATTCATTGCATAGTTAATTAAGGGAACCAGTGTTATCACACTTGAAACTTCTGGCTCCTGAAGCTGAACTAAGTGCAAATCTGTTTTGTATCCCTGTAGCTCCCTCATTTAAAACCTGAAAAATTTGTTTCCTTCTTGTGTCACTTAGCTTTAGAGAAGTTCACAAGATGCAGCTGCTTTGAGTTCTCCATTTTATTTCCCCTCACTTTCTGGTCTTATGTTAACAAGTCTGGTGATCATTAGTAAAATTCAGTTTTGCTGCTTGCTTTCTAATGACTCATGAAGATGTATTAAATGAAGAATTATTAGGCATGCACAATTACTAAATTATGCCACATATACCAAAGTAAAACTACAGTTTATATAATAAAACTATGGCCAAACTAATGTAATTATGATAAAACTAAAGGTCTTAGCTTAATGTTTTTGCATGGTTGTATGTATGTTCAAATCAATCTTATATTTCTAACCATAGATCATCTGCATGAGTTTTCTGTGGAATATTGCATTTTCCGGTCATGAAATACTAACTTACTAATGCACTTCTTCTATAAATCTAGGTCCCAGGCCATCACCACAAACACATACGTGGCTTCAAAGGCTGATGATAGAAGTTCATTAGCATCCTTGCTTCCTACTGGAGAAGGTACATACAGTGCCTCAATGACACATACATAATTTCCTTTCTAATACAATGTGTGCCAGTGGTAGGAATCCTAATTCAATAAGGTTAACTCAACTCAGTAAAATTTAATTCCATCAATTTTGTTCAGGATATTGTCACGTTTGTCACAATCACTACCTTCCTAGTTGAAGTGGTGACTCGTTGCACCACCCCTGGAGAAGTCTGGGAAGGAGGTTGTGACTTGAGGAACCACAAGCTGGATCTATAGCTGTTACAGGACATTTAGGACAGTTTCACTGCTGGGGGTTAGGGACTTTTGCCCACTCCTAACCTATCTTTGCAGGAAAGGTACATAGGAGCTATCTGCATAGCTTCCTTCACTTCCCAGTTTGCTACTCATGCTACAGATAGAGAGTTCATGGGAGCAAGGAGGCAAAGACTCACCATTACAACTAATTTAGTCATGATCTGGCCCAAAGTACAGGTGCTTTATAGTTCGTCTTAACTCCCAAAATTAAAGTCAACTCTTGAATAATTGAAATGACTGAGAGACCTGATATGTTAAGGTGATTGGGTATCAATAATACAATGTCCTTGTCATATGAAGATAATCTATGTTCAGTGTTTCCAACAGGGTCTCTCTGAATATTTACTAGATTTTGCTGCCCATTGCAAGTCTGTAGCGAAATCTATTCTAATTTATAGATAAATCAAATACTAATATCAAAAGTCAGCCTCATTGTAACACTGAATAATAGTGTGACCAAAGTCTTATGCTTATAAAAGCATCTGAAACAACAGTCATACACATCTTAGTCAAAAATCCCTTTGGCATTCTATAACATTAGGGCTTGATCATGCTCCCATTGGAATCAGTGGAAATGTCACTGATAGCAGGACTTCATTATTATAAGAGATCAAAATTACTTCTAAGAGCCATCTCTTCTCATTTCAAGACCAAGAAGAATGTTACATAGGCTCTATGCTAAAGGGTCTGAATCCTCAGCCAGTGTAAACTTCATTGATGTGGCCCTTAGGGTATTGTAATATTTTCATATATAAGTTAAGGAGCAACATTGAGAAAAAGGAGCACTGTACATCACACAGGCAATCACAAAGTGGATGTTAGGTTAGCAATGTGGTGAACAAAACAGTAGTGAAATCATTGGAGAAGTGGAGCTTTAGGCTGGCAGTTGTGAGTACTCCCTGCAGATACTTCAGTGATCTTGGCAGAAGCTTCAAGGTGGAGAGACAAAATACTAGCAATCAAGAAGCCTGGCAAAAAGATAACATTCTTCTGCCATTTGATGAAAGTATAAATTATGTTAACAAGATCAAGAAATTCAAGATTAATATCTCTATTATGAGTGATTATTGCCTGTGTGTCCTTCAGAGTGGGAAAAAAATTATTTTCAGATCCCAGATTTTAAACACTAGCAAACTAGTATTTTTCCTGATTTGTTGCCAGAAAGCCAGGAAAAGCACTCCTGGGCAGAAATGAATTCTAGCCTGGCTCTTGATTTAAATATCATCCTAAGCATTAGAGACTACTTCAAATCCCAGATCTGCTCCAAGGCTCCTTAGATGTATTACAGAGTACCAAAGAAGCAAGATGGGTGATTTTATTAGACCAGTTTCACTGGTGACAGAGGCAACCTTTCAAGCTTACACAGAGCACTTCTTCAGATCTGGGAAACTAAGCATAAAAGATAGTGTCAAAGTTTAAGTCAGATCTTGCAAGCCCAGAAGGCCTCTGATATAAAGGAAATTAGACTAGATGATCACAACAGTCCTTCTGGGTTTATAATCTATGAAAATCTGGGACTAACTGCATCAGTAAAACTACTCGTATGAATAAGGATTTAAAGTATAGAGTATTTCATTAAGAATTAGCTTTCCAGAAGGCACAATATGAGTTAATACAAAGAAAATCAAAACCACAAGGACACTCTGAAACAGAGCACAGAATTACAAAAAAGAGGTTTGACTATTTACGTCAATTCAGTTTGATTGTGATTCTCCTCCTTTTGTATATACCTGCAGTGAATATTCAAGACATTAAGTGTGTGTACTTCAGTACTCACTGAAAGCTAATTTTTTAATAGCAACAGACTAATTAATTATACTCAGTAGAATTGCTGGTGCTGGACACAGGGGGCTTCTGCCCCGAGTTGCAGCACCAGTGCCCTAAGTGCCAGGAGTCAGGGGCCAGGCTGCCAGCAGTGGCAGCTGTCTTCCCTGTCCCCAGCCTTTGGTGGGGATCTGGGGCTGGACTGATGGCAGCAGGAGCCCAATCTGGGCCCTGCCCAGGTACGCTGGGGACTGGATTGGGCCTGGGCCCCGAATCAGGACCGGGGGGGGGGTCCCTGCCACAGGTCTTTTCTTGGGCCTGTGTCACTCCTGATTATAATCAGAATAAGTGTTGAATTGTGGACTGTAAACTTTATACTCAGATAGGCCATTCAAATTTACACTCTTGTCAGCTAGTTACCAGAGAACTGAACATTCTTCTTTGAGCACTGCTCGAATTATTCAGTTTTAAGTATCTACATGCCTCAACGCACAATTGGTTGGAAACTTTTAACCCTAGCCTGTCAGAGTAGGGTCGGTGGCCAACGCCCCCTCTTGCCACTCCCAAGGCTATATATGTGGCCCCGACCCTGACCTTCCTCAGTTCCTTTTTCCACCCTCAGAGAAGGTTACAGAATAGCCTAGTCCTTGAGATAGCAAACACTTGTCTGTTAGAGTCTTTTATGAACCAACCATTCAGACCTGAAAATCTATTTGTGGACATTGTCCCACCGTGACCCGGCGTGCCTGCAGAGTCATAATTACCAGAGCCGGAATACCACTCCCAACCACCAACCGCCATGCCAGAGTTCAAGCCCTGTGTGAGCTGCGGCAAAGCCTTCCCAAGAGATGAACCCCATAAGAAGTGCCTGAAGTGCCTAAGGGAATCTTGCCAGGTACTCAAATACTCCATCTGTCAGTCCTTCAAGCCATGAACCCTAAAGGACTGGGAGCAGAGGCTATACATCCTGGCCTACAGCAGGTGCTACAGCCCACCCCCAGCACATCAGGGTCTGAAGGCGAAAGGCCAGCACCATATGCAAAATTGGCACCGGGGCCCACTTTGCACTGCTCCCCTAAGGAGCAAAGGAGATGCTCAATGTTGACCTTGGTGCCGAAGCCCCAGCACTGCTCCGGCTCTCCCAGGCCAACCCCCTCTGGGGAACAAGGCCCGGCACCTATCCAGGTCCTCTCCATGCTGGAGGCCTTTGAGGCCGCACAGGCTCTCCTTACATCGACCACTCCCATGCCACCTAAGCTAAAACCGAGGGGTAAACCAGCTTACCTCTCAGAAAAGTGGGCTACTACAAAGCGGCGCCAGTCACCAACAACCCCAGCACCGCAGGCTTCCCTGCATCAGGCAGCACCAGAGCAAGAGGAGGTCTCGAGACCTCTGGAGACTCCTATTCCCTCAGGCACTGAGCCAGGGAGAAAGGCCAAATGGCCATGTGTGCGCTCCCGGTATTGACCACCCTGGTACCACCAGTCCAAATCATGGCGCCACTTTCACCTACCTGGCACCGAAGATCACTATCCCCAAGTCCCCAGGAGCCAGCGCTGAGCAGGACTGCCAGTCCCAGCTGCCAGGTGGTTAAACCACCATATGAAGGGCCCCCAGCACCAAACCCTTCTTGGTACCACCCTCCCAGCCTGTCCCCTTCACCCAGGACCTCAGAGGATGAACCGTCCAGTGGCGCTGTGCAACGCAGGGGAAGCTTCCTAAGGGTTCATCTGCCCTCCCCTCCAGCCGAAGCCGTAAACCCTTGGTCAGAGTCATATAGAAAGGACCCTACCACCCATTATGACCTCCTCCACAGGGTCATGGCACACCTAGAGGGGGAAGTTGAGCCCCTCAGGGAGGACCGAGACCCCGTCTTTGACCTGGGGTTCAGAGTTGCACCAGATGCGATTACACGATAGCATGCAGAGAATTGCCAGGGCCCGCTGACAAACTCCTATGTCCACCTCACCCATCTCTGAAGTGGTCAGACATAAATACTAGGTCCCCCTGGAGGATCTTCCTTTCCTGGTGGGTCACCCATACTGGGGTCGCAGGTGGTAATAGTGACCCAGAGATGAGAGGGGCAGGAGATGCCTGACCCTCTTCCTGAACCCACGGAGGCTAGGAAGCTTGACATCATGGGCAGGAAGGCCCATTTGACTTCTGCTTTCCACCTCCATATAGCCAAACAGGTGTTGGCTGGCAGATACACACTGGATCTTTGGGAGTCCATGAGGTGCTTCTGTGACCTCCTCCCCTGGGAGCACCAATGACTGTGACTCAGTCATAGAGGAAGGCATGCTGGCCTCCCGCGATGCCCTCATGGTGGCATGGGCCACCTGAGACACAACTAGCTGTGGCATCACCTCAGCCGTGGTAATGCATTGTGCAGCATGGCTCCAAAGCACTGGCCTTCCATGGGATGTCCAGCAGGCCATTTTGGACCTCCCCTTTGAGGGACAGTCCATATTTGTGGGAGCTACTGATGCTCTGCTGCGCAGCGCACAGGACCCTAGGACCACAAGTGGGCCCCAAGGCATAACTTGAGCAACAGGTCCAGCGGCATCCCTCCCCTCACAGGAATGAGAGAGACCGATCCAGACAAAGGGCGCCTCAGTAAGGAGACAGAAACACCACCGCCTCATGGGCAAATGCCCTAAACATTTTGAAGGGCACCCTCTGTCTGGGTCTTAGTTCTCATCTTGCTTCTCCCCTAGATCCAGTACCTGGGCCAGTGCCCCTTAAATTGCCTCCTTACATTCATCTTCTGGTTCATCTATCCCAACCCATGCCAGGTATGAAATCATCCAGGACTGTCAAGGGGAGTAAAACAACAGAGGGCTCTCTAGTGAACATGGCCCCATATCCATTCTTGAGCTATAGGGTCTCAGCATGGCTCCAGAGCGAGACAGAATGGGGGACCAAGTCCCCCCCACCAGCCTTAACCATAAGGTTATGTGCCCAGAATTCCCTTTCAGATTATGTATACGGGGATCTCACAGTGGGGAGAACCAGTGATACCCACTTCCTTTGGGGTCCAAACCACTTCAGACCCTAAAGATTAGCAAGACGCTCCACCCTTAGACCTTGAACTGAACAACCCCTCCTTATACTGGGTCGGGCAGGGTTTATCCCCGTCCACTAGTGATAGGAGAGGGCCCACTAACTCCACCATTCTCAGCTTGAAGGAGTAGTGTGAAGGAATACTGTCCTCACTGGCCATGTGAGGATGTGACTACCCTCAATCATTTCACCCCTATACCCCCCCACCACTCATAGAGGGCGGGTTTGTTGGGACCCCTATCGAAACTAAGAAAAAGGGTGACTATATTCAAACCCTCTTTGTCTCTCTCCACCTCAGAAAAAGGGAACATCTACCCTTCCCCAAGATGAGTACAGCCTGTTGTGGGCCCACCACACGGGGCATAGCAGATAGTAGCCCTGAGTCCTAAGAGGGAATGTTCGCCAACACCCCATCAACAGGGCAGAGGCATCTCCCTTTAATTTCTGGATCTGAACCTAATCCCACCCCAAAACCGACCCTTCAGTATCTAGATAGTTGCAACTTCCCCATTCATCCTGGGAACCTCTATCACAGAGTTCATCCAGCTGACAGAGGTCTTTTGAGTAACACAAGAGGCGTTGATAAGGGTAGGAAAAATTCCCTTTCTTAGACAATTGGGTGGACTCGGGTCTTCTTCCCTTTGACAACGGGAGGGTAAATATTACTAGAATGAGCCCCATGTGCCCCTCACTCTGCTATCCCCTAGTTTCTGGGAATAAGGCCTAGCAACCCTCTCCTCAGGAGCCACCTAGCAGCTTTCTTGACCCTCAACGACACAAGGTAAAGAGCCTCAGCGCTTCACCATGCCACTAATAGCAGATCACAGAAGGCATCAGGAGGTCTCACCCCCAGTCTTAGGTTTGCCCCACAACACTTCCAGGATGTGGCATAGAACCACCCTGCAAACTCTTTACACGGGTGCCCTGGGGCCCCTTTGTGACACTCCTTTTACCCTTCAGGGAATGGTCTGAAGTCTCCTAGCAGGCAAAATGGGTAGGCCTTACTATGGCAACAGCCCCTTTGTTGGGTTCCTTCCAAAGCTCCTTACTCAATCTCCTCAAGCAATTGAAGGGAACTACTTTCCACACAGGCCAAAGAGAAGTGTTATATCCTGGGTGAGGAAGGGAAGGCTTCTTGCCTTGTAGGAACTTTTCTTCCTACTTGGCTCCACCTGGGTACTCTTCTTATGACCTATCAGCAGCCCTTCACTCCTCATCAGTATTGCTCTTCTGCTTGGGACCCACCCCCACTATCAGAGTAGGTGGTGGTGCACATCAAGGGTGACCTTCTCCTTCCGAGGGAAGTAGAAGTACACACCTCATCCATACGTCCCCAGAAAAACCCCTCGTGCCCGAAGGGACAGATAGGAGCTACAGAATCCTGCTCCAGGTTTCCTCAAGCTACTGGGCCATAGCCCGGCACAAGGCAGCCCATCAAGGTTCCGGGTTTTGCTCCTTCATGACCCACAGGCAGTCCAGAATATAGAGAGAGGCCACCTGAAAAAATGATGTGCCCAGGACACCCATTACACACAAAAAGGGGACGGCTACTGACATGTCGCCCATCCCACTTGGCTGAAAACATGCAAGGTGGGCCTTCAATCTCCTACTTCCTCTATCCCACTCTTATCTATCGAACAGAGCAAGGAAAGATTGAGGGATATCCTCCTAATTTGCAGGGAATTCGACTAGACCCAGGACAAGCTTCCTTATTCCTCACCTCTTACTATCCTCCCATCATCGTTTCAGTCCCTGGGTAGACTTAAGTTGGGCCTCTACTGAAGAGAAGGTCCAAAACAGAAACTTTCCCAATAACGCCTATGGGACACAAGTATAGGCCCACTGCTCAGAGACTTCCCTCCTCTAAACTCAGGTTTAGGTTTCCACTGGCTCGTTCCCACAGGAAGGGGCTTTCTTTCCCTGGATGGACTATACCTGGATCTATTTTGACTAGAACTAGACCAGGTTGTCACATGCAGAGGCTACTAAACCCAAACACTGGACATTGGTGGGTCAGCGTTACTGTCCTTCCCGTCTTATCTAATGGGCTCAGAAGCCATGCACCCTTCTAAGGGTTGGGGTGCATTGCTAGTGGCAATATTTTCCCTGTGCCAGCTAATAGCCATTGAAAGAGCCTGGTTTGGTAAGGAGAGAGAGGGTGAGGAGGGAGACGCAGGCCCACCTGCTCCACTGCATCCCAGGCCAGGGCCCTATCCAGTGGCAGAGCGCTCCACCACCAGGTCAGCGGGGCTCCAGCTGAAACACGCTGACACCAGCCAGTGTTTGGCATTTCACTCTCCCTAGGCTACTTCCTCCCACCACAGCCCAAGTACCTATGTCCATCAAGGGTAGCCATCCTCAGGCTCACCTTCATAGGTGGCTTGGGGAATCCCCGTGAAACCCTCTGCATCCATGGGTGGTAGATCCGAGACCTTCTCTGGCCCATCAGCAACAGGTAACTCCTCTAGGTTGCAAGGTCCATATGCCATGGTGGCTCCTCCTCTGCCCATGGGAGCTCCTCTAGGTCACAGGAGTTGTAGGAGTCTACCTCCATCTCTTCTTCTAGGCAGGGCTTGGCCTGTTTACTGGGCAGCTGGTCTGGGCCCCAGTGGGTCCTGGGGTGTCTTCCCCAGCCTCGGGGTTCCCGTCCCAGTCACTAGGTCCAGGGAGACTGGGTGGGCTGTAGGGTTGTTCTACCAGGATGGACCAGGTCTGCCACCTGACCCAGGCCAGGCCTTTTCCAGTCAGTGGCATCCTTGGAGACACATCCTTCTCCTTCAGCAGCTCAGCCTCTACTGAGATGCTAGATAGAGTTTTTATACTTCCTGCCTTGGCCCCACTGTTCCACTTCTGGACCCTGGGGACTGCAGTTTCCCAGCCCGACCAGGGCGGTGTTCAAGCCTTTCCTCCAACCCTGGCTCTGAGGGAGGCCATAGTGCCCAGTTACAAACATCAATGAAGGTGCAATGCAGAGGGCCAAAATCTGTTCTCAGCTTACACTGATGTAAATTTAGAGAAACTGCATTGTTCAAGACCCACTATGTCCTAAAGCTGATGCACAATTTGTATGGAACATACCAGTTAAAAATGGATTAATTGCACTCCAGCATTATTACAGAATTCCAGTGGCATTAGACAACTTGAATTGATCAGTAGCTGCCTAGAATACTGGTAGTTTCCTAAATCATGCCGCTAATTCACATCAACCTCCCCCTTTTCAAAGTGTCTGATGAAGTGGGATTTTCTCCTACAAAAGCTCATGCAATAAACAAATCTGTTAGTCTTTAACTGCCACAAGACTCCTTGCTTTTTTCACTTTACTAGACTAACACAGCTGCCCCTTCAGAATATCATTACCTTGAGTATGTTATACAACTTCTCTACACCATAGTCACCCTCCTTGTAAGAGGGGGATAAATACACTTACCTACAATTGCAAAATACATCCAGATCTAGAGGTGAAAAATACTGTATAAGTGCTAAATTTGATTAGTTGTAAGACATTAAAAATGACTTCAAATATTGTATGAGCAGACTGTTGTCATGTTTTAATTTTTATTTTATTGTTTTCATGTTATATAGGAAGTAATCAGTCCATAAGAAAACTGGCAGGAGATTAACTTTACGTATATGCAATTTTATAATTAGTTCCACATATTGCTCAGGAAAAATGTGACTACTAATTACAATACTTAGCATTTTTCAGCTTCGATGTGCTTTGCTTTACTAAGTTAGTCATTTAATTTTCTTAGCCACCCTAAGATAACTAACAGCCTGAATATGGAGCCCTTATTGCTTCTGAATAATCTCTTTACCTTTACTGTGAGCCTGACTCACCAGTGTAGGATGACCAGATGCCTCAATACTCAGGAATTTCTTATATGCACATCTATCACCCCAACCCTAATTCTGACATTTGCTATCTGGTCACTCTGCATCAATGTATTATTCAAAGTTATGCTGATGTGGGAATAACAAAATGGTGCAACAAGCCCTTTGCTTATGCTTATCGGAAAATAGGCAAAGCAGGATGCAGAGTGGAAGCATTTCTGAAAGACATAGTTGGCCATAAAGAAGTCTTGAACAGGATAATTCAGATAAGGATATAATATTTGGAATATCCATTTGCATGTTATTCTAACTACTTCACAATAAACAAACTCTTGGACCAAAAAGACCATGGTGGGATCCTTCTACAAACAGCTGTCTAAAGAATATTTCAATAGATAATTTCAAGCTGGCAGCATTTTTGACTTTTTCTATCTGATGATCATGTTTCTGTTAAGTTATACATAAGAAGATTTTCCTGTCATCTCATCTAACAGATAAATGAATATTTGAATTCTGAAAGGACAGTCATGGTAATCTCTAGTCAGTTTGGACAAAGATGTACATTTGGCTTAAGAAATAGGCATGGGAATTCTTTGTATGACATATAAGCAAACATCATAAATATGCAATATACATTATTCCAAGTATTCAGGCTACAAAGATGCTGGCTACAGCAGTTGAGAGTTCACTGGGAAACTACTTAGATTCCTATAAAATGGAAGGTAGAATTATTTTTGCTACTGCACTGATGGTCCTGAGGTAGCAGGATTAAAAGTCTTCCAACCTCAGTATGTTCTGCACCTTCCAGCTCAGTTGTCTTAGTTGATGGGACAAGGAGCAAAACTTTTGAACAAATGAAAATAATCAATATTAGTTATTACATATGTAGGGCTTGAAGGGACATTTTTATTATCGTTTTTCATTTATACTTTCAATTGTGTTCCTACCACAGTCAGAGAACAAGAGATAAGCTCTTCTATAGCTAATTAATACCTATAAATTCACATAGGCTATAATAAAAGTCTATAGTGACTCATGGATAAAGCATGTGCTTCCTATTTCAAAGGTGATAAATTCAAATCCTGTTAATGTTTTCCTTTCATTAAAATACCTAATAACTTTTTCTCATCAATACAATTATATCAGTTAATTTTTACCACTCTTCTCAAGCAATGACAAAATGGCATATTATCCATTAAAAGCAATTTAAAAAAAATAGAAAATTATGTATTTAAACAGTTCCATTAAATAAGGCAAAATTAGAATTCAATATTTTCCTTATAAATAGAACTAATTGTTTTCCTTTGATAAGTCCCACTCTAAATTTCTTATCCAGTTCCCACAAGCTTCAATGTCTATTAATCAGACATTGTATGTGAATATCTGAGGAGGAAAAAATGGCTATAGGATTTATAAACCCATCTATGAGATCTCTGAAACAGAGAAGGAAGAGCAAATTTTCCCTACTGGTGTTCAGTTTAACTTGACTGTATTGTAAAATATGTGCCTTAGATATGATTATGGGGCCCTACCCTCATCCATCTGACTGGATTCAGCCTTACACTATTTTTGATTCTGAACATGTAGTGGGCTTTAAAATCTAATGCAAAGAATAACATCTCGTGGGATTATCTGTTGGATTTCCTGATTTAGGAGTGTGCACATTTCTTTGTCACATATTGGTTTGTCTTCCTAATTCACTGCTGGATTGTGATACTTAGGAAGACTAATCAGTACCTTAGGTTTATTACTGTAAGTGGGACTATTTGTATAGTAAGGCTGAGCTCAGTGTAAGTATGGGTAGCATGGCCTTTTTCAGAATGTTAAGTGACTTCTGGAAGGGAGTTAGGCTTCTTCAGAGGTGCTAGAGCTAGAAAACCTTTGATAAACACAGAGATGTTAATGGGCTTGAAAATTACATTTGGCAAATAGTTGTAGACCAACATAAAAAACAGGTGGGGAGGTTGATATGTGAATTCATTAATTTTTCAGGCATCTTTAAATGTACATCAAGAGAACAGTATAAAAAGTTCAGTAGCACGACACTTTATCATCCCCCACAATAGACTGCAGTTATGTTTGCATCTTACAATGGGGTCTGAATGAAGTGATAGAGTCATTCTCTTTTGAAGAAATGTAGAACACAATTAACATTATATTGCAGTACAGTATACTGGCAAGTTTCAATATGAAGAGAAATCACATGATGCAATATTAAGATACAGTTCATGGCACAAGAAAACAGTAGCATAAAACCTTGAAAACCTTCATCTGCTAATCCTGGGGGGATTTTGTGCTTAAAAATTCTGCACACAGTATTTTAAAATTCTGCATATTCTAGTTAGCAATAAATAAATGTGGAGGCTCCAGCATGGCAGTAGGGAACATAGGTCAGTGGCTATATAGAGATGGAAGATCCCCTGGCACCCACCCTCTCTCCCTCCATGGGACACAAAGTCAGCAGTGATGCAACAGCCAAGGTGAACATAATGCAAGGGCCAGCACTGCCCAGAAAATACCTTGGGGTCCTGTCCCTCTGTACCAGGTGCACCAGGGTAGAAAGTTAGAGGGACAGTCTCACACTCATGCCCAGCCTTGGCCCCTGGTCCATGCATGGGCTGGCAGACTCAGTTCTTTAGGATCCAAGTGTGGAGGGACTTTGTATGGGAGCGCCCAGCTGTGGGATGACAAGGTTCTATGTGGGGCAATCTGGAAGTAGAAGGCTCAATGGAGGTCTGGGTATGGGGGTGGGGATTAGATGCACAGGGGCTCATCGGGTGTTCTGGATTCAGGGGCAAAGGGATTCTGCAGGGGGATCCAGATGAAGGTAGTTAAGGGTTAGTGGGAGGGATGTCGGTACAGTGGGCTCAGTAGGAAATCCTGGGTGTGGAGGTGAGGTTTGATGGAAGGGTCTGGCTATGGGGATGCATGGGTGTTGGGAAGATGGGGAAGCAGCTCCCCATACAGTGGACACTTCCACAAGAAGCAAAGAGGGTAGGAAGTGGGGAGGGGAGAGTGACGCACTTCCTGCAGCCAAGGAAGGTTTCTCGGGTGGTCTAGTCAATCCTCAACCCTGGCCACTCTTTTCAGGGAATGAAGAAAGTCCTGCCCTCCCGTCCCACAGCACAGCCATGACTATTAACTGAGCCCAGTGCAAGGTAGGAATTACAGGCTGAGGAGATCCCCAGCCTCCTTCCTTCCCCATACCTCCCCACAGTGATTCACCTCTCTTCTGGCTCCGCTGGGCACCTGAACTGATGCACTGCTGGTTAGGGAATCATGACTGTGCTTGCGTCTTTCCTTTGCTTCCCACTTAGAAGTCATTTTTCTGCAGAGAAACAAAGTATTCTGTAGGGGACAAATTCTGAGCATGCACAGTGGTGCAGAACTCACCCAAGAGTAATCTTCCTGAAATGGGAAATGCAACTGCTCTGCTCTGCCAGCTTCTTCCCATTTTGTAGGAAGTTGCGCCCATGCTATTTTTTTTCTTTTCAATCTCTATTGTTAAGAGCTCACTGTACAAAATGTCTAAAATGGTATATTTTTAATTTGGGAAAAAATCCAGTAATCTAGGATAAATCCAGCTAATACTCTCCAGCATAAGTACCTGGGCAAAGAGGAGGTGAAGGAACTGAAATGGTTGAAAATATACTATGCAGGGTAATTAGGAAATGGTGGGTTACTTACCTATAGCTGTCCTTCTTCGAGATGGGCTGCTCAGATTCATTCAGTAATAGGTGTATCCGTGCCACAGCACACAATTGGTCAGAAACCTTTTTGCCCTAGCCTGTCAGGAGATGGCTGGTAGCCACTGTCCCCTCACCACCCCATGGTTATAAATATGGCCACCACCCAGCCCCTCCTCAGTACCTAAAAGTTGCCAACTCCAAGTTGTGATGATAGAGGGAGGGTTGTGAATGAATCTGAGCAGCCCATCTCAAAGAAAGACAGTTACTAGTAAGTAACCCACTGTTCTTCTTTGAGTGTTGCTCAGATGCATTCAGTAATAGGTGACTACTAGCCGTGCTGATGGATGGTGGGCGGACTTGGTTCTTCCCCACCTTCAACACTGCCTCTCCCCACAAGGGTCAGTGACCCATGCAATCAAGGTCTTTGGGAAGTGTCCAGAGAATCAACATAAGGACCATGGCCCAGGTAAGGGAGAACATGAGGTAGCATGATCTGACCCAAAGGGGATGATTAAAAGGCCTACTTAACTCAAGCACTGGCTGACCTGCAAGGAGCAGAAGCAGCCTAAAGTCACCTTACTGCAAGATGTAAAACAATGATGCATTACGAAGTCATGATCAGAAAAGCATCTCAAAGCGAGGACCTGAGCAGTTGGTAATATGAATCTGATGAGGCAAGAGAGCCAGGGACATTCTGGCCCTAACATTATATAAAGTGTCATAACTGCAGGGGGGATTAGTGTGACCCCGGAGCTCTCAGTCTACCAATGGCGAATACAGGAAGCTGGAAGAAGCAAAAGTAAAGGGAAGAGAGGAGAATGGAACCCTTTTACTAGTCCGCCACAGTAAGACACAGGAAGGCAAAAGATGGGAAACAAATGCCTATTAAGACACGATACCTGCACAATCAACTTAAATCAATGTAAGGAGACAAGGGTACTATCCCAAGGCACATGTAGGGCAGTTCACCACAGGCACAGGGACGAGGAACTCAGCTATGAGAACAAACACCACAGTATAGAACAGGAATCTGAAACATGGATTCATAGGCCTCATGTGGGCCCTGAAACCATTCCCTGTGGCCCATGGCACCAGGATCACTATCAACATTTGTGACATCAATGCATGCAAGGGCCTCAGTGACGTGGACCTAGTGTCAGCACACTTACCCTTGTGATGGGCAGAGTCTGAGAACCTGAGCATATGGGTTAAAATCCCACCATAGTGTAAGGACCAAAAAAGGAAGATCAAGGATCTAGGATACAGGGAAGAAAAAGAGGGAGGGATAGCTCCATCAGACAAAGATGGAGTAAGGATATGTCACCACGGTAAGGTGCAGCCTCGCCCTGCTCTTCTGTCCACCTTTTTTTTGAGCCACTAGGGTGGGAAGTAGGAAGATGACCTTTGGTGAAGGTCACTTTGCTCACCTGAGATCCCAGGTCAGTACCTGGTATTTCAGAAAACAGAACTGGTAGCATGATTCCATCATCTGTTGGAGGAATCTCATAACTGACTGGCACAGAGAACACGTGTGTGCCAACATAAAAGTTACTAGCACTGGAGAAGACCTTTGTGTGGGGTGGGTCTTGTGGAACAGAGATTACTGCCCAATAGACCCCAAGAGCAAAAGCAGAGATCACTGGGAGGGGTAATCGCAGCACTACGGGTACCCTAAGGGCAAGTGGTCTATTAAGCAATACACCACTGGGTGAATAGACCCCAGGAGGAGGGAGGAAGCCACATAGGCCAGGGTCCGGAATGAATACTTACAAATGGTCTCTAAGTTAGTATCAGAGGGACTGTCAAATTCAGGATTAGATGGGAATTCATCCCACGAGAGGAAAAAGCAGGTCATTAAGAGACTACCCAGGCCCAGTTATGAGGAAACGTTTAGAGACCCAGGTGTCACTGAGCCTGTTCTGTCAGTAGACTGAACAATTGGCTCCTAGGTGCATTCCGGCACTAATAAAATGCCCACTGGGAGACCCTGGGTCACTTCCTCCAAATCGCAAGGTGTCCTTCTGAGGACTAAGGGACAGAGCCCTGGACTGTGGGAGCTCAGAATATCCCAGACAACTAGAAACACAATCTGTCACCAACACAGTGATCCAGGTTTGTGAGATTAGCGAAGCAAGGAAGGTTCCCTTCCCACTAAAAAATTGGAATTTCCCTTTGTAACTTGGAAAAGAAGGGAAAAAGGGGAAGGCCAAGCCAGAGGTTCTACAGTGTTAAGAGGCTCTCAAGCATGCTAGCTGTAGGGACTAAGGACAGGCTGATGAGAGAAGAGATTGAGGAAGGGGTTGATAACCCCTGAGACCTCTGATCTGGATAAAAAGCATCTATACTGAGAGGCTTGCCATAAGGCAAACATCAACTGCTGAACTGATTCAACTTCCGGGTCGAGACGACACCAAGTCGACCAGCCCCATGTGCCTGAGGGATAGTAGACTGGTCTGGAAGAAGGAGGAAAGCAGGGCACCAGAGCCACCAAACAATCAACCGATCAGGGGGGATGTTTTGTGTCCCCTATAGCCTATTCCTATTAACCCAAGCCCAGAGCAGATCACCCAAATACGGTCTTGTCAGTGCTCGGTACCTATGAACCATGAGACGCAAGGAGAAAAGGGGTATCTCCAGATGGGAGAAAAGGAAAGACCACCTCCAGAGTACTACTAAGGGAAAACATCCCAAGGAGCTCTACACAACCATAAGGAGGGGAGGAATACCTTCCAGGAAAGGGGGAGGGTGGAGTTTCAGAAACCATTTGGGAATAAAGCCCACCTGGACATCAGGATGCAAGGGACCTAGGGGACCAGAGCTATGGCCTTTGCGGATAACCAACAGTGTGTTTGTTCTCTTATAAGGCAGAAGAGAGAATGGTGAGGGAAGGGATCCCTTAACTCTAACCTGGGGAAGCTTTAGAGGAGAACACTGCTTCATTCAATAGAAACAAAGATACCCTGGTATTCACTCAGTATATCCATGAGGAGGAGCAAGAGGTGGTGCTGAGTATGGAAAAGCAGGAGGGGGGCGTCCCCTGCCAATAGGAAAACCAGTAAAGGAACACCAGGTGACACAGAAGAGGAAATAGTATCCTGCATTGGATGTTTTCCTCCTAGTATTCTGCAGGAGCAGATGAGATTGTGCCAAGGCCAGAGATAGTCAGTGATCTCTGCCTGATGATAGGGCCCAACAGCCCATCAGCCAGGGGAGAAAGGTCCAGAATCATAATGCACCCAGTGGGGCAGGATTTGGGGTATTCTCAGGAGGTCTCTCATCCTAGTACTCACTTGGCCCAACCACGCTTAACTTCCAACATCAGATGGGATCAGGGCAGAAGAGGTGCTACAGACCTATAAGACTGGAGGAAGGGTAAGGGGCCCTGAAGGCAAGAGACCCAAATACTTTATCTTCCCCCTGGGGCCCCGGGCACTACCAAGCACAGCATCTGTCTCGGCCAGAAAGAGAGCCTCGCCATCAAAAGGCAGGTCAAAGATGACCTGCTGAGATGCAGAGGGCACCCTCGCTTCTCTGAGCCAAGCTGTGCACCGTAGGGTCATAGCTGAGGCCATGGTGTTAGAAGCTCTGTCTACAGCACCCAAAGCCATTAGAAGAAGGTCTTGGACGCTATCCTGCCCTCCTCAAGGAAGGCATCATAATCCTCCCTCGTCTCCTGTGGGAGTAGGTGTCTGAACTTATTTATGGATTCCCACACATCCATTATATATCTACCCACCAGGGCCTAGTTATTACCCACCCGTAGCTAGAAAGCAGAGGAAGAATAAACCTTCCGCCCAAGGAGATCCAACTCCCTCACATCCTTTGATGTCGGGAGGGAGTCACAGGAAACTTACCCTGGGCCTACTGCTGCTTCCAGCACCCCCTGAGATGGTACCAGGTGATGGGTAAGGGAGAGAAATTCCATCCCTGCGACTTGGTATTTGAGGATCACTGTGTCAGACACCGGTGGAATGGAAGTGAGGGCTTGCCAGCATAAAGTGGCAAGATCCCAAACACTAGGGTGGAGGGGAACAGCGATGGGTTCAGCGGACTTGAACACCAGCCCAAATAAGGTGTCAGCAGGCCCTTCAGGGGGGCTGAACCTCCAGCCCCACATGGGCAGAGATATGGCAAAGAAGGTTGAAGTGCGCTGTGAGATCCCCTGTGTAGGAGCATGGCACAGGGTTTAGGGCTCTGTCTGGTGCTGAAGGAACTGGTACCGAGCTGTGTGAATTGGTACTGCGAGGACCTGTCGTGGTTTCTTGGGGGGGGGGGGCATTCGTGAGGCCAGTACCTATAAGGTGATGGTGATGCAGGCTGGGGATAAGGCCACTTACTCCCCCTTGATACACCCTCCTCCAGGCTTGATGGGAGGGAAACTTCTTGGGACCGCAATAAAGGTACTGGTGACAGCAGAGTAATACTATGCTGGGGGGGGGGGCTCAATGGCACTGTGGCCCTCATGCCTAGGTGATTTCAGTGTTGGGGAACTTAGCACCAAGACCAGGGATGGTGTCTGGTGCTGCTTCCGGGGCAGTCAGGCTTTCTTTTCTTGGTGGGTACTGGAGAGGGAGGTGTAGGCAACAAGAGGCATTTGCTGCCTCAAATGCACCAGGTGTAGCAGGGAGTGGCACTGACTCCTCCCAGGCCTGTGGTGACCCCCGTGTGGGGGACCAAGATCAACGCCAACACTGCGGTATGAACACTGGTACCAAGTCAGTCTTCTTGTGCTCTCTGGGGAGCGGCTTCGAGAAGGCTCGGGTGCCAAGCCGGCACGCGGTACCTGTGGAGTTTTAAGAGAGATTATAATCCAGTAAGGAGGACAGCATATTCAGAGCTGTATAAGAAGTCTTTATTGAAAAAGAACTGAGAGAGAGAGAGAGGAGACAGACAGGTTTTCCTAGCACCTAAATGACTCTCCCATTTATCACTATGGCAACCCCAATGACCCTAGGTAGTCCAAAACACCACAGTACCGTACAAAGCCCCAAAGCTTCAGGGGTAGGCTGCTGCACTTGCCCTGAGGCCAACACACGGCTCTTTTTCTCTCTGTCTCTGATTGTCCTAGGCTTAAAGAACAGACAGAGCACAAGGTGACCAAGTGGGCTTTGACCAGGCACTTCACGTGGGAGTTGTCCCCCCAGGAAGGCCTTGCCACCGGCCATGCAAAGTTTGAACCCTAGCATGACAGGTGACAGAAAGGAGCAGTGTTTTTGCTCTGAAGCTGGATGCTCGGGAGAGGGGGCACTCTTCCGTGAAACTATCTCCACGAAAAGGCATTCCCAGTCGAACAGATGGCTCATATAAAGTAACAGACAGGCTGCTTGCACGATCGCAAGGAGCGGGCTGTTCCAAGAACTGTTGCTGAGGTGGAAAAAATGGGACTGAGGAGGGACTGGGTGGCAGCCATATATATAGCCAAGGGGTTGCGAGGGGGCAGTGGCCACCTAGTGACAGGCTAGGGCAAAAAGGTTTCTGAGCAATCGTGCGCTGTGGCACAGATACACCTATTACTGAATGAATCCGAGCAGCGCTCGAAGAAGAATAGGTGTTTCATTATCCCAGCCAAACCATGGTTTGTCCCTTCTTTCTCCCTTTGTGCCAATCCTGGAATCCTCCTTTCACTGGAAAAGGAGATTTCTGCAAGAATACAGAAGGCTGTATTAGCTTCCCAATTAAACAACAACAGCTAATGGCTTAATAAAATAACTTCAAGCCTCAACATACTATTTTGCATTAATAACTTTCCAATAGCCCAAGGAAGATGTGAGGAGCTAATCTAGTGTTGCAATACCATCTGTAAACATTAAACCAGACAATAAAATCATTTCATATAATAATAATAATGGAGATACAAGGAAAGATTAAAAACTAAGAGGAAATGGGGCTGAGAAGAGTAGAATCTTTTCCTTTTCTTTTTCTCTCCTTCTGGTAACCTATTTTTCATGTGATTCCACATGAAATTATTTGGTTTATATGCAAAAAAAAAAAACCCTCCATAAAAGGTAATATTGTATATTTAAACCACGATTCCTTATCAGAAAATTTTACTCAGTATATCAGAATAACACAATATTAATTAAAAGGCTACGTAAGTTAGCAAATGAATCCATTCTTTTCCAGAGGTGACTGCCAAACTGAGGGTATGTCATTTGACTTAAAGCTTGTTGTGTATTACTGTGAGTTTCTCATAATATGTTAAGCCCTTAGGGGATACTAAAATGAAAATTGTAATTTTTTTCATAAAGGGGCTTTAAACTATCTCTGTTGCTACAGTTTTCCATGCATGAGGTGATAAGAAATCTACATTACAGAAGCAAGCTAGGGAAAGTAGCCAAATATGTATTTAGCCTTCAGTCCTGCAAAGCCTGAAGTCAGTGGGACTGACTATGTGTGTTACACTCCATCCATGCATACATCTTTGCAGAATGGCAGCATGGGTTACCAGTGTTTCTAGTTAAAGATAAGCAATATTGTTGATAGTGTATGTAAGGGAGAACAGCAGAGTTGATTCAGATTTTGTTTATGAGTTACTGTAATTACATATTTATATTGATAGTTTAACTATGAGTTAAATTTCCTTGCCATGGTGCCATTAAGTTAACATTCAATAAATACATACATAGAATGAAATTAATAGATGCTGTACCCAGCATATTGAAAACACCCATTTGTATCAGTTAATAGTCATAGAAATTCATTATCTTGTATTTTAAGTTATACAACATATTGTATGATGTGAGAAAAAAGGATACTTTAAAATTCCATTATGTGCACTTTTATAAATTTAGTTAAGGCCAGAATAGGCCACTATGAACATGTAGTTGGCCTCTTGCATAAAATAGGTCACTGTTATTCCTTAAATTAACTCCTGGTTCCAGTCCATTAGCCATTGTTGAACTCAAGTCCAGTATATTTTTTAGAAAAAGATCCAGTCTAGGTTTAAAAATTTCCAGTGATGCAAAGTCAACTAACATGAACTGGATAATGAAGCCTCTATTCTTCCTCTGATATTTAACAATAATCACAAGGAGATTCAGCTATGACTGAGGATATTTCATGCTAGTTTTGGCTGCATATTGCTGAGGATATTTCATGTTAGTCTCACAGATAAGAGCCTATTGCATCTTTGTATAATGTAATCATGCACAAAAGTTGGTGTCATCAACGCTAACCTGAGAACTCACTTATTTTTTCATTAAAATAAGAAGCAAGTTGTGTCTCATGTTCAAACTATTGCTTCTGATGAAGCAATTTCTGTGTTTCTTATGAAGATTTATGTAGCCACTGCACTAACAAGCTGTCTCATCTGTTATACTTAATTAAAGTGTAGCTTTATCTATGACTACGTTACTCACAAAATCCATGCCCTCCCATATTTTAATTTAAGCAATGCTACTTACTGAAGGAATTTTCTTTATCACTTGCATGGACTAGTGCCAAATGATAACTCATTATTTTACAATATATGTTTTTACACAAAAAGAATTAGGGTGATAGTCCTCATAAGACAGTTAAATAGTGCTGCTGGGCAAATAGAAGTCAGTACTATTCAATGGATGATAAGCAGTGAAAGTGATTAATATTGTACTTACTGGACATTTAATTAGTTAAGAGAGGACTGTAGAATATTTGCTTTCCTTATGGTTGAAAGATGGCTGGGAGTGTCAAAAATTTTTGGCTAAAGAGATGTATGAGCATATTGTACAGGATCATTTTTAAAATACATCCAGATGGTGCTGACATAAGGAACATGGAGCATATTGGGCACTATAAACACCATCAACTCAAACACTGTCAGTGTTAAGAGTTCACAGAAATATTAGCACTTTTAGGAAAATCCAATCCCTCTTCACAACCAACATCCAACAAAACAAAACATAACGTTCATGTGTATTACAAATTTAAGGATCAAATCTTGGTCTTATCAAAATGAGTGGTTAAATTCTCCATTGACTCTGATGGCACCAGAATTTGGCCAGCACACCCAAATCCTATTCCTTTCTCTACTGGAAAACAGAATCCAAAAAAAACAAAAAAACAAAAAACAATGGAACCAGTATGGTTTCACTTGCAGAGGCCCTGATTACAGATCCCATGAAGAAGTGAGGTGGCAGGCCGTGGTGAGCCTGAGCTGAGTTCTGCAGAAGTTTCATTGATGTTAATATGTAAGGGGGTTATGCAATTAGTACAACAGGTAAGGTAATGGATACAAGGTTAGATGGATGTACCAGTCAAATCTCAATGTAAAGGGCTCTATTAGCATCCCATAATCTGGGCACTGGAGGAGAGCGCAATCATTTACTGAGAACTTTTGTGCACAGAACATTTATTTGGGATTGCAAAATGATGGCACATTTGGTCCTCTGATAATATAGAAAAAGTAGCAAATTTGGTTACTTGGCTAACTGCCATACTCAGATTTTCTGGGGGAAAAAAGACAAAGCATCACTGCATGTAGGAAAATAAAAAAAAAAAAAAGGAAGTGTGTTCTATTGTTCTTATTGTTTGTTTATTTATTATTTATATTGTAGTAACACCAAGGAAACCCATTCTGTTGTGCACAATAAAATCATACAATTAGAAAACCTTATAATATAGAGACAAAACCTAGTAGGTGGGTATAGAATACAAATATGGGGGAAGGCGAAAGAGAGGTAATGGTAATAGGAATGCAAGACTGACTGTAGTAGATAAGGCCATGAATCTACAAGCATATGCATGTGCTTAACTTTATTTATGTGAGTAAAGTTAAGCATGTATGCATGTGTTTGCCGGGTCATGGCTCATATGTACAATATGGACTTTATAGATTTTTTAAAAATATATTCTAATCAGTGAATACAAAATATTAGTGAAATATGAACTATTGTGCATTTGTTAATGTTGTTCAGGCTCATTTTACATTTGCCAAATGATGAGGCTTCCACCGTAACAGAGAACAATAGATTTCATGGTTGTTTTGTGATTTCATTTTATTATTCCAAATTCTGCCCTTTTCTTCTACTACGATCATGAACTCCTCTCTCTCTCTCTCAGGGATTTACACTTTTAACTATTTAGAGTGGCATAAATGTCCTCCATTCGTCAAATGATAACTCCTAAAACACAAGCAATAGCAAATTTGAAATATTTGTGTTTATGCTTCCTTTGTTTGAAATGAATTCTGTATTGCTATAGTGTTATCCAAACAATGGCTGTCAAAGAGCCTAGCTCAAAGAGCAGATAGAGAGGCAAAGTAATAAGGAACATGCATGTCAGTTAGATAAAATGGGAAAACCAGTGGATCAATCTTAAAACACAAAAGCAAAAAGTGATCTTGCATTTAAATTAAATAGAGTGTAAGTAGGCTATTTAATTACCTTTTGACCTAGCGCATTACAATTTTATTATAAAAGCTGTTACCTCACAGGTAAGTATCTCAAAATGTTTAAAGCAATAACAAAGCAGGGCAATAAGAACACTATTAAGACATCTTTCAAACACTGGGGATAAAATAAAAAATATTGGTCTACAGTGAACAGGATGGAACTCACAAAGAAATGGGAAAAGTAAATCATGAATTTCTGCTTGAGTCAGGGCTAAGGAACTAGAAACTGGGAGCTTCAGATGAAGACTTTGGAACTTGCCAAAGACTTTTGGTGGATTTATGTTGTATGCCAGTTAAAATAATCCTAATATTAGAGTCCATTCCGGTAATCCCTCATGCCATCAAAATTCCTTTTAGCTTCAAATGGGAGTTTTAAGAACACAATGAAGACAGCATCAGATTCTCAATTCAAACCTCTTTGACTGGGCAACCAGTTCCCAGGAAAATGCTTTGGAATGCCCAATTAAATGATGCTTCACCTGCAATTCTTTTAACATTCCAAAGGCATTAATAAATGTATTTACTGCTGCTAAATGCAAGAAGGTAAACCAAAGTGAGGAGACTGAATAATTGGGCCATAAGAATCTGGTGTGAAATCCCAACCCTATTAAAGTCAATGACTATGTCTACACTTACACTTTAAATTGAATTAATGATGATTAATTCAATCTAAAGTACAGCTAGTCCTCACTTAGTGACCTACTCGTTTAGTGACCCCTCAGAGTTATGACCAGCTCTCTGATGAGTTGGTATTATGGCAATGTACGAGAACTCGCATCAACTCTCTCAGATTACCTATATTTACAGTACACTATGCAAACTAAGTTCAGTACATTAGAGCTTAAAACATTTAAAATATATATTAAAAATGTTATAAATGATGCAAAGGTGACATTAAAACTATCTACCGATGGTTGAAAAACCCACTACCAGTAAAGTACATTATGCTTGAAATACCGGTAAGGGCTGCTCCTCGTTTAGTGACCAATTCGTTTATCAACCGGGTTTCAGGAACGGAACCCGGTCACTAAGTGAGGACTACCTGTATTGCATGGCTACACTAGCTTTTCTTAATTTGAAATAAGGACCTCCCTCAATTTGAAATAAGGAAAGGTCATTTTGAAATTATAAAACCTCCCTTAAATTTAAAATGATGGTTAAATTGAACTTATTAGTTCAATTTAACACATTGTAGCCATGTTAATTTGAACTAACCATTTGTTCAAATTAACACTTTTTGCCCTTCTTCCTCCCAGGGTGCCTTCCTCTTTCTATATATTGGGTGGGGTCATGGCTCTTCTTGGGAGGTCATGTTGCTACACCTCCTATGGTATGTGTCTCCTAAATCAAACTAGCAAGTCCTGTCTATTGACATATTAGTTTGATTTGGGTTTCTAGTGGAGTTGTGTTAATTTGATTTAAACTTAATTTGACTTAATGATTATTAGGTCAATTTAATTAGTTTGATTTAAGTTAATTTGATTTAACAATCTAAGTGTAGACATAGCCAACTGGAATTTTGCTATATGATTTTAAATGTGGCCAGGATTTCACCTCAGATACAGAGGGCTAAATCATGCTTCCACTTACTTATGATGTGAGCAATTCTTTCCCCTGCTATTAAGGCAGAATGGATTACTTATTTAAGTAATAACTACTCACAGGAATAAGGCCTCTGAATCCAGAATCCACTGAAATCAGTGAGAGTCTTTTCCATTGACTTCACTAGGTTTTGGATCAGGCCGTAAGTAAGATGGATGGCAATATTACAGAAAACAGTAAAGACATTTTATGGTAAATACATTAAAACCTTCAGTTAGAAGGCAAATAAGAGAGGGAGAGAAATTAGGAAACATAAAACAGACTGTGCATTTGTAAAGATATGTAATTTATGCCTCAGGGGAGCTGTGAAACTGAGAACTGAAGGCCAAGTGACGCGAGCATCCAAGACATGTATTTCTCTCTCTCTCTCTCTCTCTCTTTGTGACCGCACACACTGTTCATTATTCCACTTTCACAATGCCACTTTTATTACAATTTATATCAGGGTCTTAATAATGTGGAATACATATTTTAAAAGCTTTTAAAATTGTATGCAAGACTGTTTTTAAGTCGTATTCCTTTTAAGTAGTAATGATTTTAATTTTTTTCTTTTCAAAACGTTCTGAATGAATGTCATTGCACTATTAGAATGCTCTGCTTTCTCTGTGGAGATACACAATGGTCCACTTTGAGTTTCTGAATAATTCCATACAGTGACTGCATTCATGAGAATAATAAGCTCCTTTATTATGTCTTCATCAACCTTTAACCCTCAGTTTCCTATTTCCTGTGTATCTGATGGCTCTATGTATGTATGTATGTATCAACTCTATGGTTACTTTTGCAGCAAAATACTAGCACCCTCTGCTGTTAGTACCTAAAATAAAAGGAAACTAAATCTGCAGGTTTTTGAACTGCTTAGGAACTGAAATATTGTAATAGGAATCAGAGAGTGAATGCCAAATACTAATGAAGGAATAATGATAAAGATCAGAATGGTGATGCACATGAAGATAACCTAAAAATATCCCTATACATGTAAGAAGTAGCATTAGAAACAAGAGCTTGAGTAATAGAAAAGAAAATCAAAGATGATTTGAAAGGAGTACTTTTCTAATAAGCATTTGCACACACCTTAAAAACTGATTTGCTTCCCTAAGTATTAGTCATTTAAACTCAATTCAAATGATCATTTAAAGTCACCCAACAGACCAGTCCTATTTCTCTCATATTAATGTCTGATCCAGCAAGCACCTAAGTCTCATTTGTATCCCTGTGCCTCTCTATATGAAGTTGCAGGGTCAAGGCCTTATTTACATCTCCAGACTCACTGCACCCAATTTTTCTCTGTTCCCAGCCCAGATGCTACGTGCAGAAACATCTTGAGCACAGTTCCTGTGTGCCCCCAAGTACCCACAGCTGCTATGTGGTTAGCTCTGATCCAGGCGTGAATTGGGATGTGTTTGTAAACTTACTCCCTCTGAAACCTTCTGAATGTCTAAGTAGGCTCTGCCACAATCTAACTCTCTATGATTACTAATAATGGAGTTAGTATTTTTAATTGCCAGTCAAAGTAAAAGGAATACATATAATGAACTAGTCTGTATCAGATTGTTATAAAATGTTGTACACATTTAAGCATAAATTAGTTACTAGATTTCAAATTATATTAAACTACATAGTAGAAAATCATTCTATAAATATATTTATTCAGTTGAGTTTCTTAAGACTGCTGTTCTGAGATTCTGCATTGTTGCCAGCTCTCATTGTTTTACCTTGAATTTTGCAATAGTTGGCGTTTTATTTTAAAAAGCCAGCTCTGAGAGTCATGTGATCAGGTGAAAATCTCAGCTTTAATTTTAAAAATAAGTTTCTAGTCCTCTAGTCCATGTAGGTGGCAAAGAAAACTTTGAAAATGTGAAATGAGTGTAACCTAAAGGCTCAGAAACCAAAGGGCAAAGAGAACCCCTATGAGTCAGGATTTTTAAGACAATCTCAGGACTTTCTGAGGCTTGACTCATTCATGATTCTTAAACCACTGGGACTTCTGATACAGTGGTTTCCAAAAACAGAAGAGGAAACTTGAATAATTTGTGAATGCCATCTGAACCCAGAGATGGATCACTGCTCTACAATAGATGTGGTTTTGATCTGACATAATTCATAACTCATGGCAGTATTGATTCCTAACTGGTTTTTATTTTTTTCCTCTTTGTCTATCAGTTACTTGGATGCTCTTCTCTTCTTCAGGGTTGCTGACCCAACTTTTCCACCTCTCTAGCTGCTGTGTTTCTCTATTACATTTCTTGCCAGCTGCAAAGCTTGTAAGTTGTGTTTTCCATTAAAAACAGTATTGGAAATCCATAGCATCTCCCTGTTTGTTTATTTTAACAGAAAAATTATATGCTGGACCTTATGCCCAATAACTCTAATAGGAACTTCATGCTGGCCACAGATATCAGAGACACTGGCCACATTTGGTTTTGTAACCATATGTGAACCAGTTTTCAAACACCATCATTATTAAACAAAATTGTTATGTGGTTTACATCCAAACCTATGGGCAACAGGGTTGCAGTATGTTACAACTAGGTTCATAAGACAGCAAATAGGAAAAAGGCTGGTGGTAGGAGTGGGGGGTAATAGGCACATATTTAAGAAAAGTGCTAAATATCAGGAGTCTCCCTATAAAACTGGGACATCTGATCACTCTAGTTACAACTGCACTCATGAACCATGTTTTAGACTTGATAGATGATAAATAGCATGTTGTCAAGGGACTTATAAATCATTGTATCAAGGACACAGAGGCCATTTATGACACTTAAAATCAACTATTTTAAGGAAATGGGTATTTGATCATGAGTTGCAAATCTGTTCCTACACCCTCCACTGTTTAAACTGAGGTGTTTGAATAATGAACCATCATCCATTTGCATCCTATTACTTTTCACTGCAGTCGCAGGAGCAGTTCTGATGTGAGCTCTGAGTGATCTGAGCGACCATCATCTTTTTCTGGCACCGCTGCTCAATAACATTCTGCTGCTAATGCAAGCAAGGGAAGACAGAGAATCTCTGGCCACTCCATTACCTGCTTTCCTGACAGGTTATGGAACGCCTGAAGTCAGAAGAATAGGAACTTGACTACCTATGCCTAAGTCTAAGGCTATGTCTATGCTGCCACAGATATTGCAAAATAGTTATTTCAAAATAACTATTTCAAAATAATTATTTCAAAAAAGCATTATTTTGAACTTATTATTTCAAAATAGAAGTCTACTGAAGACTATTTCAAAATAAGGTAGGAATTATTTCACAATAGAAAGTCTTCAGTAGACTTTCTATTTCAAAATAGGGAAAGGCAATGTAAAGTATAAGGCTGTTATTTTGAGAAAAAAAAATCAATATTTCAAAATAAATAGTGCTTCATTTTTTCAAAACAACAAAGCACTTATTGAAAAATACCAAAATGCCTGCATGGACAGGCATAAAGTTTTTTTCAAAATACACCTCCTTATTTTGGAAAAACATTGCAGTGTGGACATACCCTAAGGGACAGCCTAATGAATGGTGACTCTCCTCTTCCACCATTCAATGGAGCATCCTATTGACTTCATGAGCTTTGGACTAGGCCCACTGGGTGAAATTATGCACCACTGAAGTCAAAAGAAGCAGGCTTGTGGTCATATCAACATATAGTCAAAGCATTCATAACACAAACCTGAATATAAAATAAATCTACGCCATGCATATGATCAGGTGTGGGATCCATGCCTTTTCTGGAATTTTAGGTGCAGCAAATTTGAGGTGCACAGATGCACTAGCACTAATTTTGTTCAAATGGGCAACAGAATGAATTATTAACACATACAAAGTATTCAGAGTAAAACATGAAACTACTCAAAGTTTGAATTAGAACACCCAACAAAAATGGATAAAATTTAAACAAAAGCTAATTTTTGACATTCAAAACTTAGTGAGTATGAAACTCAGAATCTGTTTCAAATTTTGCACTTGAGAGGAAATCAAGGTACACTATAGCAGAGCACATACTCTTCTTTTGATGTGGTTTTTCTTGTTCTCTCTAACAGGGTAGACTACAGTCCTTGTTGTTTAACAACCCATACTCCTTTATTTACAGAGCTTCCAGACAGCTACCCTTTTTCCCACGCATATATAAACCAGCCCCACCCTATCATTGCTGGGCTTACTTGAGCCCTAATACTATGCTTTTCCAACCTAAACCACAACTCCACTGTCTCTTGTTTTCAACTCAGGTCTATATACCCTTCTGGGTCAGGTCCCCATCAGTTCCTCCTCACCTCATTAGGCCCAAGTATGACTCAGCCCTAATCATGCACCTGAACAAGCCCCTTTAGTCAGGGCTCACCAAGTCCTTGCAGGCTTTATCTGCTCTGCTATGAGCTATACTCCGGTATGAAGTGTTTAAATTTTCCTACTTTGCACAGTTACAATAATGTTCAGTGTTGAGGATAACTTTCCTTTTATCATGTTTTCTTTTTACAGTCCAGTTAATGCTTTTGTCCATGATTTTAATAGTACATTTTTAAAGATTGCTTTAATAAACTTAAAAAAGTTTATTAACTGGTGATTATGTACTAGTACAGTTTTGTCCAGTTATTAGGGACCTTTTCCAGTTTGATTTACACAGTGTGTCTTCCCCTGGTGATTTAATGAAGTTGTAATTCAAAAAAGTATCATGCAAATTTTTGGTAGTCACTGCATCTGGTAAATCAAGACTGAGCAATCCTCAATTGAATCTGGAATTGTGGTAGAGTCGTCTTAGCTAAAAGTTGTTTTCTGCATTTCCTTTATACAATGTATAGTTCAATATGTAGCAAACTGCCCAAAACTTCATTGTATGAAAACCAGCTTCCTTTTGTCATTGTGTTCATGACAGAAAATTATATATATACACGTACACACACATACAGCAAACTCTGCTAACAATCAATTTGCCATTTACTATTAAAAAAAAGATACTCCAGTGCTTGACTTTTGAAGACAAAAAGCAGGAAAAAAATGGCATTACAGCATGAGCTGGCCATTTAGAGAGGTTGGGACTCAGCTGTAGCCCGTCCTAGAATCTGCTGTCTTTCCCAAGTGAAAGCAACACATTCTGGAGTCAAATGGCAGAAGGTGGTGATGCAAAGCCAGGCCTGGGGGGATTTTAAAGTTGGCATGTATGCAGAGATTATGCTAGAGATAAGAAATGAAGAACAGGCTCTTGTATGCTGCCAGCAGGATGACCTGGGAACTGAAGCATAGAAGTTAGTTAATGGGAGAAAAGCCCCAATAGGAAAGAGTACAGAGGCTGCCTTTAATGCTGACAAGGTGGGTCTGGGGAGTGAAGACTGCAGGGAATAGATGAGTCTGCTAGAAAGCCTATTGTCAGAGTGGGGATGTGATATGAACTTATGTTACGTTGTTTTTTTTTTTTTAGGAAGGAATGAAACTCACTCCTTGAAGGAAAGGGACTGAAATTCTGTAGTATCTGAAAATTCTTTAGCACACCATCCAGTGAGTTGTCATCCTAGGCTGAATATTGCCTTGGCTCAGAGGAGGTATCCTCAGTTACAGGTTGCTCTTCAAAGAATGGAGCTAGTAGGTCCACAGTGTAGTCATGCCACTTCTCCATAAAGCCCTGCAGAGAGGTAAAAAGAGCCCAAGGCAATGATTGAGGATTATGTTCCACAGACCCCTTGTTCACGGCATAGCATAAAATCTGCTTCCTCAGCCTATCCAGAATTTCAGCCTACCATAAATACAGAACAATCAAATCCATGGTTAATTTGTACAATGAAGTGAAGGTTGTGTGCCACTACTGCAATGTCCTTTTGTTGATTTCAATCTGACTTTTCACTTTTGAATAGTAAGCAACAGAACTCCTTCAGTCAGAAACCAAGATATAGAACTGCAAACATAAGAGAACAAAGTCCTGTTGTAAATGTAAATATTTGAGTTTTAGGTGCCATATTATAAAAGACAATTTCTCTTATGACCCAACATGCCTAGAATAAAAAATTCTAAATGAGAAGGGGCCACTGTATTAAAGCTGCATTCCTCTAACAGTATTTGCATAATCATAAACATGCCAAGATTTCACTGAAGTTAAAATACAGCACAGTTATGAACAGAATAATTAAATTACAATTTTAAATATGTGAACCATCTACACTTTAATGTAAATGGCAGTGCTTCCCTGGGAATACTGCTGATGGGTTTAGTATTAGGCAGTAAAATAGAGTCTTCCTAAAGCCCTGGTTAGCTTTTAGTCCTTTATATCACATTCTATTAGCAGAATGCTCCCCTGGCCTCAGCCTAATTCTTATTCCTAAGCACTGCACTTAACACAGCTCCACTGTTCCTACAAAGTGGATGCACTCTAGAGAGTCCATAATCAAAACAAAAATATGAAATGCATCACAGGAACTGTGTGAACTGGAGGTGGAAAATGAAAATTAAGAAATAAAAGCATGCTAGGAGTATTATAAATAAAATAAATGTCCCTGCTGGTTTATGTCTTCAGTATTTGTACCAAACATACATGAAAGGGTAGCAAGCACTCAAACTAGATTTCTCCTGGAGATGTATGTGTTCTTCTATCTGATTTGATGATCAGTTCTGAATTTTCCTTCAAATCTGGCAGAAGGTAAATTTGGGAAATTTCTGTGAGGAAAAGCTCTTATTAATCCAACAGTTATATCTGATGATCTCTTGTATCGAAAATGCTGGGTTTGATGTTCAGGGATACAGTAATGACTCCTTGCTCACCTGTGTTAATAACAGTAAGACCAGGACTAGGCTTTTAAAACCTACATCATTCAGTGGCATGAGCAACCCTTTTCAAAATTTCTTTCAAATTGAAGTGGTAGAAAATGAAGTAGACATAGCTAGCTTTCATTCCTGGCAGCTGCTATAGCAGCACTTAGATAATGAATGCTGTGGTATTCTGATGTTTGTTTTAATCCAGACTTGTTTATTAACTTAAAAACATGGTGTCCCCTTCCTTGTCACCCTCTAGCACTGCTGAGATGGGAAACCAAACCTCTATGCTCTGTATTTCTGGGGTTTTCAAGCTCTTGGATACAGAATCCAAATTTCAGGGTTGTAGGCAGAGACCTTCTCTCTGGCTTCCCAGTTGGAGTGATAGAACCTGCTGTCCAGTTGCCTAACTCCTCTGGATGCATCGCTGACTTCAGGCTCCCAGGTTTTTGAATATGCTCCTCTCCCAAAACTCCATTCCAACTCTGAGAAGTTCCTGGTTTACAGTTCAACTCTCTCAGTGGCACACAATCATAGTGAAGCAATCAACACTCACACACTGGCAAGTCTAATGTCTGTTACCAATAAAGCATGGGAGAATATAGATCAGATAAAACCTCTAAATGCAGATCCCCTCACTAGCTCATCTGGAGAGATCATGTGTCAAGTCTGTCTCACAAGCTGGCAGGGTCCTCTTTTCCGGCTCTGCCATCCCAGCAGCTTCTCCATCTTAATCTGGTACAAAATGGCTCTCCCTGCATGTTCCCCTTAGAATTCCTTTATAGATTTGTGTGGGTCACCTTCTTCTTTTGTTCTTCTCCTGGAACTTTCCATGGTTCAACTCCCCTCTTGTCTTCTCCCAGCTATAGCAAACCTATTGTCCCAAGATGTCTCATTTTTTAAATAATTGAGGTCTGATCATTCATTGTCCTAGGCCAGGCAGAAACATGACACAACCCTGCCAGCTCACGGTGGATTATCATACATATAGCCTTTTCTATGACACAATCATTTCCTGATACAATTTCATAAAATCATTCACAATTTAGAAGTTGTACAGAAAGAAACTGAAATTCATCACACATGGAAATGGGCCACCATTATCACTGGCATCTGTAACAGGGTCTACAAACCCCCTATGAAGGCTGAGGCAGGGGAAGAGCTAACATAGTGCTGTGCTAGAGGGAAGGCTTCACCCTTCTGGCATTGCCAAGTTTGCTCCTAGGGAGAAAACCAGAAAGCTTGAGCAACCCCAAAAAGGGATGGGGAAGAAAGAGGCCATTTCCTAGAGAAGTACTGCTCTGCAGCAATGGGAGACGGGATCCTCTTCTACTGAGGGGATTTGGCTGTGAGCCTTTCCCCTCCAAGAAGGAGGAAGAACTGTGGGTAAGGATTTCAGTAGTCCACAGGCACCAGCCTTAGACTGTGTGCTTGCAGGGAGAGGTGAAGACTTTAAGTCCACTATGACTACACACTAATAGAGATATAAGGTTGTTAGGAAGTGGCCATGGGGAAGGTGAGCAAGTGGGCCAGCCAAACAGAGTCTGGCATATGCTACTTCACTCTCCAGACCCTGAACCATGACCTGAGAGAGGCAGAGCTCAAATCCTTCAACCTTTCCTGGAGTTATTACTGTTTGGCCTCAAGGAGAACAGCCCCAGACGTCTGGGACACCTTGAACTGATAGACTGGAGTTGGAGGTCAAGGCAGCTAAGCCTAGTGACTTAACAAACCACTGTGCTGTACAAACAACCTGTTTTTTTCACAAGATCAAAATGATTTAAACAGTCCAATGTCATGAAATACTTTGTGTGGCTCATTTGATATCCACTTATTGTAATGTTGTGCTATACATGATATATTTTTTCACAGTGTGCTAGTGAAATGGCACAATGTTATGATGCCTGAGTTTGTCTATAGGACAGTAAACTATAACTGTGCAGTTGCAAATATGAGAAATGTAATGGCGTGGGTGAGGACAGAATCTCTGAAGGCCACGGATGTATAGCAGACACAGGCAAATGGGTGGTTGCTGAATGATATTTGCACTAAATTTGACCTCTGTCTTGAAACAAATATCAGCTGGAGACACTTCTCTTTTCCACAGGAATACTCTTCACATTGGACTCCTTTCAGAAAGAGAGGCAGGGTCTGCATTTTATCTGTCTCTAAGAAAAGCCATGGCCTCCCTCAAATGCACTTCCAGCTCTTTTTGATAGGAAATTTTGATAGGAAGTGGGCTGACCCCATTCATATCTTTGCTTGGTTGTCATAAAAGAATATAATTCCATGTAATAGGGTCCAGTATCTGTGTTGCTAAGCAACATTATGCTGTACCTCATGCTACCACTTGATCCTACTGCAATTTACACAGCTGATGGCTTTCAATCATTGGAACTGTGAGACTTAAAACTAATTCCACAAGTGGAGGGGGGAGAGACACAGAAGTACCATCAAAGGCACTGGGGCTGAGAGAGAGGAGGCTAATTGAAATGGTAGCAATCTATGAAGAGAATCATTTAGGAATAGTAGTGCAGGGAACGAGGTCATCTCATTTAAATGTTCTAAAAAACGGAAGAAAAGGAGTAAGAATAATTCACTGAGCTGATTGAGAAATACATTCCAAATCTTATGTCAAAGAAAAAAGAACAGAGTGAATCTATATGTTGTTGGATTTAGTTCTTTGTTCTCATCCATGTGTTTTCTATTTACATAAAAATCCGGAGGGGGGGTGTCAATATTGCAAAAAAGCTTCTATTCTCTCTCTCTCTCTCTAATGGTATATCTAAGTTGCTATTAATTCATTTCATAAAACCACCACACACATTCAAACATAGTACAATGCACAACAGGAACGCAGGGCTTGCCACAGTGGAGAAGGGATTCACAGGCACGACATAGGAGGAAGAGTTAAAAGAAGTGGAAAACCAGGGAGAGCTTCAGTACTACATGTGAATTCCAAAAGACACCCCAGAAAAAATGTGTGCTGCTTATTTGTTTATTTTAAATACTCAGGAAAAATAGCATAATAAAGAAGCAGCACTTTAGAAACATTTCTAAACAAAACGGTACCGAAAACACTAGGGCTATGTCTACACTAGCAAATTAGTCTGGACTAAGGAGGCTTAGTCTGGACTAATTTAGCCTATGGCTACACTAGACTTTCCCCTGTCCAAACTAAGAAATTTCTTAGTTCAGACTAAGGAAAGCTTAGTTTGAACATGTAAGTACCGGGGGTTAGTCAAGACTTGGACTAATGACTCGCAGTTGGTTCGAACTAACCCGCAGTTAGTTCAGACTAACCTCAAACTTCTTAGTTCAGATAAGAAAGTCTGAACTAAGTTTGCCAGATGTAGACAGCCTAGGGAACTTGATTAGGTTGTCTTGAACAGCTACATAACCCAGCTTTTCTCATCTTTTGTCACAGCTTATCACAGTTTTTTCCCTATCTCTAAACTTGCACAGATTTTCAAGACTGAGTTATTTTGACTTAGGAATATAGCCTGTGACATTTGATCATATCGCTAGAGCTAGAAAACCTACAGAATCTTGGGAAAGCTTTCAAACAATTGCAATGCACAAAAGTGAGTTCTGCTGAGTGAATTCCAGCATTTCTGGAAAGTGTTAGAAGGAACTCAAAACTTATACTGAAAGTTAAGGTAAAACTGTGGAAACTGAAGAGATTTTAAAACTTCGTGAAACTTAGATGATGGACCTGAACTAAAATGCTGGACAAGAAACCTCACATTTAGTGGAGACAGATCAGGAGACAAACTATAAGATGAATTCAAGCCATGTGCACACTACTAACACTCTCAGGATTGGGTATGGATCAAAACTTTACTGCTCAGACCTATCTTAAATGAAAACCCATGCAATGGAAATATGATATGCTTAACACTATCCCACATGCAAGATTTGATTGTATTCAATAAATAGATGTGATCAGAATTTTACTGAAACAATAAAATTGTCATGAGACATGGTAGGTCTATTAAATCCATTAACTGTGGTGTATTTCTGGTCTAGCTGCTTGACCGCATTACTGTGATGTGGGAACTCTTGAATTTACTGACTTTGATGGAATCATTTCTTGGAAGCAGACACTAGGAAAGGTGCTGTTTGGAGGATCAGGTCCTCAGAGGCTAGATAAGAACAATATTTCTGAAACTAAAGACCTTCTTTACTGGCAAATTGGAAAAGGATCCATATATTGTCCAGGTACATTAAAGAGAAAGTTATTTTGTGTGCTATTGTAGCATGTCAAATATATAATTATTCATTTGTAATCTAAACAACAAAATATGTAGACAATTGCATGTTAGAGTTCCATGCTTATGATTATTCCTCAGATTCATATTAGTATTAGTATTACTGATACATTGTTTCTAGTAACAGTATGCCTGATTCTGCAGCCCTTATAAACACTGAGAAGTATTTACTTAAGGGACTAGTCACTTTAATATCAATGAACCTATTTTACATGTGTAAGAGCTACTTCTATCAAGAATAAAGAGAGTGGAACTGATCCCATTGATGTTATTTCTGTTATTATTGAACCTCTAAATGTTAGTTTTTACTTTATTTTTCTATTATAAATATTTTGATGCTGGCAAATGAGGCGCGAACTCTAACCAAAGCATTAGACCTTAGTCAAGCATTCACAAATTCATTGCTGGAAACCAGGCTGTTTCAGCTGTATGTGGGTTAGTATTACGTGACACACTTGGGTACAACAAACTGTAACCTCTCACTCTTTCCAGTCACCACATTTGAGACTCGTGAAAATGTTACATGAAGGCTTAAAGTGTAATCATTCAAAATAGCAAGCTCTGTATACATGCTGCTCACTGAGACCAGTGACATCAAGGTGCAAGCCAGGGCATTGAGTGGCTATGTCACCTCTTAGCTGACATATTGGGAGTTTTACAATGGCTTACTGCAGGGGTCTCAAATTCAAAACACCAAGAGGGCCACATGAGGACTAGAACATTAGCCCGAGGGCTGCACCCCTGGAACCTTTCCATACAATGATATTGCAAATATTGCTAATGATAGTGTCATTGCGGGCCACAGGAAATACCTTTTAGGGGCCACATGTGGCCCTTGGGCCATGTGTTTGAGACCCCTGCCTTACTGCATTGCTTCCCACCTAGGTTGCTCATAGGAAGCTTTCCAGCTTTTCCAGTGTCTGTGTACAACTGCAGCATCCCAGTCACACCCTGGCTCTCACAAGCCTTGGTTATACCACAGGGTGACTCGGACATACACCCAGGACCAACCCAAGGATTTTGGTGCCTAGATGAGCTATGATTTTGGTGCCCTCCCCTCCTCATGTGTTATAAGAGATAACACACTTGTGTATATATATTTTTTGAGAGAAAAAAATTTCCTTCCATCTAATCTGGTGCCCCTTAAAGCCTCCCACCCTAGGCAACTGCCTAATTCACTTATATCTTGTACTTCCTAGCCCTCTCCTGCACAGTCCAAATATATTAGATCTGTTAGTCCTCTAAGGAAATATACACATATAACTTGCCACCCCAAATGGAGTGATCCACATACTCCAATTTAAACACATTGGATCAGAAGGGAAACTTAAACAAGTTAAAAATTGCTCTGCAGCTAATAGTGAGTACAAGAAGTGAGGCATAAGAGTCAGAAATGGTTACAAGAAATATAAAGATAAAACACCTTTTAGTGCCTAAGTTAATAAACATTATATTTAAAGCAAAGTTTCTCACCGTTTGATTTCAACAGCATTACTAACCAAACTATTCAGGTCAGGACCCCTTTCTAAAAGTCCAAAGGCTGCTTCTTTTGTCTTCTCTGGAGCAAAAATTGAAATGAACAGAAATAGAGAGTAGTGATGTCTTGGGGTATTTGCCCCCCCCCCCCTTTTAAAGTTTCAGTTCCTTTTTGAAAAGGAATTCTAGCTGAAAACCAAAAGACAAAGACTATGGTGGAGAAAGATGACATGCTCTTTGTTTGCTGAGATGCATATTTGTTTCTGCTTCCCTTTCCTGTTAGACTAGCCACTTGATAGGTATGATCAATTAGTTTTGTTGACACCTTAGCTTGTCGTCTGTCTTTGAGAAACTGGCTTAGCCATTCCCCAGACTTACCCCCGGAAATACATTTCAGTCACAGTTTCAGCTTATGTTCATAATCTTGCACTTAACGTTGTGTATTTTACCATGGTATTAAATATTAGCAAGTTATGAGTTGTCAAATAATTCAGAGAGTATGTCCTGTACAAAGATTATGTCAATAGTCTGTAGTATCTGAATACAGGGGTGCATTCCATCATGTACTGTTGAATTTTTAACAGTGCAGTTAGTGTCTAGACCAGAAGTATCAAACTCTTTTGCTATGGTTGGCCAAATTTGACTTAAATGCAATTCAAGTGGGCCATACAAACCATAAATCAAAATAATATGCCACTCTTGTGACACTGCAGATTGTTGTGTATATGAAACTGCCCTCTGCAATACCTCTCTCTCTCTCTCTCTGTTTAGGGAGAGTGTGGTCCTACTGAGTGCACTCACAGGCTGGATGGAAGAGGTTCATGGGCAACATTTGACACCCCTAGTTTAGACTCTATGAAATCCTTGTAAATTGTTACATTATTAATCTCTTTATTACTGCGATAAAATAATCTACTATACTAATTTACTATGTGCCTGCATGATGTGAAGTGTAATGTGCACATGCACAGGGCACGCTCCCCTTCAGTCTCCCAGTAGTGCTGCCTGCCCTGCGCATGCGCATTTACCAGCTTCTGCTGTGCTGTGCAAGCAGGCAGGGGGCAGGCAGATTTGGGGGTTTGGGGAGCAGCCCTGAGGTGGCAGGAACTGAGCCCAAGGGTCACTGTGGAAAGGCAAACAGGGCAGGGTAGAGCCAAGCAGGATAGAGAGGGTTGAACATGGAGCCCGGGGCCAGCCTGGGGTGAGTCTCTGCTGCTGGGGAGCAGTTTCCTGGCCCCCCAGGCTGCAGGGCACAGTGGAGCCAGAGCTGGAGAGACCTGCCCTGCCAATGCCACGAGTCCCTGATCTACCTGCTGTGTGGCTGAGGGACCAAGCACAGGGACAATGACAGCACCTGCAGCGTGAGGCTCCGGGCCCAGCCTGGCATGCAGGGTATGAAGGTGGGACCAGATCCCTGGGGGCTGCAAATGATGCTCGGACTAGGGGTTGGGAACGCTGCCCACTTGCATCCTTCCCAGGACCAGCTCTGGCCGTGCACTGACCCAACCTGCCAAGCTCCTGGCCCCAGCCCCAGCTCTGAGCCATCAGTCTGCTACACAGCCCTGCACTGCACTGCTGCCTCACTCAGCGGCACGTGCCTGCACCAGTATGCCATTACGTGCCCGTGCCCACCCCTGACTCCACGGAAGCTGGACTCTGCCCTACAGCAGGGCTCCCTGTGCCAGAGTCCCCTCCGGCACCAGCCCAGCCTTTGTCCTGCTGTTGCCGTTTTGGTCCCCCATAATCCTCCCAGCCCCCCTCACCCACCCCTGCTTCTTCCTCACCCTAGCATCCTGTCCTGCTTCTCTCAGCCCCCTTCCTCCCTCACCCCAGCACCTCATTCATCTGGCTGCACCCACTCTACTGGTGCTTCTTCCCTCACCCCACCATCTGTCCCCCTTCATCCTGCCCAGCCTCCTGCTTCTTTCTCACATAGCACTCAGCCCACCTTCTCTCTGCACCCCTTCTGTCCCTCATGCCGGCCCCCGCACTTCTTTCTCCCTCACCCCAGCACCTGCCCCCATCTCTCTCCACTTCCCCTCTCACTCCACCTCTCACACTCCTGCTCCATGTCAGCTCTCCCCTTCCTCAACAGCCCCCCCATTCATCCCACTGCTGTTAGCACACCCCCCATCTTCCTCAGCACCAATTCTCCCCTTCATCCCTCACTCCTGTCCCCTCAGCCCCTCCACCCCCTTTCCTCATCCATCTTATTGCCCCCTCCATAAATGACAGGGAAAATCAAAACAAACTCTTTCATAAATTCTCCTTTGATTCTTCCCTATCATATTTGATGGGTTACAGCTAGTAATAAGATTTGGCTTTAGAACTATAAAAAAAGTTTGTTCTGAAACTGTGAATCTAGGCAGGAGGGATCATCTAACCATCAAGAGGACCTATCAAAACTAAATGGGCCAGATTGGGACATCATAATAAAAGACTTAACCTGCCCTTTCACAGCCTTTAAAAGGTTACATGAAAAAGGGCTTAGCCCATCATCTTGAAGCTGGAAATAAAAATAGATGACAAAGTTTTTCATTTCTCTTTGTTGTTGGGCTGTCATAGGGCCAGAGCAGAAGCATAGATCCCCAGGGTCAACCTGGGTTAGTCCTAAAAGACATTCAGAGCTGACAGATTACTACACTTGGCCAACTTTTAAAGTCTAATATAATTCATTTGTGTATATCTTTGTTTACTTTAACTGTAATAAATATCTGACTTCTTTTCTTAGTTAATAATACTTCGTTACTTTAGGATTAGCTACAAGAGCTGTCTTTGGTGTAAGAACCCAAGTAAAAATTGAGCTGGGGTAAATGACTTGTCTCTTGGGACTGGAAGCAAGCTGAACATTTTGTGATCTTGAATCCTTCTTGCCTAGGTGGCAAGATAGACTGGAATGTCCAAAGAGATTGTTTGTGAGTCCAGGGCAAGACAGTTAGTATTTTAGATGTTCACATTTGTCACTGGACTGATGAAATCTAATTATATAACACACTACAAGTTTGGGGGCTCTGACTTGCTTCTTGACAATCTGCCTGGAGGTTGGCATTCATGGTCGTAAACCATTCCTGACCTTATGACAAATATATATTACATACAGCGTAATATATTTAAAGACAAGAAAATTGCTTTTTCTAAAACAATACATTAAATTGGCTTGTGTCAATCTTTTATTGTGGTAAATGCAGAATAAGCAAATGGGGAGCAACTTTCAAAGTGAAATATGAAGACCATTGCATAAATTAAGAAAATCTATTCTTGTTTATTTTAAAAACTATAGTTTATGTAGCTCAGATTATCATGGAAGACTTACATGGATAATAAATAATGCTTATTGCATGGGACTCTCAGAACAAAGATTAAATCCCTGAAGATGATTTGCTGGAGGATGAGAGAGGAGTGAGTATGTATTTAAAATATTTAAATACATAAATTTTAAATTTAATACATTTAAAATAATCTTTTTAAAGCAACTGAAGGTGAACTCCAAATTGGGATGTCCTGGGATAGCTGTTCCCTAAAACTAGATTCCCAAAATACAGATGTTTGTGGATTCCCGTTTGACACAATTAGATCAGTGTTCGACATTTGTCTAAATTAAAAAATCCAAAGCAATTTAGCTAACTACTGAGAATTTTTCCAGATGGTTTGCATCAATCTGTCACCCTTAGACCTCATTCTCAATATAAAATCATATCACATGGTGAGGTAATTGTTAAAGGGAAGAAAATGTTCCAAACAAATATGAGTTATATTCCAGTTGGAAGCTCTTTCCCCATTCCTTGTTCTACACAGAACTGAAATCTTACATACTGAGTAATGTGAAAGTCCTAGATAGGTGTTGACTTGTGACCACCTGTGCAAGCCTGACAGCATTTGGACAGAGGGGATGGCAAGCATTTAGGATCATAAATACATTTTATCTTCACTTGCAAAGCCCCTGCTTCCAGTACAAAGCCACCCTGCTTCCAGTACATTGGGCTGTAATGCAAGTAATTTTATATTTATTTTTTGGTCATTGCTGCTTTTGCACCTGCATTCAGATATTGAGACATCAAAGGCACCATATGAAGCAGGGGAAGGAACAGAGTAATGAATACTGGGATTTGCTTATTCATGTAAATCATGCCAGGTATGGCCTCTTTCTTTGATGTAGCCACCAAGGCATAAGGCTGTAAGGTCATGTTTAAACTGAGAACTATTTCTCATGCTACGGTATTTGTCATCTTTTCAAACAAAATTTCAGCACAGTACTGCTTTTTCCTTTCCTATCTATATCTACATGTCTGATGGAGCAAACTGTTAGACTTTCAGAAGATCTTAGATCAATCTGTGCTGAACATTATTAAATATCTGGCATTTTATTGGTTCCTGAGCTTTTAAATCTATACCCATAATCAGGGCTTTAGTTTCAAGAGCTTAGGGAAACAAAAGTTTCAAAGTCTTAAGCATATTTTGTGATAAACTTTTGAGCCATAAGTATCACAGTGGAAGGTGTTGGATGTTATGTTCTTTAGAAAGGTCAGACTCCAGCTGTAGCTGCTGAGCTTGTGAAAATCCACCATGTGCCATGAGCACTTCAGAGGGATAGAGGCTGGAAAACTATCGCATTTCTAATATGTTGCAGTAAAGCAGAACAATATTCATGAACCACTGAAGTCCTCACTGAGCCCTTCTCTGATTATTTGCTATTGTTTCTTGAATGTATTTGTATGTTTCTTGAATATATTTGTATGCATACATCACCATAAATGTATTTGCTGTTCTGACTTCCTACGTGTTCATACCCACTAGTTTTTTGTATTGTGCAATGATTTGTCTTTATTCTTTGGCCATTTAGCATGTCTAATGTCTGCCAAAAACTTCACATTTGTCAGATATAACTCATGCTGTGGGCATGGAATTTTATAAGTATAAGCATGAATACAACAGAAGGACTAGAAATCAAGTTCTCCTGCTTCAGATACACACACAGGCTGGCTGTTAGCTCTCAACCCAATTCTACCACCGTTATGCCACTGACACACTAGTCCCATTAATTCAGGGGCAGGCAACCCCCGGCACATGTGCCAACAATGGCACAAGAGGCCATTCAGAGCAGCACATGGCACCCTCTGCAATGCTGCAGAAATTTTGGCTCCTGCCACTGAAAGTCACCCTGGGCAGCTTCTTTCAGGGGCAGCTGGGGCACAGAGGGGGGTCCACGTGGGGTCCACGTTCCTGGCATGGTGCAGAAAGAAGGTGCCTGGAATGGCTTCTTTCCATGGTGTGCAGCCGCCAAGGAGCCGCTCTAGGTAGCTTCTTTCCTCAGCATGCCTGGGGACCCCTCAAGAGGAACTGCTTCAGGCAGCTTCTTTCTGTGGCATCCCTGGGGACCCCTGTCCCCAAGCATGCTGCCAAGAGGAGCTACTGCAAGCAGCTTCTTTCAGTGGCATGCCAGGGAAGTGCCCCCTTCCCTGCCCCCAACCTCCAGCCATGGCTGCCACTAACTTTTCAGGCAGCCACTGCTTTTATTTCTGTGGAGGGAGCCACTGGCACTGGCTGACAGTCGAGGAGGAGGTGCTGGCACAGGAGTCAAAGGTTGCTGACCCCTGTATTAATTTGACATTGAGCCAGATGGCAGAAGCAGACTTCAGATTTAGAACAAGATCTAAATAAATGTTCTGCTCCAGAGGGAGGCATTCATCCATTAGCTGGTACAGAGCGCTGCTTTCATTGTCGATAGCAGGGAGGGAAGAACAAACACTGCCCATCCCAGTCAGCATGCCTAAGGGCATTGTTCCAGATTCAGGTTCATAGTCTTTATGAGAAAGCATAGGTCAGTAATTGTCATGAGCTAAGCCCTCCCTAGCACCCCCTCATGGGGAAAAAGGGAGAGAGTTATCAGGGAGGGTGCCCCAGCGAGCTTCTGAATGCACAGTTCGTCTACCAACTCTGTAACCAGAGATTTTTGTCCCAGACTCATTTCAAACAGAGTCAAAATAGTCAAAAGCAGACTGGAAAAGGTTTCTTTTAGTTTTACTTATTTTAAAAGCTTTAAATTAGTATCAGCACAGATGTTAACTTAGTCATTAAGTAACAGTTAGGAAGTGTTTAATTAAAGTTAGGCTATTTTTTGAGAGTTTTGACAAGTATGGCAAGTGTAGCATTCAGCAAAGTTTCAGTGATCATCCTCCATTTTGTGAAACAGTAGCATCCTAAAGGAGCATGCCCTGACATGTCTTCCACCCATTACAATGCAGCCCTTCCCTTATCCAAGATGAGGTAACTTCTTTCCAGCTTCTTTTAGAACTGTTCTCATCTACCCCCCCCCCGATGTCTTTTACATGACCCTCAACTCACTCCTTATCTTCCCCTCCCTCACCTCTCCTTAGAACAGTTTCCTTTCATCTCCACAACCTCCTCCTCAAAAATAGTCATGACTGGCTAATCGTCCGTCACACCACAGCTGTACGCTAGCTAAAGAGTATAAAAGGCAGGGAATTCTGTCTGATTGGTCATAACAACATTGCGTCGATGGACCTTGGTGTAAAAAAAGATCGTTCTAAGGATGTAAGAGAGAGGACATCTACTGCAGCCTCTGTGTGAAGCTTCGGTTCACCCTGACTAGGTGCCTAAGACATCTCCAGGAAAGACGACCCAGCGAAGCCACCGTAGCTGTAGATCCTGGACGCTCCCTGAAGGATCTTTGCTGAACACTGCAGATCTCCACAGCCATCACCAGAGAAGTAACAGAAAGTGCTGCAGCATACCGAGAGAAAATGTCACCTGGAAACCCATCTAGTTTCATAAGGCACTGGGGGGATCTGGGAGAATTTTGTTAAACAAGCTGTCATTTGTGTAACAGATTCTTCTGGACCAGAGAAAGCAGCAAAAGGACCAGCAAAGAGCACACACAAGCAGACCAGGAAAGAAGCTGTCAGCTACAGAAGAACCAGAGTCTGACCAGAAAGCCTGATCAGAAGGAAGATCAGCAAAGATCTAAGCAGCACAGAGTCCACCCAAAAAGGGTGTGAAGCTCCTTGACTTTCAAGACAGTCTGAGTGAAAATTGCCCCACACTGAACCCGCCATTTTCAGATGGACCTGATTTCAGGCTGGATCTGCTGCGGCAGAGGCAGCTTTAGGCAATTGGGGGCCCTAGGCGAAGATGCATTGTGGGGCCCCGTATAGGCCCTCAGTGCTGCCCTCACTGTGGCCCCAGTTTCCTCTGCAGCCTTAGCCCCCCCCCCCAAGTCTCCCTGCGCTTCCCCCACAATGGCTCTGGCTCTCAACTCTGTACACCCTGTGGCCCCAGGCTTCCTCTGCCTCCAGTCCAAGGGAAAGTGCCATGGATCCTAGCACTTGCAGGGAATGTTCCCTCTAATTTTTTGTAGGCTGCATGTGCAATTTCCTTTGTGTAAATTTTCAGAACCAGTGACCACATTGGTATGCACTCCAGTGAGTGTGGTCAAACTTGTGAGCAAGCTGTTGCTAGTCTGTATGATGGAAATAATATATAATTTCATTTTTATATGGTGATGGAAATGATTTATAAATTACAAAACCTTATTTGAAACATACTACTTGAAACTGCCTTCTTAAGAGCATAACAATGAATATACTTTCAATCTGCAAAATATTTTTTCTGCAACAGAAAGTGTTAAAAATTGCAAATGACCTCTTGTAATTATTCTTGTTGATAAGCATGCCACATCTGTCTACTTAAGAAAAATTACAACAGAAACTGTGATGTCAGACAATTAATGCCAACATATTCAGTGACGTTTTCTGAAATATCTGTTAAATTACATTGTAAAACTGGCTCTACTACATAGAAAATAGCAACTACAAACTAGAACGTCACAGAACTGAAATGCATATCTAAACACACAAAGTGAGTGAGAGATCTTTTACTGAACTAACTTCTATAAGAAAAAGAGACTACCAGTAGTTTATGAGCATATCCAGAGCTCATCTTCAGGATCTGAAGCTGATCCAGTAAAATTTTTACATCATCCACTTGGACCAACATTGCTAGCAGAGTACTGAAAATCTAACCTCATATCTATAACAAAACAATTTAAACATGCACATATAAATAACTAAATCTATAAAATTAACCTGCATTTATTTTGTGTGGCACTTTAAGACTGATTTATTTTTCGCATGAGCTTTCATGGGAGAAAATCCCACTTCATCAGATGCTTCAAAGTGGGATTTTCTCCCACAAAAGCTCATGTGAAAAATAAATCTGTTAGCCTTAAAATGCCACACGACTACTTGGTTTTTTTGCTGGACTAGACTAACACGGCTATCCCTTTGGAAATTAATTTTGTGTACTGCCAACCTCCCAGTCTTGAGAAATAATCAAGGAATTGCATGGCTGTCAGTATCCTGAGAGCATTTGCTATAATAAATCCTAAAGCATTGAGTAAGAGCTGAAAGCCTTTCAGTAGCAGTTTGGGCAAGGACAGTTTGCAAGGCCTGACTGTGATTCCTTGCCTTAACAAAAAGTTCAATCAAACAGTGGCTCAAATCACCCCTGGAGGGAAGGTGAAAAAGGGAAACAAACACAGCAGGGAGGGAAAACTAGAACCAAAAGGGGGTGGGCAGAAAGGATGCTGTTCAGCAAACAGAGAAGGCAGGCTGGGCTCACTATCCCACAGAGAAGAAAGTGAGAAAGAGAAACGGGGAGGGGGGGAAAAATCCGAGTCTTGTGGCACTTAAAGACCAGTCTTTAAGTGCCACAAGACTCCTTGCTTTTTTTGCTTTACTAGACTAACACGGCTGCCCCCTTGGAACAAGGGAGAGACTGCTTGTTTGGCAAGCAGAGAAGGCAGGCTGGATTCAGTAGCCCACATGGAGGAAGGCACCCAGTAGGGTGCAGGGCCAACGAATGACCCCCTCACTGCCTGACCACCCATTGAACCCCCATGGCAGCTTTCCCTGCTGACCCTATGGCTCCTTACCTGGTGCCTGGTGGAGCTGCTCTCTGGACAGGCTGCCCCAACCCTCTGATGATGCATAGGCACATGAGGGTTGGGGGAAGAGACTTAAAACTCCTGTCCAGGGCTGCAGCAGCAACAAAGAGGAAGCTGGGTTGGCTGGGGGAAGGGGTTGCAGCTTGCAGGGGCATGGTACTGGAGCAGCCGGCTCCAAAGATTTCCAGCTGCTTTGCCCCCGGCCATCCCAGGGCTGAACGATTCAGACTGGGGACGAGGTGGCCTGGGGTGCCAAGGATGAAGCACCAGGAAGTCTTCTGAGCCAGAGGGCCCTGCCCCCAAAATCCACAACTTGGTGCTGGCCTCTGATCTTCTCCCTCCCCCTGGGGAGCTGTGGCCAGCTGGGGGTAGGGGAGGAATGCTGTTTCTCTTCTGCTGGAGTGAGGACAGGCAGCACAGCCTCTGGCCTTAGAAACCCGCAGTCTGGCATCACCCCATGAGTGCTAGGTCAGGCAAAGCAGGAGGCAGCTACAGGGCCCCTTAGTACTCGGGGCCCTAAGCAACCGCCTGCTTCGCCTACCCCAAAAGCCGCCTCTGCGCTGCGGTACAACAAAAAGGCAGGGGTTTCCCTGAGGGATCTGGGCAACTTGGCTAACTGAGTTCCGACTTAAATGTCCAGATTCTAAAGTAAACCTTGCCTCAGAGAACAGAATAAGATGATTCAGAGGGATTTGTAAGGTTTCTGTATGTAAAAGGAGTGTCTGAGGAGCACCTGTAAATAAAGTTGAGTGTGTTCAACTTGAGTGGAACTGCCTTCCTTCACCCATTCAACAAGTGACTGATCACCATTTGTTGAATGCTATAGTTAGTATTTCTATAGTTGTTAAGTATTGTTAAAACTATTCAGTATTTCTGTAATTGTTAAGGACTTTTATAGTTAAGGATTTGAGGATCGTTAAGTAATCTTTGTAATCTCAATTGTAATTGTTTTAATAATAAATGTTAAATGATTTTTGCAGCTTGTGTTAGGTGATTAAGATTTTTGTAATGTTTGTATTCTGCATAAACTGTTAAACTATTTTTCTTTGTAACTGGGTTTAACTGTTAATTTGTATTGTGCTCACTAATTAACCAATTGTTAATTGGATACTTTCATCCTAGTTGATCAGTGGATATTTTTAATTAGCTAGTTGAACATTTTCAGTTCTGTAATCCCATTGTATTACAGAAAATTCTGTAAAATAAATGTTAACACCTGTTTTTAAAGAATTCTTTGCTCTAACTCTGTTCTCAATCTGCAGGCTGTAGCCATACTTTCCACTAGTGTTTTTACTTATTTTAGCAAGCAAACCACATTTTCATAGAATCATAGAATCACAGGGTTGGAAGGGACCTCATAGGTCATCTAGTCCAACCCCCTGCCAGAGGCAGGACCACTCCCACTTAAACCATCCCAGTCAGGGTTTTGTCCAGCCGGGCCTTAAACACCTCTGAAGATGGAGACTCCACCATGTCCCTCGGCAGCTCATTCCAAGACTTCACCACTCTCCTGGTAAAAGTTTTTCCTAATATCCAGCCTCGACCTCCCTAACTGCAACTTGAGACCATTGCTCCTCGTTCTGTCCTCCGTTACTACCGAGAACAGTCGAGCTCCATCTTCCTTAGAGCATCCCTTCAAGTAGTTGAAGGTTGCTATCAAATCCCCCCTCAATCTTCTCTTCTGCAGACTAAATAAGCCTAATGCTTCCAGTCTTTCCTCATAGGGCTTGTGTTCCAGCCCTTTAATCATTTTGGTTGCCCTCCTCTGAACTCTCTCTAGCATGTCCCTGTCCTTTTTGTAGTGGGGAGCCCAAAACTGAACACAGTATTCTAGATGTAGCCTCACCAGAGCAGAATAGAGGGGAATGATCACATCCCTTGATCTGCTGGTAATACTTCTTTTGATGCAGCCCAGTATGCCATTGGCCTTTTTGGCAGCAAGAGCACACTGCTGACTCATATCCAGCTTCCCATCCACCATGACCCCCAGGTCCTTTTCTACACTGCTGCTACTTAGCTGAATGTTTCCCAGCCTGTAGCAGTGCATAGGGTTTTTTTGGTCCCAAATGCAGGATTTTACACTTATCCTTATTGAATCTCATAAGGTTTATATTGGCCCACTGTTCCAATTTATCTAGGTCTCCGTGAATCCTGTCCTTGCCCTCCAACGTGTCTACTGGTCCTCCCAGCTTGGTGTCATCTGCAAACTTACTGAGAATGCAGTCTATTCCATCATCCAGATCATTGATGAAAATGTTGAACAGAACCGGCCCCAGGACCGACCCCTGGGGCACACCACTCATGACCGGTTGCCAGCTAGACATGGAACCATTGATTCCTACACGCTGAAACCGTTGATCTAGCCAGTTCTCTATCCAGCTTATAGTCCACCTATCCAAACCATAATTCCTTAATTTGCCAATGAGAATGCTGTGGGGAACTATCAAAAGCCTTGCTAAAATCAAGGTATAGCACATCAATGGTGCTTCCCGCATCCAGAAAACCAGTCATCTGCTCATAGAAGGAAATGAGATTGGTCAGGCATGATTTACCCTTGGTAAATCCATGCTGACTGTTCTTGATCACTTTATTTTCCTCTAAGTGTGTGAGGATGGATTCTTTGAGAATCTGCTCCATAATTTTTCCAGGGATTGAGGTGAGGCTGACTGGTCTGTAATTCCCTGGATCCTCCTTTTTCCCTTTCTTGAAAATAGGCACTACATTTGCTTTTTTCCAGTCCTCTGGCACCTCCCCCGTTCTCCATGAGTTTTGAAAGATAATGGCCAGCGGTGCAGCTATTTCGTCGGCCAATTCCCTTAGCACCCTTGGATGCAGTTCGTCCGGCCCCATGGACTTGTGCACTTGCAGCTTCTTTAAGCAGTCCCTAACCTGACCTTCCATCACCAAGGGCCTGTCTTCTTCTCTCCCATCTGTCACACCCATGGTAGTGGGCTGGGAGCTGACCCTGCCTGTGAAAACTGAAGAAAAAAATGCATTTTATCCCAGAATACAGAGGTTTCAGTTTCAGTTTCAATTTTCCTTTTAGGTGAGCAAAAAGAATCACCTTAATAGCCAAAAAGATTGAGGCAGATTTAAATTCTAGGGTAACTCCTCAGCCCTGAGGTCAGGGCAACCTGGTTTGGTAGCCAGAGTCAAATACAATTTCTTTCAGCAACCCTTGGATCTGGGCAGCGCAGCCTGGCAACCACAGCCTATATCAAAGTCTATCAGTAGCCTTTGGGTCAGGGCAGCACAACCTAACAGCCACAGTCTATAAGCAACAAGTCTATGAGGGGGCACAGTGCCCAGGAAGGGGGGGGGGGGCTTAGGCCCTCCTGCTCCACTGAGCCCCAGCCCAGGGGCCTACAAGTGAAGGGGGTAACAGCACTAAGTTAGCAAGGATCCAAACAATGACACACTGATTAGACAACCACTACACCCCACACTTCAGCCACCACACTTCAGGCCCCCTGGGCTACTTCCTACAAGGGTCAGAGCAAGGGCTTGGTCAATCACTGGCTGTGGTTCCCTCCTTTCTGAGACTGCAGTTGTCAGCTTCCCCATGAGTCTTGGGCATCAACTCCAAGGCTTTCTTTGCCAGGTAGCAGCTCTGCAGGGTCCACTCTGACCACTGAGTCTTCTCTAGATCAGGGCTGGTGTAGCTCTGGAGCAGGAGTCATCTTCCCCTCTGCTGACCAACCCAGACTGAGTTGTGCTGCTCCTTCTTATACTGTGGCAGCAGCCTGAGCATGCCCAGCAGGGCTTAAGGGGCAGAGCTTCCGCCACCCACATGGCTGGCTGGCTGGTTGGCTTACTGCAGTGCAGGGTGAGTCAGCCCTGTCACAGTAATCCATTGCATAACTTTGGAAATCTCCATTGGCTCATGATTCAGGAAGTGACTTGCCCTTCCTGCTCCTCTGTCTGTGCCTTTTGGAATGCTCTTGCTACTGCTGAGAACCTACTGGTCTCAAGATCACAATACATGTTTGTGTGCATGAGTCTGAGTCAGGGGAGAGGAAGATTTGTTGTACACTTATCTTATTCCTTTGTGCACTTGTACAGTGCTAGTCACACTTGCACAAGTGTATTAAATCAAGAACAGACTTTGACTCAGGGAGTAAGTTTCACTGTATGGAAGCAAAGTTGCTAAAGAAACTTGAGGATTTAGATTACAATCCAGACAAACTAAGAGCCTAATTCTGCAAGTTCCTACTCACTTAAGCAGTCTTTACTGAAGAAGCCTCATAGAAGGGAAAAAATTAAAGTAGTAAGGACTAGTCTTTTGTCTAGTTTTTTCTAGAATTGCCCCAAAGTGATAATGATTCTGAGCTCTGAGAGACATTAATACTGTGGTCCTCATGCTTATGGCATATTGGTCTTCCTCTACTTAACCACTGCAATTTGCATATGCCTAGATCTGGATTCACAAACTCAAGGGAAAATACTAATTAAAGGATATTTTTCAGGTACAGGATTTCAAACCCATTTCCCTTCCCACTAGAGTAATGTTTCCCAGGCTCTGGGGCGCTTGAGGGCTCTGAAGTTGAGGTGTAATTTACCTATACTTGGAAGAACAAAAGAATGATGATTCAGCATTGGAAAATACCATCTGATATGATGTTATGATGAGAAGTGTCACTTTGATAAAGGCATTGCTTCCAAGGTAGGGTCAAGGTGTTGCAACATAGTATACAGGCAGTTGAAGGGATATATTGTAATGTGGACATTTAATTGGTAATTGCTAGTAAGTCTACTTACACCACAAGGTTGTTGTGAGGATTAATAAATAAAGTTTGAAAAAATATAAATACATTGATTAATTTTTCTTCTTCTGGTCATGAAGTGATCTGAGAGAAATACACTTTTTTTAAAGTACATTTGCTAATAGGGATCACATTTCTACTTGGATCTCAGCTAGGTGCACCAAAAGGGAGACTTTCCCTCATCACATGTACTCCCCGTAAGAACCAGGCAGAATTTAATTGTCAGAGAGGATGCAGATGACATTGGGTCATAATTCTGCTCTTCTATATGTCCCTACACTAACTTGAAGATTGTGATAAGTAGGTAAATAAAGTAGATTGCACCTGTCATGGGCTATAGCTTGAGGTGTTGTTTCTGTGATGGGCAGCTCCAAGAGCAATTCCAGGAATGTGTCTCATGGCTGCCTCTATGACAGGGGAGAGTCGTTCATCTTCCCTATATGGCTTCACATGAGAGATCCATTCCATCATTTCTCCAGTTAGTGTCAGGGAGATAGCTGGATAGTTTGGGCTGTTGTGTCACTATTCAGAAACACAGTTCTATGTCTTTACTTTATCTGTCCCAGACAGTGTGATATATAGGCTTTCCAGCATTTGATTCAATGAAAACAGAGTGGTTGAAACATTATCCACAGAAAAGCAGGGGGTAGGGGAGCAAATTTTAATATAATTTCATTGAGGGAAGCAACTTGAGAGTAGGGTAGGCACACCATTTGCTTCTATCATTGACAGGAATCAAGCATACTTCATCTAGGATGTTTACAATTAAGTTGGACCCTATTTCCTTTTGGAATCTTGGTTGACTTCTATCTGCGTTTACCTCATGATGTTCAATATGTGACTAATTCGCCTTGAAATAAGGTAAAAAATAAGATATTCATTGAAATTTACATATCTTGTGTATTTCAGTGAATAAACTGGAACTCTAAACTATTCTGCTTGTGGCTTTAGAGAATCATTTATTATTTTTACATATTAATATTCATATTTGCAATAATCCATACATGATATGCCATGTTTGGTACCAATGGAAAGGTTGCAATTGGCTAGGAATGATTCTATGGTTTATATGTAGGTGTCATATCTGTATTAGAAGTTACAAATAGGTTTGTTCTATTTGTGTTTCAAGTTATTGGATATCATGAGATTTTCACTGGGATATCATTCTATTGCACCTTTTATATTTTACAGCAGCATGCTGAGACTTTCATGCCATTTTCTTATTTCATGTGGAGGAGTAATATATTAATATATAAAAGAAAAATATTGCACTAACATTTGTCACCTTATAAAAAGGGACACTGAAAAAGGACTTGGGCTCTGTAACACCTACATTAAAAAATACTGATATCAAATGAGTCAAGTACTGAAGGTAAAGTTTAAATCCCAAGAAAATAACTAGTGGAATGTGATATGGTATCTTTATTTTTTTGCTAAATCCCATTTATTTTCATGTAAACATTTCATTAAAGTTAAAATCTAGGCTTGATTCCTAACTGACAAATTGAATCAACAGCAAGTAACCTATGCCTATTCACAGCCTTCCCCAACCTACCCTAGAGAACAGCAAAGGGATGTTCAATGCACATGTTGAAACCTTTCTCTATTTCCTAAATAGAGAATCATCTGATAAATTTCATCAGCAGATTAAGGGATATGTGAGTAAAGCCCACCATAATATAAGAGTGATGAAGTCTTTCCTAAACCTCAGTACATAAAGGCAGGACATCAATTTTCAAAAACAGTACAAACAGAGAGAGAGAGCGCGAGCTCTTCTTTCAGTGACCACACCTGCTATATGCTTCCTCTTTAGAGATGAACTTCTGTTCTTCTCAGAGGTCATTCATATGCTTAGTATATTATAAGTTTGCAGAACAAATTGTAACACAGAGGTGCCACCAGAACACTGCTGGTGCTGACTGATTGTTACCATGCTTGACTTCCCATGCAGCTGTCAAGTGGGGGCTTAAGTCAAAACTGACAAGCTAGCACTGTTCAATTGCTCTGGTTTCATCTGATTACTGCTGATGGATGTACTGGTGGGCTAAAATTCTACATATGATGAAAGTTCAGGTAAATCATTATTAATAGTTTAAATAAAATCCATACAAATATCCAACCATATTAAAATGTGATCCTCCTTTTTAACAATAACAGGATTTTAAAATCTATCATAGAAGTACAGAATAGGAGAGCTCTTAATATGTAATTATTAGCACATAGATTTTTTTGAACCATTGCTGTTTGTTTTACTGTGTAAATCCTGTGGTGCTGACTATGCAGAATAATGCATTTAAAATTACATTGAAAATTACCCTGTATACGTGTTTTCAAATGTTACTAATCTAAATAACAAAAAGAAATGTTTTTTTCTTACTAATGTTTCAACTAATGATTTCCAATAGGTTGTTTTCATAGAGAAAAGCCAATTTTGATGAACAAAGGGCACACACATGCAGATACACACATATACAAAAGAAGCCATTTTGTAATTGCTATGGATTGTAAGACTTTTCAGCTGGGAAAATTTTTTTAAAAGATTAAGCTAATTTCTACTTTTAGTATGTAAGAAAAACAACAAAAAAACAACAAATAATAATTGGTTTAATGTGGGCCTCTTTCATGTAGAATAAAGTGCACAAAATACTCCCTGAAAGCCCTCAGGCAGGCTGTGGAGATGCAGTATGGCCACTTTGTGGCTGCTTCTTCAGCCTTTGGGCTGGAACAGCAGATGTTGCCCCTTACATCACCACAGAAGGATTTCTCTGCTAAATGATTTGCATATGTATGGATACAAAGGGGCTCTCCCCCAGTATCCCCTCTATGCCAGCCTGTTACATGCTGGCGCAAAGCCCACCACTCCATTATGCAAAATATGCAGTGGAACTCCCTTCCCCTATGCTGCTGTGGAGCTTTTACAGTATTGACAGCCTTGTATAAATGCTGCAGTGATTCTGATCTCATTAATACTGGTTTTACACCAATATAATCCCACTGATTTCAATAAAATAATTCCTAATTTCCAGAAGCATCAGAAAAACTATTCTCAGATCTATATCAATTAAGTAACAGCTGGGGTCCTACTTTAATAAAACAAAATATTTGCAGGAAGTACCTACCTATCCATGGATAAATCTCTATCCTTCCTACTTCACCATGCATAAAGCTCCATATCAACTATTTGTGGAACTATCAATGTAGAACAAAATTGCAAAAGATATTTGTATAAACAACATGCACCAAATCCCTGTGTGTATTTGTGTATAAGCCTGTCACAAGCAAAGTGTTGTATCTATACTTGAGAATACATTAGCACAGATATGCAACTCTTCTGCCATTTGGAACTGGTAGCAGCAAAAGCTGGCTTCAATATCCAGGCATCCCTTTGAACAATAAAACTGACAACAATACAACAGAAAACTGTCTTGAGCCCTCACCCAGTAACCTGAGACAATTCCACAACACCCCCTGGGCACCTCTAAAGACAATACTTCCTCTCTTGCAAGGAAATGCAAGTGTAGAAGAGAGACTTAATAAAAAAAGGGGAAAGTAACCCAACATTAAGTTGGGAAAACACCGCAGGAAGTATTCACATGCATAAAACAATGAGCAAAGCACCCACCCCATCACATATAAGGCACTTTCTTTTTCTTTCAGGTTCTTAAAGTTCCAGCAACAAGAAATTCCTTTAGTAGGCCTCTCCCTTCATGGCACCCCACTCATAGTTGTTTAATCAGGGCCTACCCAGAGTCTAGAGGTGCAGCTGCAGAATCCACCTCTCACTTTGAGAGAGAGCAGAAAAAAAAGGCACCTTGCTTGCACTGCTGTCTGGCCAACCAACCAGCCATTCTGCTGGCCTCTCATTGTTCTGCACACAGTTCTGCCAATTGCCCACTAGCTGCCTGGCCAGTCATTATTCTAGCTGCTATGCCAGCTGTTCTGCTGCACACTAGCACCTTCTGCTGGCACCTACTTCTCCACTATGACCACTGTAGGTTGGTCTCTTGAGGATCCACCCAGCTGTCTGATTCCCAGCTCTCAGTGATTTCAGCTCTTAGTGATTGTTGGCTTTTAATGGGTGAAGCCAGCCAGGTGCACAGTTCCATGGTAGAGCAGCTCAGTTCTAGTGAGCACTTCCTGAAACAAGAGACTCCTAATGGATTCTTAACCAGTTCTGTCTTTTGAAGTAGAGGTTAAAGCATGTCTGGGACTCTGAAGCAGAACCCACACTTCCAGGCAGGAATATCTGTCTTTACTCCCTATCCCCTCCACAGGGATCTGGCAACCAAGCCTCATGGTTAGCCAGTTCAGTTCAGATGATAGTGCCCCTTCAATTAGAATAGGTTAAGTACAGTTCTGCTACCTTTTGCTCATACAGTAAAGGGAACAACTTTTCATCACCCCTGCCATTAACACTAATGTGATATGTAATCCAGCACCAGCCAAAGGAATCAGTTGGACAAAGCAATCCTGACATGCTGAGCACCTAAGCACAGTGGGAGTGCTCATGCAAACACCAGCTCAGGAGGGGAGAATCCATTCAGTCCCTGCTTACATCTAATAATACTGCATCTAGTTCCTGTATGGCAAGGGGTATCAAACTCATGGCCCTCAGGTTGCATGCAGCCCCTAAAGTTATTTCCTGCAGCCCTCAGCGATGTTATCATTATATCATTATCAATATGTGCAATACAGTTGTATGAAAAAGTTTCAGTGGTGAGGACCTCAGGCTAATATACTAGCCCTCACGCAGCCCTCATGATGATTTGATTTTGAGACCCCTGCTGTATGTAGTACCACATTTCACTACAGGTGAGATCGTTTGCTATACCTCTAAGAGGTTCAGGGGCCAAGGTGATCTTAAATCATCACTGTGTTCTCTTCATTCTGGGTTTCTCCAAGGACTTGGAGTGGTCCCTGGGATAAATTTAGGCTCTGTCTACACTGTCATCAGCAGGAGTGATTGGAGCCTGAATAGACAGACCTGAACTACCTTTGTTTAGTTCAAAGCTGGCTTAAGTAATGTGGTAGTGAAACCAGGTATTTATATAACGGGTCTAATCACCATGGTTCATCATTTGATCCATTAAAGGACGCTTGTTTTTTTAAAGTACATAGTTCATCAGACATTCACTTAGGACAGTTTTATGATAAAAAAGTAAATAAGAAGGAACAAAAATATGAAAGGAATGAAATCTCAAATCAAACTTTATGAACACCTATGGTAGGGTGGCATGAGATATCTTCCAGCACATCAACTCCAATAGATAGTGTTATGTTTTAAGGATTACAGAGCAGATGTTACAATGAAGATTTTTCTTTCTGTAACTTCCCCCATCTTCAAAGCATCTGATGAAGTGGGATTTTTCTGCCACAAAAGCTCATGCAAAAAATAAATTTGTTAGTCTTTAAGTGCCACAGGACTCCTTGTTTGTTTGTTTTTCTTTAAAAATAATTATTGCATGTCAAACAAAGGGAAAGTCATAGCAAGTATCAAAACGTTATGGACTAGAACCTGCACCCACACTAAGTCCCCATTGTGCCACTCTGGATGCACAAAGAGCCCTCAAAGTTGTCCCAAGTGCACAACTTAAGGCTTGCCCCATTATGGAAGAATCCCAGAGTGACACTGTACCAGTTCTTTGCCACCCTGCTGAATAGTCCAGCATAGGACAAAGAGGCAGGGTGTGACTGAAGCCACCTCTGTTTCAGCTATTCCTGTTAGCATAGCTGCTTGAAAGGGGTCATTTTGAGTTGGTACAACTATGATCAGACTCATAAGTGTTCTAAGTTGTGCATGGGATCAAACTGGGTCCTACCAGTGCTGGGGTAGGGAGGCATGTAAAGATGGCAGGAAACCACCTTTGCAACCAATTCCTCATGCGTACCCAGCACTGTTTTTGCACACCTGAAGTTCTGGCCCTAAAGCACTAAATGTAGCTTAAGGCTATAGTGTCATTTCTCTCACCACTTTAACTGTCTCTTCATTAAATATAAGGAATATCTACTACCATCCCTAACAAAAAAGGGAATCAGCCTCAGCTGAAGGGCGCTATGGGAATTATTCTGAGTCTGCTCCTCAAAGATGCACTGAAAAGATACTTCTGAGAGCACAAGTCACAAACACACATCACCTAACCTCAGCGACCAGCTTTGTTGTAAACTTCAGACAGCATCATTCATTGTGAAGTGGGCCACTGACTCATGAGGTTTCCACAGTTATGGTTAAGCCTAAACATAGTGATTACAAGTATCAAGTGCATATATGTGGTAAGTCTGAGAAAATGCTGAAATACTTTTGTGTATAAGATAATCATCTTCATGCTTGCTATGAGTGCTCTACAAGAACAATAGTAGCCTTGTTTGGAGAAAATATACCATCCAGGCCTCACAGTACCTCCTGAAGCAAGTAATCTTCAGAAAGAGACTCTGCTATTGCAGTCTGTGTATTAGCATCAAGCTAGATTCAAGAGCCACTAGATTTCTACTCAACTTCTAAACAAGTAGTTGCAAGAACAACTCACAAAAGTAAACATTTAGGGCCAGTTCCTCAGCTGGTATAAGAAGATACCATTTCATTGATTTTGATGATGTTATGCCAAGTTACATCAGCAGAAGATATGATTTGATGTCATAAAAAAAGTTTGCAAAATTACTTTGTGGTGTACTAGTGAGAACATAATATATAAAGTATAACCCTCTTCTGCCAGGATGAGATGGCAGAGCAAGGGCCAGGTTCTATATCTAGGGGTTTCCAAATAATGTTACAACATCAACCAGCTCAAGCTCCCCTCTAGTCATCTGGGAAATCATGCACTATTCCCTGGGCACCCTAGAGGAGTAATGCTTCCCCACTCGCAAGCACAAGTCTGAATGTAGTACACAGAACTTTTAATAGCAACGTAAAAGAATGTATAGAAGCAATATTGAGAATCAATGCAGGACAAGATTTCCATAAAACCCAATACAGCACTCACTCTACCCCGGTGTATGTAGAGAATGTCCTCCATGCCAGCTGTCTGCTGGTACTACCTGCTGATCACTCATGCCTTCCACTGGCCACCTGCTATCTGCTGGCACCACGCTGGTCACTCATGCCCTCCAGCCCCCTGGTGGCCACTCACACCATCTACCAGCTTCACCAGCTGGTCACTCACACCCTCTGGTCCTCCACTTGCTGCTCACACTGTCCACCAGCTCTGCCTGATGGTCACTCACATGTTCTGGCCCTCTGCTGGCCACTCACTCCATCCACTGGCTCTGCCAACTGTCCACCATCACCACCTGCTGGCTACTCTTCAGTGATTTCAGAGGGAAATCTCAGTCCTCAGTGATTTCAGCTCTTGACCACAAACAGCTGCTCTAATTAAAATAACAAAGATGACTCCCAAAGAGTCATCAAGTCTATCTTTAACAGTGGGGCAATGGCAAGGCAGTGCCTCAGGCATAGCTCTTTATCAGAGCTCTTCTACCCCCCCCCCTTCCCTTCACACAGTGAAACACAGAGTTGCTCACGCTTTCAAGCTCTGTGCTGCTAATGATGACTTTCCCACCAGACAGGCTGAACAGAGTTTATACAATCAAAGGATAGCATATTATGAAAAAGACAATACTTCATTTCCCTCCTCAGTTAAAATACAGGTATTGACAGATTTGAGATTGAATCAACCCTCATACAAGTTACCGTCATGCCGTGCACCCACACAGTGAGACTAAGCTAATACCTACATGTGCTCATGCAAACAAAGCCCTTACAGATTAGCTGAACCCCTTTTTGGCTGTTAGACACAAAGGGTATGTCTACACTACAGGTTGAAGGTAAGTCCCCCTTAAGTTGACTTAAACAAAGCCATGGCCACACTGAGAAGCTATTAAGTCAACTTATGCATTTGCTTAAGTTGACTCAGCAGTTGTCAACTTTATTAAGTTGACCTAAGTCAATGTAGCCCAGGAGTTGGCTTAAGTTGATTTAATTGGCCTCCTAGCTATCTGAAACATGGCAATGGGGGCTGGAGGGAAGGCACAACGGAAGGCACAACACAATTGGAAGTGTTCTCAGCTGTATGCAACACGTCAAAAACCCCCCATGTCTTTGCCCCAGCCCCACATCCCTGTGTCCTAGCACTACAGTCCATGTTGCCTTCCCCCAACCTGATCCAGCACTTACCCCTTCTCAGCTGAACCCCCTGTGTCTCTCTCCTTACCTGTCTCCAGCCTGACCTCATGTGTCTCTTTCCTTCTCAGCCTGACCCCCATGTCTCTCCCCTTGCCCGTCTCCAGCCCAACCCCACATGTATCTCCCCCAAGGACTTCCCTAACACCCACCCTCCCCCAAATTTCCAAACAGCCCCCCCCCAGTTGTCAGCTAGTAACTGTATTATACCAATTTAGTGAGCACCCAAACACCCATCTACATCTCCCCTACACACCCCCAATTTCAAGTCCTGGGGAGAATACTCTCCCCTTCTCAGTCCATGCCCCCTGATATTCTCGTAAAACAAATAAAGAGTCCTGTGGCACTTTAAGACTAACACATTTATTTATTGCATGAGCTTTCATGGGAGAAAATCCACTTTGTTAGACAGTTTGAAGACGGGGGAACTTACAGAATGGGAGGAAAATAAATGCAGGGGACTGTAAGACATAGGATCAGGTCACACTGTAACAACAAATCAAAGCATTTGTTGAGATTCAAAAACTGGGAAACAGCACTTAAGAAAGAAAGAAAGAGTTGCTATTGCTTGTAAAAGGTGGCATGGACTGTCTCCAGCTTTGAGCCTCTTGCAAGAGGCTCAAAGCCGGACTGGGCCCTGGCTGCTGCCAGCAAGCGGCCACTGCACGACTGAATCTGGCCCTGGAGCAGAATCAGAGCTGCTTGTGAGGGGGGTGGGTCCCGGGTCCAGACGCCCCTCTGATAATGCCCCTGGCAGGCAGTTGCCTTGTAGCACCTGGTCCAGTGCCAGAGGATTCTAGGCAATGCATGGAGGGTGTGGAGTGCTGTGCTGGCACATTGCTGGGCCACATCAGGCTCCCTGACCTCCCTAGGCTCTCTGTTGCCACACACCCTATGGAGGGTGGTATGGTCACTCACTTCCTATAGTAAAGAAGTAGCCGGGAAAGAGGGGCACTTCTGTTGTGACGCACTGAGGGTCAGCTACCCACAATGCACCACTTCTAGGGCAACTTAGCAGCTGCCAGTGTGGACATGGGCAGTCTCCTGGTATTTTGAGTGTGGATGCTCTAAACTGGCTTAATAAGGTCTACTTTATGCTGGCTTAAAGTAGACCTTATTAAACCAGCTTAGAAAAGCCCTGTAATGTTCACATAGCCAAGAAGTGCCAAGTCTCTAGACCTGCCTTACAAAAGCATAATCATAATGTAAGTTATAATAAATGAACTGGAAGCACTAGTAATTATTTTCAGTTGCTTACAACATAGCTAAACTTTATGAGCTAAAATTGTGTAAGATACGATATCTGGCTCAGGCTCAACTTCTTTGGAAAATTTCAGTCAAAATTGTTCAGCTGTTTCCAAGTTCCAGGACAGGGGGTAAATTGTTTTACTCTTTTAAAAAACTCTGCTGATCTTTTCTTTGAGAAACCCACAACTTAATGTGATAAAACACAAACCTGAAATCTGCCATTGCTTTGTATCAGGAATATGCCTTTGGTCATCCCTATGAAAAGCCACGAAAATTTGGCCAAATTATAAAGCTTTGAAAAATTGCAGTTCACACATTTGCTAAAATCATCCAGTTAAACTCTTCAAAGAGTCTGTCCAAAATCTCCCAAGATTATAACTGTGCATGGGTAGGCCTCTCATAGCTCATACTAAGTGTTCATGCAATGTCCCCACAAAGTGACTGAGCATATACACCACCCCAGGTCTACTGGAACTAACCTCAACTTTGCCTACAATTACAGTTCTGGGTTGCTCCAAGTTGAGAAAAAAAAAGAAATAGCCAAGTGCCAGGCAGCTTGGAGGAGGAAGTCATCTGATAGGAACACAGGAAACAAAAGTCAGAACAGAGGGGCGAAAAGGGAGTAGATTGAGACAGTAGTGGGAGGGGAGACAAAACCTCTGACAAGGAACAGGAGGTGAGAGACTGAGTCTGGCTAGGCAAGGAGGTGACTTGTTCACACAGCCCCTGACAGGGACTAGAACTCAAGGGGAGGGTACAGTGCTGAAACTGGAAACTGGGGGAAAGACTGGAATTTGTACTGGGGTGAGGTGATGGAAATGGGTAAGGAAATGGGTTTGTGCTCAGTGTTCCCTCTAAGGGCCAAATGAAGCTGAGCAACATTATGTTGCTCACTGCGTGGCCCGATCCTGCCCCCTCTGCTCAAGCTCCACTGCCTGCCCGGCCTCCTGGCAGCAGGGGGGAGCAGCCAGCCCAGACTATCCCCAGTCAACCGCCCCTCCAAGGAAGGTAGCGGGGACTGGCGCTGAGCTCTGGTGTGTGGGGTTTGGGAGTGGCTGCTTGGGGGCCCCAAGGGTTTGGGCTGCTTTGACCCTGCCCCACCCTGGCCTGAATGGGCCTGATCCATGGCCTGGGGGGGCCAGTGGTGAAGTGGCCTAAACTCTTGGGGAACGGGCCATTCCAAGGCCCTGACCCCACACGCCGGAGCTCAGCGCCGGCCCCCTCCTCCCCCTGGGGAGGTGTGGCTGACTGGGGGTAGTCTGGGCTGGCTGCTCTGCCTCCACTGTGGTGAAGCCAGGCAAGCAAGTGGGCAGAGCAGCCTCCGGCCCTGACGGCCCATGCCCGGCCCCCCGCTCTGCACCCCCCCCCCGGTAGTTGGAAGGGAGGCAGTTAGGGCCCCCTTGCCTGGCCACCAGAAAAAACTCCCAGCTCAGGGTCGCTCTCCAGGCAGGGATTGCAGCTGCTGGCCATGCGTGGCCAGCAGCGTTCCCTGTGCCAGGCAGTGCTGGGGGCTGCGTGTCCGCATGGCCGCATAGCTTAGAGGGAATATTGGCTGAGATCCAATGGAAACAATATTATGTGGTCATGTAATTAAAGTCTGTTCTTAGGACACCAGGCTATACTTTCCTGGCCATCTTGGAGGGAAGCCACATCCCCTCAATACACTGTATTGTTAGACAGATATACAAGGGGGCAATTCTGAAACTTTCTAATTTTTCAGCAGTTGACTTTGAAATCTTAATTGTTTTCTTTTCATGTATGTGTAATATGCATAGAAAAGTTGCATGTTATTTATATTATATCTTCACATCATTTTTGGAGTATTTACTTACTCTGGAAATTTTAAATCAGACACAGACAGGTGTTCTGTGGTAGTAATTAGGATTTGCAAACTTACCCAAAATTTTTTCTAGGAAGAAAAAAGCTAGGCCCAGTTCTTCATTCCTTATTCAAGCAAAACCTCCACTGAAGTCAATGAGAATTTTGCCTATACCACAGAATAGAGGAGACTCAAGCTCAGAAGCTGATTTTGAAGTTTCCCATACAGTACTTTCTGGCCACAAAGAACAAGGAGAAAGACTGGCATGCAGCATTTCTTTAAAAAATATGAGAGCTAGAACTTTGTTATGAAGATTCTGTCCATATCTGAGTTACCCCAAAGCTGAGGGGTGTCCAGTTACGGTGTTTTGGTTCAGACATGTTTCTATAAAAGATTTGATACATAGAATTACAGGAGTAGGAATTAATAAAATGTGAAAAAAAGAGGTTTGAAAAGACACAAGCCTTTCTACCATACAAAAAGAAACCTTCAGTTAACAAGGGCTTAAAAATAAAAAGTGCCCTATCAGCATTCCATAATTGCCTATTGTAAGTCTTCTTGTGCCTTCCTCTGAGCACCTCATAAAAAGTCACTATCTGAGACAGCATAATGGACAAAGTAGACCATTGAGCTGAACAAGTATGAGAATTTCTGTATTCTCATATGGTTTAACTTTACTTTGCATCTCAAAAAGTCATGAAATTTTGAGTTTGATACATTTTGAACTGGAACTGAATGTAATGGTTGATTATCTTTTTATTAGAACTAATGTACCCATTTGTCATCTCTTTAGAAGCCCAGTTTACAAAACTCAGAATCTAGTTTATACTCTGTTCTGTTATTACATCCTATCTTGAATCATCATTTATTTAAATACAAGTATGTAAGGTGATACCATTTAGTACAGGGGTGTCAAACTCTTTCAGTGTGGGGGGCCACATTGGAGGGGAAGACACCTGACTAGGTCCGTGTCTGCATAGGTTCCCCAACTCTTTCCCCTGCCACATTCAGAGCAGCATGGGCTCCCCCTTCCCCTCCCCTGCCCAGCAAGCTTGAACACTTTGCCTTTTCCTTACTCTGTGGACTCCCCTTCCTCACACTAGCTGCCAGACGCTCTCCTGCTGGGCAGCTCCTGGACATCCCTTCCCCATCTCTTTCCACTTACCCTACTGCATGGCAGTAGGTGATCAGTATATCACAGTCACAGATGGAGGCAGGCTGGGCTCCTGCCTCCCCACCTCGTGGCCCACTCGCTGTCAGTCATTCAGCATGTTGGCCTTTGGTTGGGCTCTGTCCTGGCAGGTCTTTGATTGGCTCATTGCCACGTGGGTCCCTGCTACTTTTTCTTTTCTTATTTATAATTTGTGCAATGGGCTGTCAATTAAATTAGCATGCAAACTAACTGGCTGACAGTGAACAGTTGTGGTGGGGGGCAGTATGCGGGATCTTAGGGGGCACAGCCCAGCCTGCTATGACTGAGACTCTGACTGGGTGGTAGACCACAGCAGAGCTGAGCTGGGATTGGTTAGAGCTCTTCCTTTGTTCCCTTGTGCTGGGACTCAGATCATGAGAGTAAGCCATAAGCAATTCTACCCCTGCTCTGCTGGCGGCAGGCTGTCTTTGCTGTTCCCTGCTGCTGCAAAGACCTCTGAGGCACAGTCCAGGCAGCAATTCCATGGGCTGGAGTAGTGCCCTTGAGGGTTGAATCCAGCCCACAGGCCTTAAGTTTGACACCTCTGTTTTAGAACATCACAACAAATCTGAAATGCTTTTTTAAGGGGAAAAGTTCCCATCCAGTTTTGGAATGTATTTTTCTAATTAAATAGAAACCTCTTCCTTAGTCTTTGAGGACTAATGCTACAATAAATGTCACAGTTCATCAAACAGAAGAACTGTATTAATTTAGTATTTAAACAGCACTTGCAAATACGGTAATAAACAGCCTAGAATTAATAGAATTCTATTTGATTCTAACATCCCTTTTATTAAGTATGAAGCCTCCTAGACTAGAGAGGACAAATGAAATTTAAAGGAAAAAAATCTTTTTCCCCTGTAGCAGAGGTTCCAAAAAGCTTTGTTTTGGTGTAACTGATTTGGTGGGTTTTTTTGCTTCTTGTGATTATGTATTTCTTCTTCTATTCCTCCTACCCCCAACCAGTATTGCCTCCAGGACTTGACATTAGGGAGGGTGTAGGGGGAGGTTGGGGGTGTGTATGGGGTGTTCACTAATTTGGTATAACAGTTACTAGCTGACAACTGGGGGGGGGGGTGTTGTGAAATTCAGGAGGGTGCAGGGGGGGTGCTAGGGCATTCCTTGGCTCCAACAGCCTCTTATCTGCATTCTTTCAGGTTTTCCTCTGCTTAGACTTTTTTTTCTGCTTGAGCCACGTCTATGTCTGCTGCTCCTTATGTCCTTGTCCTGATCTCTTTTCCAGACTGAACTCATTTCCTTTCCTGGCCATATTTCTCCTGTCCATTTCCAAGCTTCCTTTGCACCTGCCCAGAGCTATTTTCCTGCCAAACCCAGAATACTGCAGTTGTGCTTTGAAAGCCTTTAGTAATGCCAAGAGCTGGGAGATACAAAAAAATTATGACATTTTTCTTTAGGTATTTTGCTGTTTTCCATGACATAGCTTTGTGTGGTAAACAGTCATTTGCCAGTGATGTTTCATATCCATGCATCAGACTGGAACCACAAACATTATTGGCATTTGGGGCTAGATTCTTAACTTGTGTACATGGTCATTGCGCAGTTAAAGACTATGAATTGATTACATTTTACCCTAGTTGAGGGTCTGGCCCCCGAAGGTCCTATGCAAGAAACTTATAGAGGCTACATATCTTTTTCAATCCAATAAATTTCCTGAGGCTCTTTTCACATGAGATGTCATTGACCTTGAGAATCCTTCTACCCAGTGAAATACGATCCCAGTTAATCCTTTTTTGTGCAGATTTAGCTCCTCAGGCTAACATACCATTTCTTTCCACCTTTCTTTAGCCTCATCTGCAGATTTTGAAGTCTTCCCCTCTACCATTGAAAATTTCTCTGCAGATCCCTCAGTGTCTGTCCCCTTTCCATCACCACTGTCAAGGTTCAAGCTTCTCCAGTATTTGTAAAGGTTAATCATTCTCCCCTCCCCCCATATTAGCCAGTGCAGTCTTTTCTGCAATGTCTCCCTCAACTGCTTCAAAACATTGGGGGAAGTAGGTTACTCACCAGACTTTCTAATAGAACTATAAATTGAATCTTAGGATGAAGGTTAAAGATCAAGTTATTATGACTGTGTTTAAAACAAAAAGAAGGGGCAGCATACAAGTAATCTTTCACTCAGGCCTCCCTCCAATATACTTCATGTACAGTGCAATACAGAGATGAGAAATAGATGTTGCAGCCTTACATTCTCAAGCTGTGATCTTGGCAAATATTAAGATATTGCAACATCAGGCTTGGCTTGTATTGGAGAGATGCCCAAGGGCAATCCAAGTGCTACAAGAAGTGATGCTGGTGATTTAGTAGGTAGACCTTTTTTTCCCCCTCTGAATTAACATTAAGCCTGTGCCCCAACATGATGTTACAGGTAATTATATTGCTATAGATCAGGAGTCTCAAACTCAAACAACCATGAGGGCTGCATGAAGACTAGTATGGTAGGGCTGCACCACTCATGAGGACCAGTACAGTATCTCGAGGGCAGCACCACTGAAACCTTTTCATACAATGGTATTGCAAATATTGATAATGATAGTGTCATTGCAGGCCTCAAAAAAAATTTGGGGGCCGCATGCGGCCCCCAGGCCATGTGTTTGAGACCCCTGCAGTAGATGCTGTGTTTTAGATGAGATGCAAAATCTAAATTTAAATCAGGGGTGGCCAAATTTATGGAATGCAAGAGCCACACAAGCTGATTATTAAACCTTTGAGAGCTGCACTGAGACATAACTATATACTTCTACCTACTAAATTGATTTGCTGACATTCTTCTGGGAGCCACAATTTTTCGTTCAAGAGCCACATGTGGCTCCCAGCCACAGTTTGGCCATGCCTGATCTAGACCTTTACCACTTGTTGTAAAAGTTTCAGGATGGCTGCATTCCTCTTTAAGCTTCTGACTCCCTAGCTGCGCTGGCCTCAGAGTTTTAGGTGCCCTAGGTGAACTATGACTTTGGCAGCTCACTCCATGTTCAATATAGAGAAAAATAACATTTTTTTTAAAATAAAAAATAATCACTTCCATTAGTGGTAAACTAAAGAATAATTCCAGTAGGTTTTTTCCATGTTTATGTTTCCTGTTAGTTGTCTTCGTAGTTCTACACAGTGCTATCTATTTATGGGATTAAAATTTCAAACCTCTGCTCCTAAACTGAAATCACATCGTAGAAGTATGTACATGCACACAGGTAACTCTATCCACAAAACATGGCCATTGAATACAGAAAAGTATTTAGGTTAGAGCAGGGGTGGGCATGATATGGACCCCGGGCCAAATCCAGCCATTACTCCCAGCAGGCTCTCTGCTGCTTCTATCCCTTCCTCTTCCCCCTGGCACCGTGTCTGGCTCTCTGCTGGGCCAGGTAACAACTCTCTGCTGCTGCACTGCCCCCTTGGCCAGCTCTGTGCCACCACCCTGACTGGCTCCATAGCTGGCTTTCTGCCATTCCCCCCTGAACCCAGAGCTGGCTTTCTGCAGCTGTGCCAGCCAGTTCCCAAGGACTGGCTCTCCACTGCAGTGTCCACCAGCTCCCTGGGACTGGCTCTCCACTGCCATGCTCCCAGCTCCCAAGGACTGGCTCTCCATCCCACACCCCTAACCCACCAATGAAAATTATTGCCCACCCCTGAGTGACAAAGAAATAATATGTTTTTCCAGAGATTAGACCCATGCACAACTCTTAATAAATCAGTAGTAATAATCACAACTGTGATACATAAATGTCTGATTTATATAGTACAACATAATGGTGGCCGTTAACTTTGCAACTATTGTTCCATCATAAACCCAATTTTCACAGTATGCCCTATTTTCTCCTAATTTAAGATAATTTTCTGAAATTTCATATGTCCAACCTCATCCTCCAGCATATTCTTTTTTGTTCCTGGAAAATTTGAAGATGATTAAAAAGGAGGATTTTATAATAGTGATGTTAAAGAAACTATTCCACTGATGTTTGCTTTTTCAAAGTTTTAACTTGTCTTTCCCAAAATGGCCACATAATCCAAATTTGCTGTTGAGGAGAAGTGGAGTCTAGTGTTTTGCACAGAATTAAAGAGAGCATGACAAATCTGTGTGTTAGACAAGCTTGTGGTAAGGTACGCAGCTGATACTAATGGCTCAGTCCTAGTTTTGCCAGGAGTCCAGAACAAGAGGCAACATGTTACTAGACTGCCTAGAAGTGAAGACTCACATTCTTCCTCTTGCTTCCCCACTCCACTGGGAAGAGGGAGTAAAATGCTCAGGCTCTACAGCTGGTCAGCGTATATGGAGTAAAGGTTCTTCCCTGTATCCTACATGCCCACCCAACTCATGTAGTGGTTACATAGAGAGTTTGTCTTTCCTCCTGTGCTGCTGACTATTAAATAGGTAGCCAATGTAAAGGTGTCCCCTTAGGCTTCTGCACTGTCACATTAGCCAGGCCACTATTTGTCCCCAAAATAGACAAGGCAGTTACGAACCAGCAGATTAGTAGAGTAGGGATATAAGGATAAATATCACCCGCTATAACCCTAACCAAGCTTTTGAATTGTTTGTTTAGAAATATTATACAAATATTGACTGCCTCTTAGGCCCAGAGCTGAATAATGTTCCCCAAAGATAAAGAGTTCCTGTGATTTTCATCTGTAGCCTAAAATGCTTTTGAAATCATTAAGAAAAGGGACTATTTTAAGCTGAATGCAACAGTTTTAGGGCATTTTCCTTGTGCTGCTACATTATAATTCTAAGCACATTTTTAGGAGCCCTCAAACATTTCTTCTCTAAATTATTTGAGGCTGTGGTTCTACCCACATCTATACACATAACTTCTAAACACAAGTAGCTCCATTGGTTTCAGTGGAACTGCTCACATATGTTGAGCTAACAATGTGCATATTTGCAATGAAGCCTTAGAATCTGAGCTCTCTGCAAGACAGGGACTCATTTTATATTTGAACAATGCCAGTGCATTCAGGTTCCGATGTAATTAGGAAATCCAGGCAGTACTGTAGTCCAGTTATTATTAAGACATGGTATTTAGATTTTATTAGCATACATTTGGTGGGCCCACATAGCTTCATTGAAGCTATCATTGTGCTCATCTTAAACTCATTCCAATAAAACCTCTATACCCCTGCATGCCACCAGACTCTGTGGAATTATATGTTAATATTTTATATTTAATAGCTTTTTTAGGTAGCCCCTTTCATTTGAAGGTCTCAGAAGACTATAAAATGTGTACACATACGTAAGCCAGGTGCCCGTGGGCTAAGTGCCCTTGCCTCCTTATAGGGTGCCTGTCAAGAAGTCTTTCTCTGCCACCACATCCCTTGGCGGGCATTTGGTCCGGTATGGCCATAGGCGGACGGAGGCGATTGTCTCTACCCCCTTGAGGGGAGACAGAAACAGTTATTGTCCTTGGCCCCGCAGAGGGGCCAGGCAGACAAGACAATACTTTTATGAACCTAAAAAGAGCAAAGTTCTAAGGGTGTGGAAAGAAGAGCTTCCTGATTCACGCGGGAAGTGCAGAGGTGGGTGGCTGCTGCTGGACCCAACTCCACTGTGTCTCATCCCAGGTCCTGGCCTGGTGTCAGTTTGTGTGGGACCTGGTCAGCAGGGTCCCAACTGCAACACGCCAGTACAGGCCCTGAGTCAACCTCCCCCATATAGGGTTCGAGTTCCCAGCCCACATCCAGCTCCAGGACTGCCACTTCGGAAAGGGAGCTGGCGGGGTCTGAACCACAACACGCCAGTGAGGCCTGGGGATCAGCCTCTGCCACATAGGGGTCCTGTCCCTCATCCAAACCTGGGTCCAGGGCCGCCGCATTTGGGAGGGGACCATCAGGGTCTGACCCATAATACACTGGATCCTCACCCAAGTCTGTCTCCTGGATGCCGGGGTCCTCACTGCCCCTTCTCCCACCCTCATTTGGGGCCTGAGGTACCTAGTCTTCCTCAAGTTCTTCTGGGTAGCACCCCCAGGGTAGATTATCACCCTCCATTGGATGGTCATCAGGATCCTGGAGGGCCAGCAGGCCGGGTGTGTCCTCCACCGAGGGGAGTTCCTCTAGGTCGCAGCCAGCTTCCCCAGTGTCATCATCACTCACCATGGGAAGCTCCTCTAGATCAGTGGTGATGGAAGGGTAGATGGGTGCCACCACTAGGTCGGGACTAGGTGCTGGGCTGCAGAGCTCTTGATACTCAGCCAAGTCAGCTCTGGGGGGGACTGCCCTGGTGGTTCAGGTGCTGACAGCTCCACGGGGTTGTCCCACTCACTGATTGCGGCCAGGCTTCTGGTGGGCCAAGCTTTCCATCAGGGTTGTGCCTGCCTGTTTAGGAAGGTGCCTGGTACCCAGGGTGCCAGAGGGTTCTCGATAGGCCAGGCTTCCATTGGGGCTCCACTGGTATGTTCATGGGGCCATCTGGTCCCCACAGTGCTAGCAAATTCTCTACTGGGCCAGTCTCTAGCTGAGCTTGTGGAGAGAACACAGAGAGCTCTTTCCCCTTCAGCCACCAAGCCCTGACTGAGCTCCATGGCTTGCCTCTTATACTTCCTGGCCCACCCCCTTGTCTCTTGTCTGACGGACAAGTCACATCTAGCTCCGCCCCTGGAAGGGTGGAGCAGCCCTGCCTACTTTTTGTTGGGGGAGGCCATTTTGGTCCTGTATATAAGGGTGGCCATCTTGCCTCCTTATACACAGGAGCCCATCTCTCTCTTTTACAACATATTACACACAGAAGCATTTAGACCAAATAAAAATTTGAATAGTTTTAAACTAAAAAACACATTTTTAGGGCAACAAGCCTACTACAAAACTTATTATTTCCAAAATAACAAAACCAAGGATTCATGCTACAGCAAAAAATTGTAGTACAAACTCATGGTAAATCAGATCCTTAATCTCTGTTAAGCCTATTTCAGGTCTTCAAATGTTGACCTTCAGTATTGTACTCCTTCACTGTAGGAAATTCCACTTACATCATTGACTTCCTGCCTCTTTGGAAACAGTAATGCTTTGGAACCATTAGCCTTGATCTGTCTTATTTTCCCTTTCTTAACCATGCCAGTTTAATTACCCTGAAATTATTGCTGCAGACTGTTGGTTTTTTTCATCACTGCATCTCTATTAACCAAATTAAGCTTTTGAAAGAAGAGAGTAAAACTAGGCTTTTTGATGATATTGCTAAAAGCAGAAATCTTCCAAGTTCTAAAAGCAATGCAAGATGCAGGAGACATCACAACTCACAACTGCAAAGAAAAAAATACTGCTTTCCAGTCTGTCAAGAAATACGGAGGAATGTTCATTTGCAGTGTTTTACATCCTGCAGTAATGCCTGTACTGTCTGAACAACATGACAGTTGCTGCTTTAGATATCTTAAACAAATAAGAATGCACCAGTGTGTATTGGGTTAGGAATCTCACCAACAGATTTTTAAACTGCCTGATATGAATGGACCTTCTTGTTGACTGGCTTTAGAGAATTTCCAAAGATAACCTGGCATTAAGTGACCAGTGCAGTAGTAGTAAATTAATTTTACTTAAGAGTATTCTTTTTTTTTAATGATTAGAAGTATATATGTGCGAGTGAAGTGTTAGTGCACAAGGCATTCACAAGGAGTTTTAGACATCACATTGAACCTAGAAACACTTTTAAGATGGTGCATATATCATTCATATCTAGCAAGTTTAAGAACGATGAAAAAGAAGACAATCCTCTGAGGCACTAGCAGTAATGCACATACTCTGGCATGTTTCACATATTTTTTTCATTATGTTGTCAAGAATATTCCTCTAAAACAATAAGCAGCTGAGACAATGCATCTTACCTCTGTCTGCTGAGAATAGGATTTTAGTCTGAAATAACAAATACAAAGCCCAGATTTACTTTAGAAAAAAAAGTATAATAGCTTTATTTCTTAACTTGTGCACAGTGCTGATGTAGTTAGAGAAGTTAATTACCCATTTTCCAGTCTGTGGTATCTACATGCAACTCCTTTGTTACTTTATTTTTAATGAGAATTGCAGAACTCCCCCCAAATAAGAGGACTTAGATGGGGTGGGTGAGAGGTTCATTCACTTCCATCTCCTTTTACTTTTTTGTACATCTCCTGACTTGCCTGCTAGGAGCTCATTACAAGGACAGATCTTTCCTTTCCTATGCATATTCTTATTATTTCCTCAATTCTTTAGTGTCTCACTGAGAGAAAAGCCATGCTGTGATATCAAAAGGAAGAAAACAAAGCAAGATACTTGATTAATGAACTGCTCCTTGCGGGGGTTGGGGAGAGATTAGTCACAAGAGGAAATTAAATGAAAGTAACTAAATTTAGATTTTGCATAGTGTTAAGTAATTTCTAGTCTTTTTTTAAGTGGTGTTTTAATTCAAGCTCTGTGATACATCTCATGAATTGTGAAAGTACAAGGCTCTGCTATGGGTTGAATGTTAATAACTAGCTATTTTGGTGCAGCCCTATTTTTTATAATTAATGTCATGTCAGAATTTCTCTGTTCATTATCTTTGGATAACACTCACAAAAGAATCAGCATCTGTTTCACTAGAAGTATCACTGAAGGTCCTTGGTTTCTGCAAGTTATTCACTTCATTCCTGAAGTTATCACAAAGTACCCAAGTGCTCATCATGTACCCCACTGTGCTGTTTCCTGACAAGAATGGCTGCACCTGTATATAATCAAAGTTATTTTTCCTCTTTAGAGCCAGACCACAAGGCTTGCTAAACTTCAGTCAGTAGAAGAAAATAATGCATAACTCTAATTATCTATCATTCATACTTAATGGCTATGTCTACGTTGCACAGCATTTTTGAAAAAAAACATTTTTTGAAAAAATTATTTCAAAATATATTTGGAATAATTATCTCAAAATAACTTTTTTCAAAAATGCTATTTCTGGAGAACAGTCTGGGGACAGCTCCTTGTCCCAAAATACCAAATGAAAGTCAACAGAAGAGATAGACAGGCTTTTTCTAAAAAAGCCTTTGCCATGTCTGGCGATCGCTTTTTTTAAAAAAGCTATCTTGAAAAAGGCTTTTTCTTTCGAAAAAGCTGTTGGGTTTAGCTTTTTCAAAAAACCTCACCGGTATCTCGAAATACTAAAGCGCTTTTTCGCGAATGCTAAACCTGGTTTAGTTTCAGAAAAAAAGCCTTTTTTGAGATAGCTTTTTCAAAAAAAAAAAAACCATCACTGGATGCAGCAAAGGCTTTTTTTGAAAAAGCCTGCCTATCTCTTCCACTGGCTTTCTTTTTTTCGAAAAAGAAAGTCTGGTGTAAACTTTCAGTTTCAGAAAAACAAAAAGCTGCGGTATTTTGGGACAAGGAGCTGGCCCTGGACTGTTCTCCCAAAATAGCATTTTTGAAAAAAGTTATTTCAAGATAATTATTCTGCATATATTTCAAAATAATTTTTTTGAAAAAAGTTTTTTCAAAAGTGCTCTTCAATGTAGACATAACCATTATGATAGTGCCTTACGGGCTTTATTGAGATCAGTGACAGTGCCCCATTCTACTAACCTCTGCACTACAAAGACAGAAGGAGAAACACTTACCCTAAGAACTTACCATGTAAATAGACAAGTCATACAGATGATACAGAAAACGGAATAGTATTATCCATGGTCTATGGGGCCACAGTGAGACTGATTCGCTCCAGATTCACAGAATAATTCTGTGGTACAGCTGAGAATTGAAGTCAAATATGAGTCCAGCATCTTAACACCATGAACATCCCTCACCTGTGAAGTCTGCTTCTGAGCTTTCCATTTGTAGGTCCCATTCCAAACAATATGCAAAGATGGTAACATCAACAAGGGGAGAACTATGGTGAAGCTAGTTCCCTCTAGAGAGTTCTTTGTTTGCTTTCTGGTGGAAATAATGCTCTGTTTGCAAGAGGTTTGCAAGAGAACAATAAATACAATATTTTCCAGTTTGTCACCAACTTCCATGAGAGAAGAATCAAACCCTATAAAAGCATTTTCTCATAAAATCCTCCTAAAATAATGGGAGAAGATAAACTGTTCTAGATTGTCTTGTGACAGGAGAAAACTCTTATGCAAATTTCTTCCTTCTAATGAATAAAAACTCTTATCCATGGCATTAGGCCCAGTGCATGTGGTATAAGCAAATCTGTACACTCATAAGATCAAAAAGATCATAAAAACATCTCCCATTCCATCTACTCCCAATCCAACTCTAACCTCCTCTCATATGGAAACAGGAACATCCAATGTTTATATAGTCTAAAACCCAACAGATCTATATCTAAGCAGTTATTCATATCCAGTTAGGGAAAGAGATGTGCTGACTAACTGGGTTAGACACATTTTTCTTAGATCTTAATATCTTTTCCCTTTGAGAATAGTGATCCTAGAAAAAGCATTATTGAAGAACAAAAAAAAAAAATAAAAAATAAAAAAATAAAACCACTTGTATTGAAGTCAAGCCTAACTGCACGAAAGAAACATTCTACAAAAATGTAAGTCAGCTAAGGAATAAGAATCAGGGATATGTATCTAGACCTAAGAATCTCTAGATCTAGGAATTTATTATTTTTTTCATAAAATGGATCGTGTCTTGAGATATTGTCTATGCACCACCTCCTCACTCACTCATGATCATTTAACATCATAAGCAACTACAGCAATTTCTTACTTTGAAACACAGTATTAAAGTCATTAGGGCTAATGTGTGCATTTTTCACACAGGCACGTGTAAGGATGGTCTGGTGTGGCATTGTCCAGGATCAGCACCAGTAGATTGTCCGACAGAAACCATAATTTCCTCAGATATGTCTACATTTAGAACTGAATTTGAAGTGATGACAATCAATTTGAATTCAATTAAGTGCATGGCCACACTCGCTTTCATCAGTGTGACAGAGGAACTCCTTAGTTCGAATTGATGAAAGCTGACTTTGAAGTGGTCAAACCTTGTTTGACTTCGAAGTTGTGGTCAATTCATACCCAGTAGTTCTAATTGACACAATGTGGCCATATCAATTCAAACTCACTGTTAATTTGAACTGACATGGATTGATCTTCCTCACAGGGTGCATGGTGCCCTGGAAGGAAGACCACCCCTCCAGCACCCGGGGCCAGCAGCCACCAGCACCACTCAACCAGATTGGGTTGGGGGGCAAAGGGATTCCTGGCTGAGGAAGGAACCCCTGGGTGCTGCTTCAGCCCTGCTTGCCAGTGTGGAGAATGGATCCCCACGCAGGGCTGGAGCCGCACTTCTTGCGCTGGGGACGGGATCTCCGGGCATGGGGAGAAGGGATCCCCATGCGAGGTGGCAGCCCTGCTCCCCCAGCGGAGAGAAGGGATCTCCGCATGGGGCTGCAGCCCTGCTCCCCCAGCAGGGAGAAGAGATCCCCGTGCCAGGCTGGAGCCATGCTCCCTAGGCTGGGGGAAGAACACCCATGAGTGGCTGCAGCCATGCTAGCCGCATACTGGGGTGACCTCACTGGCCGCATGCGGGGACAGGACCCCTGCGCACAGCTGAAGCTCCACCTGCCATGCAGTGAAGGGATCCCCACACCCGGCTGGAGACTCACTGGCCACACACAGAGGTCCCGTCCCCAAGTGGCTGGCAGAGCTGGAGCTGTGCACAGGGGTCCCTGTCCCCAGCCTGGCATGGGGCTCCCTTCTCTGCGCTGCCCCAGACAGGGGGAATCCCTTCTCCCACAGCCTGGCTAGGAGAAAACATCCCCCACCAGGCTCTAGCCTTCTGAGCCTGCCATAGGGAAAAGCATCCTCTGCCCAGCTTTAGCCTCACAGCAGCTAGAGCTGGGCAGTGGATGTTTTTCCTTGTGTGGGCCATGTAAGATGGGTAGACTTCTTATGTACTGTCCTCCCTTGCATGCCTGTGCTATGGGTAGCCTACCTACCTTTTGCTGCATTTTTAGCTCTTTTTATCTAGTAGCTAATGTTTTTATACTCCTCATACCAATTAACAGAAAGAACAGAATTTAGGGAACTTTGTCTTTGAGTAAATTTATACATTTTTTTAAAAACTGCTGTTTTCTCACATATCTAATCTCTGTCTTTTAGGACATAGAAGAGTGCAAGTACTACTCTAAGTACTTACCTTCAGTGACAAAGGCTTGAACATTCCATCATCAGCAATCAGACTAAGAGCCATAGGAACACAGGTATTGCCTTAATGCAGTGGTTTTCAAACAGTCATAGACCCTCAGATACTGGGTTGTGGTGCCCCCCATTGCTGACACTGAAACACTAGAAAGCATAGCTCAAAGATGTAATTGTTGGGTCACAGGCATTGTGACCCAGGCCTCCTTGTATAACCACCTGAACATGCAAAGATCAGGGCAAGCTGCAAAAAGGAGAGCAGATTCTCCCAGCACTGGTAGGTTACCTGGAGATAAACTCCTCAACCAGTCACAAACAATGCTTCTGATCATGTCCACTGGATATCAAGAAGCCACCATAAAACATACTCAGGTCCCTTTACTGCATTTGTCACCAGTCCCCAGTACTGCCACAAGATCTCCTAAAGAAATAGGTTATCCTGACCCCCAAGGGTCAGCCACATCACCCAGAACAATATGGGCTTGGATCTTACCCAAAATACCATATTTCCAGCCACTTCTTTAGTAACTAAAACTAAAGGTTTAATATATAAAATAAGAAACAAACTGAGAGACATTATAGGGTCACAGTGGATCACTTACATACAAATGATTTAGAGTCCATAGAAAATAAGTCCTTGAAGAATTTGGACTTTGCAGTCTTAGGCATACATCCAATACCTAGATGGGTTTAAGTCCTTGTTTCACAGCTTCAGCTGTTAGAAATTTAGTTTTAAGGAACAGAGACCAAATAGTCCAAGTGTAGAGTTTTTTCTAATTCTCCCCTGAATTAGCAGGGTGGTTTCTAGGCCAGTGCTGGCTGGGATCTCAATCCTCAGGTCCAAACTTTCCCTGGGAAGCTTAGACAGATGTGAGATAAAGGGATTATGTTCCTCACTCCCTCTTATAGTTGTAGCAAGGTGGGCATTTGCAGGTCATTTCTTCATGTGGGCTTTGATGACAGTTCCCAGGTACTTAAGTAGAGAATAGTAATGTATATTGTCCTTTGAAGTAAAACCTTCACTGTTAAAATAAAATTTTTGGACCCCCAGGGAGTACCCCTGGGCAAATCTTGGGTCCAGGAGGTTCATGCCCACCTTCGGATATCTTATCACTACTCCGTCGCCCGTATCTGTCCGAGGAGGTCACCACATCAGGGGCAGACACTCGATTCCCCACAACAGCAGTTTATTTATGGGGCAGAGAGGGGTGAGGTACAGGAGTTCCAACTTGGATGGGGTATCAGGTAAGTATCCCAGGTAAGAACACACAGGTAAATCGCCCAGATTACAGATAAGGACAACACAGGTAAATCACCCAGAGTACCACGATCGTTTTCCCCTCCTTGACCCCAAGGCTCCCTTGGTTTTCCTTTCCAGCCCAGCCACTCAGCCGTTTGGGCTGTATCGATAGGAGAGCCCTCCCCTGTCAGTAAAGCTCCCTGACTCCCCTCGTGGGTGCCCACGCCCCACCAGCCCCTATTTACGGTTGGTCTTCGGCTCTGTGAGCTGCTGGTCCGATACCCGCGCGGTCGATCCCACGTCGTCCCCGATCTCTCGTTCCAAACGTGGCCCGTCTACTTCAAGGCTCTTGTGCCTCTGGGCCCTTTAATGAAAGTCCTTCGCCCCTATATCAAAGTCCAACTGAGCAGGGCAGCTTCCTTAGTGAGTCCTGGCCACTGCTCCCTTCGGGGTCTTCACAGCGCAGGTCCTCTTCAGCCTGCTACCTGAGGGCTGGCGTCCAAGTCTCTGGTCCTAGGATCAGAGCCCTGGGCAGGCCTCTGTCCCCAGCTCCTCAGGGAGGCTATTGCTGGATTCCAGTTCGACGATCTTCTGTGCCCTCACTCTCAGTGCGAATCCCCCCAAACCGGGGGGGGGGACCCCTTAAAACCTAACCCCCTGGCCAATCAGAGGGGCCCGTTGCACGTCCCCTGCTTTGTGCCCTTTTTGGTCACAGGGTACCTGAAAGTTCGAGAGGCTTCTCTGGCAGCTCAGGGAAGTTCCCGCCTGCTTCTCCCCTCAGGCCCAAGCTGTTGCTAGGCAGACCTGAGCTCTTGGCAGGCTGCCAAAGTCCTCCGGTGGTTACTTCATGTAACCCCTCTTCACAAACCTCAAAACCTGTATCCTACGCAAACTTCTTAGCCCACTCAGCCTCTGCTGGGGAGGCACTGTACAATGTTTTAACAGCGAATAATAACACATAATATTTTCCACATCAATAACCAAACAAGGTAAGTATCATTACAAAAATTCTCCCAACATCACCTCCTGGGCATCACAGGTAATTGGCTGCATTAGCACCATTAACTGACAGTTTATATTGGTACATCAAAGGTCCATCTAGAAGTTAATGTTTCCTTTCAACCCCTTCCAACAGAACAAGAGTGACAGACAGGGAGGCAGTTCATTTGCCTTGCTATCTTCTAACAGGATATACGTAAATTTCTTTAAGAAACAACTATTGATACACATGCATATCAAAGCCCTAGCCTAACTGGAATGCCATATACTCTTACTGACTAAATTGATTTGCTGACATTCTTCCACGAGCCACACTTTTTCATTCAAGAGCCACATGCGGCTCCCGAGCAGCAATTTGGCCACATCTGGTCTATAAGGTACCACAGGACTCTCATTGTTTTCGCTGTACACAGACTAACACTGCTACCCCTCTGGAAACTTCACATGATAAATTTGTCAGTCTCTAAAAGTGCCACCTAACTTCCTGTTCATTTCACAGAACGAGACTGTGATAGCTACACCTTTAGAACTTGTAATTTGCATGTTTACTGTACTCCTTTATCCATTGAAACACCTTTTTCCCCTTAAAAAATAAAAACTTCACAAACTAGGTGTAACCTAAAATGCCTTTAGACACTGGCTTTCCACATAGAATCTACTATATATTCATCTGAAGAAATGCTGCACAATTTTCAGAAGAGTGGGAAAATTTTCAGAAAGTTTGAGTTACAGTCTACTGGTGTTTGTTATATAAATTGTGCAAGGAGTAATAAGAAAGAAGAATCAATTTAATGTTTTCTGCTAACCCAACCCCTCAAAAAGCTTTTTAAATTGGAAACTTGTATTGTTTCTTGAACGTAATAATTCATTTATTGACTAAAATAATAGAATATTGTTTCTGTTTAAAAGTATCCAGATGCTTGCATGTGCACTGGGAGACTTAGATCTGAATCTAGTAAAATACAACAAATTCTCTGTCACATACAGTTGCAAGTTCTGCGATTATCTTTACATATTGGATTATTTTCTACAAACCTTTCTTCCACTTAAAAGGGTAGTCTTTCAGTATCTATACTGGTGAAATTCCAGAACTTATGTTGGGCTCAAAAGCAGAAACACATACACACCTGGGAAAAGCATATTCTTTGCTACAGATTTCAGATGGGAAGAATGCAAGGGAAAATTGATGTTGCCAGGCATTTTTTTACCCTCTTTTATTTTTGAAGTTTTCATCAACAATAAGCATCTTTATGCTGAAAATATGTTAAACCTTCTACTGATTTCCATATTTTATGCAATTATCAGTGTAAAAATATAATCTTTATTCCTTTTTCATTAAAAGATCATTTATAGTTAACAAATGGGTGATATTTCTCCATGCAACTAAAATATAACAAAGAAGTTCCTTTACTAAAAGAAACAACAAAATATTATGATTAATCCAACAAAAATAAATGTTTTAAAACAGCTGCAGTGACCTTAGGAGGTCTATAGTAGTGAAACAAAAAGAATCATTCCATTAACACATGGCAACAAAACACAGTAAACACATTTTACTGTCACCCCAGATGTCATCTACAATGGAAATAATGTCTCATTGTATAAACACCCAGAGGGTATAAAATTAATTTGTACCATCATCAATGTATATTCACTGTAACAAACAGCAAAAATTACAAGCTGTTCAAGACCCATCTCGTCTTGTCTCAGCACATTGTTACAGAATTTGTGAGCAAATGTATGAGTCAGATTCTTCCTTCTGCTTCTTTAAATGGAAGGAAGCTAAACCAGATAGAATCTGCTAACCGCTGAGATGCAGGAAGGATGATATCCTAAAGAAGCCTTCCATTAGAGGTCCACATGAATGGCTGACACTGCAGTTTGGCTATGGGGCCAACAGGCTTTGTAACGGGATCTATGCTGCCTAAGGTAGGGAAAGTTAGCAGTGTAAAAATACATGACCCGTGGTGTCCTTAAACTATTAGTTTAGGTTGTCAAACCCACCCCACCCCCTGCCTGTTCCTTTGGGCATATGAATCACCTGTCTCTTGTGTTGGATAAGCAAATTACCAAATGTATTGTCATTTCTCCAGCCCTATTGGTTTAGGCACCACAGCCAAGAGTTGCCATGGGCACTCACACAGTTCAGTTAATGATGGGAAGGAATACTGAAAAGGCACCAGTATCATCTGTAGGAGAAAGTAAAAGGTTAAAATAAAAAAAAGATATGTAGAAATGGTTAGGAATGAGGCCTAACACCTAGCAAAACAAATCTAAACAGTAGACCTGAATTGGATAAATGGCAAGTTGACAGGAGTCAGGCTAAAGAAGTCTGACATCGCAGAAATTGGCAAGAAATAAGTTCCAGCAGCAGTAAGAATGGAAAAGTATGTTGAAGGTGGAGGGTACTGGATTGGCTTAGCACCAAGGAGATAAGAAGTGATGTTTCAGCTAAACTATAACACTTTTATGGATGACAGATGTTTAAAGGTCCATGGACCTATTAAAGTAATGGGCAGCATTAAGAAAAGGAGTATGTGGACCAATCAAGGTAAATTCAGACCCCCAAAAGGGCCAAAATAATAGGTCCAAGCAGGGTATGAAAGGAGGATCCCTGGAGCTCACATTTTGTGCAGTCAAAGGGGGTGATGGAGAGTTTTGCCATCGGTTGAGCTATTTCATTGCATTGAAAGCACCAATACTGCCAGTACATCCATTGAAATAGACTGCTTGCCATTGTGCTATGTTGAAATAAAGCCTAGTCTAGCACCTTTGTTTTCACAAGAACTCATGTTCATTTTGGTTTCTTCAATTGTGAGTGTTATCTCAGTCTATCACTTGTAGCAAGGGTATGGCTGGGCTCCAGATCACTGAGCTAACTACATTCTCACTAAAGACATAAGCCAAAGGTAACTCAAAATATTAACCAAAGGAGCACCTCAGTTCAGGAACACCAGGCTAACAGAGTTCCCACTACAGGTCCAAGTCAGGCTTTAGATCACTGAGCTAACTGAATTCTCACTTACAGATCTGAGCCAGAGGTAATCCTGAGGGGACATTCATACAAAGACACATGCGTGCAGTCAAACACACATCCATACTGGAGGCATAAAACAGAGATAAGGATGCCTCTCATTCAGCATACCACACCATCATGTTAGTCACTGCATATACACAATAGTAATAAAAACAGCTCCTTCTCCCAAAATCCGTACAATCTAAGTATAAGACAAGAAACAACAGGTATATACAATAAAGATGTGGGGGCAGGAATGCACCAGGTAATGAGTGATTATGGACAGCATGATAAGCAGAATAACATGGAATTAATGAAAGTCAATCTAAAAGTCTTTTTAAGCTGCTCAGTAAGTAGTAATGTGGTTTAATAGCATCCAGCGCCTGCATCCCACCCCAAAACAGGATAAGAAAGAAGACAGAGAAATTCGGATGTTATTTATGATTAAGGCATTTGGCAGTCTTAAAAGATCTCACCAAAAATATTTTCTTCACAAAGTGAGATGAATATGGTGGCATTTGCATGAAGACTGTCATCATACCAAGACAAAGCACCTCCACAGGATCAGCCATAACACTGTACAGGAAACTCTGGACCAGACTATGCAAGCCCACTCGAGACAGAATTCTTACTGACTTCAGCAGGTGTTCCACATATAACATCCTGGAGAGATCAGACCATCTGTCATCAAGTTGAGCAGATCACCTTTTTTCTTTTTCATGTCACCTGAAGATTCTCCAGTTGTGTGTGTATGTGTGCATTCAGGAGCATGCACACAGAAATACAACTGATAGTATAAGGTACTTAGGGGAAAATGTAGACTTTAAATTCAAATTGTTCTGTAATATCCTTTTTAAAATAATGAATACATTTTTTGGTTATACTTAAAATTTTCTTCTGAACTGTTTGCAGCTAAAACCATGCAACGATGTGCTAATGCATGACAATTGGAAAGCCAAACCACAAATTAGTTTCATTGTCTGTTATGAATGAACTCAAGATGTAAACACATAGCCTTGCTAAAGCAAGATACTGAAAATGAAATAGTTTTCAAATTCTAGTCTATATAAGCATTTTAACCTTTCACTGTCCTTTTCACTTATATGATCATGTCTAAAAGTATTTTGTTGTAAAGTGCATTAACAAAACCACATCTCCTAAATTTGAACATATTTTGTGTCAAATTATCCTTTAAGTTACAGCTGTGCCGTCCCTTTTAATTAGAATAGTCATAATCTAAAATGACATTAGACATGCATGACTGAAAGCAGAATCTGTCCATTGCCTTCAATTATCTGACCTGTGAAATAATTAGATATTAACAGAAAATCAGGGCTGAAGAAGAATAGCAAACATTAAAGTATTCCTTTTTTATTTTTGTTGACATTTTCATTCTTAAAAGTAACAGAATTTAAGAAAATTAATTTTACTTTACTATTTACTGATAAGAATTTGCCTGAAAAATTTCTTACTCTGGTCTACAGCTATCCTTCATATCAAAATTTTGATACAGAAATACATATGGGGCCTAAGCATACTCTCATTGAACTTCTGAGAAAAGTTCTACTGATTTCAGTGGTGCCAGATCAAGCCCATAAAAAGCTAGACTTGCTAGACTACCTCATGACTGTAATATGGGTGAAAACCTTTAAAGACAAACCCATTTGTAGACGAAAACTCTGTACTGCTCAGCCTGTGGGAAGGACTGCTGATGACCATGTGATAAAAGGATTGACCATAACTAAGAATACCCGAGTTAGTTTCTGGTGCTGCATCAAATCTGGTGTAACCTTTGTCAGTCACCTAATCTCTTTGCCTCAGCTTTCCATTTTTAAAAGAGGTTTCTTCAGAAAAAATGTCAGAATTTTTGTATTAATTGTCGTGTTTGTGTTTTATATTAATAGTAGTGTTTACTTTGCTGTTAAACACTTACAGCTGACCCATGTCAGCTTATTCCAGTTTGTGCTGTTCAGGCTACATAGACTGTTTAATTGTAGTGTAGACATATTGACTCATGCTGGAGCTAGGGCTCAGGGATCATTCCCCCTTCTGGGGTCCCAATGTTCTGGCTTCAGAGCAATCCCAAACATCTTCACAACAGTGAAACAGCTCTGTAGCCTGAACTGCTAGAGTGAGCTGACATAGGCAGAGTGAGCTGAGATGGACCATCAGTGAGGGTTTGACTGCAGTATAGACACACCCCTAAAGACTTCAACCACGAACAGAACACAGCACCATTGTGTTAGCCTTGTCCAGATCAGAGGTTAAAGTAAAATCTGGAGGACCCTGGAATGCTCCTGCACTGGTGGGCCCCTCCCCAGTGCCGGTGGGCCTCCCTCTAGTGCCGGTGGGCCCCCCTAACCCAAGCTCCTGCCCCCCTGTGCCACTGCCCCACCCCCTACCCCCAATACCACCCAGTGCAAGTCCACCACCTCAGCTCACCGATGGTGCGGCTGGGGAGGTGGGGGTGTTAGGCCCCAGTCTGGGCGGGGCCGCGGCGCCATTGCAGGCCCAAGGTTGGGGGCGTTGTATAGAAGGGAGGGGTTTGGGGCAGGGCTTGAGCCCCATAGTAACGCCCCTGGCCTCTGCCCATCGGAATGCAGCAAAATACCTTTCTGGAGCCAGCTATTTTTAGGGGCCCACTGTTCGGGCTCCTAAAAATAAAACATGGAGCTGGAACGCTGCATTCTGGGGCCTGCATTTTTCAATGGTGGGCCCCAGAATGCAGCGTTCTTGCTCCATGCTCTATTTTTAGGGGCCCCAGAACACTGAGCTCCTAAAAATAATGGGCCCTGGAATGGTGTTCTGGTCCATTCCCCATTACTTCAACCCCTGGTCCAGATACATGATAAGAGATGGTCTTTGCCTGGAAAATTTACTGTCTGAATAGACAAGACTGATGAGGAAGCATAGGTACAAAGAGGTACAGTAATTTACCCAAGATCATGCTGCAAGTCAGTGATCGTGACAGGAACAGAACAATCATCCCCTGACTTCTCATCTACTGGACCACACTACCTCCCACTAACATCTTGGCAATTATTATGAATCGTGTCAGAAACTGAACTATCCAATGCCAACAGGTCAAAAAATAGGCAGGCAGAAAAAATAAATGAAAAACTATGTCAAGATAACATTAAAAAAATGAATTTTCTTCAGACATCTTAAAACCAACATTGTCATGTTCTACTCATTCATTCACTGTTTGAAGAACAGCCCTTTTTTGCAAAACATCTTAGCAGGTGAATGAAGGGACAAGTTGACAAATATAGCATCATCTCTAAACTTTCTGAAGAGTAAATGTCGTTATTAAAATGCCTACTTCCCAACCCCTTACTCCTGCCTTGGCTTTTGGTTTTTTTGGATTACAAATAAAGTAAACTGGTGGTTTGTTAGTCAGAATTTGCTATAGTATCAGGCTTATGTGATATGTTACTTCAAATGTTGGCAAATACTGTGGTAAGGAAAGACCAGCACATTTAACAATATTCCCTTTGTAAAATGATCCTCCTCAATTCATTTGATTACAGCTTTACTTCTTTATACTGATCAAGCCAAATACTCATTGTTTATAAATAGCATATTACAGGGCCAGCCCAAGGCTTTTTGGTGTCTTAAGCAAACTATGACTTTGGCACCACCCCACACACTGAATATAGAGAAAAAATGATAACCTATTAATATATTTTTAAACAGAAGAAAATTCACGTCCATATAATTTGGTGCCCCTGAATGCCTGGTGCCCTGGGTGACCACCTAGTTCACGTACATGGTTGGCCTGGCCTTGGCATATTAGGTACACTAATGCTTGGGCCTGTGGGTCACTATATTTACAATCATCTGAGAAGTTAAACTGGATTTGTAACTGGATAACATTCAACCCATCAATCATAATTGAAAACTGCACAAGTACCAATAAAGAGAAATGCTGCAGGGCAAATTGTTAAGTCAAATCCTTCCAGAGAGGAAATGATCGGGTTTTAAACAAAATCACCACCATGAGCTATTCAACTTAGAAGCAGGCTATTCTTTAGAGTGGTTGCAAATTTAGAAACATCACTGCACATCACTGATGATTATAATGAGGCCATTCATTGGCATCTTCTGGCTCACAGCCTCCATTTCCTTCAATCAACAGAGTGACGATGGCATATAATGGATTGTCCAGACTCAGGCCCAGAATCTTCTCATTAGACCAGAATCTGATCTAAGAATATATTTCTCCTAAATAGAATCATTTTAGCAAAAACTATCAAGAAAATAATCCTTGAAACTACAGTTTGAGGGTCACACAAGATTTACCAATATATGGCCTAAAGAAAATGTCTCCTGAAGTCAGTTAAAAGATTCATCTTTGACGTCAGTGGGAACTGAAGTGGGATTATTGCAGCTAATCCTCCTCCTCACAGAACTATGTAGAGCAGGGGTACTCAAACTTTTTGCGAGCTGGTCCACATTCAGCCTTCCACCATTGACCAGGGTCCACAAACAACTAGGGTGGGGGTGGGGGGTGAGTGGGAGCGGGGGGGGTGATGTCAAGAGTGGGGGGTGGCAATGCCAGGAGCGGGGGGGGCGCGAGTGGGAGTGGGGGGTGGCGATGCCAGCTGCGTGGGGGGGCGAGTGGGAGTGGAGGGGTGGCGATGCCAGCCGCGTGGGGGGCGAGTGGCAGTAGGGGGGCGGCGATGCCGGAAGTGGGGGGGTGGCGATGCCGGGAGGGGGAGGTGCCGCCGGGAGCGAGGCAGCGGTGGCGCAGCAGGCTCCGTGGGGGGGAGGGGGAGCGCAGCGAGCAACAGAAGTTGCTCAGCTGCCCTTAGAGCAGGGGTACTCAAACGGGCAAATAGGCCACTGTCGCGGTCCACCGGAAACCTCTTTGCGGTCCGGATTGTGGACCGCGGGCTGCCATTTGAGTACCCCTGATGTAGAGCATAGTATAAAAACCAAAGGCAGCACATCCTGTTTTATAACATGAAAAAAAAAGAAACTAAACACCAACCCAGAATCAAAAGGGAATGAACAGTTTTCCATCACAACTGAAGTACTCTTCCACCATGAGATAGTCTTGCTGTTATAATATATTGGTTAAACTTTGTTTAAGCATTTCCTCAGATTCATTTACTATTATGGTCAACCTTATATTTACCTCACGCTATTAACAAAGAAAGCAGTCCTAACACCCAGTACAACAACTGCTTTCGGATTACTGCTTAATAGTTTTTATCAAAACTTTGACATTTATAGCCTCATCTTTTTCATGCAGGAACAGGAAAATGCAGCCACAGGAAAGTGATGCAGATCCAGTACTTATATTGCTACCAGTATAAAGTAAAGCAATAGAAGTAAAATGATGGTCTTCATAATGATAGCAGGGCAAGTCTTGGTGTAAATAAATATAGCTCCACTGACTTTGGCGTAGTTACAACCTTTTACTTCAGTTGAAGGTCAGGCCTAATGACTATGTCTACACTGTGGGGAGGGGCTTGGAAGTCGACTTAACAAGGTTGACTTTAAGTCGACCTTGTTAAGTCAAGTTCAGGGTATGTCTGCACTGGACACAGTGCAGATGTACCTGAGCCGCCCTGCCCCCTGCCCCCCCCCCCAGTCCTGATCAGGTTCCCAGAGCCCAGTCCTGCTCTGGAGCTAATCTGGCCCCAGCTGCCACTAGGAAGCAGTTGGGAACCAGATCTGGCTCCCAGCACCTTGCAGCAGATGGCAGGGTCTGGAGCCAGCTCCCATTCCCAGTAGAGAGTGGCTGGGAGCCCAGTTGAGCTCCAAGCCCCCAGCCACAGAAAGCAGGGGCTTGGAGCTGGCTCTTGTTGCCTGTGGAGAGAGGCAGGGAGCCTCATCTGACTCTGAGCCCCTTGCTGCACAGGCTAGCAGCTAGGACTGGATCGAGGCAATTTCACAGGCTATGCACCTGTGAAATTGCCCAGGCAGCCTGTGAATTTGACTAGGCTCCAAGCCTCCTGCTGCCACAGGCAAAGGGCTCAGAGCCAGATTGGGGTCCATGCCCCTTGCTCTGGGGAGGGGAGGGGAGGTAGAAGCCAGCTCCTAGGCCCTGCAGCCTGTAGTAATGGGCTGGTGCCCAGGTTGGGCTCCCAGCCCCTTGCCTCTGGCAGCAGGGATTAGCAGCTGGTTTCTGCAGCCTGTGGAGAGAGGTTGGGAGCCTGATCTGGGTCCCAACCCCTCTCCACAGGTGGTGGGCACTGGCAACTGACTCCTGGCCTGGCCGCCAGGCATGTGGAGTCGGCTCCTGCCCTGGCCGCTTGCAAGCGCAGGATCCTCCACCAGGGCAGGAGTCAACTCTGCATGTCCAGTGGCCAGGGCAGGAGTCAGCTGCCATCCCCCACTGCCTGCAGCAAGGGGCTGGGAGCCCGATCTGCCCCCAAACTCCTTGGTGCACGACAGGCACTGGATCACGTCTCCAGGGCCGGATCGGGACCCTGGAGTTATTAAGTCGACTTAAGCAATTGCTTAACTTGACTTAATAAATTCTAAATATAGATTAGGAGTTGCTTAAGTCGACTTGAGGCAGTTTATTGTAGACAGAGCCAATGTGCTTACATGAGTCATTGTTAAGCTCAAACAAAATGAGAGATCACTTAGGAAACCAGAGCCTTGTACTAACTTAAAAAGTCACCCCACTAGCAAATGCATGAAGAAAGAAAGAAAAGTTATGAGTAGATCTCTCCTGGCTATTAAGAGACTGTGATGGTAAGACTGGCCTTATTATACATATAAAATCAGTGTTAATTTTCTTTTCCTTTTTCTTTTAAATGTGGTTCACTTATTCCTCAATCCCAGGAAAGGATGGCTACAGAAATCTCACCTGTACCAAGTTTACAGCCAAGTTTCCAACATTTGACAAATCAGAGTTTGGTGTTTCTCAAGTGAAACAGATGAGTCACCAATTGGGGAAACGCTTTGTGATAACGATAATTCCTTCACCAAGTGAATATCAGCCTTCCAGTTTTAAGTATAAAGAAAGAAGTTTTTTCTATCTGAAAATAAAAAGAATTACCTTGCTCTGGAAACAAATCCGATCTATTAGTTATTCACCTAAATGTTAGATTAGTTACAGAGGAGTAACAGCTCTCTCCTCTATGCTTTGGGGTAAAAAAAAAATCAGCTACTTATTAAAAAGCAATGTGCACATTCAGAGGCATTCTTTTCTTAAGTCTTTCTCTACACTTACTTAGATTAGGTAATCAATATTCACTGTTATATGCTCCGTATGGCTTGCATGTGGTGGGGCAGGTCAGCTCACCAGTGGGAGAGGGGAAGATAGTGGTACTCTCCCAAACTTCATTTTCAAGATAAGCTCCACATGGTCATATGACAAAAAAGACATGTGATTCCCAGTAGATGACACAGATGTCATTATGCATGATCTCTGGTGTCAGCTGAGCTCTGCTGGGCTCCAGAGGCTTGGTTCCACTTCATCAGGATTGAGATAGACTGGCTGTGTGAGATGTTTTGGTGATGTTCAAATGCCCTCCTGGGCTTTGTGGGATTTTTCCTTTCCTGATTAGTGAATAATAATCAAGACCTTCACAAACCCATTCACTCCTAAACCCAGAATGGGTTGTCACTCAGAGCAGATTATGTTAATCAGTGGTTCTTAACTTTTTCCATCCTAGAATCCACTCACAGTTAATCATATGGGAAGGGCATTTTGAGAACCCTTGATGATATAATTCTTCTTTTTTCCATGCTTTGATAAGCACTGACAAAGTGATGTACAAACTGGCATCTGAGTTAACACCAAATGAAATGAATGGCGCACAGCTAACTTTTAGCAGAGCTATTCTTTCAGAGTCTCAGCAAATTCAGGACAATATCACTGCATTAGTTACATTCAGTTCACACTTTGCAAGCTTTTCTTTGAAGCCTGAATGTATTTAGTGAAAGCTGGAATTCTGCAGAACAAAAGGAGCTGGCATGCTATACCTCCCCACTTCTAATCTGAGCTGTGCTGTGGAATGAAGACAATTTAGCAGTTTATAATAAAACCTAACTGTAGACACAACCTCTACTTAACTTGCTGCCATATCTCCATAAAAGATGGCCTCACAAAGAGGGGTCTCAAAATATCTGTACACAAAAAGCTAATCTGTGGCGTGAACTCCACAGATGTGGGAGTTGTCAGGAGAAATTCAAATTGGAATATCAGATATAGGCCTAGAAAAACAAAATTAAAACCCTCCACTCTTCATATACAAACGACATTGCAAGTTGGTATCATAATAATAGCAGACCAACAGAAATATGAACCTCAGTGCTGCATAACATTGCAATCACTATCAACTCAGACACTGGCCATCTTTAATCACTGAAGTGTTGTGGAGTTCAAAAATGTTTATTGCACATTTACTTGTGCTTTGGCTTCTGTTCAATTTGCTTACATGTGCCATAAATCAGAGCTACACACATTCCACAACTGAGTGCCCATAGCTGAGAGATTGCCTAAGTTGTTTTTTTTTAACTATGCCCACTGTTATAACAAACGATTTTCTCCTGCCTAGATGTCAAGCCATATATTATCCTGTGCTTTTAACTTTCTGAAAAATGAGATTATGGAAGTAGATTTCTCAAGCTCTTGTTTGGATTTTGTAGGCTTTTACTTACAAAGGAAAGTATAAATACAGTGGGAATTGTGACAACTGATCAGTGGCACACAGCAGAAATACTTAGATCCTTTCTTTAGGTATTCACTAAAATGAAGCAACAAATTGCCTGTGTGGGCACTATGCCTTATTATGATATAAATCCAGAAGAAACAGTTTAGGTGGATGGGTCCAAGCAAAGAGCAGGACCTGTGCTAGTATAGGAGGCAAACTAACAGTCTATGAATCCAAAGGCTTTCATAGCCACAGAAACAAACTGTGCATTAATCCAAAAAGAGATTAATGCAATTATGTTGGATTGTGAGCTCTTTCTCAATAAGCGTATGGGAGAAAAGTTACAGTGGAGTCTGACTATCAGTCATTGGAGAGAATCATGCAAAAAAAAAAAAAAAGCAGCACCACCATAGTTTCAAAGAATGGTGACAGATCTACAGAAGTTCGATGCTTGTTTAAACTGAGGCGATTAAGAGACATACCAGCCACTGAAGCCACAAAAAGATTATTAATGAACATATGGAGGAGACATCTGATGCACACATTTATTTAATTATGTTCAGCTTACCTGACAAGACATAAAAAAAAAAAACCAGAAACCCTACAAGTAGAAAGATCCCCCGTATTCCGCAGACCCAAAAGAAAAATGAGTCTGCTCCAGTGATGCATCAAATCATTCTATGAGGAATGAAGATTGGTGATTCATTTGTGAAGGTGTAAACTTTTGTGAAGATTTCATGATCCTGGAAATCGGAAACAAAAAATAAAATTAATTAGGGACACATGGGGGAGGAAAGTGAAAGTGCAACAGGACTAGTCATTATATTACCTGTATACGAAATCACCACAGAGATTAAATCTGTACAAAGTTAATATGGGAGTACCACACATGGGAGGCAAATAACAGTATTCTTAAAAACTTAATCAGAACACAGCTATGTTAATAGTGAACTTAATAAGAACTTTGTTTTTCTATAAGAAGGAGCTGGGGTTTCCCTTGGGTTTATACTCAGATTTCAGTGAGTGATCAGATTGCATTGGTACAGACAATGATATAAGTTCTTTTTACTGGATTGTATAGAGAAATGTATGCCAGTTGTGTCTATCATCAGGAAAGTCCACTCAGCACATGTCTTTCTCTGACGGATTTATTTTAGATGCAGCTGCTGCTTACAGGTTATCCCCATAAAAGCTAACAAAATACGACACAGTGCCAAAACGTTGCACAGGGACCTTGCTTTTTGCGTTATAAAGTAGCTTTCTCTCCTCTGGATCTACATAAATAATAGTAAATTGCAAGAAGTAAACCTCTGATAATGAATATTAATGAATCAAACTAAATATACAGTATTTTTCTTTCAAGTATTTACATTTTACCAAGGGTACAAGGAAAAACTCACACAGCTCTGCTTCAGTTTTGTTGCTTTCTGGATGCTGAAACCTTGCTTTTTGTTCTGGCATAGGGTGTTCACATAACCATGTGGCCTATTTCCTCTCCAGCCACATTTACAGAGCGCTTATGGGATGCATTTGCTTTCACTGAAAGGAATCAATTGGCTCTGTGCTGAGGTGGAGAGGAATTCAGATGCATGGCCTGAACAGCAGCTGCTCTCCTCTGCTGGCTCATTCTCAATGTGTCATATGTCAGGGTCCTGAACATATAATGCACTATTGTTCACAGCTGAAAATTTGGGACTGGAGCACTGTATGAAATTTTGGCATTAGAGATTAGGAAATTTCATATGCTTATGTGCACACATGCATGCACACATGCACAAACAACTCATGTCAAATTAATTGAAGGGAAAAGAAAAAAAATACTATTTAATTACTTTAGATTTGGATTTTGCAAGCTATCCCTTAACATTCCAGGGCTCCAGGAAATGATGAACACTCCCCCCTCCTCACCTTGAAAATACATGTACATGTAGAAAATTTACACTTTTTTGCATAAATTGCATATTTTAGGTCATACGTCCAATTCCAAAAGAGACTACAATGGAGGCCCCTGTAGAAAAAAATCTCTAGTTTTAACCTTTCCTTTAATTCCCCACCATATATATTTTTATTTGTGATGGGAGAAACTCATGGTATTAGAGGATTCTCAAAATATTTGTTGCATACGACTCGAGTTTGACAACTATTTTCCTTTTCAAATTAAACTAATTAAGTTTTCCTCTAAAAAGTATATAACATTACAAAAAAGTATTTCTAGTTAAAGAGAAGCCTGTGCTGTACATTAAAGATAGACTGTCTCTCAAGTGATAGGCACTTTAATTTTGCCATTAGAATTTCTCTCGCCCACTATTCCACTTTTCACAGTTGTGCTATATTTTGTTTGCATTCTTCGCTCCATTTTCCACACTTCGATTGAAATCTTACAAGTTGTTTTATGCAGGCAGACTTTAAACCTAAATGGTGTCCATTAACATCGGTGTGGGCCTGCAGGGACTTAGTGGGGTCCATTTGTGTGGAAAGCCCAGGGCCTCAGTTTTCAGTAGATTTTTTTTTTCCCTTTATGCATCTATGATGTTCCCTCTCACACAGTCTCTTCAAAGTGGAATATTGAACTCCATGACAGTTGAATTCTTTTCAGACTTATGAACCCATGATTTTTTAGTGTGGTCAAAATTACACTACTTCAGTTCATAACATCCTTCATTTCATCTGTTTTCACGTTTACAGTCTTGCCTCTGAGAAAGGAATGCAGAATTGCTACTGACAAGAATTAAGAGCTGACAGTTACCTTTCTATGAATTCAGGAGCAGTAGCCACTGTAGGTTTAGTTTTGGGTAATGACTTTTGTGAGCAAAAATTACTGTACAGTACAATTAAAGAAATCCTGCAGAAAGACTGAGAAGTACTAGTAAAGCAAATATTGCTCTCTCAATATGTGTGAAAAATTTAACATTAGTATTGATGGAGAGACTGCTACAGCATGTTACACAAAAATGAATGATTGCACATTATGGCCAGCACATACATTCCTGTGCTGGAAAGAATTCAAGGGTAAGTGTTACAAAAGTACCTATGGTCCAGGTGGGGCTATAAAGTTTCTGTTAGTTATCCTGTCTGCTGACACTGCCTGATAGTATCTGGGAACTCTAGGCTTTGAGTCTACAGGGACTTTTGAGTAGTCTCAAAGATATTTATTCTAAACTGAATATGCTGAAACAGACAACTGATAAAGGACCTACAAGCTTGACATCAATACAGAGCTATGCTGCCATTGCAATACAACTGTTAACTTAACCTTCAGATTACAACTCCTCTGAAATAAAGAATTTTCATTTATGTGAAAGATGATTGAGAAATTCCCATGTATAGAGCACATTTATATGACAGTGACATTGTTTAGAAGCAATTTGCATGCTAATGTTCTTAAATAATATTTTCTCAGACATTCTTGGTATATAGATTTTTGTTTTCTGGCATTTACCATTTTTTTTAAATATAGTTTCAAATAAACATAATGAGAATCTGTTATTCCTCTCATCCAATACAGTTAACAGACAAAATTCAGTAAAGGCTAACTACTTCTCTAGATAAAATAGGGCTCTTTCTCTGAAAGTCATTTAACATTAATGCCATAATACTTTAATAAAAGGTTTTTCCCTGGGAATTTTTGTGAGAAGAATATATTTGCAGATATTAAAAGCAATGTGGCACTAAAGTAGTATACATATTTTTAAATTAGCAAAATTAAAAATGCCATAGAATCTTTTCACTTTTTTATCCATAGGTTTAAATGAAAATATTTGTTTGAAATGTTTCTACACATGACTTGTCTCTCATGCTTTTAAACATAGAGACATCAAATGAAAACTTGTTTTAGGAGGATCACTTGAATGAAAATAATTTTAATGTACATCAGCATAAATTTGTAGTAAAGCCATATACACATATATCTGTGTGGATGAATCAAGATCTCTTCATTAATTTCAGAAACCAAATATCTTAAAAAAATATAACTGCAAGCCAAAAAATCTTATTATTCTCTATATTTAATAAGATAATTACTTATTCCAAAACAACAACGGAGAAATTCTCCACAGGAATCCATGGGACAGACTCACAGAATTACGCACACTGACTTAAACACAACTTCCGGTATGTACCTTCCAGATTAGACTTTTTATCTTGATTTAGGAATATGGAATTTTTTTATTTTATAAGAAACTTTATCAGCAGGAATATATGATAGACCTTTGATTTAATCTGTTATGGAACAACCTTTGTTAATAAGGATTATATGATAGGATATGGAGTCCGACCTTAGGTCATATTAGAAAATTCATCCCAGGTCACAAGTGACCACTAATTAGCACCTTGTTGGTCATCTCTCCCCAAGAGAGCAATTACAGGATGGATGTGGAGGCTGAGTTCTCTTATTCCCTCCAGGGGTGGCCTCTTCCAATACCAGGCAAGACCATGCCTCTGGCCAGTGTGTGCAGAAATTTGCACACTAACTGTTCATGCTGTACATTTGCAATGAATAAACAGAGCAATTAGGTATCCAGAACTGTCAGTACAGCTCCTTTAACAAACACAGAATTCATTTAAAGAAAAAAAGAGTTGTCCTAACAGATTAATCTTCTTCATCAAAATGCTGGGCTTGATTCTGATTCCATACCTGTGTAAACGCCACTGAAATAATAATTCCATTACAATTTGTATGCTTAACTTAACACTGCCCCCCCCCCAACATCCTACCTTGCTGAAATACTCCTTGCTAAACAAAAGACCTTTACATACATGGAGGAGCTTAATTCTGATTGGATGTCTATAATTAATTTATAATGACAATTGTAAATGTAAGGGGAGCTGAGCACATAGAACAGATATTTGTATTTTTGAATTCATTCATTTTTTATTAAAAGAAGGGCATCATTTGGAAAAGATTTTTTTATTTTCTTAGGATGAGATTATTGGAGAGAATGTGCTCTATTATGTGCGTGTTCACACACAAGCACACAATCACTCTTCTATTTAGCCAAAAAATATGGACATTGAAAAAGTGTTAGGTTTCCAATATAAAAGCAAATCAATCCTTATGCCTTTGTGGAAAGTAGATTTTGGATATTTATAAAAAATTATGATATGTACATTTGTTTCCTTGTCAACAAGCAGTGATACAGCTAGAATAAACCATTGGTAGTTATTGTTTGAGAGGTCCAATAGGATTTGTAGGTCCAACATGAATAATATGTGAAAACAAAAAAAATACATGTGGAGTGAATGTCACGCTGTTTCTATGAGGAGCAACAGAAGTGGAACAACAAGCTATTACAGCATTAAGACAGCTCTCTTCTCTTCTGTCCTGGAATTATTGCAGTAAGTACAGTTAAATCATAACAAAATAAATAAATGAAAGAGGATTTACACTAAATATAATTTGTGTCTGACATACAGAAGTAAGTTACTAATACCTCTACTGAAGTTTAAATGTAATCAAGTTATTTTTGCTACTGGATAGATGGATTTTTTGTGCGTGCTCTCAGACCCAAATCCTCAAAGATATTTAGGTGCCTAATTTCCCTTGATTTCCTTATCATTGAATATAAAGGCCTAAATATCTGTAAGGCTCTGGGGATCTCAGTGTCTTTCAGGGGCAACAAAAGCATATTCCTTTAGCCTCCTTTTCTTCTCTGACAGTTATGAAAGAGAATATCCTCTCCTATATTAAAAGCCAGAGAAAAAGAATTTTAGGGAGAAAAGTTCTGCAACTTCACCATGGGTATGTGTATTTGTGTATGTGGGGGGCTTTGGGGGAGGAGGGGAGGCACAGCCTGACTCTGGACAAAAGTAGGACAATGTCACGACTGTGGACAAAACTAGGGCATGATTCTCAAGCACAGTATCTCTGTAGGTGAACTGTAGAAGGCCAAGGACAGCTATATGGAAGCCCTGTGACTTCACACCAGTTTTGGATCCCAGCAGGTTCCCCCTTAGACATTATGTCCATTTCCCATGTCCCTGGCATCTCTGCTCCATTTTATGAAGCCATCCCTTTAAAAGGAGGGAAGGAAATGAGGACTAATGCTAAAGAAACTTAAATTAGTTAAGGACTTAGACATACTTTAATTATTTTGTTTTTGATTTATTTTGTTTCTGAAGCAAGCACTATGGTGCCCATGGCTCTCAACTACTCAAAGGAACAAGCACAAATGGTTGTAGACAAAGCTGAAACTCAGATGAGTAGCTCCTGTCTCAACTCACCCACCCAAGGAAAACTCTAGGTTGAATCTTACCTTCTTTTCTTTTTCATGATTTATTTATTATATGGATAAAGAATCATCATGTATCATCATCATACTGGGACATATGCTTTCAAGAACTTTTACCAAATAATAGTTTGTACAAAAATATACATTAGGCTCTATAATTTGGGTACTAAAGCAGATCAAATGCTTTTGCTATTAAATTTCCCTTTCTTTTAACCTCCAAGGTGAAAATAATTTTGGAAGCACTTCCACTGGGTATATAAAATGCACTCTGGTGGCCCATACATTACTGAAGAGTTCTCCTGATTGGTAAAGGCTAGTATAACACTAAGCAACCATAGTAAACTGATACAGGTTTGAGAATCAGTCATCAAAACAGCTATTTCCTCCTGATCTTTCAAATTCTGCCATCTGGCCAAATTCAAGGGAACTTCCATCTGTGATTAGCCAACTTATACACATAGTATTGCACCAATGAACTTTGATTAAGTTGTCTCTTGGAGAGCAGCTAAGGGGGCCCTTAGCAGTCGGTTTGTTTTCAAGCTGCTACTGAGCCTGCACAGTGATTGCCAATATGAATTCTCTGCACATATATAAAAGCATAGGTGTTTCTAAATCCCTCTCTCACCACTTCCGATTCTCTTTTCTCTAGACTTAAAATAAAATGATCTCACTAGAGGTGTACCAAGGGGCCAACCCTACATTTGCACCCACCTTCTACCGTTGGCACAGCTGCACAGGACAGGAGGTGTCCTGGTACCACCCCTGAGCTGCGCCGAGGAGGGGTCTGTATCTGTGGGAGGGGGAAAGGGTGCAAATTCAGGCTTTGCTCTGATTCCCCCATCCCCTGCTCTTTCCCAGTGAATGGTGCTCACTGCTCTGGCAGGTGAGCTTTCCACGGCCAGTTTTGTTATGTATTTTTGAAGGGAAGGCAGTGTTAATATAAATGGTTCTTACTGGTAAAAAATGTGCTTGTCCTGTTTTTGATTGTTTTAAGGTGCAAAGTCACATTTAAGGATTCAGGAAATACTTTTGCCCTCTCTTCCCTGCTGGGCAGCTGGGGCCATTTCAGAAATTGAGGGAGGGGAGGTTGGTCTCAGCCCCCAGCTCTGCCTCTGCCTCTGCCTCCCAGCTTCTTCAGGGCTAGCAGCAGCTTCAGCCCCACAGCAGGAAACCTGGGGGAACCCCACCTGATCATGTTCTGTCCAGCCCATAGCCCACCCAGCCTTCAGCCCCGATTCCAGGAGTCTCCCTGGCTCCCAATCTCCCTTACTTACCATATTGCAGTGCTGAGAGAATTCCCTATCCCAGCCATGTAGGTCAGGGAACTCAGAACTCTTGGCTGCACCTCAGTTGGGGTGGGACCCCCTATGTGCAGCTCAAGGGTTGGGGGAGGAGGGGGTCACAGCCTTGCCTTCCCCAAGTCTTTCAGGGCTGGAGACAGCTTTTCAGCCTTATTCCCTTCAGCAGGAAGCTGGAGGGGCACCTCCCCTGGAGATTTAAAAATCTAACTGGAGTCAACATCAATTTGGCTTTGCCAAAGGGATGACTGGTCCCTAGAGAGGGCACATTGAGAGTCCAGCCAGGTAGATAAGGGAACTTGAAAGCTCTCACTCCAGCTGGGCTGAGGGTGGGTCCCCTATATTTGGCTCTAGGGGGCCGTAGCAGGGGGTTGCATCTCCCAGCCTTGCCCTCCTTTTTTGCCCTCCTTCAGGGGTTTAGGCCCCTTTTAGTCTCAGTGCAGCAGTGAGAGGCTGGGGGCACCACCTCCTCCCCCATTTCTAGGCAGCCCATTCCAGGGAATCCAGACCAGCAATTAGTATGCACCAGTGCCCGGCTCCAGTAATTCCTCACCTTTCTTACTTACCATATTGGTCCTGAGGGAATCCCCCCTCCTTTCTCCTGCTGCCTGGGCAGAGCCAGACCTTCAGAGGGGAAAACAAACAAGGATCCTAGCTGCCCAAAGGCTATTTACAGAAATATCAGCAGCTCCCTTGTCACCCCCTGCCAGGCCAGCTCCTGGGTGCACGCCCCCAGCCCACCCTCTAGGTCTGTATGCTACTGGATCTCACATAAAAGAAGATGGGTCACATAGGGTGTGTTCACACAGCAGTCTTATTTCAAAACAACAGAGGTTGTTTCAAAATAAGAAAGGCCACATTCACACAACACGCTGTTGTTTCGAAACAACTTAAAACTCACGTAGGGACGAAACAACATTGTTTCGAAATGATTGTTTTGAAACAATGCCATCTGAACATGTTATTTTGAAACAACGGTGACTCGTTTAGAAATAACTGTTGTCTGAACATGCTATTTCGATTCCTGCTTTTTTCCCTAATTTGAATTAACAAACTGTTAATTCGAATTAACTTATTTCGAAATAAGGCGTTATTTCGAAACAACTTGTATTGAAATAACCCCCTGTGTGTGAACATAGCCATATTTTCATAAAATTGTTGCACTGGAGGCCAATATTTTTAAAGAAGGAAGCTGACTTCCCTGAATGCAACTTCAAACAAAAGAGAGTACATCATCATCTATTTAGAAAAACAAACATAAATAGACATTGTTTGCTAATGAATGACAAACTTTCTGTCAATCTTCTTGTTACTTCAATAGAAGGGAAATGAATTTCCACATGTTTGAGCAACAAGACCAATTCAACAGGAACTGTGTCAATCAGTAAAACAAAGAAGGAGTCTTGTGGGACTTTTAAAGACTAACAAATTTATTTATCACATGAGCTTTTGTGGGAGAGATCCCACTTCATCAGATGCTTGAAAATGGGGGTGGGGGAGTTTAGGGAAGAAGGATAAATGCAGTGAAGTGAGTGTAATCACAGTATTAGGTCAGGTTATTTCAGCAGATCAAAAAGGTTGTATTGATTCAAAGTGAGGGAACAACAGGTAGGGATGATGATTGAGGTGATAACCACTGTTATAATGAGAAAGCCAAGAAATATCCCTATTGAAACCCGAGCTGATGTTATCATATTTGCATGTGAATTTTAACTCTGAAGTCTCTCTTTTTAGCCTTGAACTAGAATAAACTTGTTTAAAGATTGCCACAGAAAAAACATCACAGAATGCCCCAGGGAGATAAAAGTGATCTCATATTGATTTTTGAATGGTGCCAGCTCTAATGTCATATTTGTGTCCATTTGTTTTTACACAGAGACAGTCCCATTTGTCCAATGTATAGTACCTACGTGCATCATTGGCACACAATGAAATGTATCACAGTGGTGGAAGAGCAAGTGAATGAACCCCTGATGGAGTAGCTGGTTTGATTACGTCTATAATGGTATTGTTAGTATAAATATGTGGTCAGAGTTGGCATTAGGGTTTGTTACAGGGATCTGTGCCTGCTTTAGTGTTTCTGTTCTACGGTCTGAAGTTGCTAGTGAGTATCCATTTAAGATCGGGGGCTGTCTGTAAGCTAAGAGAGGTCTGTCTCTCAACCAGTAGGAGATCACTTCAATATCCACTGCCACTCTGTTATCTGTGGCTATCCTTAAATAGATTTATTCTAAGTCAATGCTTCAAGGAGAGACTTCAGAGTTAGAATTCATATACAAATTTGATACCATCAACTTGCGTTTGAGTAGGGATAGTTCTTGACTAACTCATTATAAACAGTGACTGTCACCTCTCTTACCCTCCCCATCTGTTGTTGCCTTAGTTTGAATCAAAAGAACCAATTTGATTTGCTGAAATAAACTGACCTGATACCATGATTACACTTACTTCATTGTATTTATCCCTCCTCCCTATATTTCTTTTTCCATTTTGAAGAGTTTGATGAAGTGGATTTCTATCACAAAAGCTCATGCGATAAATAAATTTGTTAGTCTTTAAAAGTGCTACAACTCTCCTTGTTCCAAAGGGGCAGCCGTGTTTTACAAGACTCCTTGTTTGTTTTATTGAACTAGACTAACACAGCTACCCCTCCAGAACACCTTTGAATCAGGTTTACTTTGTAATATAGGTGAAATATACATAATATTACAAGTGTCTAAAATTGACTTGGTCACATCCAGTGGTCATATAGGAGGGACACTCTAAAGGCAATGAGTCTGAAGACAGAAGAAAAGAAGAGAGCAGATTTAACTACTATGTTCACTATACCTATATTTATTTGATGAATTTTCTTTTTTTAGGTGCCCTAGCAAGGAAATACATATATTTTGTAAATTTTAAGTTAGACATTTCATTAGAGGTTACTGAGCTAATACATTTCCTTTTTTGCAGTATTTACTTCAAAAACAGTATTTTTTTTACAAATGGGTTGCTTTCTTCTAGAATAATAAAACTATAACACTGAGTTCATGACTTACCACTAAGGAGTACATTCTGTAACACTGGAAACTGGAATGTATACACACCTGAATTGAAATCCTAGCTGAAATAAAATCAGTGGGAACTTTGCCATTAATTTCAGAGGTGAAATCCTGACCCTGTTGAACTTTAATTCAAAGAAGTCAAGGTCTAGTCTTCTAAAGCATATTTGTCTTTTATTGAGCTTTGACTTTGGTTTATCACACACTTCCACACACATAGTAATGTATACAGTTCACTTTAAAGTTGTTTTAAAAGATAACCATGGCCATTTCCACCAAGTTTTTATATGAAAAGGGTTTAGCACGGTTGTAATGAGCTTCCGAAGAAATAGTTGTGATAGGCAGCATCTTGTCTATATAAATGGTAGCGTATGTATGAATAGCACAGACAAATCATATACAAAGCAGGAGGAAGTTTGACTGAGACAACGTTATGTTTGCTTAATTAAACAGCTTTTGAAAAGAATAATGGCTTTTCAAAGTAGATGCTGGTGATACTGTAATGACCTGTGTTATATGTTATCTTGACTACTTCTTTGTTTTGGAGACAAAGGAATTAAAATCACTGGTTCATGGCTACTTTTCAGGATAGCTGCTATGTTAGGGGTACCTCTAGTGGATAAAAATAGAAGTCTTTAAACATTCTGAAATCGAGTAGGATTCATCAGCACACAGGTACAGTCACAGTACTTCATCCAGTAAAAAGGAGATAAGTTGAGAGAACTGACAAATCATTCTGCTGATAATGACTGCTCTACCTAACTTGGCTTTAGTTTCTAAAATATTGAGTTTATGCTACACATTTGCTCTACAAGTCAGTGACATGCAGTGCAGATATAGATAACAGTATGAAAGGCTCCAGTTTCTAGCAATTGGGTCCACTTAGTCAATGGTAAAAGCATCTTAACCTAATGGCAGATAGAAGCCTTGCAGACTTGCTGAGCACTTTAAAATGCTGTTCAAGCCATCACCTATTGTCTATTGTTTTGCTACACCCATGAAACAGCAACTTCCTCCAGGGACTACTCCAGAGTAGTGTGTTACACAATTATGAGAAGACTGGTATAGAGTCTTATGCTTGCTTCAGTGTGTAACTGCGCTGATGGAGATTCCTTTCTTCTAGGCTATGTCCACACGTTGCTTTTAAATCGAAACAACGACCGTTGTTTCGATTTAAAAAAGGTCATGTCTGAGCGATGCTTTGTTATTTCAAAATGACAAGCCCCATCATTTTGAAACAATGAACCTTATTTCAAAACAGTAAAACCTAGGAAGAAATCAAAATAGCCATTAAATCAAAACAGACGTGTTATTTTGAAATAACCATTATTTTGATTTAACACTTTTGACCTTCTCCTTCCCAGGGTGCCTCCCTTTTTCTATATATTGGGTGGGGGCATGGCCCTTCTAGGGGGCCATCTTGCCACACCTCCAGTGGTGCCCCTCTCCTGAATCGAAATAGCAAGTCCTGTCTCTGGACTTGCTATTTCGATTTGGTGTTTTTGCTTAATTCAATTTAAGTTAAATTGATGTAATGGTTTTATTTCAAATTAACTTATTTTGATTTAACTTAAATCGAATTAATCCTGTACGTGTGGATATAGCCCTAGTGATCAGCTTTATATTCATTCATGTATTTTTTTGGTTGTTTTTAACAGTTAATTTATAAACAGTTGTTTTAGAGAAGGTGCATTAAGCAAAGGCCATTGTCATTTATCATTATTCTGTTTTTAAATATTTTTTTCTAAAGTTCAGACATCTTGAGTCAGATTCTCTGGTGATTGACAGGGTCAAATATTACTTAATTAGCAGACTGGGGAAACTTGAGATCCTTAATTAGAAACTGTTATCAGAATACTTACCAATGTGTGGCTGCGGCAATTGGCTATTGATCTGTACGTATTGTTGGTAACGGTACATAGTTTGTTTTCATTTGTGTCCAAATATTACAATAATATTTATTATCCAAATATCCTTGGGAACACTGGATACATTTGCAAAATCAAGCTTTTGGCTAATGGAGGTCATTTCAATGTAATTAATAGCCTTCCAGGTACATGACAGTTTTGGAAAACAATGAGTTTGGGATAACAGATTCCAATAACTGTTGTGGTACTAAATCTGGTTAGCATGATATATTATGTACTATATCAATTAGTGAAGAAAACTGGGGTTACAGCTCACTTTAAATGTGGTTGTTAACTTTCTGCAATGATATTTCCCCAGTCAGTCCACAGAAAAGATTTACCAGTCACATTATGTATCCAGTTTTAGTTCAAGGACAAAAGCAAAAATTAATGTAGAAACTGCCAAACAATCTTAAAAGCAAATACATACCCTACAATTGTACAGACTTGATCGTAGTACTTATTTTGTAATAATGCTACTCCATACCTCTGCCTCCCTGTGTGGAAATGATGTTTAGTCTAATAAAGACTGCTTCTTTGCAGCTGAAACATGAATGCTGCTAATAAATAATATTATGTACATTTTAAAATTTATGTAGATGGTTACACATAGGTTATGCTTCTAAAAAAGCCAAAACTTCTTTTTATGTCCAATAGGCAAAATGATGAATATGCAAGGAAGTTTTATGTTTAGGAGTGGCATAGAACTAGAAATGGATCAATGAACCTCACAAGCAACATTTTTAGTGTCCCTTTACAATTTTAGAAAAAAAACTAAATGACAATTGCACCCTCCAGTGTTTCACAGTTGCCATAACAACCACCAGAAATCTGTGAGCCTTGGGTTAAAACAGGAATTAAAGACTGTTTTGTCTTCTGCGTAAGCATTTAAATAAAATATTGTGTTTAACCCTACTTGGATCTACAGATCAACTTTTCATATTGCTCTTTTAGACTAAAACTCTGAAGACAAATTTACACGTACAATAAAAGAAAATACTAATGGCATTCATTCTTTAAAAAATCATTATCACAGTTCCTTTAAAAAATAAAAGGGAACACTCTCTTCCTCCTCCAAAAGTTAGAGAACTACTGTATTCTGCTGAGACCTACATCTATGAAGATAATTAAACCCTGTTAAACTAAGTTGTGGAAACTTAGAGGAACTGAGCCTTTTCCTATTACATCCTCTGAGGAATTATAGATATATTTGCAGGCAGCTAGATATACATAATTACAAAGTTTCAAATGATTTATTTTTAAACAAATTAGCTTACGGGTAAGTTTATTTTCTGGAAAAGACTTTTTGGAGATACATCGACTCTTGGATCTGAAGTGCTCCATTAATATCTTTGAGGTTACATCTCCCTTTAAAATAAAGCGTCATCTGAGGGGATGGGGCAATCATTTGTTTAGATTTTTAGTATATCGTAGGAAGCCTTGTAGTAAAACTAATGCTGTATGTGCTACTTTTTGCATTTGCTTATTCAAATTTTAAATACATTTGCTGTGAACGCTTATTATTCTTAATCACAGCCTAGTTATGATAGTAATCGTTATACAATCATGGACCAGAACCCGTACCATATCATTTGCAACTAAGCAACCCTAGTTCAAACTTCTGAGTTTCAGGTATCAAACACCACCACCCTATACCAAAACCCTACTGATCGGTATGGTTACCTACATCCCTTGAGCTTCCATCCAAAATACACCATATGATCCAATGCTGACAGCCAAGCCCTAAGGTGTAACCACATTTGCTCTGATACCTCAGACAGAGACAGACATCTTGAGGATCTCTATCAAGCTTTCTTAAAACTACAGTACCCACCTGGAGAAGTAAGAAAACAAATTGACAGAGCCAGATGGATACCCCGAAGTCATCTACTACAGGAGAGGCCCCAAAAAGAAAACAATAGAACACCACTAGTCATGATATACACCCCTCAAGTCAGACCTCTACAACAGATCATTAAGGACCTCCAGCCTATTTTAAAAGCTGATCCCTCACTCTCTCTAGCCTTGGGACACAGACCTCTCCTCGCCTACAGACAGCCACCCAATCTTAAATAGATACTCACCAGCAACTACAGACCTAAGAGCAGAAACATTAAAACAAGCACACGTCCATGCAACAAACCCACTTTGTCAACTTTGCCCACACATTTGCATAAAAGATACCGTCACAGGTCCTAATCAAGCCTGCTACTCCATCAAAAGCTCATTTACATACTCATCTACTAATGTGATCTATGCCATCATGTGCCAGAAATGCCCCAACACTTTATACATTGGACAAACAGGATGATCCCTGCGCAAAAGAATCAGTGAACACAAAACTGACATCAGAAATCACAAAACAGAAAAACTAGTTGCTGACCACTTCTTTCTTTCTAATCACTCTTTAAATGATTTGTTAACAAACCATAGTTGGGGTCGTCAGTAGGACATCAAGACTTCAAGGAGAAACAGCTGAACTGGAATTAATATGCAAATTAAATTGTGTGACAGCAGGATTAAGTTGAGACTATTGCTTCTTTTCTCATAACAACAGGTAATTTGACTTCAGCCTTCCCAGGGTTTGAACCTTAACAACTGCTCTGATTTGCTGTTACTGTATAACCTGATCCCATGTTTTACACTCCCTTGCATTTATTTTCATTCCATTCTGTAAATTCCCCCACCTTTGAAGCATCTGATAAAGTGGGATTTTCTCCGATGAAAGCTCATGTGAAAAATAAATCTGTTAATTTTACATGCCACAGGACTCCTTGGTGGGTTTTGGTTTTTGGTTTTTGGTTTTTTTTGCCCCTACTTCATCAGGGATTTTCTCCTTGAAAGTTCATGCAATACATACATTTGTTAGTCTTTAAGTGCCACAGGACTCATTTGTTTTACTAATCAAGACTAACATGGCTTCCCCTTTGAATCTAAGCACTGAAGTAATTCTATTAAAACCAATAGGACTACCCCAGCACTACCTGTATCCTATCCCTATCCACCAGTCCAGAGGATCTGTAACCTGCAAACTTGATAATGTTTGTAATCCTATCCTCCCGATCATTAATGAATAAGTTGAACATCATCACCCTAGCCATGACCCCTGGGGAGCTTTGCTTGTTACCAGCTGCCAACAAGACATCTAGCCACTAACCACTACCCACTGAGCCCAATGATCTAACCAGTTTTTTTTATCCATCTTATAGTTAATTCATCCAAACCAGGCTTCAACCTTTTTATAAAAATACTGCGGGAAATTGTATCAAAAGTCAAGGTATATCATGCCCATGGCTTTTCCCATATTCAAAGAACCAGTTATGTCACCATAGAAGGTAATCAGGTTAGTTAGGCATGATTTGCCTTTGGTGAATCTCTGCTAACTGTTCTTCAAAACCGTGCTCACTTCCAAGTGCCTTAAACTGATTCCTTGAAAATGTAGAGCAGCTACTTTTCCATCTGCAGCTGATCACTTGACCAGAAACAGTGGGGATAAAAGAGAGCACGAGGAGGCTGCTAGAGAAGCTGGGAACATGAAAAAAACACTTAGATCTGGACAGGGAATGCAATGCCCAAGGAAAAGAACCAGAAACCCCACAGGGGCTGTGCAATGAGATTGCTAAAGAATAGTTAAGCTGATGCTTCTTCCCTTGACTGCAAGAATGGACAAGTACTAGACTTCTCAGGACACCTAGAATTAGGTCTTTGGGAATATTATGATGTAGACTAGCTGGCACTAGCTAAAGGCAAAGAAGATGGGGCCTTAAAGGGACAGCATAACCTTAATGGGCCTGTATACAGAGGCATGGATGAAGTCCCCTCAGCATGCTCACCCTCTCCCCAAAATAAATTATTCTGGATATCTAATATGTTTTCAAAATCCAAGTTTATCTAAAATTAGGCTGCAATTTAATTTTATAACTAATATAATTAAGAACCCATTATAGTCAGCATTTTTCAGAGTTCTTCAACAGAAGTATGACAAAATTGAGACCCTTTAGAAAAGCCTGACTTTCAGAAAGCTTGAAACCAGCACCTTCTATAAAAATCAGGTACCTTTAAGATGTCATTCAGAAACTGGAATATCCCAACCCACTAATTGTTTTGAAAATCTTATTTATTGATCTTTTTTATTTTTTAATAAATGAGATTAATGAATGAAGGACATAGAAGAGCAGGATTTAACCAAACTGCAGTTGAAGACTTGTCCATTTAGTACCTGTTTGTCTGAAAATTGAGTCATCACAAAATAATCACTCTGAGGAAGTGCAAAGCATGAAGGTTAAGTTCAGTGAGTTTTTTATCCATATGCACATGATTACTCATGCTAAATGAAAAAATTGCCTTTAAATTACCTTCTGGGAAAAAATGCTGAAGGATTTTTAAAAAGGAATTGCTTAAGCAGATTGCTTTTTGGATAATCGTAAGTCAGTGAAGAATGTTTCATCTCTAAAGATCAGAGACACTAACCAACTCTTTAAAATTCTGACCAGTTTATAGTAGGATTAGCCTTTGGTCAATTGAAATCAAAGATTTTATCTTTCTTTGTTTCATATGGTGGCAGCACATTGTTATTATTGTAACTTTTTTGTAAAATAAATTGAGGATTAGTTCTATACTTACTTCCAAGCTGTCCTCCACATAATCTTTTGCATTCTCCTCCCTCCAGTTCTTGTTCCCAGTCAGAAAGAATTAGCAAACATGAAAATGTAGTTTCTCTTTAAAAGATGTGTGAATTCTCACTTGCAAGCACTTAATTTAGTTGTTCCGTGAACTGTAGTATACATACTCAGATGCTGGAGGGCAAAAGATTGTTTTTTTCTTTAGCAACTCTTCTACTTTGGGATGAAAAAAATTTAGTTACCTGTCACTATGGCAAGATACCTGTAGGGCTAGTTTACATGGCCCTGTTGTTCAGAGTAGATTATGTGGGTGTGAGATGTAGCAAACACTAAAGTGTTGTGCTTTAACTTCATTGTAGAGACCCTGCTAGTACAAACTAAAAAGTATTGAGTTCACATTAATGTAGTTCATCTTTCAAACAGCAGTTACAGCACAACACTCCAATGTGCACTGCAATTGTAGTCCACACTGCAGGGCTTTGTAGACAAGCCCTTAGTACTTGCTAAAGGAAAAGGGAAATGAGAGCAAAATAATTTCACTTTTGGAAAAAAATATTTTCTTATAGAAACCAGGAAAAGGGCGTGACCCAAAATCAGCCAAAATCAATAGAAAGTTTCCCAATGACTTGATCCAATGCTGTTTGGATGAAGCTGAAAAAGATTATCCAAAGATTATTTTTGGTATTGAACACAGAGACCGTATCATAGTGCATCCGCCCTTGTGGGGAAACAGGAGTTAACACATTTTATACCAAAAATCATGCATTGGGAAGCATACAGCACATGTTTTTATAAACAAAACTGTCTCCAGCAAGCAAAAATAGTGACTTTATATAAGTTTCAGAATGAAAACTGTGCTTCAGGTACTTCCATTTTCCAAAAAGGCATGTGCACTAAACATACACCTTAAACTCCCTTGTCACTCTGAAAGTTTCTAGGAAGAAGTATGATTTAGTCAAAAGAGAGTAGCTTTTGTGCATTACACCTCTTTTCAATTCTTAACATCCCAAATGTGTCACAAGAGACATTTCATATCTAAACCTAAGCCTATACTGCTGGTGGCAAAATTGCCACCATCAGTGCAACCTTCTGGGTTTGACTGAGCAGGCTTTTCAATTGAGCAAAAGCCTAATGGAAGGCATTTCAGGTTGCCTTAGTGTAGTGTGTAGGGAGTGCTTAGTATGTTGTTGGGAGATACTTGGCGTATCTCCCATCAACTGCCACCAAAAAGTGCAGCACGTATAGACTAGAGAAAAATATAGACACAAGTTATGCAAAAGATGATAAAGATGAAGCTGTATGGAATCTGGAAAGGAAAATATGTAGCCACTACTGTGAGTTGTGAAACAGGAAAAGGTTATTAAAACATTTTCAATTCTATTTTCCCCACCACCTCCTTGACCTTCCACCCCATTTTTTTCCACCAACGAATATTTTCAGGCTATTTTCCAGTTACTTCAGATACATGTTGGGTATTTGCTAAGTGAAAGGTCACAAAGCAAACATTTTCAGTGAAGAACGCAAAAGGGTTACACCTTGGAGAAAATGTCACTGCAAATTAAGGCGACAGCTTATGACAGATACAATCCAGATTGTTTTACAAAAGACACATGAAAAGCTAGCTTGTAAATCAAGACATTGAGCAGTCAAAAGGTTAGCCACGGAGGATGAAGGCATTCAAAGACACAGATGTAACCCTGTTTGACATAATCTCTTAAAAATGCGTATTTCCTCGAACTGCTAAATCCAGAACAGTTTGTTGTTTGACACCATGCTTAAGGAAGTAAAATATATTGGCACTTCCCCATCGCCCAGTACAGATTCTTTCTGCAATATATGACTTCAACTTTGTGAAAATCAGAGAGATTGTAATTGGACTTAAGTTACTGCAATATGTTCTGCCCTCAGAATAATAAGCTTATTTGGAATAGTGTAGCACTCTCTCTATAAACTGCCGGCAGTCATGTCTCTTTACATGTTGTACGTATTATAGCTGTCAGAACGGGATTTCTTTTTCTTTTTTTGTTTTTCTTGCACTCAGACTGGGGCATGACCTCATTCTCTCCATATTTTCATCATAGTTTTGGAGACATTTGGAGGAAAACTGATGGAAAATTCAATCCACATAGTACCTAATACAGCATTTTTACCTGCATAGTGAACTGAGTGACTTTTTTCTGTGAGATACTACTTTGGTACAAACAAACAAATTTTCCCATTTCTACCCTTTGTTTTAGTCTGGTCATCAATGATCCCTTATGTTTCAATGCTGCCCTTGACATGTGTAGAAAGAGGTATGGGTAAGGTATTTAGCAGTCCTTCTGATATCTGGAATTGGTAAAAAGAAAAGAGATATATCGATACATTTATGTATACTGGTATAAAGTCAGTGAGGCCAGACTTAATGGCATTTTTTGTATCTTCAGGGTGAGAATAAGAAGGCTGGTCAATGGGAACTAGCCAGGGTGGGAAACTTTCTCTGTAGGGGCACAAGAAAACCCCCCAAAACAAACAAAAACCAAAAACTAAAAACCCCCAAACACCCCAAAAAACCCACCAACCTCCACATATGTATCTAGCTATTTGTTAAACCCCAGTTATGTACACAGATCATGCATACTTCAAATTTTCCCACAAACATATCTGTACCAAGTATATTTGAAGAGCAGACAAAGGAGAGTTCTAAATGAGATCTGCAGGTGCTGTATATGGAGATATGCAGGCATTAGAATACAACTTTATAGTAAGAAATACTATGCAATTTTGTTAGAAAAAAATAAAAGCCCATGTGCAGTTTTATATGAGAGTATGCATCTGCAACATTCATGCAGTTTAGAAACAAACATTGTAAGCACAAACATAAAAATTCAACCAAACCACATCATTTCAGTATGATTCCAGTAGAAGACTGATGATGACAAGACCAAGCTGGGTTCCTCCAGTAAATTCCAAAACCATTGATCAACAACTGAACAATTTTAGGGCAAGAACTCTAAAAACAAAGACAGATTTGTAAAAAGTAAATTTCTAGTACAGCTATTTATTACTTTCCCAAATCCTCACTTCTAAACCAGATGCTAGATTTCTTCACTCGTGTTTTGAATAATATGGTGCTAACAGATTATGTCTCAGATAGAAACTTTCACACTTACAGTATGTTACAGAGCCCCTGCAGTTTCATTCAGTAGAAGATGGTGGCACCTATGCCCTAACTAAAAAGTCTCCACTGTTTCATAGATATTCTGAATCCCTCAGTGCCTTAATCATGCTGTACTGTATATCTACTCCATTCCAAGGCTCTCACCATTGCTGGTCCCAGAGAGGTTGAGAAGAGTCACAGAAAAATGAAGTTAAAGGTAATTAATATTTTGGTCTTCACAACATTTAAAACAAGCTGTCACCTCTTAATTCTGTTAGTTAAAAAGCTCATTGTTTAAAGGAAAGGTCAAAAAAGATGCTTTTAAAAGCTCATATAGAAAAAATACAGGTCCAAACAGAAATGTATACGTTTATGAATAAGAAAACAAAAAGCTTTGATTTTTTTTTATATGTTCTATTTCACTTCTAATTATGCTTCTAACTCAGTCTGATGTGTAGTTAGGCATGTGAAATACCTTACTGTTAATTACCAGGGGCATTGAACATCAGTTATGAAAATATTTATTTCAGCATGCAAACATGAGCTTCATTACACAATTAAAATGAATTTATAATAAAATTTAGCTAGTGCTATAGCAAGAAAGCACCTAGAAATATATCACATGCACAGTTTGTCTAAATTCACATATGAAGTTAGCCATGATTATAAAATGTGAAACTTTGTGGTTGATTTTGCAATAATGCCCCAATATATCATGAAATAAAAGAACTCATGCCCAGAACACAAATAGTGAAAATTAGATTTCTGCAGTAATTCTGTCATGGGATAAATCTATATCTATTTTTCTATATCTATATCTACGTATATGTATGAGTCATTGCACACCTTATCAGAGTGATAAATAAAATACTGACTCATCATATTTAGTTTTATAATTCTTCAGATTAAGAGGTGCCTACTGAAGTACTTTACCTCATTTATTGCATGAACATCTTAGTCAACTGGAATAAAACTGTTAAGAAAATAATCCACAAATCCAGGAGGTGGGGTCTGTCTGCTCTTGTTGGATGTTATCTGTACAAAAAGGATAAAACTGATGCTAGGTTAATTGCTGGATTGCTTTCCTGTACAGAAATAGATGTCACGTGATTTTCATCAATTTCTTGAGCCAAAGTACCTTAAGTAACAGTATTATTAACATCTGCTGCTAGTTATAAAGAGAAGTGAGATTACAAATGCAGGGGCTGGGAATGTCTAGTTGTTGTGTAGATGTGCTATGGGGAAAAGATGATGCAATAACCTTTCCTGCCCCTCATGCCTCTGCACAGAACAGATGGCAATCCCTCTCTTCATTCTTCTTGTGAAAAAAAGAATGGTAAGGAAGGGCTCTCCATAGCTCTCTGCACCTGACAGCAGAGGTGTGCAATGCAATTGGGAATGCTGTGGCCCTTTTAACAAAGGAGGGGAGGTGCAGCCTCTGAATTTACTTCTGTCAGAATGGTGACCCTCTGCAGCAATCCAAAACAGGGCTATCTTTTAAGGCAGTTGTTTTCAAACTTTTTTTCCTTTTGGACCCAGGTAGGGGGAAGAAAAAACAAAAACAAAAAAACACATGTTTGCAACCCAACAATACACTTTTGAGCAATGCATTCCAGTCTTTCAGCAGTGGCAGGAGGGGGCATGACAACCCAATATTTGAGGGTCTGTGACTCAAAACTGGATCCCAACCCATGGTTTGAAAACCACTGAATTAAGGGCACAAAGGAGTGCCCACAGATAATGACTCAAAAGATTAGAGCAATATCCTATTTATAATTAAGGTTCTAGATTGCTGTAAGCAGCTTCAGAATTTTTCTTGTTCTACCAGCATATTAAATCACTTTTTATGAGTTGCAGGGACTCAGTTAAACTAATTCTGTGAAAGAGGTTAGAATGGGAAGAGTTCTATACTCCCAATGACACTTTTCAAAGAAACTGAAATCCAAAGGTAATCTCCCTTCAGGTTAGATGCTATGGAACATAGTATCTGGATTGCAGAGGAAGTCTTTGAAAGCATTTAAAATGTGCTGGTTGCTGGCTTCAACAGGTTTTCACCAGCAGCAAGGCCATGAATGATTAAAAAAGCCTGCAACTAAATACCTAGTGGAATTGTTGAGTGTGTCATCGAAAACTGTAAAACAAACAAGGAGTCCTATGGTACTTAAGGACTAAGAAATTTATTTATTGCATATTTCCACAGAGATTTCAACAATTTCCGCTCCTCAGTTAAACATAGCCTGGAATACGGCACAGGAGGTCTGCTTTCTGGACAGTACAGTAAAAGTTAGATATGGCCCAAGACTTACAGGAAACTAAATTTATTTTTCTGCCCTTCTGTAAGTTCCCGCATCTTCAAAGCATCTGACGAAGTAGGATTTTCTCCCACAAAAGCTCATGCAATAAATAAATTTCTTAGTCTTTGAAAGTACCATGGAACTCTTTGTTTGTTTTGCTGAACTAGGCTAACACAGCTGCCCCATTGGAAATTGAATACTGCACTTGTGAGCAGGGACAAAAAGAAAAAAAATACTGCACAACAGATATCAAAAAACATAAAACTACAAGTTTCAGATTGATCTATTCCTGAAGAACATAGGGTGTGTTCACACGGCAGTCTTATTTCAACAGAGGTTGTTTTGAAATAAATGCCACTTTCACACAATGTACCGTTGTTTCAAAACAACTTAAACCCCATTTGGTGATGAAACAACGTTGTTTTGAAACAATCCTGTCAGAACTTGTTGTTTCAAAACAACGGTGACTCATTTCAAAATAACTGTTGTCCGAACATGCTATTTCGCTTTGAGCTTTTTTCCTTCATTTGAATTAACATTTTCTTAATTCGAATTAACTTATTTCGAAATAAGGCGTTATTTTGATACAAGTTGTTTCAAAACAACTTGTATCGAAATAACCCCCTGTGTGTGAACGTAGCCATAAAGATAGCTGGGAAAATATTTTAATGTCTTTTCCTTCCTGAACATACTTGAATGTCAAATGCAAAAACCTAAAGGGATTGTTTCAGCATCCATTAGAGCTAAAGGAAAAACAGGTGAGCATTGAGTCAGGCCTTTAAAGGCCTGATTCAGAAATCCTTGCTTAGACCGAATTTGTCCTGAGTGAATACAACATTAATGGTACTCATTTAAAAGCACAAAAGGCAGCATAATGACAGTGCTAGTTACCACAGCTGAACATAACCTATACATAAATGGTTTTGACTGGCTAGATGCATTCTTTTCTAGAACACTGTACTTGTATATCTCCTTCCCATGCCATCACACCAGGACCAAAATATATGAATTCACATTGGCTTTATTGCATGAGAAGGGACGAGAGTCTATATCCCCTGTGTGCTGTGCAGAACTTCAGCTCCTCTAGTGGGTGGGGTGAGGCAGAAGGGGCATAACTAGAATGCTTATTACTATGTAGTAATAACACGAAATTCTGTCTGTGTGTTCATGTGTGCTGCTGGCAGTGACTGTGCTTATGTGCCATGCTCAGTAAAGATCATTTCTCATATCTGCAGCTCGTTGAGAGATCCTCTGTATAAAGAGCTTTATAAAGTTTTAACCCACAAGGGTATTTTTCAGAAGTTTCTGAGATCAGTGGGCTACAAAGGAAGTCTCAGTGTAACCTTAACTATAGCATTATTTACTAGGGAAACACTACAATAGCAGATGTATCCATAGTCCATACCTATAATTGTATACTGTTATTCAGAGTTAGAATAATATAATTGTTTGTGACTTGTTTTTACTATATTACTAAACATGCAATATAATAGCAAAAGCCCCAATCAGCTAATCTGAATATAGCACTGAACAATCGGAATTCACTGCTGTGTTACAACCCTTGCTGTTAACCTGGATTAACCTGCAAAGAAAATATTGCCTAACATCAGACAGGTTATATCTCATATTTTAGAATACAAAGACCTAATCAAAACCTAGTGAAATCACTTGGGGCTTTTCCCCTGATTTTGAGGGCCTTTGGATCAGCCTTTGAAATGAATTTTACACTTGTACTTCATTAATGTGTCATCAAAAGGGAAGTCAGGAAAATGTAGGGAGTCTAGTAACTGCCCATACAAGAATTCAGTTTAGAAATGCATTACACAAAAATGAATCAGCACAGAAGTAGCTGAAAAAAAGAAGAGGTTTGATTAGAATTTCTCATCCATCAAAACAGGACCTATTGCAGTCCCATTCAAAAAGAATTCTAAAATGAGGCTAGGAAACAAACAACAGCAAAACCAAACAACCGCACCACCCCCAAATAATGACCCCACCCCAGGAAAAAAAAACAACTCTGCCCTCAACAAATAAACAACCCACCATTCTTTTGCAAATAGAAAGGTGGTAAAGAAAGGGATTGAAAATAGGGTAGAGATGGTGAGGGAATTCTCATGCTTTGCAACCATATTTATAATCAAAACCCAGACTCATCATCAAGCTTTACAGTGGGTTATTCACAACTTTATTACAGGACACAGTTTCTGATTACCTTGCTAATCTAGGGTGTGAAGTAACATTGTTGAGGAAACAGATGAGGTTTTAACAAAAAATGCCTGAAAGCTGATCTCTTAGACCACTTTGAGGACATCTACACTTTTGAAGCAATTTAGCTGTTTCAGCACCTTCAATAAAATACCAGAGCATAGAAATATCACTTGTGCTGAGCTTTATTAGCCAATAAAACAAGGTTTCTAGGGCTGGCTTTTAAACATAGAAAGGTAGGCTTTAACAAAAACTAATTACAACATGATGTTTTTAGAAAGCGATGGCCAGACCACTCTCATTGGTAAAGGTTCCTGGAAACATACAGGCTAGAACACTGATGAGGAAAACACAGTTTGCTTCAATAAGAAGAAACAGGTGGAATGAAAAAAAATGTTTACAGTGCACACATCAAGGGCTGATCCTTGGCTGGGGTCAAGTGGCATAGTTCCACAGAAGTAAGTGGAGCTATGCCAATTTACACCAGCTTTAAATCTGCTCCCTCACATCTGAAACCATTTTGGATAAATGAATAAACTTCTTTATGACACTTGTCAACAGTATTTTGGTGCCTGAAAACATTATTGATATCCTAGGCTATGTCCACACATACATCATTATTTCAAAATAACCCATTTTGAAATGAGTTATTTCAGAATAAAGTCCTTATTTTGAAATAAGTTAATTCGAATTAACAGTTTGTTAATTCAAATTAAGGGAAAGTCTGCTTTCAAAATAGCCGTTGTTTTGAAACGATTATTTCTGTAGGGGGACGGACAGATAATGTAGTGGGACAGACAGATAATGAGTTACATTTACCTTTAAAGTATATGATAGTTAATGTTGTGTATCTGTCCTTCAGTGTCATAAGTAAAATAATTCTGTAACCCTGTGTAATAGACATTATAACCAATGTCCAACAAGACTCCATATTGTCAGTTTGGAACGCCTGCTTAAAAAATGTACTTCATTTTGGATACTTGATGAAATCTGGTTTAGGTGTATGCTGTGTATGTTCTTTTAAATGTGTGAACAAGGTGTGTGAATGAAGGGCGTGTGTGTGTGAAAAGGCCAGTCTCAACTGCTGACCTGTCCTGATGAAGCACAAGTACCATCTAACTGGCTGAACAATGCAGACATCTCATTAAAGCAAACAGAAGGAGCCACCCCAGAAAGAAAAGAACAAAATACAATCAAGTCTGCAAGTGACGGGTGACCAGTGATCTCACAGGAACCCTGAGACAACATGACACAGCAAAGCCCATAGATTTACCTGAGGGCCAGCAAGTATAAAAGATGGATGAGAACATGAAAATTTTGGGGTGTCATTCTGCAACTGTCATCTTGGAGCATCGGATCATGACTGACAGAGGCCTGGCTCCCTCCTTGTGCCCACCCTAGTTGGCCACTAGGTTGGCTCAAGCAACACATGAAAGGACTGGTAATTATATCACACCAGGTTGCAGAACTTTGTGTTTGTGTGTGTGTGTGGTGTGTGAGACTGCCTTTTGCTATTCTTACTTATTTACAATAAACATGGCATATTGCCTTGTCCCCCTGAATAAGATCCTGCTAGTCTTTTCTTTTTATTAGGGGGTGCTCTCCTAGGTGCCCTTTTTGGTATAACATTTCGAAACAAGGCTGTTCGGACATGTTGTTTCAAAACAGTTGTTTCAAAACAATGGTGTTGTTTTGAGACAACGTGTCCAAACGCTGTTGTTTTGAAACAACCATTTCGAAACAACGGCTATTTCGATTAGATGCGAGGTTTAACAGTTTTGAAATAACAGTGCGTCATGTGGACATGCCACTTCTTATTTTGAAACAACCTCTGTTGTTTCGAAATAAGAAGCCTGTGTGGACATACCCCTAGTGTTTAATGGAAGTACAATGCCCCATACAGTATCCTGTGGTCAGAAGGCTTGACTGTACTGCCAGCTTGCCATCTCCATAAGCCCATGACTAGCCTAGAGCATTGTGGTTTGATGAAATGGCTCATCTGTGATGCTACCAGCATATGCCTTATAATCAGCATGAAAGGGGAAAGAATTTTAGAAGAGAGCAAATATTTGTGTAAATTAGTTCCAGCTGTTTGAAAGATGTATACAAGATTATGTAGCCCATTATGGAGTCTACAGCAACTCAGGATATCAAGATAAGAGAGAATCCCAGGATTGGTCAGTAGCACAGAAGAGCAGCAAAGATGCTTTTGTAGGCTGCTGTATGTTAATAAAAGAATTAAAGCATATTAACAGAATTGGGCAACAAGCTTTCTGAATCGCTAATGTTAATTTTAACAAAACTTGCAACATGAGGAAAAGTTGCTAAAGAACTGAAGAAAAAAACCCCAAAACTCTAATGTTTTGCTTATATTCAAAAAGCCTAAATGTGAAAACACAAGAAACCATAGCAATTAACCTGATATCACACAAAATCCTGGGAAATCAGTAAAGAATTAAATGACAGTAGCATAATTAATGACAGTCAACATGAGTCTTTGGAAAACAGGTTTAGTAAAAAAAGAAGGGGAAAAAACCAACCAAATCTGATTCTTGTTATGAGATAAATGTTATCTTTAGATTTTAGTGAGGCATGACATTCTGAGAAAAAAAGAACAGTCTGATGGTCTTTGGTTGGGGTTAGCTGCTAAAATAGCATCATCTAGTGATAAGGGCTTAGGGCTCTGACTTAAAGGTATGGTTGTTGCCTTAGTGCTCCACCAGGCTTCAATGCAGGGCCCTTTGGGTGGTCTGACAGCCAGCACTGGCTTAAGGCATTGGTATGCTTCCTGGTATGCTTCCTATTGCCCCTCACCCCAAGATTGTCCCAAAGGTGCCATCTCGGTTTAGCACAAAAGGTATTTGTTCATCACAAGGCACATTCTCACAGATGCATATAGTGTGTCAACTCTCTTTCTCCCTCAGTTAGCAAGTGCCTACTTCTTCAGTGTGGCCCATCCTCTTGGGCCAGACTGGATTTGGGGAGCTGTTCTTGTGGCTAGTGACAGAAGAGAAAATAGATTATTTGAAATAAAATGTCTTGCATGTGGTTTCCTGTTTCACTAACTTCCCAGAACATTCTGGACCTTTGTAGAGTCTTGTGCAACCTTCCATATTTTCTAGAACACTGATGTTCCATATTTTTTTCTAACTGATTAGAACAGTGGTTCTCATCTTTTGAAGGTTGCAACACACTTGGTGGCATATTGAGATTCTACAGGACACACCAGTCCCCCCTTTTCTCACCACCAGGGGTTAAAGTAAGGGGGAACGCAACAGAACACAGTTCCAGGGCCCTCTATTTTTAGGCTGGAAGCATTCTGGGGCCCCTAAAAATAGAGGAACACACCTGAATGCTGTGTTTGCCCCCCCCCAACTAGCACAATCAGCCTGAATGCAGCATTCTGGTGACTCCACCTTAAGCCCAGCCAGCAGAGTGAATCTCCCCCCTGCAGGGTGGAGCAGCATGTGGCTAGAAGCAGCTTTCAGCCAGTCAGGCAGCATGCAAACAGCGGGGGAAAGGGCTTTGGGAGGGGACTGCTGGGGGTTTTGTGTGTGTCTGTGTTTGTCTGGGGGTAGCTGTGGCTGTGTGTGTGTGTGTGTGTGTGTGTCTGGGGGTGGGTATTGGGCAGGGGGTGGGTTCTGTGGACATGTATTGGGGGGCCCACCCTTACTGGAGGAGGTTCAATCAATCTCACCCATGCCAGAGAGTTCCAGGGCCCACCAGATTATACTTTAACCCCCGCTCACCACCAGCCATCTCTACCGCTCTCCATGACACATCACTGTGTAGCAACACGGTTACTGTATACAATCGCGTATAAACTGAGATTTTTGTGTCTGAAAATTGTCTTCAAAACAGGCACTCGGCTTATACACAGGAGAATATGGTAGATAGTCCCAGCCCAGCAGTTTCACTGACCATGCAGCAGGCTGGAGCCCCAGTGCTGCTGGACGGCCATCTTTGGCAATCGGGCTGGGCTGGGGCTGGAGTAGGGAGGGGACCCCAGTGTCCGGAACTGCCAAGTAAAGGGGTCTTGGGGGGGATTGAGCCTGGACATTGAGGGGGGGATTCAGGGAGGCTAGGGAAGCGGCAGCAGGGAGTGGGGATTAGGGAGGGGGTCAGAGGGTATGGCCACACACACTTCTTATTTCGAAACAACAGAGGTTGTTTCAAAATAAGAAGTGCCATGGCCACACGATGCACGGCCATTTCGAAACAAGCAAACAGCTTGTTTTGAAATGGCCGTGGTTGTTTCGAAATAGCTTAAACCTCATTGCGTTTCGAAACAGCCCTGTTCAGACATGTTGTTTCGGAACAAAGTGTTCCGAAACAACATGTCACCTTCCTCCCAGGGTGCTTAGCACCC
>ML681966.1:47471023-47593443 GCA_007922195.1 Podocnemis expansa | reverse complement strand
CGCCCTCCCCCAGTGCCCAGAGGGGGTGGTGAGTGGGGGCCCCGCAGAGAGTGATTCTCCCAGGACCCCGCACCCACTTAGGGACAGCCCTGGCAGCAGTGATGCACCTGATGGTCAGTACAATCTGCCTCTGGGGCAACCTGTTTTGTTCTTCTAACATTGACTAATGCATAATGGTATGGATTATTACTGCAACAAAACAATTACAAACAAAGTGGTTGGCCTTATGGCAAGGAAAGGGCTTGATAACATATTGAAGTGTCTTTGCAAAGTGAAGTACTAGGCCATAATACTGCACTGAACTCAATACATTAGTCACAGTAAAAAGATGTAATTTACAGTAAGATTTGTTGATGAGGACAATTGTATCCAAATGAAGGAAGTTTATCTGTTTATGATCTTTGGATGACTCTAGTGGAAAAAGTCTAACAGAACTATTTATGAATGTTTTGAATGAGAATGAAATGAGTCTTCATAACTTGTTTTGGCCACAGCAGTGACAACAGTGTGAACATGAAGGGAAGAAACAATGGCATCCAGGCAAGGATCCTCATGCTGAATCCAAGGCCTTTCTTCATGCCTTGTGGATACCATTCCCTCAACTTGGTTGCGTCAAATGCAATGCCATCTTCTTTATATTCAGTATCTCTCTTTGAAGTACTGCAAAGGACATATGTCCTGTTTTCAGCATCAACTATCAGGTGGATGATCCTCATGGGCAGTGTTACAAATCTGACCATGAAGTTGCTAAGTGACACTTGCTGGGAGTGCTGAATTGGTAGCGTAAGGTCATTGAGGTATCAATTGACTGTGGTTTACAGCCCTGGTGGAACTGGCATAATTGAGGAAAGCTGAGACTAGAATCAGATGTGGGGCATAAAGCCTGGCAAACTAAATCAATGACTTCAGATTTCTGGTCTCAATTCTGGTTAGGCACAATATTCTGTTCAAGTAAATGTTGTGAACAAGGTATTACAAACTCAGTTGATGGCCATCGTGACCACAGTACTTGGATAAGAAGCTGTCTTCTCTAATATGACAGGTTTTCTATTCCGCAAACCATCCTTGTAGCTCTTCTCTGCACCTGTTCCAATTTGAATTCATCTTTTTTTAAACATGGGGGGTCAGAACTGCACTCAATATTCCAGATGGGGTCTTACAAGTGCCTTGTATAGTTGCACTGACATCTTCCTGTCTCTACTTGAAATACCTCTTCTGATGCATCCTAGGACCTCATTAGCTTTTTTCCTGGCCACAGTGCTTTGGTAGCTCATAGTCATTCTGTCATCTACCAATATTCCCAGGTCCTTGTCCTCCATCTCTTCCAACTGATGTGTCCCCAACTTATATGAAAAATTCTTATTTGTCCATAAATGCATATTACTGCCTTCACTGGCAGGTAGATACCATCATGGCCTAGAATCTGCTGACAGATAATCTGTGTTACTGTTCCCTACTTCAATCTGCCCAGCAGTAGTTTTAATCAGTAGGCAATGCCATTTAAAATATCCAGACTGTCCACATTTCTAGCAGGTCTGATTCTCTATAGTCATCATGCCTTAATGAAAGTGTTGCCTTGTTCTCCTTGACTGAAAACCTGAAAGTCTCCATCTCAGTACCTTTTGTTGCTGTGGAGTCACCTGCTTCTTCTCCATCTGAAACTCTGATTTTCCTGGTCGTTATTTCATGAAAAAAGTGTTGAATTTTCAAAAAACATTTTTATTTTTAATTAATTTTATGGCACCATTTTTAACTGAAATAGTTATCAAGCGCATTATCGGAACCATTATTGAAATAGTTAACAATTTTTTCTTCTGGTTACTGAAAATGCAAGTTGTGGAAAATGGTATTTTGCTCATTTTTTCCTATGATTTTCAATAAGTTTTTTGACAAAACATATTAAAAATAATAAAATAAGTCTGTGCTGAATCCTGCGAAACAACTCGGAAATGCTTCATTATTTAATTTTAGTAACTTCCGCATCTAGTGATATAAAAAAGTTATACAAACTTTCTCCATACAACAACCTAGTGTCATTTTAATTCCTTAATACAGGATGATTAATATTTTCTAAAGACCAAACTACATAGCCCAGCAATACAATACACCTAATTGTTTGCTGAATCATCATACATAAGAGCAGCAGCATTTTGGACCACAGAATATACATGATTCAAATAAGAGGCATTTTTCAGATGTGATAATTTATCAAAGACTGAGTAACAGCAATATATATTTATGAAATGACAGCCTAGGTGTAACAAGACTCATTTTGTGACATAGATTCCGGAGGGGTAGCCGTGTTAGTCTGTATACAGCAAAAACAACAAGACTTCTGTGGCACCTTAAAGCAGTGTTTCTCAACCAGTGCGCCATGGCACACAAGTGTGCCCTGAGGTCTGGGCAGGTGTGCCACAGAATTTTTTGAAAAACTACTCAGACTTCTGGAGTGGCTCAGGAATATTCATGAGTTCGTTTGGAGACTATATGGTTGTGTGACTCAAAATACTTAAAAGTATCAAGGTGAGCCACGGCAGAGAAAAAGGTGGGAACCACTGCCTTAAAGTCTAACAAATTTCTTCCAGTAGAAATTTGAAGAAATGTGTAGTCTTTTAAGGTGCCACAGGACTCTTGTTGTTCTTGTGAAATACTGTCTCACATTTTGTATAAGCAAGTTCTATTACATTTTGCTCAGACATCAGAATCTAAGGCAAGTAAAAGTACATTGTACCCATTTTGCTCTCCCCACAGGTATGACACTTAAAAAGTTTCATGCCAAATTATTTGTTACATACATAGTTTTGAATTTAGTGGATATGTAGTAGTAGTATTTTTATTATTTGACATTTCAGGGCTCTGGTCAGAGGAAAGTGAGAACTGTAATAATATGCAATACATGAACAATATTGGAATAAGACTTTTTGCCACACATATAAAATACTATATTGATGACTCATGGTAATCCATTCATTATTTTATTGACCCAGTTTACTCCAGGGAGTGTCAGAAAACCACATAATGTTTCAGAATGCAAGACTTTCTATTTGGAACTCAAATTCAGCTGACAGATGTGTAAAATCCCATCTAGTGTACAGTAAGAAAATTCTCAAGTGACTAAGCTGTGGTGAATGCTGAAGAATGCACATTATTCTAGCTAAGGCTGACATTAATTTATGTTAATAATTTTCTTCCTAGATTCATTTTTGTTCTTTGCTGGTACAATAGTACAGTGTTGTTTTCTGTTGATTTCACATACGTTGTTTAAACCATATCACACTTTGGGACTCCTCTAATACAAACAAAAAATCACATATATCTGCAAAAGCATATTTTTAGAAGACCTAGTGGATCCTTTATTAGATATGGTACTGATGCTGGCATCTGAGAAGCGTAAATAAAACTACCTTTCAAAAATCTGCAATGAAGAGTGGACAGCATTTAATATGGCCTTAATATTTATCATGACTTGTGACCGTCTTTTAGTTAGTTTATCTATAAATGGCTGGCTCATAGCAAGAACTAAGAGGGTCACCATTTGTACAAGCTGCTTACACTAACTAGCAGCAATACTGAGTGGCCCAACAAGCATTTCGTCTGGACACAATAATCAAATCCAGTTATCCACAGTTTCCTTTACTCAGTGTTATCTTGTGTCTGACTCAGAAGAGTTCCAGCCTATGAAGACCACGACCGAGTATGCGCCGCTCTTCCAGACTCTGCCAGATGCCAACTCAGCCATATAAAAGAAAAGGAGTTGTATAGGAATTAATGCCAGGCAGTATCTTTTTTTGCTTTTGGTAGCAATCCCACTCAGGAATAGGAACAAATATTTCTTTTTTAGTAATGAATGTCAGCCAAGAATCTTGCTAACATTTATATTTGATCTCCTTCTTTCATTACAGCCATGGGAAAACAACATAACAAACCACCTCTGGCACTTTTTCATCATACAAAGTGGGATTAACAGTATTCTTTGGATGCCAATTAAAATTATTAATAGTCTATCCCTATTTCTCTTCACTTAACTTCTATGCTTTTTATTCCTTCATGTGAAGAAAACTTTTGCTACTTTTACTGGGAGGGAAAAGATCAATAAACAATATGGGAGTTGTTTTCTTTGATTTCCATAGCATGTTTACTATTAGTGGTTTAGCTGCTATCAAGAAGGTGAAAGCACATCTTGTATTTTTTTATCCATTCAGTTTCGATCGTCCTTAATAATTAAATAAATTTTAAGTACTCAGGCTTCACTGGTATTTATTTAGACAGGTAGTCAGACAGCACATAACAGAAAGGGTGATACGTTACCACAGTTTGTGTGAATTGACCTTTGCAGCTGATAGCAGTTGACAGATAGTGTTTCCTGGTTCATAGGTCAGAAGATTACACTAAAGTGTTTAATACACTATAAATACTTTTGCTACTATATTAATTCCTGGCTATCGTGTCATGCCTTAATACCTATATCATTATTACAGACCATTTAGAGATTAAGGCTGCAAAGAAGTTTCTTTTGGCAACTATATTTTCAGAAAAAGTGGCTGTTAAGTCAAGATCTTTTATATAATTGGATAGAAATTATACCTTAATAAAAAAGATGTAATTAATAGGTTCCTTCAAATCATCTCCCTTCCCCTCTTTGTTCCCTGAGGCTATTCCAAAACAATAAAGAGGAAATAGCATTGTAATAGGAGCTTTCCACTCTTTCAATAAAATCTGATCCAACAGACAATGGACTAAAATCTGTTGTAATAAAACAAACACCAGAGGGCACTCTTTACCTATAAATTGAGTTTCCAGTCATTGCTTGTGACTTCTGCTGATAAAACTATGCACACTGAGAGTGAAGATGGTGGAAATGCTGACACTTAAATTTATAATATTCTAAACCACCACTTAATTGATTTAGAAGTTTGTTGCTGCACAGCTGAATATTTTCTTGAGGCTAAAATGATCACAGCTTGCTCCTTGATTTTCTAAAGATTTCATTTAAACAAATGTCATCATTTTTCTGTTTCAGCATGCACACCTTTGTACATCACCTTGGTTTAGTATCATTTACATTTACATGGCTCAATTTTTTAAAATAGAAACCAAGTTTCTTTCAGTGAGGATCCCAATTGTACTAATATGACTATTAAAAACCATTATTTACAAAAAAAGACAAGCTCTCCCTATAAGACATACTTTCTTAGGGGTTGTCTGATGACTGGGAAATATCTTTGCTTAAGGAAAAGGGTAACAACTTGATCCTGCTCTAGACCCTTTTACCCCCAAATTTCACAGCACAATGGAGAATACACCTACCTACTGCATGGCATCAAAAGACCCTGCCACGTCCCATAGCATCAGCATACAAAACCTCTAGAATTGGTATTTGGATCCTTCTGGATTCAGCCACTTCTTGACAGTTGCCCCCAACTGACAATAGCATAGCCACTCTCACTGTATCACTGGCATCAGAACGTGATGTCTCTCAGTACAACAGTACTGAAAACTTACAGTTCCAGTACCTGGATCTTTGCTAATTTTTGGCCCTGCCCCCCGCATCCCAATCCAGCACAGGAGTATTGCAAATAATTGGACCAAAGTTCTTCTGCCAGGTGAGTGATCTGTTGCTGAGTCCAATTGCATTGGTTAAACAGGGAACAAATTGAGCTCAACCTTCTGCTGAAAAATAAAATCTGAATGCCCACATCTCCTAGGATTGGCTTTGTCTTATATAGGCAACTATAACCCGCCTTTCTCTCCAGAAAAAAACAGTATCCCAATTTTTCACATTTGATATTTGGGCACCCTGACGCAGTGGCATAGCAATGTGTGTGCGGGGAGGGATGCCCCTGGATGCCAGGTTGCAGAGGGGTGCCAGACCCAGGGGAGACTGCAAGGCATGGCGTGGTGTGGTGCACCCAGGGATGCACAAATGTGGGCTTGGCCCACTGGGTGCTAGCAGGCACTGGACACCCTCACTACACCATCCTGCTGCAACAGTATTGCAAACACCCAAATCTAAACATGTTCCTTGCTTCATTAGTGGGATAAATCTGCTGGAAAGGGGACAAATACTGACTGGATCTGCTAGGATTCAGAGGCAGGGGGTTGCCACACTGAGGCATCAAGCTGGGTGCAGACCTCTGGAAGGAGTGGGCCAGCACCAAGGTACTGCTGTGGTGCATGCAGGGAACACATGCAGGGGGAGGACGGAGTGCCAGTTTTCTCTTGGGGTGTGGGTAGGCTTACCAGAGACCAAAGCATGGAAGGGAAGAAGAAAAGGAGAACATTGGAGGAAGCATGGAGAAAATATAGTATTAATGTCATATTCTTCTGATTTTAGGGGGCCCTGGAAGGCTTCCCCCTACAAATAGGGTGTTCTGGGGTACTCCAGCATCCTTTAACCTCGGTAAGCATTGTTCCCTCTACGCTGTGCACGCGCGCACAGGTCATGAAACCTGCGCACGCAACCAAAGAAAGTGTGCACACACAAATTCAATAGTGATAATGCTGGTGCTCACAAAGAAATGTTTTTGCGCAGGCAACGAAATTGCTTGCGCACACAGTCTACCAGGAATTAGCAGGAACATCGCCTGTCAGTAAAAAACCAGACAAAACTGTGTATTTTTACAATGCCTGCTGGATGGAGGATGTGACGGTAAAACACGGTTCCCTCTAATTACTCGTAGGCTGGGTGCCCGCGCAAAAACATTTCTTTGTGAGCACCAGCATGATCACTATGGAATCTGTGCGTGCACCGGTGTGCGCACACACACGCCCACAGCTTACAGGGAACGGGAGCTGCGGGGAGCTTGAGAGAAAGCCGCCTGCACACTTGGCACGAATGCAAACCCCCCTCTCCGCTCGCCCGCTGCCCAAAGAGTTAACGCCACCCCGCCCCGCGCATTTCCCTCAGCCCTTTCCCGCGCCTGAGGCGAGCCCCTCGCGCCGCCGCCCCGCCGAAGCCTCAGCGCGCGCCCCACCCCGCCGGCGCTGGCAGAGGCAGGCGCGGGAACCCCGCCCTCCGCCAGGCACGGCGTTGATTGGCTGCCGGCGGCGTCTCCATGCAGAGAGGGGAGGCGGGGCCGCCGGGGCCGGGCCAATCAGCGCTCGGGGGGGGGAGCCGGGGCTGGAAGTAAAGAGCGCAGAGCTCAATGAGCCGCGGCGAAGTTCGGGCAGCGCGGACGGGCGCTGTCTGTCCCCCGCCGGCTCCGGGCTGGGTTACGGGCGAGCCGCAGGCTGGCGGGGGTTTGGCTGCGGCTGCCCGGCTCCCCCGACGCGCAGCCCGCCGCCCCGGGCATGGTGAGCGGCGGCGGGGATGCGGGACTGAGCGAGCCGCTGCCCGCGCCCCCCGACGGCCGGGGATTGAGACTTGCAGGGAAGCTGCCTGGTGCGCGGCTCCATCCCGCCCCGTCTGCAGGCTGAGGAGGACCCGTTGCTGGGATGCGGGCGGCGCTGTGGCTGTGACCCGCCTCCACCTGGATGTCTTTGCTGATGGGGACTGGCTCGCCTTCCTGAGCTGCACCGCCCTCCTGGACTTGCATCGATTTGTTTTTGGGGGTGCGTTTCTGCAGCTCAGCACCATGGGCCTCTTGTCAGCAGGCAGCTGCTCGCCTCCCTCGGCTCTGCTGCTGCTCCTGCTGCTGCTGCTGCCTCTCCACGCCTCCGCTGAGCCCCGCCAAGTCTTCCAGGTGCTGGAGGAGCAGCCGCCGGGCACCTGGGTGGGCACCATCGTCACCCGCCCCGGCTTCACCTACCGCCTGAGTGAGCACCATGCCCTTTTCTCCATCAACGCCACCTCGGGGGCTCTGCACACCCGTGCCACCATCGACCGAGAGAGTCTGGCCAGTGATGTCGTGGACCTGGTGGTGCTCTCCAGCCAGCCCACCTATCCCAGCGAGGTACGTGTGCTGGTGCTGGATCTGAACGACAACGCGCCCGTCTTCCCGGACCCCTCCATTGTGGTGACTTTTAAGGAAGACACAGGCAGCGGCCGCCAGCTTATTCTGGACACGGCCACCGATGCTGACAGTGGCACCAACGGTGTGGACCACAGCTCTTACCGCATCGTGGCTGGCAATGAGGAGGGGCGTTTCCAGCTCAACATCACCCTCAATCCCAGCGGGGAAGGCGCTTTCCTGCACCTAGTCTCCCGAGGCGGGTTAGACCGAGAGGCCACGCCAACCTACCAGCTGCTGGTGCAAGTGGAGGACAAGGGAGAGCCGCGGCGGCAGGGATACTTGCAGGTCAATGTCACCGTACAGGACATAAATGACAACCCACCCATCTTCAGCCAAGCTCTCTACCAGGCCCGAGTGCCTGAGGATGCACCAGTTGGGGCCAGCGTCCTTCAGGTGACAGCAGCTGACGCTGATGAAGGTACCAATGCTGACATCCACTACCGTCTGGAAGGGACAGAGGGTGGTGGTGGGGAGGGAACTGGAGGAATCCCATTTGAGGTGGATCCAGAGAGTGGGGTGATCCGTATCCGGGAGCCTCTGGACTATGAGACAAAGCGGCAATACTCGCTGACGGTGCAGGCCACAGATCGGGGGGTGCCGGCGCTGAGTGGCCGAGCGGAGGCGTTGATCCGTCTCCTTGATGTGAATGACAATGAGCCACGGGTGAAATTCCGCTACTTCCCAGCCACCTCCCGCTTTGCCTCAGTGGATGAGAATGCAGCACCAGGCACGGTGGTGGCACTGTTGACTGTGAGTGATGCGGACTCACCTGCCGCCAATGGAAACATCTCAGTATCGATCCTTGGAGGAAACGAGCAGCGTCATTTTGAGGTGCAGAGCAGTAAGGTGCCAAATCTCAGTCTCATCAAGGTAGCGGCGGCACTGGACCGGGAACGAATCCCAACATACAACCTCACTGTGGCTGTGGCTGACAATCATGGGGCACCCTCACCACCAACTGGCTCCCCTACTTCCTCTTTATCCGCAGAAGGGGCGGTTGCTGCCCCAGTGAGCCGCTCTTCTGTGGCCAGCTTGGTGATTTTTGTGAATGACATCAATGACCACCCGCCTGTCTTTGGGCAGTCTGTATATTGGGTCAACATCAGTGAGGACGTACCACTGGGCAGCTATGTAAAGGGTCTGAGTGCCACTGATCGTGACTCTGGTCTCAATGCCAACCTCAAATACAGCATTGTCTCTGGCAATGAGCTGGGCTGGTTCTGCATCAGTGAGCACAGCGGCCTGGTCACCACCACTGGCATTGCTGGCCCCACAACCAACGTCCCTGGTATTGGCATGGCGTCCTCTGGTGGGCTGGACCGAGAGACCGCCTCTCAGGTGGTGCTGAACATCAGTGCCCGTGACCAAGGGGTGCAGCCCAAATTTTCTTATGCCCAGCTGGTGGTGTCCATCCTAGATGTCAATGACCAGAGACCCCTTTTCAGCCAGCCAGATGGTTACCAGGTTTCCTTGGCTGAGAATTCCCCCTCAGGAACAGAGTTGTTGGTCTTGAGTGCCACTGATGGGGATTTGGGGGACAATGGGACTGTGCGCTTCTCTCTGCAGGAGGCTGAGCCATCAGTGACATCAGTTGGCCCATTGGTGGCCCCTCGTCAGGTCTTCCGATTGGATCCTGTGTCAGGCAAACTCAGTACCATCTCGCAGCTGGACAGGGAAGAGCAAAATTATTACTCCCTGCAGGTTCTGGCCACTGATCTGGGCTCCCCTCCACTCTCCTCGGTAGCCCGGGTCAATGTGAGCCTGCTGGATGTGAATGATAACAGCCCTGTGTTTTACCCAGTCCAGTATTTTGCACACATCCAGGAGAATGAGCCCGCAGGCAGCTATGTTACTACCGTGTCTGCCAGTGACCCAGACATGGGGCCCAATGGGACAGTCAAGTACACTATGTCAGCTGGGGATAAATCTAGGTTTCAGATCCATGACCAGACAGGGGTTATCACCACAAAAATAGCACTGGATAGGGAGGAAAAGACTGCCTACCAGCTGCAAATAGTGGCCACCGATGGTGGCAACCTTCAGTCCCAGAACCAGGCCATAGTCACTATCACTGTTTTGGACACTCAGGACAATCCCCCAGTTTTCAGCCAACGTGTATACAGCTTTGTTGTCTTTGAAAATGTTGCTGTGGGCTATCATGTTGGCACAGTTTTTGCTTCTTCAATGGACCTCAACACCAACATCACTTACCTTATTACAACAGGTGACCAAAGGGGCATGTTTGCCATCAACAAACTGACAGGCCAGATCACCACAGCCAGCATAATTGATCGGGAAGAGCAAGCCTTTTACCAGCTAAATGTAGTGGCCAGTGGAGGGGCAATAACTGGAGACACCCTGGTCAATATAACTGTCAAAGATTTAAATGATAATTCCCCCCATTTTCTTCATGCGGTGGAAAGTGTTAATGTGGTTGAGAATTGGAAAGCTGGGCACACCATATTCCAAGCCAAAGCTGTTGATCCTGATGAAGGTGTCAACGGCATGGTCCTTTACAGCCTTAAGCAGAATCCTAAGGGCCTGTTTACTATCGATGAACAAAATGGTGCCATAAGTTTAATAGGGCTACTTGACATAAATGCTGGATCTTATCAGGTAGAAATTTTGGCCTCAGATATGGGAGTTCCGCAGCGTTCTTCCAGTTTCATTCTGACTGTATGTGTCCATGATGTAAATGATAACCCCCCAGTGTTTGATCAACTTTCCTATGAAGTTACTATTTCAGAGTCAGAGCCTGTGAATTCCAGATTCTTTAAAGTGCAAGCTTCTGACAAGGATTCAGGAGCAAATGGAGAAATAGCTTATAGTATAATTGAAGGAAATACCGGGGATGCCTTTGGCATATTCCCAGATGGTCAGCTGTATATAAAGAGTGAATTGGACCGTGAACTTCAAGAAAGATACATTCTCCTGGTTGTTGCTTCTGACAGAGCAGTAGAGCCACTTAGTGCTACTGTGAATGTTACAATAATTTTAGAGGATGTAAATGATAACAGGCCATTGTTTAACAGCACCAATTATGTATTTTATTTTGAAGAGGAACAGAATGGTGGATCATTTGTGGGTAAAATAAGTGCGGTAGATAAAGATTTTGGACCAAATGGTGAAGTCAGGTATTCATTTGAAAATATGCAGCCAGATTTTGAGTTGAACACAATAACTGGGGAAATAAAAAGTACTCATCAGTTTGACAGGGAAACTCTTATGAGGCAAAGGGGAGCTGCAGTATTTAGTCTTACAGTAATAGCAACAGATCAAGGATTGCCAAAACCTTTAAAGGATCAGGCAACTGTGCAAATTTACATGAAGGATATCAATGATAATGCACCCAAATTTTTAAAAGACCTCTACCAAGCTACAATTTCAGAATTAGCAGCAAACCTTACACAAGTATTAAGAGTTTCTGCCTCAGACGTTGATGAAGGTAGTAATGGATTGATTCACTATTCTGTGTTCAAAGGAAATGAAGAAAACCAGTTTACGATAGACAGCGGCACTGGTCAAGTAACATTAGTAGGTAAACTGGACCATGAAGCTACTGCATCTTATTTACTTGTTATCCAAGCAGCAGATTCTGGGGCAGTTTCCCTAAGTTCAACTTGTACGTTAAGCATTGAGGTACTGGATGAAAATGACAACAGCCCCTCCTTCCCTAAATCTACCCTCTTTGTAGATGTTTTAGAAAACATGAGAATTGGTGAGCTTGTGTCTTCTGTCACTGCCACTGATTCTGATTCAGGTGACAATGCTGACCTTCATTACACTATCACAGGGACAAACAATCATGGAACCTTTAGCATTAGTCCCAACACTGGGAGTATTTTTCTTGCCAAAAAATTGGACTTTGAAACACAGTCTTTGTATAAACTAAACATAACAGCAAAAGACCAAGGAAGGCCACCTCGCTCATCTACTATGTCAGTGGTGATACATGTTAGGGATTTTAATGACAACCCTCCTAATTTTCCTCCTGGGGATGTCTTTAAATCTATTGTTGAGAACATTCCTGTTGGTAGTTCTGTGATTTCTGTGACTGCTCATGATCCAGATGCAGATATTAATGGGCAGCTAACGTATGCAATCATTCAACAAATGCCCAGAGGAAACCATTTTAGGATAGATGAAGTAAGAGGGATGATATTTACAAATGCTGAAATCGATCGTGAATTTGCTAATCTCTTTGAATTAACAGTGAAAGCCACTGATCAGGCTGTGCCTGTAGAATCCAGACGTTTTGCATTGAAGAACGTAACCATTTTAGTAACAGATCAAAATGATAATGTTCCTGCATTTATATCACAAAACGCTCTTGCCGCAGATCCATCAGTTGTGATTGGTTCAGTTCTAACTACAATTGTTGCTGCTGATCCTGATGAAGGAGCAAATGGGGAAGTTGAGTATGAAATAGTCAATGGGGACACTGAAACCTTTATTGTGGATCGTTACAGTGGCGATCTAAGAGTGGCATCAGCTTTAGTGCCTTCTCAGCTCATATACAACCTGATAGTTTCAGCCACAGACCTTGGCCCTGAAAGAAGGAAATCAACCACTGAACTGACTGTCATTCTGCAAGGTCTTGATGGACCAGTTTTCACTCAGCCAAAATATATAACTATTTTAAAAGAAGGAGAGCCAATTGGGACAAATGTAATATCCATTGAAGCAGCTAGTCCAAGGGGTTCTGAAGCCCTGGTGGAGTATTACATAGTTTCAGTACGTTGTGAAGACAAAAGTTTTGGACGTCTGTTTACCATAGGGCGACATACAGGTGTAATCCAGACTGCTGCCATTTTGGATAGGGAACAAGGAGTACGCCTGTACCTGGTGGACGTTTATGCCATTGAAAAATCAGCTGTTTTGCCTCGGACACAACGAGCAGAGGTAAAATATTTTATTTAATGATATTTGCAGCTTTTATTTACTGTATAAATTGTTTTTTATTTTTGTTTTATCAGCTGACAACTTTTGATTTTACAGAGGTTGGTAATCAAAGTAAGTGAATACTCCAGTATAGTTCTCCAGATCTGTCACTTCACTGGCGAAACATAAGCTTTAAATCTGCAACAAGCTACTTTCTTTTAGGCTCAGAATGTCCATGCATAGGACAGCATGATTAATATGTTTACATTTGTAGCAGTTTTTGTTTTGTTTTCTGGTCATTTTGATAGGCCTGGAATTATGCAGCTCTTCAGCTCTCTTAACTAAGGGTACTGGCCAAATAACTCCTGGCTGCTAAATATTTCAGTCTTAATTAGAAGGCTTTTCTGGGTCTTGTCATTCTAGCCAGATTCCTCCAAATTGGGCTGTAGGTGATTGCTGTCTGAACAGCTCAGACATAATCTTGCACTGGGCAAAACTGATCTCCACTGCATCATGCCTGGTTCATTCCCTTAAATGGATCTCCTATTATATGCCAAAGCTGTTGCTGTTCCTCTGTGGCTGACTGTAGTAAAGATTGTGCAAAAATCTTGCTGATGCCCTCAGGTTGCTGTGAAGTGTAAAAATTGCCACTTTGACTGGAGGGTGTTTAAAATGTTTTCTGTATGATTAGCTTGAATATTAAAATGTGCATAAATGACTCCTAGGACATTAGTTATGAGTTGGAGGAAGAATGTTTTAATTGCCATTTTCCTAGAGGTTGTATTTGACTGTAGACACGGTCATGTGGTTGAAAGCATTTTATTTCCTTTTAGATAGGAGACTTAAAGGTGGGGCTTGCTTTTGTTTTTGATTAAGCCATAGGCCTTCTTCACATTTGTAGTTGTTGTGATGAGTCATTTAATTTTTACTCATTGGAACTTTGAAACGAGCGCTGTTTTGCAAGTTGGCTAGCAGGTGATGCCGGAAGTGCACAATGGTTCAATCATTTCCCTTGACAAATAAGCACATTACCTCAGAGTTGCTCAGCCTTTGGCATCCTAGGAGTCACTCCAATCCATATTGCCTGTACAGAAGTACATTTTACTGTTTCTAAATAACCAAAAATGCTATGTGTTTTTCAAGAGCTATGTTGCGTACAGTATCTAGCATTGTGCTTTTTAACATGTAGTTTTTAGTTTCACATATTGCTTTTTGTTTTAATTTGCTGTTTGGTATGACACTTCAAAGTGCAGAATGAGGCTTCTATGTAAGTAATTGTTTACTTTAGATCAGAAATTAAAAGAATTAAACTCAAAAGAGATTTGTCAGGGTCTAAAGCATCTAGTTTTGCTGTCTGCATACAGTGTATATCGTTTCAGTTAAATGTAAGGAAGAGTAACAGCAAATTTGAATGTTACAGTTCTTTTAGAAATGGAGATTATTGATTGAATTTATGCATGTTACTGATATTACAAGATTCCTATTATTGTTTTTTGCAGACCCTGCAAATAAATTATGGGCATTAACATGAAAGAAGTAAAAAAAAAAAAAAAAAAGTGCAAGAGGAATAAATATGTATGCACAATTTTTCCATAATGGTTTGTTTTGAGGATTAATGATTTTCCTCAGAGAATTTAGGCTGATTCTGGCAAACACTTACTTCAAATAAAATGTTTGCAGCCTTGAAACTTCTGGCTTAAGTAGGGAATGCTCGGGTGAGTAAGGGCTTGCAGGACCTTGTGGTTGCAATAGGTTCACACTTTGTAAAAGTGTTTAATAAAAGCATATGGTGAGCATGAAGAAAGCAAGCATTGAAATCTTAAACCAACTTTAAATTGTTGAACACAAGCCACTCCTAAAATCAGAAACAAATGTGTTTCTGTGCAGGAATATTGAAAGCAGTGGTTGGGAGCTAAGATTTCAAATTACTATTGGTTGCATTGTTATAACATTTAAAATGCTTCCCCCCTAAACAAAACAAACATAATTAATTTACTGTGATTCCTTAAAAATACACGATAAATTATCTATCAGTTATCAAATTAAAAAGAAATTCTTAATTAGTTGCAGTCTCTGTCTTTACACTGATTATGGTGTTGACCATTTTATCTTACTTTGGAAAGGCTATGGTGCTCCTGTGTGTGAACAAGCACCACTACAATTGACATTCTAGGCCAAGCCATTGTCAGAGAGTGCTGAATAAACAATATAATCAGTATGTTTATTCTCTGGCTGATAGTACTTTAGAAAACAAAAAGCTGGTTTGAAGTACTGACTCCTAAGTATAAAGATTTAAATCTAAGAATGTGCTGCAAGAGCTGCACAACTATAGGCCTGCTACCAGTAATCTTAAAATTCCATCCTGAAAAATGCTAATTTTACAATACGCCTTCTTGCATCAAGTCCACAGGTTGTAAGCTTTAACCTTTTGCTTTGAATCCTAATTCTGTCAGTAAATTTCTTATTGATCTTTGTCAACAAACATTTGACCTTTATTCATCCCATAATTATACTTTTAATAACTGTGTGCAACTGTTCCAAAACCAGACTGGGTTATGGGGTTTGGTGTGTGTGTGTGTGGTTTTTTTTTAAGACAGACTAACTCTTTCCCCATTCTGTGAGTGGGTTACAAATTTATGTTGTGTTGTAACTCAGGTGGAAGTATGCCTTGGATGACTGGGCGCATTCAGTTTTTGGATAGCCAGAAGACAGTGTAAACATAAGAAGAGCAAAACTAGGCTGAATATTTTTACACTGGTACTAAACCAAGGAGCTAGATAGCTCCTTTTAGAGCCTGGGGAAGTATCTCCATTATTACAGCCACCTTCCTGCATTACATAGACTGAGGAGTCAGGCAGGATCTTTGGTTTAGATATTTAACCCTTGAAGGCATTGCTTCCTGGGAAGTAGGAGTGAATTCCTTAGTCTGCCTTTGGTCGCTTGACCTTGCATTTGAACCACCAGTCTAATTGGGTGGCTTCTTCTCTTGAGGAAATCAGAGCTGGGTAGTGTCATGGCTGGGAGAGTGCCCCTTTTCTGGCCCTGCAAATGCAGGTTGGTGGGTGCTGAATTAGAAGGCGGTAAATGGAATTTTTCTTTTACTTGAAATAGATAAAAATCTGTAAAATTTTCAAGGGAAAGAAGTGTGCTTCGTTATTTTTTTTTTAAACTGTGAGATTTAGCATTGGTATTAGTGAAGTGGAAAAGACTGAGAGGAGAAAGTTGTTTATAATAATAACTATATTTGTTTAGGTAGTGTTTTTCATGTTTACAAAGGAGGGCAGTATCACTTTCCCCATTTCATAGATTGTGAAACAGAGGCACATAGCAGCGACATGAATTGACCAGCGCTATCCAGCAGGCTAGTGGCAAAGCTGATAATAGGAAATGATCTACTAAGTTTTAGTCCAGTGTTTGATCCACTGCGGAACAGTGTCTCCCCTCAATATGTGTTCAGATATTTCTTTATTTCTTCTACATTCAAAGAAAAATCCACTTAGAAAAGAAAACGCTGTGTCCTGCCTTGCTTAGAGGATATAGTGATGTTGAAATAGCAGAAAACAGTGAAAATCAGGACACTATAAATTGAACCTGCTCCTACTGGAGACAATAACACAACACCTCAGGACTTCGGTAGGAGCTGACTAAAGCTGTAACTGCGTAACATAACTAATCTGTTCAGTTATTTAAATACATAAATCCTAATTATTATTGTGAATGCCATGCTCTAACTTCAGACCAAATTCCTGACTTCAGTGCCATTTGCCTAGACTGTTACACATTTACTATTCTTCATCTGAGAAATGGGAAGCTGTGGGTTGGTACTGTAACATATTTAAGAAGCTACTTTTCCAGCTAAATGTTTAATATGCAGCACTGGAAATCTTATGGCCGAAGAAATCTGTTAGTCTATAAGGTGCCGCAGGTCTCTCGTTTTGTTTTTGCTTGATTAAATTAGAGCATTTGGGTTTGAGACTGTCATCTACATATTGTTTTTTATAGTGATCAATTTTCATTTATTTCTACCCTGTAGCAAAATGTCAAAAGTATAAATAGTAACAATTGAAAGACTGAAAGTTGTAGTTATGCTGTAACAGTACACATTAACAGTAGTAATGCAAAAGAGTTTTAAGGAGCATTAATTTCTGGACAGCCAACTATGCAAGGGGGGAGGGGGACACAGCATTTTCCTTAATGTTTAATAAAAAATGGTGTGCAAACTGTACATATATGAATGTGATTTTTGATAAACGTAATCTCAAAGGTCACAGATATGACAAACAGTTATGAATTATCATACAAATATTTTATATATAGATTGTAATATGTTTAACACAGAAGTCCAGACGTTATCCAGATATATAGACATAAAGGCATTCTAATGACATCTGGTAAAAACATTCCGCAAAATCAAAGGTTTTAAACCTTTGGAAGTAGTCTTGAAGGCTTCTTCTTTTGGAAGAGGAAATCCATTTTCACTGTATTAACTTTCCACTGACTCCCTCTTGTGCCTCTGTGATGGAATCTCCTCTATAAGAGGATTCCCTGGGGCAGCCTCTGGCTAGGAAAACCCCAACAGCAGGCCTCTAGAGCTGCAGTGTAAAGGGGCCAGTACGGGGGACAGCCAGAAGTATAAGGATGGCTCAGTGACAGTGGTCCTTCATGCAAAGAGGTTTTGCTTCTTGCTGATTCTCTGAGATCCCTGAAATCTGTTCCCTGGCCATATACCATGATCTCGGAGGGAGAAGGAGGGGAGAGGAGTGATTCAAATCCAGCATCCTCATGAAACAATTGGGAATAAATCCATGAGACTTATCTTCTTTACTTCTTTCTGTAGGCTGTCTGTTGTGTTTGGTGTAGTATAGCTGGTATGTGAAAAAAGGTACAAAAGAAGAGAAAATTTACCCACCTATTTAATGTCAATGGAGTTGCACCAATTTACATAAACAGTGAACTTAAATCTAGGCCAGCTTTCTTCCAATTAATTTGGCTATGGAACACTTTTGGGCTTGGAATAAATTGACGGAGCACATGCGTGCAGGTCTGGGATCGGTTGGGGAGGTGGATGAGTGGGTGTGCATAATGAAAAGTTGCTGCACGTATTACTCAAAAGTTGATTTAAAAGTGCTAGGTTTTTTTGGAATGTATTTTATTTTGCAAAGCCTGGTTAAGTCGACTTAAGCCTTGTTTTTAGAAATAAAGAAAAATATCACTAGCACTGAATGTTTTTCATGCAACACCTATTCATATTGCCCGGAACAGCAGAGGTCCATGGAATGCAGTTTGGGAAATGATGTTCTAGGCTTTGTTAGTAATTTTTGCTATGTGTACATTAGAGGGCTCAGATAAGTCAACTTAATAAGGTTGACTTAAGGTCAACTTAGAGAGTCCCCATTTGTTTAAGTCAGCTTCATAAAGTTGACTTAAGCTAGGGGACCCATTTAAAGTTAACTTAATAAAGTTGACTTTAAATGGGTCCCTAGGTTTAAGTTGACTTTAAGTCAACTTAACAAAGCTGACTTAACCCTTAAAGTGGACTTTAAGGGTGCAAATTAAGTTGACGTAAGCACGTACTTAAGTTGACTTAATGACCTCCAAAAGTGGCCATGGAGGAGTTGTTTTTAAATTGATTTAAGCCTCCAGTGTAGACATATGGTTTGTTAGTACACTATTAGATTTGGACCATGCTAGTTAAAATGTTTGCCATTACTGTTACAGATACACTGCATGCATAATGAAACCTTTTATTGCTGTTCATTGTAAGTTAATTGATTATATTGATAAATGTTCATTACAAACTAAAATTGCATATTGATCCATGCACTGTATAGAACATGCTGCAAAGACTGTGTGAAGTTATAACATGCCCTTAATAACCTGAGCTCAATTAATTCTTATAATACATGTAAGAGACAACCATAAAACTATGTTTCAAGGGCTAGTGCATGTAAATTGATTGATCCTATTGTATCTCTTAAGTTTCCCTCAGTAGAAAAGATGGTGGTTTAGGGCCAGATGTCTTGCCCCCCTCTTCCCTTCTAGAATTTGTGTTCATCATGCTTCTAAGGCATGGTAAGTTCCCAAACTGGTGTTAGTTGCCCACTTCTTGTGAATTTTTGCTTTTGCTGTTGTTGCGTGTTTGATTCCGGGTATGAGGAAGAAGACCCCCAGACCCAATCTGATATTTAACAGCAGAATTTTAATAATTCTTAACATCTCTCATCATTAAACTTCTGTTTTTGTTGACATTTTTCATTCATTTTAATCTAAGATGTGTAATTGGTGAATATATTTTCATGTGCAAGAGTGAAGGGATGGTTTGATGGAACAAAGGCAGCCACTCCTGATACGCTGAGTGTTTGAAAATGTCATACATTTCTTTGATTTGGAAAATGTTATTGGTTGGAGCATTTATTCTTTGAACAGTTTATTAGATAATAATATGCATAATGACCAGCGTCAAGCTCTATCCACTGGTATTAATTTGGAATTTAAACTTAGAAACTAAATAGAATTTAAATTTAGAAACTGTAGATTTTTCAAAAGAATTTAGCCTTGATTTGTACAGAGGAATAGACTTGGCTTTGCATTGCTTAACTCTACCTGCTCTGTGACCTAGTGCAATCTTCTGCACTGAGCTAGGTGCCTTGACTCCCTCTAAAATGTCAGGGGGAGAGTTGGGTGCTTAAGAAAGGTGTTCACAGAAGCCAACATGATTGGGGATTTTCCTAAACAAGCCATTAGGAAATACTGAGGGCAAGGATGAGAACTAAGCCATACACCTGAAAGGAACTTAAGACCCCTAACTCCAGGGTGAGGGGGGGTGCCTGGCTCTAGAGCTGAGAATCCTCTCATGGAGACAGGCACCTAACTCTGGTCAGTCAACCTTTTACAGACAGCTGGTAACAGTGCCCTCCTTTAGGAGCAGGGACTAGGACCTAGGTCTTCCAGGAGAGTGCATTAATCAATGGGATATGCAATCATTCTCGTGCTTCCTCTGGCTCAGTGAATATTTAAGTTCCAAAGGGGCAGCCATGTTAGTCAAGTAAAGCAAAAAAAGCAAGGAGTCTTGTGGTACTTAAAGACTAACAGATTTATTTATGGTATGAGCTTTTGTGGGAGACTATTCCACTTTGTCAGACATTTTGAAGAGGAAGAACTTACAGAATTGGATGAAAACAAATGCAGGGGATCCCATGTCCTACACTCCCCTGCATTTATTTTCATCCAATTCTGTAAGTTCTCCCTTTTCAAAGCATCTGACGAAGTGGGATAGTGTCCCACAAAAGCTCATGCCATAAATAAATCTTAGTTTTTAAGAGCCACAAGAAAGACTCCTTACTTTTTTTGTGAATATTTGTGTTTCATAAATAGTGCAAGCAAGATCATTGTCAGACTACATGATAATGTAGTGGGTAGGGAGAACTGCTTTCAAGTTCTTGCTCCAAATTAGAGTGCATATGTGAACCTGTATCTCCCACATTCTTCTAACTTCTCAGTATAAGGGGTCATCGCCAACACTATCATGACTTAGATGTTCACATTGCTACAGGCAGAAATCTATATGAATTTATTGGTAGAAACTTAGATATCAGCTGAGCAGGAATTTTGAGAATCTAAATCTTAGATTTAGTCATCTAAATCCTTTTGAGTTGGGATGATTTTGCTTCTGTTTAATGATTTTGTTCCATCAATTTCAGTGGTAGCAGATTTAAGGAAAAGCTGGGCATTCTTGAAAATGTCACTACATCTCCCCGTACTCCTGCAATTGTGTGTTTTGAAATAAGTAGAATCCCATTTTCACTTGTGATTTCTAATGGAAAATTGTATATGTAGTACTGTCCCAAACTGGGTAATAATCCTACTTTGATACTGTTGTTGAGTTCAATATTAATTTGACATTCAGACCTACCTAGTATGTAGAACTCAATGCAAAGAGTACTTGCACCTCATGAGGAATGCTTTTCAAATTAATGTCCCTTTAAAGCTTTTCCTCATTTTGTAAATTGAAATTTGCAAGTGTATTCAAATAGTTGCTTATACTTTTAAGTGTTTTCAAATTTTATATTTATAAATGAGCAAAATATTCTTTTAAAATTTTAGTCAAATGTATGTATAAATTTAACATCTTTTTTTGCTTTATTGACCACACAGTTTTTAGAAACTGGGAATTCTAACTTCCAAAAACAAAGTATTAATTTTAACCACGTGGATATGCTCTGTTGCATGAACAAGTCTATAGTTTTACTTCTTGAACTGTATGCAGAATTCCCATCTAGTTTGTGCAATAATAAATCATTTAAATAGCATGGTCAAACTCTTTACTTGACTTTTTTTTTTTTTTCTAATGAATATATCTGAGATTTTTCATGTATCTAGCTTGTGAACTTATTAGGTTCAGTCCCCACTAGTTCCGGACAGACCTTGCCTTATTTTTCCTCTGTTACCCTAGTGTACACAGAGTCAATTGAGTTACAGGGATCTAAAAATTGTCAGATAATACGTAGAAAGTAAATAAGGAATTATTTACGCCTTTTACATAACAAAAGAATCGGGGTTGCTGATCATCATTTCCTTGATGGACTTAATAGACACCCAGGTTTAAAACAAAAGGAAGTACTCTTTCACACAATATTGTCAACCTGTGGAACTCATTGCCAGGGGATGTTGAGAAGGCTAGAAAAGTTCACGGAGGATAGGTCCATCCTGTGCTTTGGGTGTCCCTAAATCTCTGACTGCCTGATGCTTGGACTGGATGATGGAATGGCTGGCCTCATAATTGCCTTATTCTGTTCATTCTCTCTTCATCTGGCATTGTTCTGATCCAGTATGGCCACACATGTGTTAAGGCCCTACTTCTTAACAAGGGCAGTTTACTGTGGTATTCCATTAGTAATCTGTGTTTTAAAAGCAGTTTTGAGACAGGAAAACTCATGCTGGAGGCAAAAAGAGCTGAATTTTCATCACAAGCAGAGAAAGGAACATTAACTTAGGCTGTAGCACTAATGTGTGGTTTTGCCATAAGCCCTGCATGTGTGGCAGTGTGTAGTTATGCTGCCTAAGGAGCAGACCAGAAAGCAAATTATGATTTGGGAGAAACAAAGAAAGCAATATGGTTTAGGATTTTAAATGTCAATATCTTTGAATCCATTTTTCATAAATGAAGGGGAGTCTCTTGTAATACTTTATTCCAAGATTAATACATCTATGTGATGACCACCTACCCTCCACACCTGATGTTTTCCATGGATTTTTTTTTAACCATATTACATCTCGTGTACCCTAGCATGTTTTTCCCCCTCTCTCAATTTTTATACTACAGATCTTTTTAATCCATCAAAACTTCATGTTGTGTGAAATGCGAGGAAACATTTGCCGTTAGAAGTATGTCAAATGTTATGGTTTATTGTTCTTTTATGATTTTAAATATCTGTACTTTTATTTGTTAATAGACTTATTTTACTAATTTTGAGCTTGACTCTGCTCATCTTGGTGAAGTCAGAGGGAGTTTTATCACTAACTCCACTGAGAACAATACTAGAGCTTTCGGAGTTAATACACAAATAAAACAAAATGTGTGGTTTTTTTTGTTTTGTTTTTTAACCTTGTAAGGTAGTGTCAAAGAGCTTTAAGTTACACAGGATTAATTTATGACTGTAATGACCTGTACAAGAATTTATTACACTGACTTGCACTTCAGCCTTCTTTTTCTATTCAGTAGTTGGTTGACTCTGAGTGGCTTCTAACGCTCAAGAAGGAGAATTGAGGCTTGAGTTCTTTATGCAGCTATTTAGATTTTCAGTAAAGGCTTGAATACCAATTGCTTTGTACACACTACATTTAAAATCCCTATTGTTTTTGTCCTGTGTTTATTTTCTTGCATAATGTTACCAAACGGTCGTAATTATTCAAAAAAGGATAAATGATCCTGGTTGAGATCATAGTTAATTGAATATGGATAGTGATTTCTTATTATTTTAAGTTCAGCCACTGACAGATTTAGAACACTGCTTGACCTTTGTACTGATGGAGAAAGGAGGAAGTGGGAGTGAACACTTTTTTGCTGGGCAAGATCATATTGGGTAGGAGAAAACTACACATTCCTGCCAAAGTGCTTGGATCAAACTAAAGGAACACAGATGGCTGTAACTGATAAAGGTGTTTGTTTTTCTGCTCAGCTCTGTGTGTGCGTATGTGTGTGAGAGGGACACTGTGTGTGTTTAGGTGTAGTATTTTTTGGATAATAATAACAGACGTTGTGTGCCTCCAGCGACTATGTGCCTGTGGTCAGTGGAAGGGATAAGAAAAGCCACGCACTAGGGATCAAACCCTAAGTTGTGGAACAAAGTCCACTTATGATATCTATGCCACGTAAGAAATAAACTGGATCCTCACCAACATCTGTTTGTGTGCCTGAATGACCACTTCATAGCTGCCAAGTACTAGGGCAAAGCAATCAGAGTGAGTTGCTCCTCCCTTCCATATGAAATTTTGTCTTGGATGTCCCGTGAAATGTACATGTCTCAGCCCACTCATTATCTGCTTTCAAGGTTGGGATTCAGTAATTACAAACCTTTTCTATAGCTAAGGTGTGGAGATCTTTGGTGCATTGGTTGAACTGTATGTAGGAATCCTCTGGTCCTATGTTGGTTTGCAGCTTCAGTGGAATTGAGGGGAGCCCAGTTAATGGACACTTCTTATATTGGTTGAATGAGGGGAAATTATTTGAACAGGTGGAAAGAGTGCAGAATACATGATTTCATTCTTAACTTTACATTTGAAAGTTGTTGTTGTTGTTAATAAGTATAAAATTCAACAACCTGCTGGAATACAGTATGGATGCAGAATAAGTCCAGGGTAATAGACATGGACTGCATGTCTAAGATAACTATGAATCTTGCCAAAATTATTTTTTTTCAAGCTATAATGAAATACACTGTTATAAATCTTGATGGATAAAAAGTTTCAGTTGCTTAGGAGAGATACCATGCATTATATTCTGTTGTCAACATGCAGCAAAAAAAGTAATTTTTCCAGCATTTACTTTTTTTTCCAAAAAGTTTAATGACTATTATAGTCCAGCAATAAATCCTGAAAAGGTAATGTTCTGTTTTTCAGTGCAGCCAAAAGAGGCTGGTCTTGCTGAGAGTCCGTTATAGTCCCAAGTGAGCTATCCAGACTTATAAGTGTTTTTTCCCAGGGGGAGTTATTACTATCATAAATCACTTTTAAAAGTATATGTTGTAGAGAAATTACTCATAATAACTCTCTCCTCTCCTTTTTTTATTTTTGTCACTTATTTAATGTGTACAAATGATCCGTGTTTGATCAACTGATAGTTCTTCACTTTCTTGGTTACCCCAGAGAGAATTTTATGCCATTTAGTAGTAATTTATAAATTGAGAGTTTATGAAAGATTGAAATAATCCTCCCTATGTAACATGAAAACAAACAATTTTTAATTGCATTTTTGACTAAGCCAACTTGTGAAAGCTGAACTATAGAAATAAAAATACACTTTTTTATCACTGGGATCATGGAATGCAACTGTTGTTTTGAAATTTTATAAATGATTATTATCATTACAGAGGTAGTTCCTGAAATGAGGTAAGCTGTGTTCAAACTTTCAGGAAGTCATGGGCTCCGAACTTGTGATATGATCCTCATGGGTGGACCCTTGTGATGTGCACAGCCCATCGACTCATGGGGATAAGGGTCTGCCCTCCTGGATCCACCTGGATTTCAGGGTTGAGGTATTTGTCTCTCTCTGGAAAACTTTACTGTCACCAGTCCTACAAATATGTATGTGTATGAGCAATTTCATGCACCAGCTATGATGTTTGCAGGCTTGGATTCAAAGCATTTGAGAAGCTGATAGAACCATATTTTTAGTTTCATTTATTTTTAATATATAAATACTGTCTTCAGACTGCCCTTCTGTGTAGCCATTTAGTTTATCTTCTGCTTTCTTTTAATACTTGTCTATTTTCTGTTTTTATATTGCATATTTTCAATTTAAAAACAATATCTTTGTAAAATCATGACACCTCTTGATTAACACTGCTATAAAGCTTAAATAATTGTTAGTTTGCTGGGACAGAAATTCTAAATTTCCTTGAGTCAAAGTGATGTTTTGCTCCTGACCAGTCTACCAAACATCCCATTCAGACAAACTCCACTCGAGACTCTCTTAAAATGTTCAGTCATCCAAGGTTCAGAGCTCTCTGGCTCTGAACTGTAATAGCACTGAAGCATGTGTTGAGCCTTGAGAGTTCGTCATAAGACTTCTTGCCAGCTGCCATTTGAGCTCATCTACCAAATGAGCAGGGCAATCTTGATATCATGGGATGTGACTCCCAGGTAGGAGTAAGAAGATATTCTGTGAAGGTTAGCCCCTACCCTGAATTCCTATTGGGGGGTGGTGGGACTTCTTCTTACGTAATTGCCCTGCGGAAGGGGAGACACTGGGGGCATACGTCCAAGCTGTGGAGTGATGAGAGCTGGGAGGGGAGTGCAACATGCAGTCTGTCCTGGCAGCTGCCTGACCTCTTCAGATAGGACTTGCCCCATCACATAGGAAGTTAAGGGCTCCTTCCTAATAAAGTTGACCTCAAAATGCAGCTATCTACTAGGTCATACTTGAGGGATACTGGGTGTGATCAGGAATGGGCGTGACATAGATCAAAAAATGAATTACAGGAACCTAAAGTGTGGGGAGGGGTGGGGGGGAGATATCTCTACCATGCTCTGTGCGCTCTCAATGAAAGACTTGGCAGTGAAGTTCACATCTGTTTGGAACCCCCCCCTCATGACTGAAGTACTGCTTAAGGCCCACTCAGACCTCTAACACAACTTAGAAATGGTACATGAGGGATGAGTAGGATCTTCTGGAGGCCTCTTAGCTAGAGCCCTGCACGGATACAAATATGTGGATCCATATCCGACCTGCATCTGCAAGAAATGGTCCATGGATATCCATATTGTATCAGCGGATGTGGATACAATGTGGATATTGGCAGATATCTGTATATTTGCAGGGCTCTAGCTCTGTGCGGGTAAAAATATGTGGATCCGTATCCGATCTGCATCCACAAGAAATGGTCTGCGGATATAATGCAGATATCCGGATTTGCAGGGCTCTACTCTTACTAACATGCATGGGAGGTCAACAAACTCAGAATCTACTAGATCAAGGGAAACGAGAATTCCAAAGTGGAACTCCACTGAGAAGATATTATGTAATGCCCTGAACATGAATCTAGAGACTATTAATTTCAGTGTCCCAGCTAATAAGATGAGAAAGAGCAGAAGCAGAGAAAAAAAGCAGATACAGGCTATTTTGTTCTCCTTCCCCACACTGTACTCACAGAAAATATTGAGGAAAATATAGCTAGAGACTCTTAACTTTTTTTTGCAGTTCCTCCTCCACACTGAAGAGCCTCCTTTAAGAAAAATAACTAGTGTAGTCACCAGCTGAGTCCACTGCAGTCTTTGGGAGATGCAATGTCTGGGAGTGATGACGGAGCTGCAACGAGCCAAGATCCAGTGCAGAAATAGAGGATCTCCATGTAGATAGTCCTGGACTTTGTGTGGCTATTTTGAGAGCCCCATACATCTTGAGGGATTCATAGGTTTTGTGCGCTGAGCTACTCAGAAGTAGCAATTTGGAGGAAATCATACAAGGAGAAACTGAAGGAATTGTCCACCTCTCTTCCCCTTCCCCTTATGGTATGACTGTCAGTGGATACAATCAGGTTTTGGGTTTTTGATCTTTACACAGCTTGTACCTGAGCTGATAGGTTTGATCCATTTCCTGTTCTTAAGGCCATTTCACAGGGTTTATTTCAGTTTTAGGTTGCTATTACCTTCTTGTTCCTTTTGTGGGCTGTATGATAGTACTGAGATGGAGGGAAAAGAACAAGAAGTCCAAGACTGGTATAGCGGCAAATAAGAGGTGGGGTTTCATCTTCCTCGCAGTGTTTTGGCTTTATGTATGTATGTATTTTTTATGCCACAAATATAAATATGAACTTGTTGGCTTGCTGTGGGGCCAGTATCTCCTACTGGCTCCACCTTATTAGGTCCAGAAGGCCATAGGATTGTTTTGTCCAACAGGCAGACAAGGGATCTTAAATGAAGGGAGGGACATGTTGTATTCATTCTTTATTGGGGCACATTCCAGATCTTTTCAGCATTAACTAATGATTTAAAAATAACAACCATCTAGTATTGTTTGAAAGTGATAATAATATTTATAAGCAACAACATCCATCAATCCAAAGTTGGGAAAGAATGACTGGAAATTGTCTTTCATTCTCCGTTTATAAAAACAAAAATCTTTGAACAGGCAGTTTCATTAAAACACATTAAGAAAGATTCCTATTTTGTAGATGCTGGCAGTAATGTTTTCCTACTGATCACAGCTGGAAAGCCACAGGATACTTTAACTAATGAACATGAGAGAAACAGCCTTCAGACTTCATGCTAAGGCAAAGAGTTTTTATGTTGATCTTTTCAGTTTCCTACCATCTACTAAGTTGAGATATTGTAGAAGGTTTGTGGGGTTTTTTGTAGTCAAGTAAATTAAGGCATCTCAAAAATAGTCATAAAACCTTGATGGAAAGCTTTCAAAATAGATAAAACACAAATTTTACTGCCAAGAACATCTTTCTAGTTTAGCATCTTTTGGACATGCTTTCTCTCTAAACACACCACACCTATTAGGCATATAATATCTATATATTTTTTTTAAAGATAGCTACCAGGTATTCCCAATATCATATTTGATCTTTTGTTTCTACCAGCCACAGAAGAGGCAGAACAAGCCCTACAATAAAAACTAGAGACATCAAATGATAATGGTTTATTTAGTGTCTTGAGGTGGTCCAGATGAAAACACTTCATTCAGTGTAACTGTAACATTATAATTATTTATTGTGGATGCTATTACACACTTAGGACAATAGAATAAAACTATGATCCCTCAGTCAAAGTGTCAAAACAAAGGACAGATTTTTATGGTAAGAACTGGTGTAATTAAGGCCTTGATCCTACAAAGATTTATGAATTAGTGACTTTACATACAGGAGTAGCCAGAGGGGTAGCAGTGTTCGTCTAGTACAGCAAAACAAACAAGGAGTCCTGTGGCCCTTTTAAAGACTAACGTATTTATTGGATGAGCCTTCATGGATGGAGTTCCACTTTGTCAGATGCTTGAAATGGAAAACTTACCATGTGGAAGGGAGAAATAAATGCAGTGAAAGGCAAGTCACAAGACCAGTTCAGGTTATTTCAGCAAATCAAAGAAGTTGTTTTCATTCAAACAGTGTGGAACAACGGATGGGGGGGGAGGTCAAAAGAAGGGAAAGTCAGCTATTGTAATGAGAATCAGGTGTAGTCCTGTTGAGTTCAGTATATGGACTCGTATTTAAAGTTGCTCAGGTGGTTTTATCTTTACAGGATTGGTGCCTAAATTTTAAAAAGGAATTATTGCTAACAGTGGACTCGACTTTCCTTTCACTCGTGCTGGGTTTACTGTAGTGTAATTATATTGAAGTTTTTATAGTTACTCTTGATTTACAGTGGTGTAAAGCCCAATTTAGTCAAAATATAAAGGCTTTGGATTTAATCAAATTAAAATATGTATACTTATTCTGAAACTGACACAGTAAAACATTAAACATACCTTTAACAAAAATCTCTCCTTTCCCAAGGGAATCCAAACTCTAGACGTTCTGTAGCCTGTAAGTAGATGCTTTACATGGATGGAACTCAGTACTAAGGATTATAAAACAATAATGTTAACTAAGTACCACTATGGAAAGGACCAATGATAAATTAAATTCAAGGACTATGGGGACTAGAACAACTCTATATAAATCATGTTCATGAAATGAATTAAACTCTAGAACTCTATTACTAAACGTACATGGTGTTCATTGTATACATACTTTGAAAATAGATGTGGACTCTTGTGTATTATTAACATTCTGCACTTCTATGGAGACATAGTTTTTAAAAGACAAAAATGAGTTAGGTTTTTTTAGCTGATGTAAGCCAACATTTTTAATACACAGGTATTTTCCTAGGCTGGAACTAAAGAAGGTGTAAGTTAGTAGGGCAGCACAAAAAATGTGATATAAGATGAGGATGCTACATTGATTTCACTTGTCCATGTCCACTTGTGTTTGTGGGAGGAAAAGAAAAACGGACAGGAGTAAAGCAATGCAGAGCCAAGAGTGATAAGATCTTTCTTTTTCTAAACATGTTTATTAGCCTTTTTAATTATAGGAACAGTTTTTTTTTAAACAATTATTTGAGCAAAACACAGGGAATTTTTTTTTTTTTTTTTGGAAAAATCTTAAAAGCCAGATCAGCTCCCTTTAGTATCATGATTCAAAGGGGCAACTGTGTTAGTCTGGTTCAGCAAAAGAAGCAAGGAGTCCCATGGCACTTAAAGATAAACAAATTTATTTACAGCTAGTCCTCACTTAGTGACCTACTCGTTTAGTGACCCCTCGGAGTTATGACCAGCTCTCTGACGACTTGGTATTATGGCGATGTACGAGAACTCGCATCAGCTCTCTCAGATTCATCTCGTTCCCGCAGTCAGAACTAGCATTTTTTGTCTATGTATTTTTACTTTATTGTGCACCCCAAAGTACAAGATGTCAGCGAAAAGGAAGAGCATGACTTCACCCGGAGAAAGCGCCAAGAAACAAAGGAAGGCTATCGATCTTGAGACAAAAATGAAGATAATAAACGAATATGAAGCTGGTAAGAAAGTTAAAGCAATAGCGCGTGACTTGGGGCTGGCGCATTCAACTCTATCAACGATCTTGAAGGATAAAGATCGAGTGAAGGAAGCAGTGAAATCATCAAAAGGATATAAAGCCATAATAACTAGGCAGCAGAAGGGCCTCATTCACAAAATGGAAAAATTACTGGCGATATGGTTTGACGACCAGATACAAAAAAGAATGCCAATGAGCCTTTTAATAATTCAAGCAAAGGCACGCAGTATCTTTGAAACGTTGAAATCGCGTGAAAATGAAGAGTCAACGGAAACATTTACGGCAAGTCATGGATGGTTTCAATGTTTTCGTCGGAGATTCAGCCTTCATAATCGAAGTATCAGTGGTGAGGCGGCAAGCGTGGACATAGAAGCATCAGAAAGATTTGTGGATGAATTTGACGAAATGATCGAGAAAGGCGGGTATCATCCGGAACAGATCTTTAATGCAGATGAAACCGGACTATTTTGGAAAAAATACCCGAAAGATCCTACATACACAAAGAGGCTAAAGCAATGCCCGGTTTCAAGGCTTTTAAGGACAGGGTCACCTTGTTGTTGGGAGGAAATGTCGCTGGATTTCAGTTAAAACCTTTTCTCCTCTATCGTTCTGCAAACCCACGTGCACTGAGGCAGGTTAGTAAGTACACGCTGCCCATTTACTATTGTTCAAATAACAAAGCATGGATGACACAATCTTTATTTGAGGACTGGTTCATGAACTGCTTCATACCCTCGGTCAAGCATTACTGTCTGGAAAACGATGTTCCCTTTAAAATTATTCTCCTACTTGATAACGCCCCAGGCCACCCCCAGCATCTTGATGATCTACACCCTGATGTAAAGGTCGTGTATCTGCCTAAAAACACAACTGCTGTGTTACAACCAATGGACCAGGGGGCTACCTCTATGTTTAAAGCGCTATATTTGCGCGCAATGTTTTCCAAAGCGGTAGCAGCAACAGAAAATGGTGAAGTAACCCTGAGCAATTTTTGGAAATCATATAAGATTTTACACTGCATAAAGAACATTGAATCAGCTTGGGCGGGAGTGACAGAAAAGTGCATGCAAGGCATATGGAAAAAATGCCTGAAACGTTTTGTAAATAATTTCGAAGGGTTTGAGAAAGATGAACATATTGATGTCAAAATTGTGGAACTTGCTAATGTGCTTAATTTAGATGTTGAAGTGGAAGATATTGAAGAATTAGTGGAATACGTCGAGGGAGAGCTAACTAACAGATTTAATAGAGTTGGAAGCGCAGCAACACTTGAAAGAGGAGGAAGAAGAAGAGGAAAGAGTGGAAGAAGTACAAAAGAAGTTCACTGTAAAGGGGTTAGCTGATGTCTTCTCCAAAGTGAATGCAGTGATGTTAGAACTAGAGAGTATGGACCCAAATGTTGAATGGTTCACGAAAGTGGAACGACAAATGAATGAAATTTTACGATGCTATCGTGAAATTTATGAAGAAAAAAAGAAAATTACAACGCAGACCGCACTAACGAGATACTTCTCTAAAGTTCCATCCAGGACCCCTACCCCTACCCTTACAAGTCCTTCCATTTCCTTGCCATCATCTCCCTTACCAGGGCCTTCTACAGCTCCTGATAACGCTGCTGATCTCTCCGACGATGACATTGATGACCCCCCTGCTGCTGAACCACACTTTGAAGGATTTGATGAGTAAAAATGTCAATGTAATCTGAATATTTATTTTCATATTTCTTTGGTACATCATTTTTATAATTTTTGCTGATTGCATTTTTATGTTCTGTAATACAGTATGTGAGGAGTTATGCCAATAAAAGAGTTATCACGATGGAGTTCATTTTAGGCCTTTTCTTTACAGTACTATTCAGAATATTAAAAACGATTACCTGTATTTACAGTACACTATGCAAACTAAGTTCAGTACATTAGAGCTTAAAACATTTAAAATATATATTAAAAATGTTATAAATGATGCAAAGGTGACATTAAAACTATCTACAGATGGTTGAAAAACCCACTACCAGTAAAGTACATTATGCCTGAAATACCGGTAAGGGCTGCTCCTCGTTTAGCGACCAATTCGTTTATCAGCCGGGTTTCAGGAATGGAACCCGATCACTAAGTGAGGACTACCTGTATTGCATGAGCTTTTGAAGGAGAAAAATCCCACTTCGTCAGATTCTTTGAAGATGGGGGAACTTGCAGAAAGGGGGGGAAATAAATGCAGGAGAGTATAAGAAATGGGATCAGGTCATACTGTAATGGTAAACCAAAGCAGTTGTTAAGATTCAAACACGGGGAAACATCACATAGAGGAAGGTGAAGTCAAATCACTTGTTGTAATGGGAGAGTAATCCATAGTCATAACTTAATCCTACTTCTACACAATTGAATCTGCTTATTAAATCAAGCTCAGCTGTTTCTCTTTCAAGTCTTGATGCACCAGTGATTTGCTTGAGCATGGTTGTAAACAAGTCATTCACAGAGTGATTAGAAAGATGGAAGTGCTCAGCAACTGGTTTTTGAGCAGTGTGATTTCTGGTGTCAGTTTTGTGCCCATTTATTCTTTTGGGTTGAGATTGTCTTGTTTGTCCAATGTATAAGGTGTGAAGGACAGACCTCTCCTTGCCTACAGCCAGCCACCTAACCCTGCATTTATTTTCCTCTCATTCTGTAAGTTCACCCATCTTCAAAGCATCTGACAAAGTGTGATTTTTTTTCCTCCCATGAAAGCTCATGCAATAATTAAATTTGTTAGTCTTTAAGCACCACAGGACACCTTGCTTTTTATTCCCATGAGTAATCCCGCTGAGACCAATGTGATTGTTTGTTAAGTAAACAGGATTTAATGTGATATGTTCCCAATGGCCAGCCATATCAGTCTAGTTCAGCAAAATGAACATGGTGTCTAGTGGTACTTAAAGACTAAATTTTTTTTTTTTAATCACATGAGCTTTCATGGTGGAAAAATCCTACTTTATCAGACACTTGAAGATGGAGAAGTACAGATGAATGGGAGATAAATAAATGCAGGGAAGTGTAAGTCATAGAGTCAGGTCTGACTGGTACAGAAAAATCAGTGTAGTTTCTTAGATTCAAAAAGTGGAGAACATCATATTAAAGGGAGGGTGAGCAGAAAAAGGAAAGCAAAATTACCTGTTGTAATGAGAAAAGAAATTGTAGTCCCAATTCAACCCTAATTTGACATTGTCAAATCTACAACTGAATTCACATTCGGCAGCTTCTCTTTGAAGCTTTGATCTGTAATCCATGTGCCTAAGCATGGCTATTAATATATCATCAATGGAGTGATCGGGAAGATTGAAGTGTTCCCCTACTAATTTTTGAATGTTATTTCTGATGTCAGATTTGTGTCCTTTTAGTCTTTTGCAGAGAATGTCCTGTTTGTCCAAAGTATTAAGTGTCGGGAGGGGAGGGATTTCCAACACATAATGGCATAAATCACATTGGTGGATGAGCCGGGGAATGAGCCCTTGATGGAGTAGCTGGCTTTTAGTTCCTATGATGGTGTCTTTTGTGTAGATATGTGGACAAAGTTGGCAATGGGGTTTGTTGCAACTGCTTTTTTTTTTTCCCTCCATTTTGTCAGTTCAGTTGCTTTCCATGCGTTGGAAGATTTGATTCTATTTCAGAATTTCTAGATGTGTTTCAACATAATTGTGACAAGTCACTTAGCTTGTTTTTATACCATTTTATAAAACTAATAGTGTCAGATTTGTAATAAAGGATTCTGAATTAAAAAGAAAATATTGCATTCTATTTCCTTTGTGATTCCCAAAGACATTGATTAACTGAGATAGACAGTATGGCTTTCTTTTTAGAAGAAAAAGGTTAATGATTAACTAAGTACTTTTTTCTGTCCCTCCCATTGAGCATATCAAATGTTTATAAAGGAATGTAAAAATGAGATTTGGAGTTATTGTGCAGAGTGGCAACAGTTGGATATTTTCATAACTTACTATTCACAATTAAAATAATTAATTTCCATGTCATGGGTGTGAGGATCTGAACATAATAATGTTATTTGCTTAATCATTTAATTTAACAGAGAGCTAAAAAAGCTGCCATTTTCCTTGTGATGCAGGTAAAGGAACTGTTATCCACAACAATTTACAAACAATTACTCTTACATTTGTGACAAACATTAGAACTGAAGATCATCATTCCAGCAAAGTGTTACCACCTCTGTGCAAAAAATACTTTTTCACTGGCTTGGTGTTTCTAAATACTTGGAAAGCAATGAGACAGAAGGCATTTGCAAAATGAACATGAACATGGAAATATGTTCATTCAGTTCTCTTTGGATACAGGAAATGTTGACTACGAATGCATTTTCATCTCCCATGGGATCCCCTAGCACATAACTTAGCTACTTATGCTGCAGAAGAATTTGCCTTCGAACAAAAAACTGATGATGCTTTAGCCTCTTTGTAAATTGCTGTAAACTTTCCCAGGAGTGTGTAGGATTTCACTGGGATACCTACCTCAATGAGTGATCACAATCTTTGAAACTTGATATTGGGGAAGCACCCAGGCAGTCCTGAATGCCTGTTATAACTGTTGGTGTGAAAATTGTGGTGTGGAGATTTTGGTTTTATTTTATAAGTTGTCAAATGCTGAACAGGAGTTACCCTGAGAAATTAGTCTGTAAAAATGGCGTTGTGGATTGCATGTTAATGGTCTGTCAGTGGGTCCCAGATCAAATATGCTCAGCTTAGATACCATTTAAAAATATTTTTTTTCTAACTAATCATAGTGTATAACAGCGTGTTTTTCTTCCACTGATTGAAAGGACAATCAAACCACTGAGAGCTGCCGTGCCACCAAAAACACTTAGGATCAGTGAATTACTTAACAGTAACAGTACTCCTTCGAGATGGGCTGCTCGAATTCATTCAGAAATAGGTGTCTCCATGCTGGAGCGCTGGATTAGTCGGAACTTTTTGCCCTAGCCTGTCAGAAGAGGGCAGGTGGCCACCACTCCCCACACCACCCCGTGGCTATATATGTGGCTGCCACCCAGCCCTTCCCCAGTTCCTTGGAGTTGCCAACTCCAGATGGAGGAAGGGATCTGAATGAATCCGAGCAGCCCATCTCAGAGAAGGAAGGTTACTGGTAAGTAACCCACTGTTCTCCTTCGAGCGCTGCTCGGATACATTCAGAAATAGGTGACTGCTACCCATGCTGATGGATGGCAGGTGGAGTTGACTCTTCCGCCTTCAGCACAGCCTAACTCTGACATGGGTATTTGTCCACACCCAGGGTCCTGGAGAGGTCTAGGAGATCAACCGAAAGACCATTGCCCCAGCAAGGGTAAATGGGGATTGCAGGACCTAATCTAGAGGAGAGGTTTGTCAGAGCACCTAGTGTGGCACCTACACAGGAGGGCCTGAGGTGACCTTATGGATAGAAAAGATACCAGCGTATCTTGGTTAAAGTCGGGAAGTGCAACTTTAACCGCTCTGCCTAAAGCCATATTCACAGAGGTGAGAGAAACCCAGATGATTAGTGTTCTGGAAGCAACATGAGATAATGTACCTCCTATAAGGGAATTCAGGAGGCCATAGGATTGTTGGGCTGGCATTGGTGGTTGCCAGAACTGGAGGAGGGAAGGTGGATTGTATTTCCCTCGGTTCGGCAGTATCAGACACTTGCATGTTATGGGCGCAGTGGGTGCGGGAATCTGCGACATTTGGTGTCCCGCATAGGAGTGGGCTACCAGCGGTTAGGGTCTAGGAGAGTTACTTCATCCTAGGTTGGATGAAGGAGCACCAGCAGCCGGAGGCAGCAGCTGACAACCCCAAGGAGCGCACTAGTGCAGTCACAGGGACTTTTTGCGGTGACCATTCATGAGGGCCGTTTAGAGCCCCTTAAAGCCCCTTCCCCCAGGTTGGAACGGGGCAAACATCTCGTGACCCATGGGATGGTACCGGAGACGCCAGGGTGATATGTTGCCACGGGGATGGGTCCATGGTACCGGGGCTCGGGGCTTCGGAGGCTGGGGCCGCTGGTGGGGAAGGACAGCGGTGCCGCTTGTGTTGGGCCCAGGCCCTCAGCGTGAAGGCTGGCTTGCCCCTTCTTGTAAAAGAAATTTTCCTTTGGGCCCAAGTATTGAATAAATAACCTGGGTTCCCGCAGGTTCGTACCCACCTTTCAGGTGTCTATCACCCTGTCACCCTTAAAGTCTGAGGAGGTCACCCCACCAGAGACAGACACTTGAAGTCCAAACACAATAGTTTATTCAGGGGAGGATAAACCCCACTAAATTAACACAAGGTAAGTATAACATGAACCCCACTAAATTAACAACATTCAAACATAACCATGAAGGATGGGTGAGGGGGAACCCCTCTCCCTGATGGTGCCCTTCTGGCACCTAGGAGTTGCTCACAGTTTTCCTCTGACTGGTTCTGCCGTTGATCTCCTGTTCCCAAGTCCTGGCTTGGGTCGTCTGCTTCAGAGCTCTGGTGCCCCAGGGTCCTGTATTAAAAGTCTCTCGCCCCTCTCACAAAGTCTATATATAAGCAGGGCAGCTTCTTATCAAAGTCCTGGCCTCTGCCTCTTCGGGGACTTCCAGAAGAAGGTCCTCTTCAGCCTACAACCTCGAGGATGGGTGTCTGAGTCTCTGGCCCCCTGAGTCAGAGACTTAAGCCAAGTCCAGTTCTCCCTACCTCAGGGAGGCTTTTAATCTTTCTTCAGGCACCTCAAGCAGTCCACACACCGACAAGTCTCTCCCCGTCTGGCGGGAAAACCCCCTTAAATATGTCTTGCTGGCCAATCAGAGGGGCCCGTGGCGCATCCCCTCTTTCGCGCCCTTTCAGTCAAGTCCAGCCCCCCCCAAAGTTCGAGAGAGTTCTCCTCCTTCTGAGCAGGCGCCTCAGAACCTTCCAGCTTGCTTGTTCCCTCTCAGGATGCTGCTGTTGCCAGGCAGACCTGAGCTCTTGGCAGACTGCCCAGATCCTGCAGTGGCTACTTAGTTAGCCTCTATTCACAAACCCACATTCTTAACTTACAGAAACTTCTTAACTTCTGACAGCTTCCTCTGGGGAAGTGCTGTACAATGTTTTAACAGCAAATGATAACACAAAAATTATTCCAACATTCTGGCTGGCACCGGGGAGGGATGTGTAGGCAGCAGGAGGAGTGCCCTGGCAGTTTCCACTGTCTCCGGGGTCATTGGGATCGGCACCAACCCCAACCGGCCCTGAGGGAGAGCCCCGTGTCGACTATGTTGCAAGACGGTGTTGGTGCCATGGTACCAGGATTGAGCCCGACTGGTGCCGGGGAGAGCCCCGTGTCAAAGACGCAGGACTATGATGGCACCATGGTACCAGGGTTGAGCGTGACCGATCCTTGGAAGAGCCCTGTGTCAGTACCATGGCGCTGACATACCCCTCTGTCCCCGAAGTCGGTATTGAGCTTGTCCTGAGGCCCCTGTCAGCATGGTGCTGTGTGGGCCCCGGTGCTGAACTGGAACACGGTGCCGCAGGAGGTCCTGAAGCCTCAGGAGAGGGCCACCGAGCCTGCTCGGAGGCCAAGGCATGGCGCCTTTGCTCCCTGTCCTTGATTTTCCTCGGCTTGAAAGACAGAACATGTGGTGACCATGTGGTTTTCGCCCAGGCACCGGAGGCACTTCTCATGGAGATATTCCCACGGGAAGGCCTTGCCGCATTTGGCACAGGGTTTGAACCCTGGCACGGTGGACAACGGAGTAGCACGATGTTCTGGCCCGAATTGGGAGACCTTTCTTCGGTGGAACTAAGTCCACAAATAGGCACTCCCAGTTGGGCGAAAAGCTCATAAAGTGAGTGAAGGACAGGCTGCTTCCGAAGCACAAAGAGTGGGCAGTTTCTCAATCAACACAAAGGTGGAAGAAATGAAACTGGGGAGGGGCCGGGCAGCAGCTACATATTTAGCCACGGGGTGGCACGGGAGGTGGTGACTGCCTGCCCTCTTCTGACAGGCTAGGGCAAAAAGTTCCAGCCAATCCAGCGCTCTGGCACAGACACACCTATTTCTAAATGTATCCGAGTGGCAGTTGAAGAACATGTGGTACCTTTGAAGCACAGCCTTGCATTAGAGTCACGCATGAGCTCACAGTGTAGTGGGAACTCCAGGAGGTCCTACACCAGGTACAGGCACAGTGGCTCACAAGGGGTATGTCTATACTACAGCCTTAACTTGACTTAACTGGTGTTAAGTCAACCTAAGTTACTACAAGTCTATTTAAAGCTTATTAAATTGACTGAAGCTTTTGCTTACATCAATTTAACTCCTTCCCTGCAAGTCGGCTTAAGCTTTTAAGTCGACATTGCAAGGCAGGAAGCCCTGTGTCCTGCTTCTGGCCCCACCCCTTATCTCAGCCTGGGTCCAGAGCTGGTCCTGGGGCTGATCTGGCTGTGGGGCCTGATCCAGCCACAGCTGCTGGCACAAGGGCCCGAGAGACACAGCAGTGGCTAGGAGCCAGATCCTTCCTCCTACCCAAGGAGCTGGGAGCCAGCAGAGAGGAGCTAGGAGCCTGATCTGACTCCTAGCCCCTCTCCAAGGGCAATGTGGGTTTGGCGTTAACTCCCTGCCAGTGGGGACAAGTGACCTGGAGCTTATACAGATCGGCTTATCAACGAGTATATACAGAACTGTTTTTAAAAGAATTTTCACTGTCAAGTCCCGTCCCTAATTACAGGCTGATAAGTTTTTTGTCTGGCTCTGCTGGCTTTTTATAAGTCTCCAAGAGAGCAGAGTGGTGACGGATTTTCTCTTTTAGGTGATTCAATTTTCTGTGAGGGGCAGTACATTCTGATTTATAATGTAAATCCCTTCTCCCACAGTGATGATTTTGTTCTCGGAAGTGACATCACTATGATGTTTTTAAGTCATTACTAGGATTTTATTAAGGATAAAATTTTTAAACATACCCACATCCCAATTAAAAATAATGCCTACTAAGGCACTTAGGACCATATTTTTAAATATTATTTAATACTTAAATATTTGAAATCAGTTAAATATATTTAGGTACCCATCTCCCATGGACAGTTTGGTGCTTATTGAAAGTCAAGTGGACTTAAGCTTGTCACTTCTGAAAACATGACTTAAACTTCCAAACCATTTAGGTACTTTTGGAAATACTACCCTCAAAACTCTGATTTTAAATAGAAGTGGATGCAAGGTGCACAGTACCTTGCAGATTTGGATCCTTAGTCTGATTTTTGGTTTTGTTGTTGCTGAAAGATGGGGTGGGGTGCACCAGACCATACTGACTTTGTTCTGAAAATAATGGCTCTGCCATCTGAGGTTTGCCTAATTTAGAAGGCTGTGCATATTTTCTAAGGGATTTTGCCCTTCTGGCTTATGCTAGGTTTTAATCTGTGTTTTTTCTTCCCCTCCTCCCCATATTTTTCAAATAATCCCTCTGTTGGTCTTATCTTACGTTTTCAGAAACAGAGCCTTGTGGTAGTCGGAGGGTCAATATTTTCTTTTCCTAGTATTAATTTTACTTTGGTAAATATTTGTAATAGGATCTTGAAAAAGAAATGGGAAACAGTTAACTTTTTTCTGTAGATTTGTTTTGTTTTTTCTATTGTAACAAATCTGAAAATGCTATATAAGCGAATCTTTGACTGTGTTTTGCTATATTTCTGCCAAAATATAACTAAATGTTGTCTAAGGAATTCTTTAATAGAACTAGTCTTCATTTCAAATGCAAACTAGCATTAAGGACTACCTTAACTAATACTGTTTTTCCAAAAATGAAGATAAGTAAAAATCAGATCTTGCAGGCTGTTGATTGTTTCCTGTCAGGTGCTGACACTTAATGCTTCTTCCATTGGTTTCAATTGCCATTAAAAAAGTGTTTGACACCTTGTAGAAGGCATTCAGCAACTTGCAGGGTCAGCCCCTGCTTCATGATTATGAAGGAGTCATTGACAGGGGGAAGGTTATGGGGCATATTCTGCTCCTGCAAAGTACAGAGCCTTCACTCTGTGTGATTGCAGGCACTGTCATACACAAAGCACAGGAGTGATGAGCATGGATAGACCAGGGAAGGGTCAGGAGATGGTATCTAGATTTTCCCCTGAGAAATGGTTTGTAGAGCATGTTGAACTCCATACAGGCCCCTGGGTTAAAGTAGTCCCATGTCATGACTGTGGGACCATTCTGCATCCTATGGTAGAGTCATCTTCCTCTTGCTCCAATGTATTTATTCTTGCTTGGCCCAGCTTCTTGTATTGAATGCTAGCTGTTTGTCCCAAACAAACTAATTTGAAGATAATTCTTGGTGTGTGAACTCAGAATGAACCAAAAAAAAAAAAAAAAAAAAGATAACTATTTCTAAAAGAAGTATATTATTTATTTTAATTATATTCTGTTTTTATCTCCATAAATGAGTGCATTTGTACTCTCTGAACTCAATTGTGGCATTTTTTAGTATGTAACAGCTTGTACTTACTGGTTTTTCACTTAGCACTTTTTTAAAATGCTGTTTTACTGCAGAGAGCAGTGCTTGATTTATTCCTGTAATTTAGTGATATCTTATCAAGACTTTGGGGTGTGTGGGGGGGAATCTTAATAATAGTAGTATTAAATCTCCTTTATCTTCATTTTATTACAGTGCAGTGGTGGGTATTTCAGATTCCGCATGGTAATAGAGAAGTCATTCAGAACCAAATGTCTTGCCAGATCTTTGCATTTTCATTACAGTTATTGCTAAGTAGAAAGAATACTTTATCAGACACAAGCTTTGTAGTGCCAGAACATAGATGTTTAAACCTGATGCAAATTAATGTTTTTTCATTGTACTTACCACTAAAGTGGTACAAGTTTGAAGAGCCAAAGATTTTTTTTTTTTTTCCTAAGAAAGATTGCACTGGCATCTCTTTGAAACCATGGAGAAATGTGGTAAGCAAGCAGTGTGATGCATCTCTGGGTTTTTTTTACAGTCAGAACAGATTGATCTCCCTTACTCTGCCCATTTTGTAACTTGTGGATTATGTGCATTAGGTGTTATCCCATTATGTGACACATTTATAGCTGTTCTGTTCAGGTGTTGAAGTAACCAGGTTGGAACTGCATGTAGCCCTGGTAACATAAAAAAACATAGACAAAAAGAAAATGGAATGTATTTGGCTACTATGAGGATGAGTAATTAACCAAAGATTTCTATTTAAATTGATTCAAACTCTTTTTTCTCTTTCTTGGTTTGTATCTCATATCTGAGCTATAAATGAGCAACTTTAAAATTATTTTTGTGTAAGGTTATGTCTGACTTTATTGCAACTCAAAGAACTGTTTTCCAAAAAAATCTATATGTCATTTTGGGAATAAGGGCAGTAAAATCAATTATGTTAGAAGCTCACAGGAGACTCCTGTTCAGTACTGTAATCTCATGTTATGACTAACACATTTCTTAAAATGTACCCAAAAGAAAAAGCTCAGTTGTTTAGTGGATCAAATGTCTATCACTTTTAGAAATCCACTCATGTATTCTCAGTCACTATACAACTGTTAAGGGAAAAGTCTCAAGTGGTTAAGTTAGTAACCTGTGCAATGAAGACTCTTCTTAGAATAATGTTGTATTTTGTACTTCTTTCTGTTATCTGACATGAATTCAGAACTGTGGTCATATAACAGATTGCAACTGAATTTAGTAGAGTCAAAATATAAAAATGCTGAAGCCTGGAAATGTTTCTCAGATGCTTTAAAAAGAGACTTCCCCACATCCTTCCGAAGACTAAATCTTTCAGTGAATTTCCAAAGGGATAGCCGTGTTAGTCTAGTCCAGCAAAAATAAGGAGTCGTGTGGCACTTTAAGACTAACAAATTTATTTTTCACATGAGCTTTCGTGGGAGAAAATCCCACTTCGTCAGATGCTTTGAAGATGGGTGAACTTGCAGAATGGAATGAAAATAAATGCAAGGGGGTATAAAACATAGGATCAGGTCATACAGTAACAGCAAATCAGAGCAGTTAAGTTCAGACCATGGGAAGGCTGAAGTCAAATTAGCTTCTGTAATGGGAAAAGAACTCATAGTCTCGATTTAATCCTGCTTTCACAGAATTTAGCTTGCATATTAATTCAAGTTCAGCTGTTTCTCTTTGAAGTCTTGATGTCCCAGCCACACTTCTGATGATGGTCGTTAACAAATCATTTATCGAGTGATTAGAAAGATGGAAGTGCTCAGCAAATGGTTTTTTTTTGTTTTGTGATTTCCATTATCAGCTCTGTGTTCATTTTTACTTTTGAGCAGCGATTGTCCAATGTATAAGGTGTTGGGGCATTTCTTGCACATGATGGCATAAAACTTTCAGTGGTCTCTTTTATCAATGTATTATTATTATTATTAGATCAAATCAGCTCTTATTGAGTACCTCATAAAAGATAATAGGTGAATGCAAAACTCTACCATAGTTCAAAGTAATCAGCTTAAAATATTATGGTTCCTCTAATGAGTACTGAATTTAACATCATAAAATTAATCTAATGATATCATTAAGGGTTATTGACTTCAGTGAGACTGCTTGCATGAATGAGGCTGAAAAGATATTGAAATTTAAGACATTAAGTAGCATATAAGTATCAATCACATAGTAGTTAATGCTTAATAAATATTTTTCTAATAACTAGTTGTTACTTATACATATGACTAAAGCCACAGAATATACATGTGGCAGGCTAGCTATTCATTATTATTTCAAATCTAGTTAATTATTCAAGTGGTATAATAATTAGCTATAAAGCAAACATTTTTATAATAATTGTATGTTTAGTTACCATAGTAAAACCATATAATATATGCAAGGTATACGTTATACCATTTTATAAGCAATTGCCATATGAACCCTTAGTCCTGATCCAGTCAAAGCCAGTGAGACTGTATAAGCATGAAGTTCTATGTGTGTGGATCTTTGCAGGATCTGGGCCTCTGTCAGGCCACACTTAAGTTATGGGGGGGGGGAGAACATATAGGTTTGTCTGGCGTCAGTTTCCTTTAATGTACAGACTACTAGATTTTGATCAAAGCCTAGTAAGAGGAGTACTGCTAGGACATGCATTAAGGCAGGGGTCTCAAACTCAAATCACCATGAGTGCCACATGAGGACTAGTACATTAGCCCGAGGGCTGCACCACTGCAACCTTTTAATAAAACAATATTGCAAATATGGGTAATCATAGTGTTGTTGCGGGCCACAGGAAATAGCTTTAGTGGCCTCATGTGGGCCATGGGCTGTGTGTATGAGACCCTTGTATTAAGGTATGTATATTTTGAGAGGGAGGTGCTGCTATGAATTCTGCTTTGATCAGAACAAGGCACTCAAATACAATGAGGAATGTCTGTGTGTCAAAGAAAATTTATGAAAAAATGTAGGAGTAAAGAGGAAAATAAAACAATTTTCTCTCTTTCTCAAACAGGTGGAAGAGAAATTTTCACATTTCAGACCCAATATTATCAACTGGCAAAAGCCTTCACTGTCAGGCATAAATTGCTGCTCCCTGGAATTCATTAGGGGGATCATAGAAAATAGGTATAAACTTGCCATAATAGCAAATCTACAGGTGATTTATTTTGTGCCACTGTTCCTGGAGGTTCATTTGTGTAATCTGGACTGTGTTGTCTTCTCTGTTGTTACATGTATGTTCCTTATGGCATATGTGACAAAATCCATTTACAAACTGAATATACTTTTTTGGTAGGAAGATTTCCAGAATAGGATACTGCAGAGCATGTGTCTTTCACACCACTATCCCAATAGCCTTTTGTCACAGTCTGGTAAAAATAAAACTGATATTGTGAATGCAGAAAAATATCCTTAAAGGGGAAGAGAAACTTGTGGTTAAAATAGATGATTAGAATACAGGAGATCTGTGTTCTCTTCCAACATCAGTGTGTCACACCAAGCAGATCACTTAATCCTTTGTGCCACAATCTCTGCATTCTTCATGTAAAGACAACAGTGTTTTCCTGCTTCATAGAAGTGTGAAGATGCTAGTGGTGAAGCTAAATTAATTAATATCTGCAGGTACTAGATTTTGCTAGATTTTGATGAGCAGTGTTATGGAAGCTTAGGGGTGGTTTTCTTTGTTAGATCTTCATATTGTAGTAGACCACCATATTGTAGTTATCTGTTGAGATGTTCTGTAGCACATATCATCTAGGCCAGGTCTTGAAAAATTTACTCCTATACAAAGGACTAAACCAACCAGTGGTTAGCCAGCAACTGAGACTGAAGACAGGATGCACTACCTCTGAAGGCAAAGTCCAATGATTTGATGAGAAGCCAAGCTGTCTTTGGAAGAGGGCTTATTGGCATTCTTGCAGGCTACAGCTACACTTAAAAGGTTAGTTTGAATTAACTTAATCTGAACTATAATGATTAGTTTGAATTAAGTTAATTTGAATTAACATGGCCACACTAGAAACACTATTCAAACTAGCATGTCCATGCACAGGGCTTTCTAGTTTGAATTAGGTAGGGGATGCTATTGCATAGGGAGAAACAAGCCATGGCTAATTTGAACTAATAGTTAGTTCTGAATTAACATGGCTACATTGGGTTAATTCGAGCTAATGAGTTTGAATTAACTATCACTTCACAGTTAAATGAGGTTTTTCAACTTTGAAGTTAGCTGCCTTCATTTCAAACTAAGGCATTCCTTAGTTTGAATTAATGAAAGCCAATGTGGCCATGTATTTATTTAATTCAAATTGATCCTCATTAATTTGAATTTAAATTGTAAGTGTAGACATACCCATAATGATGATCTTGGAACTCTGCTCAAGGGCTCTTTCTCTGGTATCAGTGTCTTGGTATTGGATGACTCATTCTTTTGAAGCTCTTTCAATCCTTTTATTTTATGGAATGAAGAAAGAACCTGACTGCAGATAGAAGACAGTAGTACAATTTTTCATAGTTGATGTCTTGTTATTTTGGAAAAATAACCATTAGAAAAATTTTTTTTTTTTTTTTTTTGCAGAAATGGAAGGTAAAATTTTGCCAAAATTGATGCACTAGAGCTCTTAATTCACTAGGGAAAAAATTGTGCTCTGCTATGAGAAATGCAAGAGTGGATTTTTCAAACATGATGCATATTTTTGTTGTGGTTATTCATTTATATTGTGGTAGGGCTTAGGGGCCAGGACTCCATTGCACTGGTCATTTGTACATATAACAAAGAGATGATCTCTGCCCAAAAAAATCTTACAATCTAAACTTAAGCTGCTATGGCAGACATACAGGTAGGACAAAATAGTAATGAGATTGTTATAACAACATGGTACACATTATTTCCAGTATGCCTGTTACCTAACCAGTGTCAAGTGTTTTGTAAAAAAACAGCAAGGAGTCGTGTGGCACTTTAAGACTAACAGATTATTTTTCGCATGAGCTTTCGTGGGAGAAAATCCGACTTCCTCAGATGCTTCGAAGATGGGTGAACTTACAGAAAGGAATGAAATTTTTCTCCCACGAAAGCTCATGCGAAAAATAAATCTGTTAGTCTCAAAGTGCCACACCACTCCTTGCTGTTTTTTTGCTGGACTAGAGTAAGACGGCTATCCCTTTGAAAACTGACAAGTGTTTCGTAGGCATCTTGGTTTAGGTGGGTTTGAAAGAAGAATGTAAAGGAAGATAGTGTTGGAGCTACAGATTTTTAAAGGTTGTTTGAAAGCATGATGACGTTTGTCAAGAAATTTCACAAATAGGAAGTCAAGGAGGGCATTACTAGCTGTGAAAAGGCTGGAGTCTGCAACTTAATGTGTAAGAGATAATAGATCAGATGGAGAAAGGCAATGAAGAATCTTAAAATGAAGAGAAATAGTTTGCACTAGATGTGTTAAAAATGGAAAAACCAGAGTAGGGATACAAAGACAGAGATGATTTGAAGAAGTGATGAGCCAGGAAGATGATGATTTCTACAGAAGACTTTGAAATGGATTTAAAGGTGTAAGACAGGGTTTATCAAGATCAGAGAATAGAAGGTGGTAATGGTTAGTAAGTGAAATATTGAATGACTGGGAGAAAAGTTTCAGGTGTGCAGGTGGAGAGGAAAGACCAGATCTTATAGCTGTTATACTGGAAGATTTAGACACAATCAGTGGCTTTAGAGAGAGGGCTGAGTCAAAATGGCAGCCAGATTATGGGCCTGAGTGACAGGAAAGCATGTGCTGTTGTCTCTCGTAGAAAATGGACACAATCAGCAAAATATGCTTAAAACATCAGTTGATTAATTATAGAAGAATTGTGAATATAATTCACTTTCATTGATCACCCTCACTTACATGTATATTCTGAATTACTTGTGAAGATTAGTGGAGTTATCTTAAACTGATACAGATGTTTCCCTTCCTCCCACTATTATGATTTAGTATGGAATTCAGGAGTTAGTAACTACCTGTGGTAAATGTACATTAAATGTATATTTGACACACTTAATTAAAATTGTTTAACTGCAGTTGTGTGCATGTTTTACACATTATAAATCATCACAAACAAAGAGGGGTAGTTGCTTCTCCTTGTTATGTAGAAGTTTAAAAGAGCTTTTCCCCTTCTGTGAGCTACATCTTATTGTATTCAGAGTCATAATTCAGTAGGGGGCTTGTGATCTCCATGGGATTAATCTTTCTTAGGGAGCAATGAAAGTTTTTTATTTAACTCACTGTCGACAAGGCTTTTTTAAGGTAATGCTCTTAGGAGGTCATTAGACATTTGAGGGTTATTCACTTTGTTAGTCCAAACACTAAAACCTTGTGTCTTTGCCTTCTGATTAGTGACACTTTAATACAGTCATTTGAAGTTCAGTGGACTGAATTTTCCACCTTTTCTTATGTTTCTATGGTCACAGAAAGCGACCTGCATTCAAGCCGGTATACAATCTTTTAAATGTAAGTCTTTGAAAAGTAACTGTGTAATTTTGTGTATCAAACTTCTTCATTGGCTCCAAAAAAATAGCTCTTAAACTACAGCAGTGTTTTTATCTGTTTTTCCTTTCTCTTTTTGCTTCCTTTTCTTTTTTCTTTTCTTTTTTTTCCTCCGCTGGATGTGACAACAGTTGACTAAGCTGCAGTCTTTTAGGATAACAAAAGATTGAGAAAATCTTTAAACTTTTTATTGCTGCACTGTTTTTGGATGGGCCAGTGCTGACAAAGACTGTTTCCACTTGATTAGATAATAAGGCTAACACAGACTTTGAGCGAAAAATACCTTAACACTCCCTGATTTTTCTTCTTCTTCTTTTTTTTTTTTTAAAGGAGAAAAGGAAAACTATGCCTAATCAGCTACAATTAAATCATTCATGGTGAACTAACTTTGGAGGAATTAATGCATTTTGTATTGGCTAGTGACTTGAGTGAACATTTACAACATGTGAGAACAGAGGAGAAGAAAAATTATGGCTCTTTTGGTTCACAAGGAACAGGGAAGGCAGGTCATTGACTTGATTTTCATGGGAAGACTGACTCCAGGCTGCTCGCATATTCAGAAGCTGAACAACCTGGTATTGACAGCTGCAGTTTGGGGAGGGGAGCATGCAAGAGCATTGTGCCATGGTTTGTTGAGGAAAAACAAGGGAAGATTTAAAACAAAGCTGTGAAAGGGAACAGTAGTTCTAGTGTCTTGGAGCTGAGTGGCTGTTTCTTATTAATGACTGATAAGTGTTGCTTTTTGGCTGGATCAGTCATGCTATGACTGTGGCAGGAAAAATATTTGATATAAAGTGACTGCTTTTAAGTGAGAAACGGTTTGCACTTAATTAAACTGAAGAAAAGTACAGCCCTCCCCTCATTGGATGCTACAAAAAAAGTGCAAAGTAGGAGGTGCTCTCCAACTCCTTTTGTCTTCCTCACTGGTGAGGTAGGTACACACAGAATGAAACCGGAAATCCAGGTGTATTTTTGTAAAACCAAGCAGTGGTATGTATCAGAAAATGGTCACTATCCATTTTTTTATAATGTCTTTTTTACATATCATGACTTCTACTTTTCTATGTATTTCATAGTTAAAAAAAAGAGTAGTCCAGGAAATACAGACCCAAACCTTCACTCTGTTTCATAAAAAACTGTTCTTGATCTTTGTCTCCCACACAGACACTCTTGGACAGACATTCACACTATGATTCTAGGGCCATTTTGAAGTCCCTGGGCATGTATGTGCCACCAGAAACTAGATGCCCTTTCAGACCCCAGTGGCCCCAACAGCAACCTCAGCAGCCTCAGCAACATAGCTATACTCAGGGGTTCCATCAAAGACCCTACCAACAGCCACAGAGCCCTTACGGGGATTTGGAGAAGGAAAGGAAACATTTGGGTAAGGGCTCAAAGCCCCAATCCTCGGCCCAGACTTCCTGCCAAGGAAACAACAGCTCCCAGTCAGCTGACCTAAAACATCACTTTAGACAACCAACCAAAGGACCCCTTGCATCCTGTTCATCGCCCACAGTTCCATGCTCAGCTGGCCCACTTTCTACCTCAATGGGCCAGAATCACAACCAACCACTGGATACTGGACACGATATCCAAAGATTACTCAATCCAATTCAAAACCATACCCTGAGACAGGAACCCACCCCCTTGTCCGTGTCTCAGTAACCCAGACCTACACTTTCTGTTACACATCTCTGGAAAATCACACACTCTCTCCCTCGTTCCACACTCACAGTCACACTTACTTTTCACACTTTTTTTTCCTCAGACTGAGCCAACCACACTACTGTATCATTCATTCATTACATACCCCACCATCTGAGTTACACGTGTCACAAACTGTCACTCTTCTTTTTGTTTCCCACTCAGGCGTGGCTTATTTCCAGCACTGTAACAATTTCATTCACTCATCATTGGAGACCCCCAACTCATTGACTCTCTCTCCCATCAAGTTAATCAATTCTTTCCTCCTCTCCAAATAATCTGCTATATTCTTGCCTCACTACATCTCAGCACCTTTATCCTCACCAGGTTTTGTTCTAATTGCCCTGATTTTTCTCAAGTTTCTTTCCCAGTCAGGTCTCAGTTCTTACCTTGAAGGCATTAGATTCCCATTCCCATTTCTTTGATACTATTACATTTTAGAAAAATCACGTAACCAGATTCTGGGAAGCCCAAGGCTTGTGTCTTCTTCTGTACTTGGGAGGAAGCCGTTGGAGCTGCTGGGATTTTTGGAGACAATGTGGAGGGAAATAAGGAAACAGGTATTTTTGGTTTTGCTCATTAGCTTGGAGAGGAACACTGGAACAATGTGGGGGGGGGGGGAGGGGAGGAGGAGAGGCAAGGCCAGCGATGAAATTAGGTTGCAAGATGGAAGAACAAGAGTACCCTGTATCTGGCTTAATTTGCAGCTGTGTGGAAGGACCAGGCCTAACCCAGGGAAAAGGCACTCTACAAGAGCCAATGATCTTTCTCAATAGGATCAGGGCAGGGGGAAACTGAAGAGAAGGAAACCTGGTAAATTCAGAATCAGTCACTACTACTGTCCCTTGACTATCTTAGTACAGAGGCAGGGTGAACAGAACTCCTTCAACAGCCCCAATACAATTGAACTTGGTCCAATACAAGATGTTACCTGTCCCACCCTGTCTCTCAAATGATGAATTTAACATTTTAAGGCTTTCTTGGCAAAATAAGTGGTTAGAAATATGTTTTTTTCCCTATGTATGTATGTTAATGAAAGCTTTGGTTATGTAGAAATGGATGTTATTGGCTATATTCTCGTAGGAGAGTTCCTGGTTAGGGTCTCCTAGGATGATAAGATTCTATAAGGCTGACTTAAATCCTGTTTTTCTTAGTTTGTTAACAGTGTAGTATTTTGTCCATGTATTTCAGTTTAAGGCCAAAATCAGACTTGAACTAGTTGGGTCCAATTTATTTCTGTCATTCATACATTTTGCTTAAGAAAGGATCAGTTGGAAAAATAGAAATTAACCTTTTCACCCTTTCAGTGAAACTCAAGTATTCCCAAATTTTGTAAGGTATTCCAACACAATTTTAATTTCCTCTTGGATTTTTCAGGGCCAGTACATATGGCCTGATGAGGTGTATACTTATTCAAATTTCCCTAGATTAAATCCCCTGTATATCCTGAAGAGCCCATAATTGTTGAGCATGAAGTTCCAGTGCTAGAGTGAAGAGTAATGGAGTTGCAGGTATCCTTTCTTATAGGCAGACTGAACATTTCTCAGGATGTATGTTAATTATGTATGCTGTACTGACCCAACTGCAAAGAGCTGCTGTGTCTTTTCTCTGTTTAGTAGTATTTTCTGGATATAACACTGGGGGTAAGCACTATGGGTGTGCTAAATGCTAGGCATTATAGGTCTTTTCTCTCAGGGATTTCCTATAAATGCTCACATCTATTCAGCAACAGATTATTTTACTAGGGCTGGCAAAAGTAAAGGGCACTGAACTCTAGACACAATTACTTTTTAAGAGTTGTAAGAAAAAGTCACCGCAGTATTTCAGGGTCTCGTTGTAACCCATCTGGCTTCTCCTGCTGTCTGCTGGCCACTCCTCTGTGGATTCCTGCTGCAAACCACAGCCCCTTACCAGCACCACCATGTGTCTCACTGCACAGGTTTCCCTTCATTGCCATCAGCCAGGGAACAGATTTATACCTGCTGCTCCTGCTGTCTTGAGCCTGGTCCTCTCTGACCTCAACGTACTACTTCCTTTTAGGATATTGGGGGATTAAGGGGCCACCCCGGCTGGATTTTTGTCCTTTTGAGTTCAGTTGAGAATGGTGGAAGGGAAGTATCCAGTTATGAGACAAGTTTATTACAGTACTGCCATCATACTGTGGATGCATTTGCAAGTAATAAGAGGGCTCTATTTCTTAATGCTTAATACTGTTATTACACACAAATATTGATTTGATCTGTCATTTGTCAGACACATCCTTGGTATCTACTACAGTGATTACCACAGGTAATGTTACTGATTTTACTTGTTATAACATTCAGTATTTCTTCATAGCATACTGCAGCAGTTAAGCCTTCACAAACCTGATTTGATCTCTGTATTATAGCTGATAGAGTTTGCTGTGCAGCCAGGTTGCCAGTTTTTTGACTAGCAGATGATAGATAGCCAGTGATTATAAGCAGCACAGATTTGAAGCACCCTTTCTGGATTTGAAATAGCATTATGAAACCATTATTTGTTGTTACAGGAAGCATCCCCACTTCATACAAATGACTCATAAAATGTGTAGTTGCAAATCCATTATCTCGGAATTTCCTTTTCCGTGTATTCTTCAGGTGTTCCTTAAACTCACTTTTACTTGGCACCGTTAAGGTTTTTTAAAAAATCTTCGTACTAATTCAGGCAGTTTGCTCCTTCATGCGCATTCATCTCTGCAAATAGTGTAGTGGCTAGCACCTCTGCTTAACATGCAGGCGGTCCTGGGTTCAGTTCCCAGGGGGTTGGACTCGATGATCTCATGAGGTCCCTTCCAGCCCTATGATTTGATTTGATCTGATCCTGGCTTATTTTTACCCATTGTGATAATGTAAAGAGCTTCTTGAAAATATTCTTTTTAAAAAAACAAAAAACAACCCTGTATTTTGTCTGGACTACTGATTATAATATCCCGCTTGCACTCAATACCTATTATGGCTTGTTTATCAGCCATTTGTCAGCTTTTACAATAACAATTTTTAGTAAGCCAACCCCGTATTACTGAACATCCTTTTGAAACTCATCTGCTACTTTATAGTTTAGACAGCTCAGGCTAGCTGATTACATGCTCAACTTTCTTAAAGTAATTTAAACAGTTCTATAAATTCTATATGTCCTTGAACTCTTTTGTGCTGGTTAGTAGGAAGGACTGTCCAATATAACAGCTTAAAAGTTAAACACTGGCTAGAAACAAAACAAAAATAAGATAGCTATTGTAAGGGGTGCCTTTTTTTTTTTTTTTTAATATTAATGGCTTTTATTTGACTCTCTGCTTTGCTCAAGCTTTGGAAGTCAACTAAGTACAAGAAATGCAGTAGATATTTTGAGATGTGTATGGGAAGGCTGTCCTTCTGATGATCAGAAATACCTCTTTCTACAAAACAAAGGAAGCTGAAATTCTAGCTCTTTAAAAGCAGTCATTCAGCTCCTGGCTTCCAGGAGGCAGGTAAGAATTACAAGTTATTCCTCCTGTCTGTGTTTTTGTTACTGGATAAATGTCTTGAGAAAGCTGATGTGGGAATGTATTAAGATTTAGTTACCTCTAAAACAAAACAAAAAAAAAAAATCCATGTAGCAAATTGTTTTGTGTAAATACAAGGGCATTTTATCAGATGTCACACAGAATTTGTCTACAAAATATTCTAGATCAGGAAGGTAAGGAATTGAACCAAGACAAACAAAGTTTCTTATAGTATTGCTGATGTTTTTGTGGTTGTTTTTTTTAAACTAAATGATATTTTAAACATTTACATATGAGGAATTTCTAAGTCTAGCACACAACTTGAGCATTTCAAGTGGTAAAGGAATCCCCTCCCTCCTCATTCTGTGAAGTGACAGCAGGGTAGTACGAAGAGTGGAAATGGAGAAGGGTCAGGTTTTAGGAGTGATACACTTTGCAGAGCCACCAAAGACTCAAAAATGGTCAGCCTGGTACTGCAGACGCTCTGCATGCGATTGTGTTCTCTAAGGATGTTAACAGAGATCATCTTCCTACTGTTCTGCCTGCCTGCTGCACTACATATTGCTTATGAAACAAGTGTAGCTGATCCATGGTCAGTAGTACAGCTTATCTGCTCTCTGGATGTTACTGCAACAGCTCCACTGCTCTTGTGCCATTATCCTCTATGCAGGAATAATGGCCAGTGATTGTGCCTTGTCACAAATCCGCTGACCCAGCTTACTTTTCTCTCTTGGCACAGCCAAAAGCTCCCTTAGATGCTGGGGTACAGGGAATCTTGGAGAACACGTCATACACATTGCATTCAAAAGGCTTGCAAGAGCCATAGTTAGACTTCCATAAATTTTTCATGCAGAGCTCTGTTAGAGTAGACTATACCTCAGAAACAAAGTTTATTAGAATTCTTCTGGCTTGATATACACTGCTTATTTATCAAATATTAGTGTCTCAGTTGTGGAATTACAGAAGCGTGGAAAGAGACATTCCTGTGATTAATGGGCTGAAGGACACCTTAAATGGGAGTGCCTCATGATTCCTTTCTTCTCTAATCAGTGTAAGGGAAAAAGAACTATCCCTTTGATTTGCATTGGTGGGCTCAAACCTCAGAAAGCGTTAACAGTAAGTTTTTTCCAGTAGAAAGCTCCTTCGAGTTCTCTATTCCCTCTCTATTATTGTCACAATTTTTAATTTGATTTATATAGTGTTTGTAATCTCATTAGCTGACAACAATTTTGAGGTATATAAATAACTATCATGGCTGAGAAATAGCCAGTATCTTTATCTTTTGTCTAAAATGGCTTAATCACTTTGTCATTACAGAGTACTTCAAAATGGAATTGGCTTGATCTGTAATTTTGTCACTTGGTCTGGGAGGTTATCTAGTGTTACTTGACTTGTAGGGCAGCAAACCTGCACATGGTGATAGATAAATGTCATCAGCAGCACTTATTTTTCCCCTGGGAGCATTTCTACAGCACAGAATGCTGCCCTTGAGTCTAGTGTTCAGAGTTAAGGAGTGTAGCATTCAGAGTCTATTTGTGGTTATGAAAAAGTAGACTGAAAACTAAAACTCTTCTACCTCGTCACAAGAAGTGGATTGTTCCTGAATGATACAGAAAACTATTTATTATATTGCTGACAAGTGGAAGTGAAGCAGAAACCACAGCCTAGGAATTCTGAATTGGTGTATTAAGATGTAGAAATCATTGTATTGTATTTAAGAAAAAAAGAGAGAGAGAAAGAAACAAGGAGTCCTGTGGCACTTGCAGACAAACACATTTATTTTTATTTGTTAGTTTTTAAGTGCCATAGGACTCCTTTTTTGTTGTTGTTACTGAACTAGACTAACATGACAACCCGTTTGGATTGTATAAGGTAGTATAAATTTGTTGTTTTTAAGTTATCCAAAAAGTGACAATTACACAAAAGGATGGAAAACGGAGGCAGAACAAAATCCCTTAAATGTGCTCTAAGGTAGCTAGAGAAACAAGGTGTAGTTTGAAAGTTTGTTTCATCAACAGAATCTGGTGCAATCAAAGATATTCCTTCACTCACCTTGTCTCACTAATATCCTGGGACCAACACAGCTACAAAACACTGCAGTCTGCACTGGTTGGTGACAGTTGCCTAAACAAGCTTCATTTTGATTCCAGAGTTTATATGACATACAGTTTTAAAGCTGTTTGGTGATATCACAGACCATTTTATGGACTTCCTATTCAGTGGTACATGAGAACCCAGAGTCTACTCCTTATTAATTTTTTAGTATGGTAAATCTAAGGTTAGGACAGGGTGTAAAGTCACATCTAGACATTTGAATAACTTGTCAGGGTTTGAAATAAAATATCAGGCATCTGGCATTCAGAGGCTTAAACCTTGTAATTAGAGGCCAACACAAAAGAGAAGACACCAGTAATGCCAGTCTGCTGTTCCTGTTCCCTGCCTAAAGGAAGCCCTCCTGTTCCCTCTGGCTGAGTGAAAGGAGTAGGGACTTAATTTCAGTACTGCAACAGCTCTTCCTGACTATAAGGTGTTAGGGAGTAGAGGGCTTCTCTATCTCAATTCAACCTCTTAACCACTGAGAGAAAGCATTCTCCAATATTTTACATTATCTAGTTTCTTAAGTTTTCTTCCTCGTTTAAAGCCAATGCCTGTTTCTGTTACTTACAGTTGTGTGTTGAAGTAATATGCAAATTAAACTGTGTGAAAGCAGGGCTGAATCGTGACTATGGATTCTTTTCACATTATAACAGGTAATTTGACTTCACCCTCCCTCTGTATGCAGTTTCCTAAAGTTTGAATCCTTACAAATACTCTGATTTGCTGTTGCAGTATGACCTGATCCCACGTCTTGCACTCCCCTGCATTTATTTTCATCCCATTCTGTAAGTTCCCCCTCTTCAAAGCATATGACGAAGTGGGATATTCTCCCACGAAAGCTCATGCGATAAATAAATGTTAGTCTTTAAGTGCCACAAGACTCCTTGCTTTTTTGCTTTACTAGACTAACGTGGCTGCCCCTTTGGAAGTTGTGTGCGTGTGTGAGTGAGTGAGATCGACCATAGGGTGAGATCCTGTCTCCATTGTTCATTGCAAAACTCCCACTGTCGTCAAGAGGGCCAGAAAATCACTCAAAGCCTTTATGAGCTGTTTCTGATTCTTCACGTACTTCCTTAACTATAGTCTATTTATATTACCAATAAAATAAAATTATAGATTTATGATTGAAGATATAGTCTTTTTAGATTATAGCGTGGCAGTTTTTAACTGTCGAGTACTTTAAAAAAAAAAAAGTAATCCATTAGAAGGCTAAGCAGCCAGTCAGAATAATTCCTCAGTTGTACAATAATTTTAAAATGGAAAATTAGCTAGCTGTTTAGTGATACCATTCAGAAGTGTCATAACATTCTTTCAAAATAAACAAAGAATTTATTCACTGATATACATCAATTCTGCATCTGTGTAGTGTTGTCTTGTATATTGTTTTATTCAGAGTTGAACAAAAATGTCATTGTGGTGAGCATTTTCTTTTAAAATCTAGTAAAGGCAAATAAACCCTTTAAGTAAAATGTAAAATGCTAATTCTCATTTTGTATTATACTGATTGGATTAAGTTGTTATGGGTATCTATTCATCATGGACCGTACAAACTCTCTGCAGTCTTAATACTGAAAAGGTTAGTTATTTAGAATGACATGATTATGCATTTTGTTCATCCTTGTTAAAATAACAGAACTCTTTGAGGCTTTTGTGATTAAAAAGGTCTGATTATGATCTAATTTACACTATGTAGCTCTGCCAACTCCTGTTGAGTGGCTTGAGTGTAACTGAGAGTTGAACAGACTCCTGCACTTCTGAAGATTGGCATTTCATTTTAAGATGATATATCTTCATATCTAGATGGCTCATTCACACTGAGTGCATGTCTGACTGTATGTGTGGATACACGCACCTAATCATACATATGTGGTATTCAGAAGAGGCTAACAGAGACTCAGAATGCTTCACTTTACTCTTCATGGTTAGTTGTGTTATATCTGATCTGTTTCTTTTCTTTTCACAGTAATGGACCAGGAAAAAATATTTCAAATTACAGGGATTATTTTAAAGCCAGAAGAGGGTAGGGTAAAGCATGATAGTGCAAAACTTTTGGCATATGGGAAAACATTGTTTTTAAAATTCTATTGATCTCTGACTGCTTTCAGCAAACAATAGGATAAATAAAAGTTATACTCCTATTAAAATTATGGGAGAAATGGAAAACAGATTACAGTAGAACTTCGAAGAATTAATTATAGAAAAAAGAACTGAAGCTCACAGGCATAGTAGTAACATGAGACAAACAGCAGTTAAAAATTGTTATCTATAATATTCACATTTTAAAGTCTTTGTTAGTATTCAGTTTCTCTGATAGTATCCAGTTAACACAGAAGGATTTTAAACAATTTTTGTATGTCTGTGACTTGTCACATGTGAAATAGAGACCTCAGTTGTGTGATAATATCTGCTTTTTATTTTTAAATTAACACGTGTTTCCAGTATAGGGAATAATAAAAATGAACAAGGTTCATCTCATGTAATTCTCCCCTTGTTCCTATCCTCTCCACCCATATAAACATCCTCTAGAATTTCCAACTCTTGTGCACATACCCTCTTCAGTGTTCTCTGTCCTTTTCCTTACATGCCAGATGACCAGTTTGGCTTTACATTCAAACACCCTCTAAAACTCATTTTGTCTGTGAAGCTTATCAGTGTTAGTCCACTAAAGAGAAGAGATGGGGTGGTGGGGGGAAATTGTATTTGCATTGCTAACTAGACCATCTTCTGGTGATCTGGCACATTAATCTGATGCTTTTTGTTTTGTCTAATCTAGTCTATAAATTACTTATCACCACATCTTCCTTCATGTTCTATACATCACTAAGCTAACTGATGGTAAATAGTAATAATAGGGACTTAGTTCATATTTATTTGTTACATAAATTAAAGAAAACTAGGATACTTTAAGGTTTATGATGGGATAAATGGGATAGTCGTGTAAATGTAAGCGTAGGAATATTTCAGTTAAGATTTTTTTTTAAATGGATGCCTAAAGTTGGCTTTTAAAATCATGTTTAGCCATTTACATAAGTAGTCTGATTTTTTTCAAACGTGTCGAGTACCAAGAAGCTCTCATTGAATCTGGTGAGCCTAACCCTAGGTACCCATTTCTGAAAATCCTTGCCTGCATGTTGATGTTATAACTTTTGGGAGTCAGCAGTAGGAGGGGAGAAGATGATGTAAAGCTGGAGAGTCATTGTGTGTTATGATGATATATGTATGGTTTTGCTTGTCAGATTTTGTTGGAGACTGATTAAAAGTTACTTTGCTCCAACTACAAAATGTAAAAAATTATAGATCATCTTCATTTGAGACAATCATAACTTTAAATGGCAAGATGTAACACAAACATTGTTTAAAACAAGCTTATAATCAGCTTCTTATGGTTGTGCCATTTGTATGGGGATATAGTTCATGTATGCTAGCAATTCATTGATAGAAATGCAGCATTTCTAAACAGCAAAATATAGGGAAATTGTTTATTAAGAATTGAACAGCGATTTAGGCGATTACCTTTTATTTGTTGGGTCCTGAGAAAGGAAGCATACCATTTACTTGATGTATTGTGGTGATGTTTATACACCTTCAATTTCTTTAAGGTAATAAAATAATTCAGTGCATGAAGCTATACAGTAATGATTCTGATGAGAAGGTATCTGTTTCAAGGCTGTTACTTATATACACCACCTCCCCCCCCCCGCTCAATTACTCCTCACACATACTTCAGGACTCCTGAGAGGAAACACTATATTGTAGTTGAAATAACACCTATTGTTCAAAAATCTTTTGCCCTAACATCCCTCACCCTGGTATACAGGGTAGCATTGAAGGTGGGGAAATAAAAAATAAGGCAATGAGAAGTGGAGAAAGCTGAGCCAAGGTGGCTTTGTAGCCTGCATCCCACAGTGAATAGAAGCTACTCATAGGATAATTGCATGATTGTGGGTCCATGAATTTAAAGGAAAGGGTGAAGGGCATATCATTTAGAGGGGAGCAGAGCTGGATCCCTTTGTGGAATTGTCCCTGAAAATTCCACAGAAATACCAGTTGGAGTTAATAATTAATTCCTGCTCCAAACTTTTGGGTTGTTTTATCTGTAGACACTGTTCTGTCCACTGTGTATTGACAGGCTGATAGAGACATGGTAGTGCATGGAACTGAGAGGTGTTGGTTGGTTTGTTGTTGTTACGAGCTCAAACTGTCACATGTTGGCTTTACAGAATTCCTCTGATGCTTTTCCACTATTTGTTAAAATTAACAAGCAATACTGTTGTGTTTAGAATATAGTTTGTTATGGTATTCATTTATAAGAAAAGATTTGACGTTTACAAGAAAAATCTACACTCTTTGAAATGAGCTAGGCAATAACTAAGACAGGGGAAATGGGGCAAAGCCCTAGGTGACAATTTTCACAAGGCACTAGACAACCTTGCCTAGCCCTAAAGAGGAATGTGCCTTGGGAAAGGCACATTCCTCCCTGAGCCAAGGCTGGAGGAGATCATCTCCAGCCCTGTCCCCAGGTTGCAAGGTCTGGTCAAATGCATGCAGGGAGGGAGGGAGAAGCCTTTGGCCACCTGCCATAGGGCCGGCACAGCTGCTCCAGTCTCTGCTGGACCTATGGCCAGGTAAGCAAAGGTGAGGGTGCAGTGGGGCACCAGTACAACCTGGTTGGTTGGTGGGGGAGTCACCTTCCCAGACCCAGGTAGCTGGCTGGTCAGTGGGAGAGGCACCCCGCCATCCCCGTGGTGCTGGATGGCCGTGCTGTTTGGTCAGTGGGGCAGGCTCGAGGCTGGTGGGTAGGCAGGGCAAGGAAAGGAAGCACCTCCTGAACCCAGCTGGATGGCTGGGCAGGCTGGATGGCTGGTAGGAGAGGGAGGCATCCTGTACTGGGTCCCTGGCTGTGCTCTCCTGGTGGTGAGGAAGGCACCCCATGCCGTGGCTGCACTGTTCCAGTGGCGGAGGAGTCACCCCACGTCAAGTTGTTGGCCACGGTGTCCCAGCGGCAGGGGAGACACTCCCTGTCAGATCTCTGTTGCCATGATAGATCAGGCCCCGGGCCAGATTGGGGCTCGCATGGGGGGGGGTGCACCCGTGGGGCTGCTTGGCCCAGGCTGCAGAAGGCCTAGCTCCAGCCCTGGAAATGAACAAGATGAAGCAAATGAACTACTGAGAGTTTCATCATGTAGAATATTTATTCTTTTATATAAAACACTGTAAGGGGCTATTATCCACAAGTATACCTCAAATCATTCAATAGTTCCATAATTAAAAATATTTTAAAGGGGATTACAAGGAGTGATGTGTATTCTGGCACTGTTGGCCTAGTTTTTACTTTAGAAATGACAACATATTTTTCTTCAGAATTAGAGTGGATTTACTTTCCCAGCATCTTGATACTTACTAATCCAGCTATGGTAGACCATTCTAAGAATGGCGTGTAGGAGTTGATAACAGTTGGGAAGATTCTTAAAAAAGCTTGCTGTATTACAGCTGCATCCTATGATTGACACAATAATATCCTGAGAATAGTACTCCTGCTGTTCTGATCATGTTTTGTTTTCTGTGAGCTGTGTGTCACAAGTATGCCCCTCAATGGGTTCAGCAGACCTCAAGTGTTGAATTGATAAAAAGCTGCCTTGAAATGTGGCTATCTTTGAATTGTTTCAAAGGCCGAGGGTAGTAGCTGTAATGGTGTTCACACAAATATGATGGTGGTGCTCATTGCAGTGCAACCTGATAACTATTTTTTAATGCAGAATAGAGCACATCATTATTTACTTTGACCTCCATCTCTTTATCTAATGTTCTTGATATAATTAGATACATGAATTGCTCTGTATTTTAATGGTTCCACATTGTTTATGGGAAGAAAAACAAAGATTTGAGCATCCCTTTTATAAATAGTATAGATGGAGGAAAGGGAATATATATAAATAAATGATCTAATTCAAGTTAATTGCTCATTTTAGTAAATAACACTTTCTCCTCTTTCCCTGTGTTAAAACCTTCAGGGACTAATCACTGTCACTTACGCTGCATATACAGTAAAGCAGGAGTATAGCCACAGGTGGGCCAGGGCTCACCCACTTTGGGCACTTGGGTGGGCCTCATGCCAGCAGGGGGTGAATTTCTCCAGCATGGCCATGGAGCCACCCAGAAGTCAGCGGCCACGAGTGAAGCAGAAGTCACTGGAGCTGACACCTCTGCTCCTGTCGTGGCCATGGCTGCTGGGCCCCACAGCTATGGCTGTGAGTGGAGTTTAAGCACCAGTACTGGTGCTTCTGCCCTGCTTGTAGCTGCAGCCTGTGGTTGCTCATTGGTCCTGCAGCCGTGGCAGCAAAGTTTGCACTGCTGCCATGCCTCTCTTCTGCCTGTCTGTGTGTTGGGGGGCAGGGGGGAGGCTAGCAGCTTCTGGTTATATGGCCAGAAGCTGCCCTTGGCTGGGCCCACACCTGCATTTTCAGGGGCCTGGCCAAAAATCAGGGGCTGGCTACACCCCTGCAGTAAAGTAAGGACAGTATAGAGCTAGTTGCATGAGGCACCCCAGAGGAAAAGGAGGAGAGGTAGGTTAAATCATATCATTTCAGCCAAAGAGGAGTGCATTGTTTTGAAAAGATCACTAGGGAGGTATTGTATCTTGAGTTATGTGAAGATGTGATTGATTGGTTTGTTTGTTTGTTTATTTATTTATTTATTTTTTAAGCCACTCAGTGTTGGCCTAACTTCGCTCCCACTGAAGTCAATGAAAGTCAAAACTGATTATGTCTGAAAATCCTGTTCAGTTCCTACTGGAGCTCCTTCTGAGAAGAACAGCCTCTCACCATGCCTAGTGTGAACAGCTTCTTGAAAGGCAAAGGCCAACTTAGTGTATAGCAAACTGACAGCACACAATACTTTTTAATTCAACTCAAATATTATTGCTAATAGATGATTCCATAACATATTTACTCAAGCTACATCAAGGTCAACAAGATAATGTTTCTGAGGCCAGCATTTCTAATGCATTCTTTGTGACATTATAACACTTTCATAGTAACCAGTTGTGATGTGATGCACTTGCAGCTTCCGGATGATGAATGATGAGGAGCAAATAGCTGCTGAGAAGGATCCAAGTTCATAAAGATAACTCTACTAATAAAATCATAAGATACATATTTTTTAAAAAGTAGAATGAGAAGTTCCCAACTAAAACATGAACCTTAACTTTGGGACCATACTGTTGGTCCCCATCCTCCCACCCAAGGAGTTGTCACTAAGAGATACCCAGCAGTGCTCTACCAATTGGCAAGATATTGAGACACATGCCTGTCAGAAAGATTTTTCACATAGCCCCACAAATCATTAGTCCTAAGGTACATTAGTAGGCCAGTCTCAGGATATTTAACTGTTACTAGTCATTGTACTTGAGTTTGAAGCTGATCGTGAGGTGCATTCTTCTGGTGAATAAACTGTTGTTCCCATGGAGGAAAAAAAAATTACTGAACAACTGTTCATCCTTCATTGCACAGATAAATAGTTTCAGTATGAATACTGATGAAATATGCAAATAGTGATTGTTTATAGTATTTTATATGGTTACACCATCAATTGTCGTTGGGATTTTTTTTAATTCTCTTTTGCAGATTTTCTTAACAAAAGACAAGGCTTCAACCTGACTAACCTGGAACATTAATTGTTCTTCCCCTAAGTCAAAGGAAATTTTAGAGCATTTCACCCAGGATTGTCTCAAAATAACTTTTTTTTCAAAAATGCTATTTTGGGAGAATGGTCTGGGGACCACTCCTCGTCCCGAAATTCTGCAGCTTCCTCCCCCCTCCAGCCCCCCACCCCCCCGAAAGTGAAAGTCTACACTGGACTTTTTTCGGAAAAAAGCAAGACAATGGAAAAGATAGGCAGGCTTTTTTGAAAAAAGCCTTTGCCATGTCCAGCAATGGCTTTTTCGAAAAAAGGCATCTCAAAAAAGGCTGTTTTTTGAAATGTAACAAGGTTTAGCATTGCCAAAAAAGTGCACTGGTATTGTGAGATACCGGCATGCTTTTTCAAAAAAGCTAAACCCGAAAGCTTTTTCAAAATAAAAAGCCTTTTTCGAGAGAGCTTTAAAAAAAAAAAAAAAAAGCCATCGCTGGATGCGGCAAAGGCTTTTTCGAAAAACCCTGCCTATCTTTTCCATTGTCTTGCTTTTTTCCAAAAAAAGTCCAGTGTAGACTTTCGCTTTCGGGGCCGGGGGTGGGGGTGGGGTGGTATTTCGGGACAAGGAGCAGTCCCTGGACCATTCTCCCGAAATAGCATTTTTGAAAAAAGTTTTCTTTTAAGAATTATTTCCAATATATTTCAAAACAGTTCTTTTGAAAGCTTTTTCGAAAAGGCTAAGCAATGTAGACATAGCCTATACATGATCCTAGGGGTTGCACACAAAGGGCTGTGGATGTTATTTTACAACTTCTTCTCACAGGTTTTACTGCTCTCACTAATGAGAAACTAAATATTTTTCTTCAGCTTTGCAGCTGGGTTTGAAAGTATGATAAATAAAGTATAAACGGGTGAATGCTAAGGGCTTGTATTGTATCCTGTGGATATGTTTGCATCTTAGTTTTTGAAAAACATAGTCCTTTTTTCTTGGGGGGCTGTCATTTACTGCTGAGTCTGTTGTCAGATTGGTGTGAGTAGTCTTGGAGAACCCTTAGACATTGTTGAATTATATATGTTAATGAAGTGACAGAAATACAGACCTCCTTCCCTCTAGTAATTAAAGAAACAGCTAGCTAGCTCCTTCATATATTTATAAGATTCTTTCCTTTCATCTACTAGTATTAGTTTCATTTGAAGTCACTTAATCTTTGCTTTATGGAAAATTGGAAGAAAGTTATTTTAAGCAGATCAGCGGGCAAAAGGTAATCTTGTGACTGAACATTCACAAAAAAAGATGTTAGTGTAGGAGTTAATCCATTTCATACTGGTGTGAGGTGCTTACTGAAGGCAGCAGATACAAAACATAGAACTAGGTTTTAATTGAATATTAGGAGGAGCAGCACACATTGCAGAAATATAATGGTGCTGGTTTATGGGAAATACAGTTAGAGGAGTCCTTCCTCACAAAAGAACCAAAACAGTAAGAGGTTTGTTGTTGTTTCTGTTTCTTAAAATAATAGCTGGGATTATAAATATAATGATAGATTTGAGTAATTCTGAAGAAAAATTAGAAATAACAAATATATTTCTTATGGTTTGTTAGCCATCAATTCAGAAAAGTAATTAACACAATGAATTACAGACTTGAATCCATCTCTATTCAGCAAAGCATTTAAGCAGGTACTTAACTTTAAGCATGCTCTTAAGTCCCATTGAAGTCACTCTTCGAGTAAACTAAGTTTCTAGATTTTGCATATGTAAATTGTTAGATATTGATATTTTTTATTACTTTCCAGTTGACTTTAAAAAAATGAAAAATCACACTGTAGCAAATTCAGTGAATTGATGTATGTTGCCAGAAAATACAGAGAGCTCCTTGCCATAAAGCTCATACCTATCAGCAAGATAGCTAGAAGAAAAAAAAAATTCGTATTGCCAAATTAAGATATATATGGAATGAAAGGTCAGTGCCCTGTAATCATTACTCTTTGTCTGTCTCTGCATTATCTCACAGACAATAAATTATTGTCCTCTTTATGGCTGGCTGTGGAGTGTCAGTGCTATCTCTTCTCAATTTCAAGTTATAGGTCACATTTTTTGTGTGTAGTTACAAATCGGTTTTAAATTTAATTCGATTTGTTTTTCCTTTGAGTAGTACATGATTTTGGCATTTCCATTCTCCTCCATAGTTTATTTTAGAATAGGGGCACGTAGCTTGGCAAGAACAGAATTGTATCATCTCAGGATTTCAAGACAGAAAATATTTTGGCAAGGTTTTTCATGACATATCTCTTGGGAATTTACCAGGTTTTTTGCTAGATGTGAAGAAATCAATTTAGGATAATGAGAAAAAGTTAGTAATTAGAAAACAATCCTTTGCAAAAAGAATTAATTAGAATAATACAATACATTTTCTAATTACACTTGAATTCTTTAGGACAGATTCTGAAGAACTCTGTTCAGCTAAAGCAGCACGGGGGCTCCCAAATCAAATCATAGGGCTGGAAGGGACCTCGTGAGATCATCGAGTCCAACCCCCTGGGAATTGAACCCAGGACCGTCTGCATGTTAAGCAGAGGTACTAGCCACCACGCTATTTGCAGGGCTACATACCTTAATGCTTGAAATATTACGTACTGTAGTTGGACCATCTGCTGGATGTTCCACCTTTCTGTCTCTTTGCCAAAATAATGAAAGGAGACGAAGCTACTAAGTTACCAAAAGTATACATGCTTACATTCCTTCACAAAACTTGTTGGTCATTGTAATTATAATATCTCACTCCCTATCAAGGGCCAAATGCAGAAGTACTTAAAGGCCCTCTCTGGGAAACAAGGCTGTCTGTTGAATTAGTACCTGAATTAGGTCCTCAGCATTGGACTTGAAAACTAATAGTATTAGAGTGGAAGTACAGAGTACGGTGTATATAAATGTGCACTACAGTACAGTAATGTATAATATACTCTGCAAAAGTAAAACGGAGACCCACTCTAATGCCTTTCCTCCCCAGTATAGCAAATATGCATACTTGAAATCTTGTCAGGGCTTCTTTATTGGGAGAAAAAAGGTGCTTCTATGTACTTCAATTATTTATAAGCTGACTGTCACTGTGGTATCTAAACACTTTGTTTATAATGGCAGAGCTTTTACTAAATATAACATCTCTTGAGATTACAGGGCACTTCATTCTCTCCTCTCATTCAGTCTTTAGACTTTCTGTTTCCATGGCTGCCATGAGTGCCAACTATAATTATTAATGTATTGTGGACCACCTGTCTGCTGCAATCAAAGTGCAATGGCTTTCTGTAACTAATGATTGGGGATGAATCTGAAAGAGTGACCTATTGGTGAAAGGCTCTGTTGCATTCTTATTCTCTGTCTTCTGAATTGTCTTCCTCTCCTGCAACAGTGGTGTTTAGAGTAAAAACTGAGAACAGATGACATTTAATAAAATCTGAAAATGAAATCAGTACTAACTGGATTGAAGAAAAAAATCTGTTCTGATTTAGGACTATTTAGCAAATACTGTTAAAATACATTCCAAATATACTCAAACCTCAATGTAGACTTTGCAGAATCAGGCTCTAATTATGACAGCATTCTTAACAGTTCAGTCACATTTATGAAAGATCCTGTGCAGATAACCTTTTCCTTTTGAATAACATTTTATTATGTGAGTAGCTCATTTATGTAAAGACTTATTAGGAAGGCTATCAGAATCTGGTCCTAAATGATGCACATTTAGAGAACATCATCATACTGGAATTGGGTGTAAACTATTTACTGATGTTGGTGAGAATTATTCACCCAACTATTAAGTGAAGCCAGTGGATCAACTGCTATAGGCTTTCTAATTTGGCCTATCACATTTGAGTAGAAGTTAAAGTGGGATCTTAAAATGAATCAGTTGCAATTTACTTTTTTCTCAGATTTAATTTGAAGCTCCTTATTTGTAAAAAGAAGTTTCATTTGTACTTTTATAGAGTGCTATATTATAGAATGCTTTATTGGGACAGTGATTACTATTGTCTCTTAAATGTTTACTTGTTTTACACATAGAGCCAGTCCTTTATCAGATGGTGCCCTAGGCAAGAGTGTCTTTGGCACTCCCCTCCCCATTTGTTAAACTTGTGAATGTCTTATTTTTATTGATGACCTATTTCCATAAATGATTTATCCTTGTCATATAAAGTAACAAATTTGCATGCTAGCATCTGTGAGTGTGTTTTTCATGCCATATGTAAACAAATAAAATGTTTCTTTTGAACTTGTAGAAGCTTTTCAGTTTAAAAATAAATGTACTAAAATCAAGGAATTGAACTGTCAACCAATATTGTGTGGACCAGTATTGAACAGTTATGGTAGGTGACACCTTTAGAATGTTAATCTTGGTCCTTTAGTTCAAAAGGTCGCTTTTCTCACCGTGGCCCTCACAAACCGAAACACAGTGTAAGAGATCCAAAGACTGACCAATGGCATTTTCAGGTAATAAAATAACAAGGAATGTTGGTCTCTTGCTGCAAAGTAGATTGCAATTGAGCTTTCCATTTCCTCTACTGAGTTCCTAAAGGCTTCTTTGGGGGCACCTTATATTTTTTCTGTGGGGAAAACCAGACAGCCTTAGGGAAAGCAAAAAGTCCATGTTCTGTGGTCTTAGAAAGTAATCAAATCTGTTAAGCATGGCAAAAGATGTAACAGTATTTCTTTCATATTTGAATAGATAAGGGTTCGCTAGTTACCTCTGGTGTGTCATTACTTAGGCTCTTCAACTCTTAAAACACAAGTATGTTTTCACAGTTACACTATAAAGCAAGGTTCACAATAGCATAGCTAGGCTCTCATTTCACTTCGTTCTTATGTCACATTGATTGCCCCTTACAAACCTGTGCAGGTAGGGCTGACAACATTCTATGAAGTTTGAGAAAAATGTATTTCTCAAAGTCTGGAAGGTTCCATGAGATTCTATAAGGGTCCAGAACATTCTAGGAGGTTAGTGAAGAATGCATCCACATATGAATACCTGAAACATTTTACTTCAAACATTCTATTTGCTCGTTTGTCGCTAGTAACAAAAACTGAACTCTGAGCCTGGCATTCCCCAAACCTGGCACCGCAGATGGTAGCCTGGCTTGCCTGCCCCTATATCTAGCTTTGATGACATAAATCTGTGCAGTAATGAACAGTATTTCTTAGACCAGTAGTTCCCACCCTTTTCTCTGCCGCGGCACACCTTGATAACTTTATGGTTGTGTGCCTCAAAATACTTATAGTCTTATGAACTCATGAATATTCATAAGCCAATACAGAAGTCTGAGTAGTTTTTCAAAAAACTCTGTGGCATACCTGCTCAAGCCTCAGGGCACACCTGTGTGCCAAGGCACACTGGTTGGGAAACGCTGTCTTAGGGTATATCTAGACTGACAGCAGCAAATTCACCGCCACCAGTCCGGTGTTCTGCGAGTGGTTTTCAGCAAGTCTGAACTGGCTGCGCCACTCCTGGAAGTCGACCCTGGAAGTCCTGGGGGTCAGGGGGCATAGGGGAATGCCGACCGCAAGGAATTTGTAGTCAGCTTTTCCCAGATGTGTACTGGCAACTTACAAAGTCACCGCCAGTTTATGCAAGGAATTTTACATTCCTTGCGTAACTGGTGGTTGACTGCCACCAAAAAGCTTTCAAGTATATACTAGGGCTAAGGCTGTTTCATTCAGATTTGAGTCTTGCTGAGCTTGCTGTTTTAGTGCAAGCCAGAGTGACAGAGCTACATAGTAGCAAATCAGAAAGAAGATAAAATTAAGTTAAAGTATTAGGAAGTGGCTCAAAGAAATTAACCTGTGCTAGCTGAAAAGTCATATGAGACGTCTGACATCCTTGTTTTTAACATGTTTTGGTTTGATTCCCTATGTTTGTGTCTCTTCTTTTACTCGGGGTAGACAGAAACGATGGGCCAGATTTTTGCCCTGCTGCTGTGGAAAATTTATGGTAGAGAAACTAGGAGATGGAGAATGTCATCATAAGGTTCCTTTCACGGTAGTTCCAGCAGATTAAAGTGAAGAGGAAGATGGATCTGACCTCAGAATCATGGATCATTCTGGCTTCATGATGACCTCATCATCCACAGAGCTCAGAATCATGTCTGCCAGTAGTCAGGGGCTTCTACACAGAGACCTTGTATCTTTATGTTGCTTAGTAGCTAACTTTTAAACAAAGTTATAAGTGAACTCAGAATAAAATACATGACATAGAATAAAATAATTCTTTATGACATAATTTGTCAGTTGATATCATGATATAAATTATATCTATAGTTTATTTCAGTTGAGATCTGTCTGAATATTGAATTGTTGGTGGAAAATGTGCTGCTTTAGTCTTTTATGTTTGATACTTTTTGTTCTCATTTGATCATAGAAGGACAGTATGCCAAACAGCTAAATACTTGTCACTGGGCCATATAAAGTCTAACGTTTTCCAGAATACTTGCAACACACATAATGCCCACATCTTGGATACAGACCATTGGAATTGTTCAGATGCTGATCTTGTGGTGCTTTGATGAGAAAAGAAAAAAACCTTTTAAATTACAGAGAGTGGTTAGGTTTTTATTTTTTTTAAATCCAAGTATTCTTCGTTAACCACTAAATTATAGATTATTATAGCATGAAAAACAAGTTCACTTACACTGCACATTTTTGTTCTGAAATCGGCAAAAGAAGGAAATGCTGATATGGGTGTATACATTGAAGGAAGACTTATCAAAGACACATGCATTCACACACCCACTTTTTCAGAATTTATGGTCACTAAATGATAGACTTCCTTCCCTTTTTTGAATGTCAAGAGATTTCTAAAGAAATATATATATATAATACACACACACATATCTGTCTTAAAAATAACAAGTAGCAGTAGGTCACAGCAGGATCATTGGCTGCAGTAGAAGATTAGTAAACCTCAGACCCAGTTTAACCTTGCCCCTTCAACCTTTCCTTTCAGTAGAGTTTCTTTCTGCTACTTGGAGGCTGGGGGAAAGACAAAATATTTATACATTTAAATATCTTATTATCTGTAACTTGCTGCTTTATTTACAATGTGATGATTGCACTAAACACCCTTCAGATTTGACACATTTAAATATAGTAACTGTTAGCTCCCATCAATTTTATGATTTTCTATTGCTTCTCTATTAAGAAAGGCTTATGTTATTGAAAAGAATTTGTTTAGATAAATACTTCAGACTGAGATTACTGTCTTAATACATAAGTGCAGGAGTAAGGCAGCAGATACCACCCACTGGTGTACATGCTTAACAGATTGGTGTTCTTAGCAGATTAATATTTTTTCTTCAGCAGTTTATCAGTGTCTTGTGTTAGTGCCTGGCTTTGTCTTTCAGAGTCAGAAAGGAAAAGCTTATATTTTATTTTAGGCCCTTTTTATACTTGTATTTTGGCTCTGAAGTATTTCATGTATTGGAATGGAATATTAAATATTTAAATAATAGAAATATTTATTATTAGCATGCAAAGGCCACAGTCAGGATCAAGTGTGTATTTTATTTTAGAAGTACTCTAATAAACCATAACTACAGAACATAAAATTCATGTCTGAAAGAACTTACAGTCCAAAAGGAGTAACAGAGAGAAAATGGAATCATGATACAAGCAAACTGGTATCACCACAGATTCAGCAGTAGGGGCCATTATCTGGCTCGTTGAAAAATGATGTGTAACCTGTGAAAGGCTGGAGAGCCAAGGTGTGATTTTTTTTTTATTTTATTTTTTGGACTGTAACAGCAGGCCAGGAGGACATTAACCCATCTTCTCCATCCCACGTGACCAACGAGAGGGGAGGTCATTATTAGCACATAATGAAGCCATAAATGCCTTCTTTTATGGGGCTAGGCTAGCAGCACCAACCTGGTGGAATACCAGGTTTTGGTAGGATCTGTTGTGGGCATTGCTCTAGTTGCTCCTTTCTTGAGGGGCTGGGAAGAATTTTTTTTTTTCTTCCCTGCCAGACTGGCCAAAGCAGAATGAATTTTTTTTTAACCTCCCCACAATGGCTTCAGGTGGGCTTAGTTGGAGGAACAGGAAACAGAAAATAAGCTATGATATGATAACTTATTATGTAAACATGGGGCATGTGTCCACAGCAGGTACTCCACAGGGAAGGTGCACAATGATCCGATAAAAGGGTATGAAGGAGCAAAAATGGGCGAGGGTTTGAACCAGTCTCCCCCTGCCCTTTGTAGCTCTGTCAGTCCTTATTAGAGGTGGGGGGAATGGTGAGGTCTCAACAGTGGATTGGCTGGGGACTGGGATGGGTAAATAATTATATAATTACCTGCACTTTTATCTGATGTGTAATCCCAGGCATTGGCCTAATTAAACCACATCCAGTGTCTCCTGTACTTATACCAGTATAACTGGACAAAGGTCAAGATAATGGTAGTCACAAGTAATATTGTTCCCACCATGTTGGATTTTTGCCAAGAGAAAACCTGCCTTGTATAGGTCTGCATCAAGGGAACAGTCAAAATAGCTGGTTATATCCTATATGTGTGGTGTGTATAGACATTTAATAAATAAAATACATTGTTGTGCTATAAATAATAAAGAGGACTTGAAAAGTTTTGTACTACCTAGTTGCCAGAGGACTGAGTGTATTAGCTCATTTGGATAATACCTGCCACCAGTCCTCAAGGCTGCATACCCTCCCCCCCCAACAAAGCATATTTAAATTAATTCCATTCCTCACAAGTAACTTAGTTTTAGCTTCTGTTAATGTGATTATCCATCCTTGAAGGCTTTAGGTTAAGCTTGAATATACCAGTGAAAAAAATGCTTCGAGTGTCAAAGTTGGAATGCAAGCATTCCCTGAGTAAGTTGTCAATACCCTTCTTTCTACGTTCCTCTTTTCAGTAGCTAAAATTGTATTTCCATTCTGGGTATGATTATGTGAATTTCCTAACCATCAGTTTACTAGATCTCCTGTAGTTTTAAAATAGATATATTAAGAATAGAGAATGATAAGACTGGAACAGAAGAAATCAAATTAAAACATTGCTATCTATACACTCCATACAAGCTCAGCCTGTTAGGCTCTCTTCATACACTGGAAAATAAGAGATGCCTATATTTTTAGAAAACATACACTCTCCTAGCTGGCAGCATGGCAGCAATGCTGCCCCTTCATTTTTACTTCCTGGGATCCTTTATTTCTACCTTTCAGATTACTTTGGTTTCCTCAGACATCAACCACAAATATAATTGTTTTAGCTTCCATGGAGAATGGGGGGGTATGCCCATGAAATCATCATTAGTCATGCCATGTATCCAGTCAGTTTACCTTCATTGCTTTTGGGGATGAGGAGGGTTGTTTTTTTGTCGTCCCTCCCCCAACCATTTTATCCCTTGGAAGGTATATACACACAGAAGCTTTCTCCCAATTTCTCTTCATCTAATTTCCAATGATCATTGCGATTCCAGCATGCATCTGTTCTTTGTTGTGGCCTAGCAAATCTAGTTTGTCATGTTAATTGTCTTGGCTCAAAGTGTTTCTACCTGAATCTAACTTGCTACCTGCCTTGAATCTGAATTTAAGTAGTCAGAGCTTAACTGCTATAATTCACTCTTAATGACACTGTTGAAAATGAAACACTTTGACAGAGCAGATACGTAATCAAATTAAACACAAATATATTTTCATTAGGTATCTTCATTACAAGAGTTATTTCACTGCAACAATTTTGGTGAGGGCAAATTCTGCCCTTTCCATTCACCAAACTTTGACTTTCCATTTCTACAGTAGAGACAGATTTTCATAATTAAATGCACAAAAGTTATGAGAATGATGAAGTGTGTGTGTGTCTCAATAATGTATTTTCAGTTATGCAAATCTAGTCTTAAAAGCCTAGTAATTGTTTGTTTGGTTTTTTTTAATCATCTGTTTCTCCCAGAGTGTAGAACCCCCTCACATAAACTAAAGAGATTGAATAGTAAACTTGATATCTAGATCCATTTGCTTCAAATGAGATCTCTGTATACATTTCACCTGTTCCTGCAGGCAAGCCAATAAGAAAAGGTAATCTGTCCAGAGCTGTGCTATTTCTGGGTTTAAAATGTTTTAAATAGAAACTGTGCACTTCCCAAAAGTCTGGTTAATTGCTCAAGGGGAAGCCTTTTTTATTTTTTTAAGCTGTGTAAACAAACAAAAAGAAATGTATAAAATTCTGTAGTCACAAGTTGGTAGGTAGTGAATAAAACATTTTCCCAGGCTAACACATGCTATTATGCGTTTCATCACTAGACCATTCATTTAAGATTTTTTTTAAAGTCTTTCCCAATTAAAGAGACAATGGCTAAGAAACTACTATAATATATATGTGTATGTATTGTATAATCTTCATTTTTGTTGCAACTCCTCCTGTTTCCTTTTTAGCGTTTCTGCAGGTTTAAAATTAGTCTCTATACAATAGAGACTTTTACAATAAACAAAGTGTTTGCCATGATTTAATAGTCGTCTGATTATAGGAAAAGTGATTTATTATTTTTGTGATAATCTTGCTTTTGGAATTTGAAAGATTGTGAATCATTAATTAGTATCACTTCTTGCTTTAAATTGCAGTTGTTTATTTAACTTGTGGAAGGCCAAGCTTGACCATAAACCATCAAACCAACATTTAGATAAAATCTTGTAATTCTATAGAGTGAAATATCTTTTTCAGGGGAGAAAAGTCTTTTTTCAGTGTATGTTACCAGCATTAATTTGACTGGCTTATTTTATTGTTCATATCCAAATAGTGAACAACAGCAGGCAAATCTGAGAGTGGGCTATGGCTAGGGGATCTCTATATGGCTTAGAGGGAAGCTCTGTTTTCTTTAGGAGGCAAAGAGTTGAAAATAGTTGCTTCATAACTGCTACTGTAGCTACAGCAGAGTCTCTCAGGAAAGTAGTCAGTAGACCTTTGTAGTTGTAGATTCATCAGCAACACCTTGTAGAGCAGATGTGGCCAAACTGCAGCTAGGGAGCCACATGTGGCTCTTGAATGAAAAAGCGCGGCTCGCAGAAGAACGTCAGCAAATCAATTTAGGAAAGCAGCCCTGGCTTAGGCATTCTAAATCTCCAGCTCTGAGCATGCTCAGGGAAGGAAGCTCCAGCCTATGCCTAGCCACTGGAGTGGCCAGGTAAGGGGGCCCCAGGGAGGGGGGCGTCGTTGACTCAAGAGAGCCAGCAACAGGGCCTGGGGGTTTAGGAGGGGGTTGGGTTGGCGGAGAGAAGTGCAGCATGGTCAGGATTACTTTTGATTTTTAGCACAACTTACTGGTCTGAAGCATTGTATTCCACAATGAAATTTGTGATCGAAACATGATGCAGTACTTATAGATCAGCACCTGAGACAGCTTTTATGTCCTGTGTTGGGAAGTTACTGCCCAGATTTAAAAACAAAAACAAAACAAAAAAAACGCCTCACCACTAGCCTGCAGTCTTCTACAGCGAGTGACAGCTAAGTTTTTACTGTCTAGGCTTAGTTTTCATGGTAACCTTAAGTAATTATTAGAATCTGACATTAGTAGGATCAATATTTGCTCTCTTTTTACAATAAAATTAAAGTGTGCAATGAATTTTAAACTTAGTAATTTTGGAGTAGGTAAAAGTATATGGCTATATGCCTCCGTGCAGCTCTCAAAGGTTTAATAATCAACTTGTGTGGCTCTTGAGTTCCATAAATGTGGTCACCCCTGTTCTAGAGTCTTCTATGCACTTGGGATCCTCTCTAGGAACCTTTGCATTGTGCAGGAAATGGAGACGCCTTGAAGGAATTTGCAGATCCTGTTCATTCCACAATGATTGTGCTCTGTCCCAAAACTGAAGACATTATTCCGTGATGCAAATAAGTGCAGTGGAGGAACAGGATGTAACGATATAATGCAGACATTTGTTTCCAAGGTATTGTATCTTTTCAGATTGTTTAGACCAGTTTTCAGTCTGTGATCTATGGACCTTTAGGGGTCTGCACAAAATGCCTAAGCTGCTCAGAGGGTCTGTATCTCCATTTGAAATGTTTTGCAGGTCTACACGTTAAAGGAGGTTGAAAAAACACTGGTTTAGACAAACTTCCATCTAACATAAAATGTTAGGATTATATAGAAATGTTGTTTTAAGTTGTAAATATTTACTTTCTTTTAAAAAGTCTATAATTGTCAATAAATTAATAAAACAAACAAGAACAAAGTAACATTTATGCAAAAATAATTATACTAGCACAAGAGCCTCCTATATTTTGCTATACTGCTGTAAAGGCAGCAGAGGGAGCAAAAGTTAACACAAACTCCTTTACCAAGAGCTGTGCTGACATCACTGATGACATTCTGTAGGATGTTTATTAAAAAACAAAACAAAAGAAAATCATCCACTAACTTAGTAAAATCAAGGCCTGTTTCCCATAAGAAATGGGAAGGGATATTAGAAGATAAAACTCATGCTGTTGCAAATACTAGGCCATATTTAGTTGTCTGGATCAGGAAATCTCACCTCACTTGTCACAGTAGAGCTTTATACATCAATGCAATTAAGAAAATCCTACATTCTCTTCTATTTTGGAGAGCTACATTGCAGTCCTTCATAATAACATGCCTTTCATACTGTTAATCTTTTTAAGAAGCTCTTAGTGACAACAGTTTATATAATTCATACCTGTTTACATTTTGAATATAAAGTAATCTGCTAGTGTAACCTTCAGGGTGGGCTAGAATTCATTCGGTTGCCCCTCTCCAGTGCCTAACAGAGAGAAACCCCTGGAGAAAGCAGATAGGGACCCCAGGATCCAGTCTGTACAGGACTCACAGGAAAGCTTGTTCTGTTACTATCCCACATTAAAAAATTACTTAAAGTGAACATAACAAAGAAATTTATTAATTACTAACTTAACAAATCTTATCCTAAGGAAACAAAATGAATTTAAACAGAACAGTAAGAAACCCAAGAGTCCCAAAGTTTAGGTGGGGTCACCCATATCTCAGTTGCAGTCTCTGCTCAAGTCCCTGAGGCTTGAATGGAAAGAAGTCACAATCCTCTTCTTCTCTGGCTGCAGGAATCTTCAGGAGAATTCCAGGCAGTCCTTTCTTTCTCCTCTGCAACAAGCACCACGCAGTCAGTCCACTGGGCAACCAGCTCTTAATCCCACAAGAGAAAACTCCACTGCAAAATACTTTATAGCAGGGAGAAAACATTGCTGTGCACTCCTGGCTCAGCTCCTCTCACTCACACACTGAGCACATGGACTCTTCCCTCTCTTGCAGCTCTGTGTAGTTGCTCTTTTCAGGCATCTGACCACAGGAACCATAGAAAAAGTTGCCCAGCATGCTCAAAATGCTACCACTCCCTCTTTCCAGAAAGTTTTGGTTTCTGGGCAGCTAATTTGCCCAGCAACAGTATCACATCCTGAATAGGTCTGAAACAGCCTGTTTTGGGCATATGGGTTACACTAGTACAAATGAACAAAACTAGGAACTGGAAGAAAAAGTGACAGGGCAAAAAGTACTGGTATCTCTGGAGTAACATCTGGACTCACTGAAGTCAGCACATGTTTTGCCATTGACTTCAACAGATTGAGAGTTCATCTGCAGAACTATCCAGTTCTTTAATTGGGCACTTATTTTCATTTAACATAGTCTTGTGCTACAGAAGATCCCATCTCTTAATCTTAGAATTTACTTCTGAACTTTCTGACATAAGAAGTAGGGATTAGCTGTTTTTCTCTCTATATATACTACCAATCCTCTTTGTATGTAGGTTTCTCTCTGTCTTTGTGTTCTAGAGAGTGCATGCACACATGGAATGGCAGTAAGCAATATTGTGAATAATGACATTGGAACATATGTAATTTTGGTTATTTGTTGGTTAAACACCAGGACTGCAATTTTGTCAGCTTGTTTTTCATGTGATCAGAAATTCTTCGGACAGTACCAGCTTTATAAGCTTTTGTTTTCTGAAGCAAAAACCCAAATAAGGTCAAAGAAAAGGTTTTTTTGCAAAGGTTTTCATAAACAAAATGAAAGCTTTAGGGTTTCGTTGCACAGAGGAGATGCCAATAGCAGATCTTTGCTTTGTGGAATTATTATGCAGAAACTGAAGGTTATAGAAACAGTCACAGACATGGAACTAGAGGCACAGAACTTTGGCTCTGTGTGTTTAAAAGCTTAGGCAGTGCCACTGGCCAATACCTGTTTTAAATTTAAGGGAGTAAAGTGAATAGAGAGACATTTTTTGTATGACACAATAAACCTCCAGCATATTTGGAAAGAAGTGCTGTTTCCACCTTGCTGCTCTATATAGCAGCCTACTTGAAATGCTACGGAGGCTAACCTGGAGTATGATAGGGGTATGTATGAGCTGCTAAGACATCAGAGGCTTCTGAGCAAGTTGGGTGATGAATTCATTGTTGTCCCATATCTGTTAAAATTCTATCATGTTTTGCTTAAAGCCACAGTATAAAAGATTAGAGGCCAGATTTGGGCTTCCATTTTAAACTAGACCAAAATTACTAATAAGACAGACAAGGTGCACAATAATTTACTTTTTTCCCAAATCCTAAATTGCAAAAGACTTTTACTTTGACATTCTAGAAAAGCACTGAGAAATCTGTTTCTCTGTGGCTGTTATAAAATATAGAGGGTTTTTGTCTTGAATGATTGTTTCTTAGTATGCTTGGAGTTTATCATTTTATCTTGTTTGTATCAACAGACACTTTTAGTTTTTGAGTGACTATAATAAACATTAGGGGGTTTTAAACTTTTTGTTGTAACGTTTAAAATGTTGATTAGTATGTTCCACCATCACTCAGATTGATGAGTGCTTACTTGCAGAGATAGTGTAGAAATCAAAATCACTATCTTCATCGGGATTACCCACAAGTAAAATGCTCACCAATGTGAATAAATGTTTCAGAATCTAGACAGAATTGATAACTGTGTTTGTTGTAGAATTGACTCCTCAGAACTTCTGGAATTCTGGATGCAAACCAACTTTGAGCCCTTTTCTCATAATTTGCTCCTCATTTCTGTGGGTTAGGCTAAATATTTTGAATTAGAGTTCTAACAATTGAAGAAACGATTGCAATAAAATAGGTACATGCTAGCATTGTTTGTCAAATTTGCACTCCACTTATGGCTTACATTTTTAAATCAGGTGCGTTTAATTAGGGATGAAAAAATAAGTTTTTTTTCTTTTGTTTATAGCAGATATTGTCTTGTTCACACTGGAAAACTGCTAAGCTAGTCTTGGCCAGGGAAGGGTTAATATTACGTGCTGAAATTCTGGATAGTGATTCCCCATATAATGAAATAATGGAGAATAGAAAGGAAGACGTGACAAACTTCTTCGCACGCAATCAAGATGAAGGTATGGAGAATCCTAGAACACTGATTATATATGAAACCCCCTCTCCAGGAAGAAAAAACAAAACAACTTAAATAAAGAAAACTACCCTGGTATCTTTATTTCTACATCATGTTGTATTATTACATAGCTATAACAACAGTTTGATGTTGCAGATAGTTGTATAGTTACATATTGGTAGAAGTATCAAACAGACTATTAGAATATGTTATTAGCTGGTCATCTGTCTAGATAATGAGCTTATCAGGATAATGAATTTGGTTTTGTTGCACTTTATTTATTTATTTTTCATATAGAAGTTTTTATATACACCCTCCCTTTTGCTTTCTAATACATGAAGATGCAAACAAGTGTTATCTATCTGTACCATGGTTGTTCTCAGAAGAGCATTCAGGGTGGTATGGTGGCTATGTGGAATATATATGTCGCCTGAGATCCATGTCTGTGATCAGCCACTATGAAATCTTTGTACATTACTCCCAGTCATGCAAATGACAATTGCACTGTTTCCATAGACCACAGTTACCTTGAAAGAAGATGACTATGTAGAGAGAGGTAGTCCCTGCTATAGTTTGAGTGATTTGAAGATTAAGACTAGGACTTTGTAATTAAATTTCAATTGAGGTGCCTCTGTGGTAATATATGTGAGTTAACTAGGGTTCCTTAGCAGTTGAGCAACTGCGTGAAAGTTAAGATTCTGTCATGGATATTTTTAGTGAAGGTCAGGGACAGGTTGTAGGCAGTAAAAAAAAAAAAAAAAAAAAATCATGGAAACCTACTGACTTGTCCCTGACTTTTATTAAAAATACTCTGGGTGAAGGTGAACAAACAGAGCTGCTGGGTCTTGCAGTTGCTCTAGGCCTGTTATAATGGATGTATAGAATAATTTTTAACATGTTGGTCTTAGATTGCCCAGTTTATCAGGAATATATAGTGTTCACAGGAAACCCAAGGCAGCATCCTACTCTGATTAGCTTTTGTAGTGTAGACATAACCTAAGTTGACTTTATTAAGTAAACATAATAAAGTCTATTTAAAGCTGACTTTAAGTAGACCTTATTAAGTCGACTTAGTGAGGCCACATTGCATTACATTGACTTTATAAAGTCGACTTGTGCCAGGGAAACCATTTAAAGTTGACTTAATAAAGTCAACTTTAAATAGGTCCCCTGGCTTAAGTCGACTTTATAAAATCAACTTAAATGGTCCCACTGCACTAAGTCAACTTTATTAAGTCAAATTTGATGGACACATTGTGTTAAGTTGACTTAATAATGTTGACTTAACTCTTAAAGTGGACTTTAAAGTCAGGACTTAAAGAACTTCAAATGTGGCCAGGGCTTTGCTCAAGTTGACTTAACCCTCCTTAAGTTCACTTAAGTCCATAGTATAGACATACCCATAATGAGGAGATGTTTCCATCTTGGGTTCTGAAATGGATAGTACTTTGAATTTTTTTTTTTTTATGCAAGTTATCACTTATCTCTTGTTTGAGATAGATTCTACCATCTCTCTGTCATTCAGATACTATTCTCTTTTCAGCAGTGAGGTAGCTCAGAAATTATACTAGCTGACTTTAAGTAAACAAGATAAAGAGCTAAGAATCATCTGTGTATTGTTGTATGCAGTGTTCTTGTAGCTGGGTCGGTTCTGGGATATTAGAGAGAAAAGATGGGTGAGGTTATATCTTTTTTTAGGTGAGCTTTTCCTCTGTTGATGAGAGAGACAAACTTTCAAGCTATAAAGAGCTCTTCTTCAAGTCTAGGAAAGTCAATGAGGGTGTCACAGCTAAGTACAAGATCAAACAGATATTTCAGCATAAGTAGTTAGCTCCTGTTCTTAGGGACAATTCAAAGTGAAGTGGCCAATTAAAACCCACTGTAGTGTTAGAACAAAAAAGGGGGTTAGGGAGTTGTGGAATTTTGTAATAAGCAATAATTTCAGCATCTTTATTAAGGCTATGATTTTTAGAGTGTAGCAAAGTTATAAATTTAAGCTTCCAGGCTGGTTGGAAAGTGTTCTGCAAGTTTCCCTTGAGGATGAAGACTGATAGCTCAGATATAGAGTGTATATATGATTTATTACAACATGCTGTAGCCCACTAAACTCCCCCCACCAGTTTTTGTCCTATGACTGCAGGGCTGTTAATGGGACATTTCACCTTGACTTGTCCCTTAAAATATGTGTATGGTACTTAAACTAAACTATCTGTTTGATCTTGTGCTAGTTGTGACACTGTACTTTTCACACACCTGAAAAGGTGCTCTGTGTATCTTGAACGCTTTTCTCTTTCTCTCCCTAATGGAAATTAATCCAACAAAAGATACAAAATCACTTTGTTTGTCTACATATTACTGTCATTTATGGTCACTTTTCATGACCTTTCCTTGGGGTTCTTTATAAATGCATTCTGCTAGTTGACTGTTAACTCCCCTCCTGTGGCTTCCCAACTCTTTTTTGAGGCACATAGAGGGCACCCAAAATGAAAAGCCTCTGTTGATATGGTTCCCGGATCAGCTGTGCTTTTAAGGCTAGAAGAAGGCTGGGATTGTGTGACTGGCCAGGCATTCAATGCAGATGTGAAATCTTCTAGGGTGTTGGGATCAGAGTTATCTACTAATCATATATTTTTAGCATGCTCACAACTCATCTGAATCGTAGGAAGTACATTAATTGTAATCTGTGCCTTCAGTACTTTCACCATGCCCTAAATCTCTGTTTGTGTGACGATGACTACTGTGGAGGAAGAGGATGTAACTAGAGCCGGATCAATGGCTGAAGCCCCAGGTTAAAGGGGGTCTCAGACTCCAACTCCTATGGCCCCTGCACAATCCACCCCTCCCCAACATCCCATTCAGTCCTTCTAGCACTAGTGAGGCCTAGAAGTTGCTGCGAGGGCCCCTGCCTGCACTGGGGGGGAGGGTGCATCATTCTGGAGCCAGGAGGTGGGCTCCTTGGTGCTCTCACCCCACCCTGGGGTCAGCTAGTCGTCCCCCCCCACCCCGGTGGTGGAGCAGCCAATATGTGTTTGCTTTGCAGACAGGGACAGAATAGCCCAGCCCCTTAATCAGGTCCTGCGTGGACCTAAGTAATCTGCCTATATCCATAATGTTTCCAGCATTTAAATAAGATGTTTGTGGTGTTTGTCTTTTCTTATTAGTGTTTAGTCTCTACTCGTTATTAAATCCAAATATAATGCAAGGTAGGTAAATACTATAGAGAAATAAACAAATGCAGCTATCCACCATGCAGGTCTGTTTCTTGATCTCCTTCGGCCTGCCCAGTTCTCTTTCGTGTTTCAATGTTACTAGAGCTTCTGAATTAGCTGTTGAGTATTTGCCACGTCTTGTTCTTTTTGGAGCTGGACAGACAAACATAGAAATACCATACATTTGAGTGCAGAACCTTACTTCTCTGGAAAACAAAAGGACATAATAGGTTTAGTGGGAAAACTGGAATATATGGCTTAATCAGTTTGCTACTTATTTTTACTTGGCAGAAAAGAAAAAAGAGAAGAGAAGAGATGTGGGATTTGAATGGGATTTGAGCCAATCATCTTTGTTGGTGGAGCATTTGAAGAGTAGCCAAGAAATCTCCCCCCCTTCCCATTAAATTTTCAGTATTTTTTTCTCGAAGTAAGAGAAATTTGCAGTTTAGTGGTATGAAGTGCAGTAACCTCCCATCTAATAGTTATTACTGCTGTTGGCTACTACTAAAGAGACAGAAGAAGAGGTTTTCAAAATCATATGACAACTTCTCTTTTCAGTTATGTTTTTGTACCTGGTGAGTAAAATCGACTTGCACTCATATAACTGGAAAAAGAGTTCACATTTATTTTTTTATAGTGCTGCTAACAATTTACCTGTGAAAATATTGAGAGGGGACAATGTTTTCTTTCTCTTGCTGGATCTCAGCTTGACACATTCTGATAAAGTTTTATGGAATTTTGTTTCACTGTGGAAAAGCACTCTGTGCTTTTTTTTTGAGCTCCAAGAGCCAAAAATAACAATATAGCTAGCATTCAGATTTCTAAGTCTCATTCACTGGTGCCTTGCTGATGTGCATCCCTTAACTTTAATGGGTATATTTTATTCTGGTAGAAAGGCAAATTAAAATATTATGGTTGACCACTACTACTTTATCTCTGAATAATTTTTTCTCTTAAGTTTTGTTACCATAACAGTTGTTTCATTAAAAATTAAAGTGCTAGTTCAATATTCTTAACTTATGATACTGATGTAGTATTTTTTCTTCCTTTTAACAGCATAGCACTTGTTTCAAAACTCTGATCATAAAACGCATATACATCTTTGTCTCTCCCAAAGCATGCTTTCAAAGTGAAAGGCACATCAGGGGTCACCAAAATATTAATGTAACACAGCAGTGTCCCTAGGGAAGAAGGGTGTATCATTTGAAGAGTCCAAACTTAGGATGGATGGGTAAATAAATAAATAAATAATGGGAGTTCTTGAATGTATATAAAGTGAAAATCTAAATAACCACTCGTGCAATTCTTATAAAGAGATAATTAAGCTTTACACTGAATCCATGAAGTCTAAGGGTGGGAGTATCATACATATGTCGTTTTATATACTAGGGTTAGTATTACATACTGGTGCATTACAAAATTCAAAGCAATTATACCTTTTAGTACTATAATGTTTCTATTTGATTGTGAAGGGTATAATTTCAGAATAAAATGTAAAAGTATTCCAGGTGCTCCTACCAAAGAAGGAAGCAAGGAGTCCTGTGTCACTTAAAGACTAACAGATGTATTTATCATATGAGCTTTCATGGGAGAAAATCACACTCCATCAGATGCTCTGAAGATGGGGGTTCTGACAGAATGGCATGAAAATAAGTGCAAGGGAGTGTAAGACATGGTGTCAAGTCATACAGTAACAGCACATCAGAGCAGTTGTTAGAATTCAAACACTGGGAAACAGCACATAGAGGAGGTTGAAGTTAAATGCCCTGTTGTAATGGGAAAAGAAGCCACAGTCACGATGTAATCCTTCTTTCACACAATCAAATCTGCTTATCAATTCTAATTCAGCTGTTTCTCTTTGAAGTCTTGATGTCCCATTGACTTTATAGTTCCATTGTGTAAGATCCCCGATCTTCAAAGTGTCTGATGAAGTAGGATTTTCTCCCACAAAAGCTCATGTGGTAAATAAATCTGGTAGTCTTTAAATGCCACAGGACTCCTTTTTTTCCTCCTGAATTCTTGTATTTCATTGTCCAAAAATGCTGAGCTAGCATTATAAAACCAAGACATTTAATGTTTCATTTTCAAAATATTTTTGTATCATAGTCCCAGTTTCTTTTATTAGTAGTAAAAGAAACAATTCTGTTCTTTATACTTACAACATTAAATCATTTAAAATATTCTTAATTTGTATGCCTGTGTTCAGAAGTAATGAAGATGCCTGACTCCATTTTTCTAAAAACATTATTCTGAATATAACTGATCATTAAAAATACTGATAGGAAGCTTAAAATTTTAATGTCCTTTACAGGTGTCTATGTATAAATAGATGATACTAAATGCTATCCATAGATGACAATCTCTCTCGCAAAGAGAAAGAGACAGCATGCATATAAAAATGATGAGGAGATGAGGGACATTTATAGAAATAAGACATTTGTTACTTAGGGGTCCTATAAAAATATTTTCTTAAACTCAGGTGCCAAAAAATGTTGTTTTATAGTATATTGTAGACATCACACAAATATAATCTTTGAGGATGTGGTAAAACATTAGCTATTATACATACAGTGTATACAATTTCCTTTTGGAAGATGAAAATATATTTCTAACACATCTTTTCTCCTACCCAGTTACAGCCCTGTAAAGTGTCTATTTTAAACAGTGTGCTAATTTTTATGGTGAGGAAACCAGAAATGTCCCTATGATTCTGGTTACAGGCTTATTATTTTTCAGCCTTTAATTGGTCATGTGTAGATGGCAGCATTTACCTACTGTACTTTCTCATAAAGTGGCTTCAGGTGAGTAGGAATGACAGTTAACAATGTAGAAATAAAATCATGTTCCAAATATAGGAATACAGGGAAACACTCATTTGGGTCAAACCCTGTTCAAGTTAAGGGAGTTACTCATCTGAGTAGGGTGAGCAGGATTTGGGCCTTGGACAGGGGGAAAAGATCATTACAGTTACGTTAAGTTCTCTTCCCATTGCCAGTCATCAAGACCTCTGTTTCAGGGGATTTTTTTCCTACATCAAATAATCTTAAAATGTTAAACCACCTTCTAGTGTTTCAGCTGTTTAGGCTGAAAAAGGGGAATGATGAGCATTCTTGTCACCTGATAATCTTTGTTTGAGAACCTGCCTTTTGGCCATTGCATCCTTAGTTCAAATCTTGCACTCTGTTGATTGATGCTCCTCAGAGATCAGATTACTATGCTTTTTGTATTCCAAGCACTACTGCAGATTTTTGTATAAAATTATAAGTTATTTAAATTGGAACTCACCTAACTGTTCTTTTATTGCTGAGTTTTCTTGTTTGGAGTAAATTATTTCCCAAGACCCTTAATAAATTTAAATTGAATATTGTAAATTTGAAGTAATTCCAAGAATTCTTAGAGGTATTTATGTAGATTGGTTTTCAGTAAATGAAATCATAACGTTTTGGAGTCTTAAAGTGCTGACACATTGCAGAGAGAAGGCAAGGAACACCAGGCAATCATGGGTTAGCTGAGGTATTTATTAGCTAGCTTTTTGGACAAATACAGACAAATTCTTTGGAGAAATAAACAGTGCATAACAAAGTAAATGAATAGCTACAAAACTGCATATGTTCCCAAAGAATGCAAACCTTAGTTTTCAACAAACTTACTTCTAACGAAAAAAGTCAAATAGGCATGCCCAAAATTTGGCCCAGTTTTTCTTTATAACTCTGCAATATGCATATAATTAGTTGTTTTTTTAAAAAAAGTCTTTTAGCCTTACAGCTCAGAACTGAGAAACAACAAAATGAGTACGGTTTTTGCAAGTGAAAAACTAAAACAGTTTGGCAGTTCCTTGGAAGGTTTGATAGGGTTGGATGACTCCATTTTACTGCCTACATTAGCCAGTGGATTAAAGGCCCAATTGGACTCAACATTTAATGCAAATAGCAAAATGTGTTTGGGGTGTGTGTTGTCTAGAAGCACTATTTAAGAGTTTCTGTAAAGACCTTTTAATAGTCTGACAGTCTTTTTTTATAATTCTGTTTATGTAAAAATAATCTGCACACTTATTTTTTAAGCTTGGCAATTTAAACAAAATAAAATACAATCAGTCTCTGTCCTGAAAAGTCTGCAGTGTAAACAAGGCACAAAGAGTAGGCAGAATGTTCTAGGGAGAGTAGTACAAGAAATCACTAAGATTTCTTTTATATTTTTTTATTTTTGAGTCACATTTCTGGTTATAGTATTAAATCTATAATGAAAGGAGAACAAAACCCCCACAATGTTTACACACAAATGAAATAATAGTATAAAGAACCTAGTACTGTAAGATTCTTTAAGAGGGCATTGGCTTTGCAGGTTCTGTTGCTATAAAGATTGCCTGTGAAGCATTACAAAGTAATAAAAGCCAAATACTTCTGTTTGCAATTGTGGTGGTGAAGTGCTCAGCATCAGGAAGAATAAATCAAATGCAGATGTTTTTTGTATGAGGACTTGACTTTTATTAGTGATATAATGCTCAAGGTGATGTTGACAGTGAAATAGTGATAAATAGAAGCTTGCATTAAATACAAACGGTGACCAGTTTGTGACATTCAGTTTTGTGACATACGCGGGTACAATCTGGATTCTTGTACAGTTATGTCACATCAATTCTCAAACTGGGGCACCTTTTACATTGCTTTGCTATGAGAACAGCCGCTCCTGGCTTGTTCACATGTAGCCCAAGCATGCAGAATCACTCTCAGTTAAATGATGAGTGCTTCTGGCCAGCTACTCCTTAATTATATAGCAGAGTTCCAACATCAAATTCCCAGTCCCAGACTTGTCCCCAACAATGTACATCTTGTACTGTGGCACTTAAAGACTAACAGATTTATTTTCGCATGAGCTTTCGTGGGAGAAAATCCCACTTTGTCAGATGCTTCAAAGATGGGTGAACTTACAGAATTGAATGAAAATAAATGCAAGGGAATGTAAAACATAGGATCAGGTCATACAGTAACAACAAATCAGAGCAGTTCTTTACGTTCAAACCCTGGGAAGGCTGAAGTCAAATTAGCTTTTGTAATGGGAAAAGAACCCATAGTCTCGATTCAATCCTGCTTTCACACAATTTATTTTGCATATTAATTCCAGTTCAGCTGTTTCTCTTTGAAGTCTTGATGTCCCAGTCACATCTCAGGGATCAGAGCACATGCTATTATATCTCAGGGTTTGGCTGTAGACAATGGATTGTGTGGTATGTTTTAGGATGGAAGCTCAAGGGACGTAGGTAACTATATCGGTCAGTAGGTTTTCGGTACAGCGTGATGCTGATGTGTCTTTCCCTGATTTGTACTGTAGTGTCGAGAAAGTGGATCTCCTGTGTGGAGCATTCTAGGCTCAATTTGATTGTGGAGTGGAAATTGTTGAAATGTCTGTGAAAATCTTTAAGAGCATCCCTGCCATGGGCCCAGATGATGAAGATGTCATCAATGTAGCATAGGTAAAGATGAGGTGTTGTGGGATGAGACTTGAGGAAATGTTGTTCTAAGTCACCCATGAAGATGTTGGCATATTGTGGGGCCATGCGGGTGCCCATAGCAGTGCCACTGACTTGGAGGTATAAGTTATCCTCAAATCTGAAGTGGCTGTGGATAAGCACAAAGTCACAAAGTTCAGTCACAAGCTGTTCTGTGGCATCATCTGGAATGGTTCTTCTAATAGCTTGTAATCCATCCTTGTGTGGGATGTTGCTGTAAAGAGCTTCTACATCCATACAGGCCAGAATGGTGTTTTCTGGAAGCTCACCAGTGGACTGTATTTTCCTCAGGAAGTCTGTCGTATCTCGAAGATAGCTAGAGATGTTGATAACATGGGGTCTGAGGAGGGAGTCCACATAGCCAGATAGGCCGGCAGTAAGAGTGTCAGTGCCTGAGATGATGGGGCTTCCAGGGTTTCCTTTTTTATGGATTTTAGGTAGCAGATAGAACATCCCTGGCTGGGGTTTTGGTGGTCTTTCTGTCTTTATATGTTCCTGTGCTGTCTTAGGGAGTTTCTTGAATAAGCGTTGTAATTCTTTTTGGTATTCTTCAGTGGGGTCAGAGGAAAGTGGTTTGTAGAATGTAGTGTTGGAGAGTTGTTTATAAGCCTTCTGATCATAATCCAATTTATTCATGATGACAGCTGTGGTGGTGGAGCTAGGCGGGTACCCTGAAGTCATCTACTACAGGAGAGGCCCAAGAAAGAAAACAGAACACCACTAGTCACCATGTACAACCCTCAGGTCAGACCTCTGCAACTGATCATTAAGGACCTACAGCCTATTTTAAAAGATGATCCCTCTCTCTCTCAAGCGTTAGGAGACAGACTCCTCCTTGCTTATAGGCAGGCCCCTAATCTTAAACAGATTCTCACCAGCAACTACAGATCTAACAACAGAAACACTGAAGCAGGCACACACCCCTGCAACAAACCATGCTGCCAAGTCTGCCCACATATCTGCACAACAGATACCATCATAGGTCCTAATCAAGCCTGCTACTCCGTCCAAGGCTCATTTACCTGCTCATCTACTTATGTGATCTATGCCATCATGTACCAGAAATGCCCCAACACCTTATACATTGGACAAACAGGACAATCCCTGTGCAAAAGAATAAATGAACATAGAACTGATATCAGAAATCACAAAACAAAAAAATCCATTTGCTGAGCACTTCCATCTTTCTAATCACTTGATAAATGATTTGTTAACAACCGTTGTCAGAGATGTGACTGGGACATCAAGACTTCAAAAAGAAACAGCTGAACTGGAATTAATATGCAAATTAAATTGCGTGAAAGCAGGATTGAATCGAGACTATGGGTTCTTTTCCCATTACAAAAGCTAATTTGACTTCAGCCTTCCCAGGGTTTGAACGTAAAGAACTGCTCTGATTTGTTGTTACTGTATGACCTGATCCTATGTTTTACATTCCCTTGCATTTATTTTCATTCAATTCTGTAAGTTCACCCATCTTTGAAGCATCTGACAAAGTGGGATTTTCTCCCACGAAAGCTCATGCGAAAATAAATCTGTTAGTCTTTAAGTGCCACACGACTCCTTGTTTTTGTTTGTTTGTTTGTTTGTTTGTTTTCTGGACTAGCCTACCATGGCTACCCCTTTGGAAACTGGCAACATCTTGTACTGCCCAGCTCTTTCTTCCTTGGCAATACAAACTCTTAGAAAGTCCATCATTTGAGTAACAGAAAACGGTATGCACAAAGCCTGTTATTTCAAATGGACTTCCAGACACTTCAATCCAAAACCATACTGCTTTAGATAAAACATGTTTATTAACTACAGAAAGATTTTAATGATTACAAGTAGTGAGGCATAAAAATCAGAATTGGTGACAATGAAATAAAAGCTAAAATGTGTAAAATAGTACCAATCTTAATAAGCTAAGCAAATTCAAAGTAAAGATTTACTTACCATATGCTTTTACTGTTTGAAGCCCTTCAATCAGGACCACTCCCCGAGTTCACTGATGCTTCCTTTCCCTATCCACTGTTGTTGGTGTCATGAATAGAAACAAGGGGAGTGAGGTGTTTTGTCACTTCTGTTCTTCCTTCTTACAATACTTCTCTTCTTTGAGAATAATCTCCAGTTGTTCTGCAAGTGACAGCAGGTCTGTTTCCTAAGATGAAAATTTCTTTCTCACAGCCTTCTTTCTGCCGAAGAATGGTGCTCAAGCTAGTAATAGTCCACTTGTTTATGTTGATGCTAGGCTGAGGTGCTTGCTAACATTTTTGTCTCTGAAAAACTGTAAGGTTTTCTATTTTTTTATTTTTCCCAGTGTTAAGTTTTCTCTACTCTGGCATTTGATGAAGTGGTACTTTGCTCACAAATGCTAATGTAAAAAATGAAATTGTTAGCCTTTCAAAGTGCCACAAGACTCCTTTTTAGATTTGGGCTGCTTTTCTAAAATTGGAGCATGTCTCAGCAATATCATATAGTAAAATTTTATAACTTTACATATAATGTTGCAACATAAATTTTACCAGGAGAGTAATGTTCAGTAGGTTGAGTTTTCAAATGATAATTCACAAGGCCTACTTCATACAAAATTTATCATTGTTTTATAAAACATAAAGGTACAGTCTGTTTCATCAACTATTGAGAAGGAATGCAGATGTGTCTCTCCAGTATCTTCAGAAAAGTGTTATATAGCAAAAAAAAAAAAAAAAAAAAAAAGTGTAATGGTCTGATTAAACTGTGCTTATGTTCCAGCCTCAGACAGTGCTCTTATTCTACTGTCTCACTGTTGGTATCAAGTCATCGATGGAGCTATTTTCTTAAGTCTCTAAGAGTTCTTATTTAAAATCTCACCCAGGTGTCAGATGGTTTGAAACCGTGTGCTGAGAGCTAGGCTCTTTCTTTTTCCAGAGATGATAAATGGAGAGTCTGCAGAAAGGCAGATTAAGGACACATTACACAGCTAAGCACTTTTGTATTTCAGATGCATATATTGGCTAATCAGTTGAAAAATTAAGAAGGTTCTAATGCATTGAACACAAATACCATGGTGCTACTGCATGCAGAATGTTGACAGCAACATTGTTTATGCTGATTCAGAAAGTATTTGGAAAAACACGAAGAAGGACAATAAAAATTATACAAAGACTGGAGGTAGACAGTAAGCCATATAGACAGAGCCTGTAGGAAGTGGATTTCATGGTCTAGAATAATGGGTTTCAACCTGTGATCTGTAGAGCCCTGGGGTCCTCAGGCTATGTCTAAGATTTCCAAAGGGATCTGCACCTCCATTTCCAAAGGGGTCCCTACCTCTAGCTGCAGAGTATGGCCAGCAGGGAGAAGGAGCTGCTGTGAACATGCTCCCTGGCTGGGAAGTGGGGTCAGCAGGGGACGGCAGCCCTGCACAGGAGTGGGGCCAGCAAGGAAAAAAAGCCTCTGTCTCCTGTCTCCTGCTGGCCCTACCCCAAATACCTGCTGAGGGATGTGGTAGATGGGGCTATTATGTGAGCCAGCAAAAGTTGCCAACCTCTGCATTGTCAGATTGGACAAGTCAGGTAATGTTTTCCTCTTCTTCTGTCTATCGATGCAACGGGACCCTCAACAGATTCTGTATTGGATAAGAATAGCACAGCTGGATGGAGAGTCCATCCAAGAAGGTAGTATCTTTCATAACAAGTAAATTGTAAAGAATATCATACATGCACAATATGGCTATGATAGTTCAAGCCCATTAGTAATTATGCAACTTCATTTGAACAAGTTGCAAATGATGGAACAGCTCTAATGAAGCTTGGAAACAAATGGATTAAATTAACAAATGAAGTTAATACTTGTAAGGGTATATATTTGTGCTGTAAAGTCTTCACATGATAAGAACATAAAATATGCAAATTGTACAGCTGAAAAAAAATCTGTACAATGCTAGACATAGCTTCCCATGTTCATGTTATAACCACAAGTGTTATCAAGATATTTAACTTCATTTATCAACTCTAAAATATTTTCAACAAGCGGGGACACAGGAGTGGAACAGCTATGCTTGCATAGATGATTTCTATTCAACAGCAAAGGCTTCCTGGTTATGTGGCCGAGATAAAATTCATAAAGAAACAGTTTTCATCACATTTTTCTAGAGAATAAATGTACAGGACCTGTAAAGCATGTTGATTATATTCTACCGTCTCAGCACCCAGTTTCAGCCATCTGACACCTGGGTGAGATTTTAAATAAGACCTCTTAGAGACTTAAGAAAATAGTTCCATCAATGTGCTTAGGTAAAATAAAAGAATATTTTGTGCACACCAGAAAAAATATAATAGTTACAGTTGGGTCACCATTTTCTTCAGTCATATATTAAAGAAGCAAGATTTTATCATAACCATTGTGCATGCTTACAAAATTCAGAAAGATTTAATAAAAGTAAAACAAATCTTTTGTGATGACACTTCGTTCTATACTGTACATAATGACAAAGTTAATGGACCAAATTCTCTGTTGGTAACTATACTGAAGTCAGTGGTTTGATTTACACTGGTGTCTCTTTACCTTTCCAGGTTACTGTACCCCTTTCAAGAGTCTGATTTTTCTTGAGTACCACTAAATTTACCTCACTTAAAAAGTACTCTCTTACAAAATCAGACATAAAAATACAAAATCATCACAGTGCACGCTTACTGAAAAATTGCTTATTTTCTCATTTTTACCATATAAGAGTAAAATTAATCAATTGGAATATAAATACTGTACTTGCAGTTCTATAGCATATAGAGGCATCTAAGCAACTTATTGTCTGTATGAAATTTTAGTTTCTTCTGACTTGGCTAGTGCTTTTCATGTATGCATACCCCTAATTTAGAAGCACAGAGTTAGATTAGCAGAAATGTTAGTCCAATCTAACTAAACATTTCAATACCAGCAGTAAACCTAGGCTGGGGGAAAATGATTATCCGAAAGTTTGGTTTGTTTTCTGGGGTAACTATATTACTTGCTATAGAAGTGATTATGACTTGAATCCATATTGTAACCTCATTTATAATTAGCAGTATGTGGAAATGTACCAGAAGACTAAAGATTGCTCACTAAACTTCAGATAGGCTATGTCCACACATACATCATTATTTCGAAATAACCCATTTCAAAATGACTTATTTTGAAATAAAGTCCTTATTTCAAAATAAGCTAATTCAAATTAACAGTTCGTTAATTCGAATTAAGGGAAAGCTTGCTTTTGAAATAGCCGTTGTTTCAAAATGGTTATTTCAAAACAAGGCCGTTCGGACATGTTGTTTTGAAACAGTGATGTTGTTTCGAAACAATGTGTCCAAATGCTGTTGTTTCGAAACAACTGGTTCGAAACAATGGCTATTCTGATTAGATGCGAGGTTTAACGGTTTCAAAATAATGGCCGTTATTTCAAAACAACGGGTCCCGTCGTTTCAAAATAACAGTGCATTGTGTGGACATGCTGCTTCTTATTTTGAAACAACCTCTGTTGTTTCAAAATAAGAAGCCTGTGTGTACATGCCCATAGTCAGTATGATAATCCATTATGAATAATAACACTTTGTTAGAATACAAAATAGAATGTACTATAGCAAATAGGGCCTAATTCTCTGTTAACATGAACTTTCCACCGCTCCAGTGAGATAAGTGAAGCTGGATATTATATAAAATAGCACTAAATGTGAGCTGGGTTCTGTAATAATTGTATTCTTTTGGCAGTGCATTAGCACTGGTATGGCTGAATATTTTGCAAATTTAAAGGAGTGTAAGTAATGGCAATTAGAGTTTGAAGATTCTCAAATATATAAACTTAGACATTACTGAAACCATAATACAACTTTAAGGCAAATTTATAAACTAAAGTTACCTTAAAGTTGTATTATGGCTTTAGTAACTTCTAAGTTTGTATAAGTAAATACTGTTTCAAAGCAATAATATTTTCTAAGTACTTGTCCGTGCAATGCAATTACAGGGAACTCACTGTTAAGGAATTTAGTGGAGAACAGAAGGTTCCTTGCTAAGAATGTGCAACTCTGAGGTTGTGTGTCCAAGAATGCCATTGGGGATTGCACTGGCTGTGGGGGATACTATTAGATTTGAGCTGCAGGAACAAACTAAAAAAGGTCAGGCCAGTTTAACCACAATAGATAATATGCAACATATGTTTCCTAATTTTAAGAGAGATTTTTTTCTTTAGTTCTCATACAATGTTTTCTGCCAGCGATTTTTAGAAGTGCAGGCGAAAATCTGTCCAGAATTAAAAGAAGGATGCTTTCATGCATGTAATCTAGTAGATTAGATCATATTTTTGACTGTGGGTAACTGAGAGTGAAGATGATATTAGTTAATTTCCATGTACCTTTCTATCATTTATTTACCACCTGCCAAATGCTGTGCAAAGTAGGAAAGAAGGATAAACTGAAGCAGGTGCTTCATCCAACTAGCCTTGGGGGGAGGTACCCTTTTGTTCATGCCTTTCTTCCCCTCCTTATCCCTGAACTTGTTAGTGGTATTCTATGATATGTTCATTTTCACTGACCATGAAACTTCAATCTTACCCAGAACTTGCTTGAGGTTCTGAGTGGCCTCAGAGTAAATCTCCCATAGGAATCTCTCTGTGAATCCTTTCACTGAGGATAAAAGCAACAAAGAAAAAATTATTAGACATACCTCGGGATATTATTTTAACATAGGGCTCAGTTGTGGTTTAGCTACCACTTTCTGTATTGGACATTGAATTGTTGTGCTACCACAAGAGCCAGCGGGGAAACATTGTGACTGCCTTGTGATTTCCTCGTGCTGCAGAATATTCTGCATTGGTCCTGTACATAGTGTGTGCCCCTGGCTTGCTGGTCTGGCATACTGTGCATAGCTATAGCCAAGGTTCCTCTGCTCACCCACATGCACAGGAGGGAAAACAGTGACTCTGTGGGGGCTGCTGTCTCCACTGCCACGCCTACGTGTGACATGAACAACCAACAGAGAAAATAATTAAGGGAGAGATTGACACTTTTTTACTCCCTTGTGTGGGTGGGCAGGCAGGCAGACCAGAGATCTGACCCATAATGTTGTCTGCTTGTTTTGTTGCCACAGCAGTAACTTAACATTATTTCCAAAGCTGTACTGATGTCACTTTTAGTTCTGTCTAGTTCTAAGTTAAACTTCTGAATTATTGGTAGACAAAATCAGCAAGATTAATATCAGATTTATTTACAAAATAACTGATAATGTTTGCTATAAGTCAGTTGACAAAACTGATATGGGAAAACTGTTTTTAACCTTTTAATAGGTTATAGTGAAATGTGAAAACATACTTTAGTTCTAATATTAACTACCCAGAAAATATATACACCACTTCCTCCAATTCCTCATTTCTGTGTAATAATGTTGAAAGAATCTGTGTGAAACAAAAACCAAGAAGTTAATTAACTTTGATCATTCTAAAGTAGCTACTTGAATCCTTTTCCTGCATCGGAGAAATCTTAATCTAAAGCCACGTAGCTTTATTTGTGTCCAGTTTCCAAAGTCCTGTGGAATCTGTAAGTCTGCCATATTTTTAAAATAGTAGCAATTGGGATTAAAATATGGGGGAATGCACTGGAACGCCGTTCTGGGGCCCATTATTTTTAGGTGCCAGCATTCTGGGTCCCCTAAAATAAAATAATGGGGTAGAACGCAGCTTTCCAGTGCATTCCACCTTACTATTCCTGCAGCAGTTTTTAAAAGCTCCCAGCCTAGGGGAAGCTCCCTGATGACTGGAAGACACAGTCTTCTGGCTGGTTGGGAGCTTCCCCCTAGTCTGGGAGTTTTTAAAACTCCCACCCTGAGCATGCTTGGGGGACAGGAGCCCAGCCTATGGTGTGGACACTCTGCTCCACTCTGGTGACCAGGTAAGAGGGCCTGGGGGTAGGTCTGGGTTGGACCTGGTGGAGGAGCGGGAGGCAGGAATGCAGCAGCCACCTATGGCCAGGGCTGGAGTCGGGAGCACAGTACCGAGGCTGCTTTGGGTCCGCAGACAGTGGGGAGGCAAGGTTGGCTGGGGCTGGGACTGGGGCTGGGGCCAGGGCTTGCACTAGCATGGGGAGCGGCAGGGTGGACTCGCTCCTGTTGGGCCAGCCCCAGTCAGGGTCCCAAAGCTCCCCATAGCTGCAGAGGGACACTGGCCAGGTGAGCGGCACAGTGTTCACGTCACAAATAGCCCCAGTCTCTGTGTCCTCAGCCACCAACTCCTCTGCTCCAAACCTTCTCTGCCCCAGATTCCCACCTTCTCCCCACCTCCTGCCACTGCCTACCCCTTCTTTGCCCCATCTCCTTCCCATGCCCTCTTTCATCACCCTGATACCTCCTGCCCTCCCCTTCACTGCCCCCATCTGCTTCCTCTGCCCCCAGCCATCCCTTTAACACCCCCACCTCCTGCCCCTGCTCCATTCCTCCTCAGCCCTCCCTCCACATCCCATGTTCTCATCCTACCTGGTCTAGGGCCTGCACATGCATGAAGGGGCCCTGCACAATACAGGAAGGAGGCCCATAGATTAGGAGGGTTTAGGGACCCATGGAATTATACTTTTATCACTGGTAACAATGTTATGGTTTGCAATGAATTTTAACAAAATTCTAATGGGCTATACTAATTATTAGAACCAAAAAAAAAAAAAGCAGAGAAGAAATATTTTTATTTAAATGAAATAGTTGGTTCCATTGGAAGCCAAATGTCATACAAAGGCTGATCTAGCTATAATAGTAAATAATCACCTAAATCCATTTCAGATCAAGAGGCAAATCCCACAGAGATCTTCTTGGATTTTGTTGTTCCTTTGTTTCTTTAAAAGGGGTCTAACAAAGACCCTTCGCCCATTTCTCCATGTTATTCATGGATTAAACATTTCTTTGAAGTTGTGGACTTCAGTGGTGTAGAATTATAAGTAAAATAACAAATGAAATGGTTTTTCTTCTACACTGAAGCCTTGATCTCTCAAATCAGAACATAAAGAATGCTATGGAAATTTGGATTAGCAGTGGTGTGAGCCTCACAGTGCTATGTAGGTGGTTGCTTAAAGAAAGGATTTCTACATTGAACTTACTTTGCTAACTGGCACTTTGTTTAAAAGTTTCTTGATTCTAAAGATTCCTTTAATTTGTATAGAGTAACTGAAACACTGACGACACTGTCTCTGCCATTTAGGACACATTCAATTAAAGCACAGAAATTGTAGGAAATTGATTTTATTTAATTATGCAGTTTCATTCGCATGTAAGTGCAGGTTAGAATATGGTAGCCCTGTAAAAGAATTACTGTTATACTTTCTGAGCACTCTGCTTGGAGAGTCACCAGGGACATGTAACCTTAAAAAGAGATGGGAGTTCTTCCAGTTCTATTTAAAAAAAAATAAAGAAATCCTACCATCATCGTACAAGAAACTGTTAGTCAAATAATACCCCTTCATGTAGACTGTGCTCCACCTGCTGTTTTGTTTCAATTTATATGCAAAAGTAAGAAAGGCACCTATTAATTGCTCTTATTAAAAATTCAGATGATCATTATGGTTTCTTATGACCTTAAAATCCATGAATCTGTAACATTACAAAAACAAAAATATATGACATTAGATCATAAAAATACACTTTTAATTTACCATTAAGCCTGTCAAACTCTTCCCCTGCATGCCCTGGATGTTGCAAAAGGCTTTGCTAGAATTTAACACTTCAGTGTAATTCAGTATGGTCTAATTGTATTGTCTGCATAGGGCAGATCTTGAGCTAGTGAGTGTATGTGAGATAAATCCAGTTTGGATGTATATCAGGAGATTAATGACAGAGAGAGATTGTTTTTCACTGCATCAAAGTAGAATGTATAATACATATTATTCTGTAATATCTTTAATGTTGGAATTATTGTATGATGGGAGACAGTAGCAGCAAAGAAAAGAATGCCCAGTATGTGGCAGCACAAAGAGGATTGGGAAACATGCAGATGGGTTGTGAAAGAGGTCCTGCATATTTTAACCACTGTTACTGCTTCTGGGAGGTAGGTTTCTATTAACATACACTGTTATTAAAGATGGGAGGAGGTAGCTTTCAAATCCCCACAGATAGTTAATCCCTTCTTGCAAAATACATAAAATACTGAGGTTTCTCTTTCTTTTATATTGCCTCTTTCTTAATTTGTAGACAGATTATCAGGATTTTCCCCTCTCTTTTTATGTTAAAAAGAAGATTTGGCATTTATTAAGACAATTAAGATTTATTTTCCCTTTGGAAATTATTATGACCTCATAAAATTAAGATAACTCACTGTTATCCCACCTTTAACTGCTCACTTGTCTCATCTTTGCATTGCTGTTTAGAAAGGAAAATGTATTCAACTTTTGCAGTCCTCTCAGGGGCTTGTCGACACTGGGGATGGGACTGTAAATTGATTTTAGGCTGTTGAATTACAGAAGACGAAGGTGAGTGATCACAGCAAATTGCTTGCTTGGGTCTTGTGTTCCTGCTGCTCACGTTACTTCCTGAAAGGCATTACACTGTGAGTGTTAAGCACAGGAGTTTTGTGGGGAGGCAGTTATGCTCTGTTCACCTCCTTCCCTTCCCTCTTCTTTAAAGGAGAAAAAAGAGGAAGAATTTTCTTTGGTGTTTCTCTGCTGCAGACAGAACAGAGAGGCACAGTACTGCATGCAGAGAAAGGAATTAATTGAAAACTTTCTAGGGTTGCGGGCATGGGAGGAGTTATGTTGCTATGGTGCAACACATACTGGAGAAAATAGAAAAGCTGCACTCTGGCTAAGTGGATCAAATTAGAATTAGAGATTTCACTATCATTGCTATGCCATTTGCAGGTGTGGTGGTAGCAAATTAAATTTCAACTCCATTTTTTTCAAATCTTTTGCTCTGACAGTGGAAACACAGACTGCAGAAGGTCGAGGTAAGCAGAACTATGTCAAGGTTCACTGTTGGTGTATACCAGAGCTCAGATAAATCTCCTCTTGGTATCAACAACAGGAGAAATACCTGAGTAGCTACTGTAGGATTTAACCCTAAATTTCTGTTTCAGTCTAAAAGAAAAAAACACCACAAGAGAGAAAACATTTCTTCTACAAACTAAAATCCTGATTACTTGTATGGAATTTAATGTGATATGAAGATTGTAGTTATAAAACATTTCAGAAATAATGATTAAGATCCTTTTACATATACATTATGGCGCTTCTGCCTTGGGCAGAAGGAAAGGGATGGAAAATCAGAAGGAGAGCAGAGAGAGAGCCTGTCTGAAATGGGGGAGAGGGCAACAACTATGCCAGGTAGGCACTTCCAGACTGTAATCAAGTCACTCCTTAATCATCTCTCTATGAAACTAAATGCACTGAACCCCTGGAATATATCACACTAAAGCATGTTTTGTAATCCTTCTTCAGCACATTGATAAAGATGTTAAATAGCATTGGGCCAAGAAGTGATACCTGCAGGACACTAAAAGTAACACACCCATTCAATGATGCTTATCCATTTACAATTCTGTTTTAAGACATCTCAGATAGTCAGCTTTTAAACCATTTAATACGTAAGATATAAATTTTATATCATTCTGGCTTTTAACCAAAATACCATGTGGTTTAGAATAAAATGCTTTTCTAAAGTTTGAATATTGCATCAACACTGTTATCGTTATCAACCAAACTTGTAATCACATCAAAAAAGCTTTCAAGTTAGTTTATCAGGACCTATTTTCAAAAATCCATGCTGATTTGTGTTAATTACATTACATTCTTTGTTTTGTATTAATCAAATCCCATATCAGGCTTTCTTTTATCTTGCCCAAGATCAATGCTGGTTCACAGACATAACTATCTGGGTCATCTTGTTTACTCTTTTTAAATATTGGCACAGCATATCCTTTTGTCTAATTTCTGGAACTTCCCTGGTGTTTTAGGACTTACTGAAAATCAATATTAATGATCTACTAAGTTCCCCAATTAGCTCTTTTAAAACTCTTGGCTGCAAGTTATCTGGACTTGCTGAATTTAAAAGGTCTAACTTTAGAAGCTACTATTTAATGTCTTTGTCAGTTATTATTGGAATGTATAACATCTTCACATGATATGATTATATTATTTGCTTTTTCTAAAGGGCTACAGAACAGAAATATTTATTGAATACTTCTACTTTTATTATCAACAGTTCTTCCAGTTCCATCCAATAATTGACCAATAACATTGTTCCCCCAAAAAACCCTCTTTCTTTACCTCTGCTGTTCATAAATTCTTCCTTGTGTCCTTTTGCATCCTTTTTCAATTTTCTAGAATTCCTAGCTCCAAATTTTATATTCATTATTATACATCTTTACTTTTCTCCATTTGTTATGTGTTATTCTTTTAAATACATCTACCTTCACTTCCCCGCTAAACCAGGATGATATTTTTTTCTAACCAGTGTGGCTTCCTTCCTTGATTGTGACTTTTGGGGCATCTGATCAAGCATTCTTAAACAGTTTCCAGAAATCAAACTAGATGATCACAGTGATCTCTTCTGGCCTTGGAAGTTATAAACAGAGGAGCTTCTGTCACACATTCAACAGGAGAACTAGTGTTTCTACAGAATCTCCAAAATGAAGCTTTAAATTCAGTAAATAGTGGAACAAAAAGTGTCATTAGTGTGCTTTTCAGTGAATCTCTTGGGGAACACAGGACCTGGTCCTCTGAGGCTAACTTTCTGATAAGAGTTCCAGTTTTCTTTGCAAGCATAGGTCTTTGATGTAAGTAGGAAAGTAGTTCCATCAGACAAGGTAAAAGTCACTCTCAGCTTATGGACCAAAGGAATGAACAACTTGAAATAAATGACACTTCTGACTTTCTGGAGTTAAGCTGACCAGATTCGGGTTTAATGGCCTTAAGAGCTCATTTGTGTCACAGGCTGAGGAGTTTCCTGAATGGAAAGCAGTTCTGAAAGTCCAGGAACTGGGAATGGAGGAAGTTTGGCCTGGGTGCACAGAGTCTTAAAAAGGGAAGAAAAAAAAAAAAGGAATACCTGTTTCTGCTGTGCTATTGGAGATGGGACAGATGAAACGCATTTCCATTTTGTTGATAGTGTAATATGAATGAGAAATATTGGGCCTGCTTCTTCTCCCATTGAAGTAAAAACCTCAGTGGCAAAACTTCCACAGACTTGAACAGGAGTAAAATCGTTTTTTCTCTGTTCTGACCAATGACACAAGTCATTCTTCCATTTCAAGGAAGTTGTATAAGCTTGGTGTATCATTTCCAAGTAACATGTAGATAATTAAAATAGCTCCGCTTAGTTGCAAGTTAACTATTTCTAGATGTGCCTTTCTGCAATAAGTCGTTCAGTCTTATATTTTACAAAAAACTGTTTGTTTGTTTGTTTGTTTGTTTGTTTTTTATTTCTTCTGTCATCATGGGACAATTCATTCATTCATTCATTCATTCATTCATTTTTTAAAAAATTATACTAAGAGAAATGCTTATTTTGTTAAATGAATTTGGAGCTCTTTGCCACCCCAGCTTCCCCATTTTACAATGGTGAATTGAATTTCACCCACTGTGCAGTAAAATTATATCTTCATTAAAAGCAATTGGACAATAAGTTAATGGATTTACAAACAACTCTGTTAAATCAATGGTAAGCTGAAAAATACTTCATTAGTTCTAATATGTAACCACTATAACAAAAGAAATATTATTCAATACACCACAGTAAAATCACATATATCCATTATATCCCTTCATATAGCTAAGTAATACTAATTATTTTAAAATCACAGCTAACTAAAAGATATATTAATTTTGTAATTAACAACTGCTGTATTTCAAAACACTTATTTTAGATTCTATCTAATTGCACATTTCAAAAATTTATTTAGCCTTTAGATTTTCAAAGACCCATATAAAATATGTACACTCTTTTCTGATTGCTGCTCAGGATGTACAAATAGCAAGATTACATATTTGGAATAGATAGCTAGGTGTGAATTACATATATGTAGAAAAGAAAATGTCTAGGTAGGATCAGAATACAAAAGTGATTAATGTAAAAAGGAATCAGCTAAAGAAATCTCATAGCCACTGGCAATAATATTTGCAAACTCACTGATGATGGAAGAGATCCTGGAAGACTATAGAAGGGTTAATGTAGTGTCCATCTTTAAAAAGAGGGAATAGAAGGAGTCAGGAAACTATAGACCAATCAGCCTGTTCTTGATATTTGAGGTAATCACTAGCAGCAAGGATGGATTTATGAAGAACAAATCATATCAAACTGGCTTGATTTCCTTCTTTGACAGGGTTACTGGTTTGGTGGAGAGGGGGAAAAAAGTGGTGGACCTGATAAACCTCAGCTTCAGCAAGTACCAAAGTCCCTCATAAATGTCTGATAGGTAAGCTGGAAAAATGTGGGCTTTGCAGAACTACCATTAAATGGATACATAACTGGTTAAATAACCACTAAGACTATTAACAGAGTATCAGATTGGAGAGAAGTCTCAAGTGCAGTTACACAGAAATCCATTGTAGGTCCCCTGTTTAAGATCTTTATTAATCACCTGAATGTACAAATAGAGAACAAACGGATCAAATCTTCAGGTGATACGAAGTTAAGCATTCCAAACACTTTGGAGGAGAGAGCAAAAATTCAAAGGGATCTTCATGAATTGGAGAACTGAACTGTAGACAACAAAATGAAATTTATGAAAGACAAATGTAAGGTGCTCCACGTAGGGATGGAGAATCAAATGCACAAATACAGAACAGTGGACAGCTGGCTTGACAGCAGCACTGTTGAGAAGGATGTGGGAGTTGTAGTGGATCACACCCTCAACATGAGTCAACTGTATGATGGTGCTGCAAAAAAAGCAAATGCAATTTTAAGTTGCATTAACAGAAGTGTAGCATGATAGTACCACTTTTTTATATAGTTAGTACTCAGCTGGAGTACTGTGTCCAGTTTTGATCACAGATGTATAGAAAGGATGTAGAGGGACTAGAAATCATCTACAGTTGAGTGACAAAAATAATCAAAGTCTGGAAGGAAAATAAGCAAGGCCTGAGGCTATTGGGTATGTTTATCTGGACTTCAAAAAAGCAGATTTTGGCTCCCTCAGGGAACTGATGGGCAGGATCCCTTGGGAAGCTAATCTGAAGGGGAAAGGAGTCCAAGAGAGTTGGTTATATTTTAAAGAAACCCTGCTAAGGGCACAGCAAGTTGCCATTCCAATTAAGAGAAAGAACAAACAATGAGAGGCAGCCAGAATGGCTTAGCCGAGAACTCTGCTGTGAGCTTAAACATAAAAAGGAAGCTTACAGGAAGTGGAAGCTTGGTCAGATGACCAAGGAGGCATATAAAGATATTGCTTGGGACTGCAGGGATAAAATCAGAAAGGCCAAAGGACAAATGGAGTTGCGGCTAGCGAGGGATGTAAAGGATAACAAGAAGGGGTTCTACAAGTATGTTAATAACAAGAAGAGGATCAGGGATGGTGTAGGTCCCTTGCTGAATGGGGCAGGCATCCTCATGACGGAGGATGAGGGAAAAGCTGAAGTGCTCAATGATTTTTTTGCTTCAGTTTTCATAGGCAGGGTCAGCTCCCAGCCCACTACCATGGGTGTGGCAGATTGGAAAGAAAAAGAGAGGCCCTTGGTGGTGGAAGGTCAGGTTAGGGACTGCTTAAAGAAGCTGGATGTGCACAAGTCCATGGGGCTGGACGAAAGGCATCCAAGGGCGCTAAGGGAATTGGCCGATGAGATAGCAGCACTGCTGGCCATTATCTTTCAAAACTCATGGAAAATGGGGGAGGTGCCAGAGGATTGGAAAAGAGCAATTGTAGTGCCTATTTTCAAGAAGGGGAAAAAGGAGGATCCAGGGAATTACAGACCAGTCAGCCTCACCTCAATCCCTGGAAAAATTGTGGAACAGATTCTCAAAGAATCCATCCTCAAACACTTAGAGGAAAATAAAGTGATCAGGAACAGTCAGCATGGATTTACCAAGGGTAAATCATGCCTGACCAATCTCATTCCCTTCTATGACTGGTTTTCTGGATGCAGGAAGAACCGTTGATGTGATATACCTTGATTTTGGCAAGGCTTTTGATAACAGTTTCCCACAGCATTCTCAATGGCAAATTAAGGAAGTATGGGTTGGATAGGTGGACTATAAGGTGGACAGAAAACTGGCTAGATCAATGGTTTCAGCGTGTAGGAATCAATGGTTCCATGACTAGTTGGCAGCCAGTCACGAGTGGTGTGCCCCAGGGGTTGGTCCTGGGGTCGGTTCTGTTCAACATTTTCATCAATGATCTGGATGATGGAATAGACTGCATTCTCAGTAAGTTCGTGGATGACACCAAGCTGGGGGGTACAGTAGACACGTTGGAGGGCAAGGACAGGATTCAGGGAGATCTAGAAAAATTGCAACAGTGGGCCAATAGAAATCTTATGAGGTTCAATAAGGACAAGTGTAAAATCCTGCACATGGGATGAAAAAACCCCATGCACTGCTACAGGCTGGGAAACATTCAGCTAAGTAGCAGCAGTGTAGAAAAGGACCTGGGGGTCCTGGTGGATGGGAAGCTGGATGTGAGTCAGCAGTGTGCTCTTGCTGCCAAAAAAGGCCAATGGCATACTGGGCTGCGTGAAAAGAAGTACTGTATTACCAGCAGATCAAGGGGTGTGATCATTCCCCTCTATTCTGCTCTGGTGAGGCCACATCTAGAATACTGTGTTCATTTTTGGGCTCCATGCTACAAAAAGGATAGGGACATGCTAGAGAGAGTTCAGAGGAGGGCAACCAAAATGCTTAAAGGGCTGGAGCACAAGCCCTACGAGGAAAGACTGAAAGCGTTAGTCTTATTTAGTCTGCAGAAGAGACGATTGAGGGGGGATTTGATAGCAACCTTCAACTACTTGAAGGGATGCTCTAAGGAAGATGGAGCTCGACTGTTCTCAGTAATAACAGAGGACAGAATGAGGAGCAATGGTCTCAAGTTGCGGTTAGGGAGGTCGAGGCTGGATATTAGAAAAAACTTTTTTACTAGGAGAGTGGTGAAGCCTTGGAATGAGATGCCGAGGGAGGTGGTGAAATCTTCATCTTTGGAGGTGTTTAAGGCCTGGCTGGACAAAACCATGACTGGGATGGTTTAGTGGGAGTGGTCCTGCCTCTGGCAGGGGGTTGGACTGGATGACCTATGAGGTCAAAAGGAGAAAAGTTGTTCTCTCTTGCAGTGGAATACAGGACAACCGGCTGTTGGTTCAAACTGCAGCATAGCAGATTTGGATTAAAATTCAGATTAATGGAACACAATGCCACAGGGGATTGTGGAAGCTCCTTCACTGGAGGCTTTCAGTAGGAGGCAGGATAGTCATCTGTCTTGGAAGGTTTAGACACAACAGATCCTGCATCTTGGCAGGAGGTTAGATGACATGACCCTTGTGGTCCCTTCTAACCCTTGGTTCTGTGATTCTATTATTCTAAGTGAAGATAGAACCTAAGGAGTTAATAGTGAACAAACAAGATCATTTCATGACAGATTCAGATACAAACATGAACACCCCTCTGCTTTTAACTATAAAAGAGAACATCACAAGTGTTAATGTTAACTGGGCTGCCAAGAAATTCGTGTTCTGTGCATCATTCAATTTACTGATTAATTTCCAGTTATAAAACTGAAAGAAACTAAGGGCAAAACCTGACATGGAAGTACACTAATGTTAACATCATTGAGACCCCAAGATATTAATATGCTGTATCATTCATTATTTGACTGTTATTAGTTCCAGTGGAAATGACTCCAAAATATATGTACTTTTCTTGAATTACCATTGGCAACAATGCTTTCACTGATTTTATAGTAGGAAAGATGTTAATTACAAACATTCCATTCAGCTGTAAATGTCACTGTTGAATCATAAAAGACATTGTTTTACTTTGGCCAGCCCAGAATTGAAACAAATAAATGCTTACAAATACAACATATGAATTTATTTTTCTGGTTCTGAAATGTTATCGTGGACAATGCACAAAAGTTAATGAGGAAGTATGATAAATAAGGACTACCATTAATTCATACTTTTGAGAGGTTTGCTGTGACATATATCTATGCCTCCATAATATGCATTTTTAAATTAAAAATGAAGCTTATTTTCACTATATTGGCAGTTTGTCTCAAGGTGCTCATAGAATAATCTGTGGTAAATCAAAGGTGCAAGAATTCAGTGAGGTATATCATGACAAAGATTACTGATGAAATTGTCAAAAGAACCAGCTGTCTTCTGTTACCTTGCTCATCCTCTAAAGGAATACTCCTGTCACAGTGTTTGTGTTGGCTATTCTTTCTTTTCAGCTAGAAGAAAGAAAAAAATCAATCATTTAAATTCAGCAACCTCTGTCTATTCAGACAAAGCACAATAAAAATGACATACACTTACAGCATATGTAGATTTTTAAAAAAATAACTTTTACATTCAAAGTAGAATGATCTTCAAGAGGAATACCTGATTTCTTTAGCAGTGTCCGTTCAGCTGAGCCCTAAGGAAAGTTAACAAAAGGGTTTTAAAAAAGGGAAGAGAGAGCTAAATTATGGAATATTTTTAAGTTTCCAAGGTTCTTTTTATCCTATTTCTCACATTTCTGTTAGGTCTTATCCCTGGCTTCTTTGATTTGAAACATGGTCAGTGCATGAGTGTTGAAGAACAAAGTCCTAGGATGTGTTTGTGTGGGTATCCTGATCTTTGAAACTCAGTGTAAGATATTGTTTTGGCCTTTCTCTGAGCTAGAAGAGGAAAGTTATTCATGTGCCTAGGTGTTTTCAGATTTGGACTTTCATAGCTTTTCTGTGCCTGTTTCTATGGAATGTTATTAACAAGATTAAAATTTAATATGGGCTAAAGAATGTAAGTTAACAAAGATCATTAAAATTGTGGTAGATTCCATTGTTTAATAAAGTGTTCTCTCTCACATTAAAAATTCACAGACTATAAACCATACAAATACCACAACCAGAGGAAAGGGATAGATTTTTCTGCTGAATTTATTAACATCAGGCAGACTGTAGGTTCTGGCAGTCTAGACAGGAGAACTGTAATGTTTCTTCTTGCCTTCCTCATTAATTTTGATAGATTTGAGGGGTTTGCATTTCTTCACTAGCAGTTTTCCATTAACTCCTTTTGCTCAACCTTTCCTATGCTATAGGCTCATTATTGTACCTTTAGCTGAAATTAGCACATTAGCATTAATTTATGCAACACATGGAGATAACATCATGGACTTCAGTAGAGTTGGTCAAGATTTACACTGGTGTAAATGAGTAGAAGGTGACTCAATATTAATTAGTGTTGTCTCCATATGTCTTTAATTTCCGTTTAGATTAAAGGAATAATGTAAATTACTATAGCTGCAACTTGTGATTTCATCCCATAAGCTGAAAATGGCTAAAATACAGAGCATTTCACTCATAGTTTCATGTCAGAGAAAACTACAGAGATCTAACTGCTGGAGAACATACATGACCTATTGCAGCTGAAGAGCTAGCAAAAATAGTTTGTGCTGTGGAGAGTGCCTATATTAGAAATCTATTTGAAAAATATATAGGGTATGGCTACACATACAATTTAATTTGAATTAATGAGGATTAATTCTAATTAAATTAATGCATGGCTACACTGGCTTTCATTAATTCAAAGTAAGGAATTCCTTAGTTCAAATTAAAGAAAGCTTACTTCAAAGTTATTAAAACTCTCTTAACTTCGAAGTAAGGGTTAATTCAAACTTAATTAGTTCAAATTAACACTTTTTACCTTCTTCCTCCCAGGGTGCTTTCCTCTTTCTATATATTTGGTGAGGGTATGGCCCTTCTTGGAAGCCATCTTGTCACACTTCCCATGGTGCCCCTCTCCTAATTCGAACTAGCATGTCTTGTCTGCGGACATGCTAGTTTAAATTGGTTTTCCTAGTGGGGCCATGTTAATTTGAATTAACTTAATTTGAACTAATCATTATTCAAATTAATTAGTTCAAATTAAGTTGATTCAAACTAACCTAAGTGTAGACATAGCTATAGGTAATAATCAGTGACAAGTTTTCAGTTTGAATATACCAACAAAGTTGGATTCAGTTTTGTGGAAGGATCCTCTTTTGATTTTAAGATGGAACATATCAGGGTGAGGGAATCAGAACTTCCAGTCAGATTTCAGCAAGCAGATGCCAGTTATTCAACAACAATAACAGAGCTCGGATATCAAGGAGTTTTCACTGCACTGTTAAACACAGCACTTCCTGCCCATGCTGATCATTAGTTCAGGAAATTCAGTTGTTCAGGGTTGTCGTGGAGAACAGGAAAAAAGAAAGAAGAGGTACAGCATAAGTATGCCTGCTTCATGCTATTTGTAGAATAACTTTGGACCCTGTGTTCTTGACTATCAGTGCACCATTACTATTTTTATATAGTACCATAGATGTATTTGCTGCTATATAATAGGGGAACTGTGCCAAACAGATAGGTCTTTCAAAAGTTTATAACCTAAAGAGATGCACAGATACAATACAGTATAAACAGAGGATAAAGTTTGGTCATTAGAGAGATTTCATTTAATTTTTCTATGATTCACAGCCTGCTGTCTTCAAAGGAGGCAGTATAAACAAGTAGTAACTAGCATGCAGTATTCTAACATTGTACTCTATCATTCTTTGGTTTCATTAGCTGAAACAAATGGTGCTCTTCTGTCCACTACACCACATGACCCTTTAAATCATTTTAGAATATTTTGTGTTGAGTTTCAAGGCAGAGCAATGCAACATGAAATCATCATTTTAAAATATTTTTTCTAATATTTAAATAAAGATCATCTCATAATTTAATAAAACAGCTCAGGTTCAGTCCAAAGCAACAGGTCCAATTTGTGAGCAACAGCTGAGTAACTGATTTCAAAGAGGAAAAGGTAAAAATGGAGACTTTTAAAAATGTATTTTCAGCAAGGGATAGAACACTCATTGAAATAAGGGGCCCAGTCCCCAAAAGAAAGTGGGAAATATGTAATTGTGAAGAATGATAATTTATGAAAATATTTCATACTAATTGCAATAAATATTTACTTACTTTTAAAAGCATTCGCTTCAACACACAAAACACACACCCAAACTTACAGTCAAAATATTTGCTTATGTTAAGGTAAAAATTTCCTTGGTGTCCTCTATTTCTGGATCATTAAACTTCAGTTTACTGGGTTTCTAGTCAATTTCATAGTTGAGACCATCATAGACCTAATGGTTGGAGGGATAAGGATCAAGATACATACTAAATTTATCAAAAAGTTACATAAGGTTTCCTCTTTCTGCCTATTTCCACTCAAACCAACTTTCCTGTATGCTGCTTACACAAAGTATAGTAAAATAGCCCTTCTTGTTGCTTTTTTGGAAGAGAACAACCTCTCTGTTTTACAGGTTGTTAGACCTTTATGTCATTAAGAGAAATGTTGCTACCAATCAGGAAAAGTTCTCTTAGACTATAAAGTGGTTTCCAAAGTGTTAATCCAGTGGGGATGTCTGTTACATTTAACTTGGCTAAGACAATATGGAGCTATGAACATTGAATGTCAGTATTTACCCTCTTTGGCAAATTCTTAATGTTTTCTCACATTCTGTTTCCATAATGGTGATTGCAAACAAGAAACTTCACACTGCTTTTGTTCATTAGATTTTAGCAAACACATATGTCTTTGAGGATTTTTAAGAGAGAGGTCACCAGATTTTGAAAGTTGTACATGTCTGAAATAGAAATATTGGTGGGCTCTTTCATCATCTTCCAAACATTTTAAGTCCTTCATAAACTCTGCCATAAAAGCAATATTTGTAAAAGATTGGTTGAGACTTAACAAGTTGGTGTTTCTTTTTAGATCTCTGCCAGAGCTTGCAATGCAGATTTTAAACACCAAACAGTAACTAGCTTTATACTGTAGAACTGATTTTTTAAAAAAAATAAAAACAAAACAAAACAAAACAAAAAAAACCAAACAAATTTAAAAAAAAACAAAACCAGCCATCCTGGTAACTTGCCATAAACTCAATCTGTCCATCTGTGATTTCTCATTATACGTCTCCTAGGTACGACTCAAACAGGAGGTAAATTGGGCATATTTAACACTATGCTGATGTAAATCAGAATAGCTCCAATAAAGTTAATAGAGCTGTGCTGATTTATACTAGCTGAGGATCTGGCCTTTTGTTTTTTGAACATTTAAATAAAAATTATCTCACAATCAAATGTTCATCTGCTCCATCTGCCCAAGAAAATTGAGACTTCTATATCATTGTTACCATTTGAAACTATAGTAAAATCTGTATCTCTTACTTAGTAAACAATTTACCTTTATAGAAGCCTGAGTTTAGTACTCCATAATCTCTGCTGATAATGAAATCCTTTTATTCAAATATCTTAATTCTTTCTCTTAAGGATGGAACCATGTGATGACTTTTTTTTAATAAATGTGCAAAAACTGGATTTTTTTCTGTGAAAACTAATCAGACCTGTCCATTTAACCCTCATAATTTTATACATTGCTGCTTGTCATTCAGGAATAATGTTTTTACTTGATCTCCTACTGCTTTCAAGAGTCTTAATGTTATTGATAGCTCTATAGATCAGGACTCTTGGTTTTAGATCTCAATCAAATATCTTGGAGGAGGGGAAAAAACAGCAGGTACCTCCCTTTCTCTTCATTCTTTGAGGAGCTTAAGTACTTCCTTCAAACGTTTCAACCTTTCACTCCACTGACTTTGCTAACTAGGCTTATAACTTAAATCGTACTGTGAAGTTATGTAGTGTTCGTGATAAGATTACATGCTAATATTTTCAAGAGTTTTGAAAAAAAAGAAACTAATTAACTTAATTTTTGTTCTGTAAGAATGATATGCATATTTCTAGCAACATATTAGCAAACAAGTGGGAGCAGTCCTAATTATGTTTTAATGATGGCAATAAAATAGACAGGTTCAAACTTAACTTAACCACAGGTGTAAGTTTAAATGAATGTCTGCCTTTTAATCTGGCTTTAGTATTTATCTACCTGATCAATCACTTTCAGCAAGACAAGATTAAATAAACTACTAGAGGTCCTAAATCAGTCTTTACTAGGGAAAACTCCTTAAGACCATGTATGAACTGAGTAAAAGTGCCGCTTGTGCCTGCTGCCGGGAACGCTATGCCTAGTGAAATTAAGGGTTGCCCAGCCTATCTTGTCTATGGTCCTAAGCTGATAGTATTTCCTCCCCCTAATCCCCCCATAAATGCATAGGTGCTAGGGCCAGAAAGGACCACTGCGATCACCTAGTCTGACTTTCTATATAGCACAGGCCATAGAACGGCTTCAGAATAACTCTTAGACTGTATCTTTCAGAAAAACATCTGATCTTGATTTAAAAATTCTGTGCTGGAGAATCCTGCCATGATCCTAGGTAAATTGTTCCAGTCATTATTTACTCTCACTGTTTAAAAATGTGCACCATATTTCCAGTCTGAATTTGTCTAGCTTCAACATCCAGCCATTGGACTGTGGTATACTTTTCTCTAGCAGCTTGAAAAGCCCATCATTAAGGAAATTATTCCCCAGATTGGTACTTAAAGACTGTAATCAAGTCATCCCTTACATTTGTTTGTTAAACTAAAGAGATGGAGCTGTTTGAGTTTATCACTGTAAACCATGTTTTCGATCCTTTAATCATTCTGGTGTCTCTTCCTTGAACTGTCCAATTTATTAACATTGTTTTTGAAGTGTAGATACCAGAACTGGATAAATTCCAAAGGGTTAAAGTTACATAGAGTTGCAGCAGTTGCATCTAGTGCCAGATGCAGAAATAAAATAACTTCTCTATTCTTACTTAAGGTCACGCATGCATCTCAGGATGGCATTAGCTGTTCTGGGCACAGCGTCACACTGGGAGTGCATGTTCAACTAATTATCCCTCCCAACTCCCAATGTTTTTCAGAGTCTCTGGTTCCCTCGGTAGGGGCCTCTACCCTGGAAGTATATTCTATAGTCTTAGTTCCCAGATGCATATGTTTACATTTAGTTGTTTTAAAATACATATTGTTTGTTTGCATCCAGTTTAGCAAGCAATCTAAATCACACTGGATCATCAAACTTTCGTCATCATTGTTTTCCACTCCCCCTGTGTTCATGAAATCTGCTGACTTTATCATAATAATTTGTTTTCTTCGAGGTCATAGTTAATGATGATAAATAGCACAGAGACAGGAACCAATACCTGTGGAACCCCTATTGGAAACAGATCCATTCAATGAAAAGTCCTCACTCACAGTTAAATTTTGAAACCTATCTGTTAGCCAGTTTTTATTGATTTAAGAAGTCCATGTTAATTTTATATTCTAGTCATATAATCAAAATATCATGAAGAACCAAGTCAAATGTTTCACATAAATCTAAGTATATTACATCAGCACTATTACTTGTATCAACCAAACTTGTAATTTCACCCCCCCCCAAAAAAAAAGATATTGAATTTGTTATCAAATCTGTTTTCCATAAACCTGTGTTAATTTGCATTAATTACATTTCCCGTTTTTAGTTCTCCATTGATCAAGTCCTGTATCAGCTTCTCTGTTATCTTGCACAGGATTGCTGTCATGCTGACAGGCCTTGCAAACCTAGGTCACCACTCTTCCCCCCTTTTTTTTAAAAGTACGTTAGCTTTCTTCCAATTGTGGGGAACTTCTCTAATACTCTAAAGCTTATTGAAAATCCGTCTTGATAGTTCAATGAATTCCTGAGCCAGCTCTTTTAAAATTCTTGGATGCCATATCTGGATGCTCATTTAAAAATGTCTGACTTTAGTAGCTTCCATTTAACACCTTCCAGAGATACTAGTGTAGTGGAAAGAGTGTTATCACCACATGGTGAGACTATACTATATCATCTCTTTTTAACCCTTGAATATGGAATAAAATGGTTATTAAACACTTCTGCCTTTTCTGTATTATTACAGGTAATTATATTATTCCCACACCATTGCCAGGATTCTTCCTCCCCACCCCCAATATACTTCTTTTAAAAATCTCTTCCTATATAATCTTCAAGTCCTTGTGTCCCAAACTTCCTTCGTCAGATTTCTACAGTTCCTAACTTTGCTTTATAGTCATTCCTATCAACTTATTCTTTTTCCCGTTTGTTATATATTATTCTTATTATTTTTACGGCTGCCTCCACTTCCCCTGTAAACCAGTTTGCTTGGTTTTTTTTAAACCAGCATGGCTTTTTTTTCCTGTGTTGTGGGCTTTGGGGTACCTAATAAGGCATTCGTAAACTGTTCAGTTATCAGTCATATTTTTCTTATTAAATTCTTCCCAGCTGATTTGGCACAGAATAGTTTTCAGTCTTACAAAATTGGTCCCATTAAAGCACCAAGTATCTATCTATCTTGTATATAAGCTACTATAAATCTTTAGTTGTTTAATCCCATCCACTTTATCTTTTAGGACAAGGTCTGTTACAGAGTTCCTGTGTATTGGATACTACACTGTTTGAGTTAGGAAATTGTCATCTATTATGTGTGGATGATCCAAGGAAGTTTTATTATTGGCAGCATGAGACCTGTCTTTCACCATGTCTCTCAAACTGAAGTTCTCCATGATCACTCATGGGGCTGTTTTCTCTACACATTACAGAAAGGTATGTAAGGAGGGGGTCATTCTGTTTTATAGTGTGATTTGGTGGTCTATAGCAGACACTGACTAGTATCCCCTCTTGTGCTTCCCCTGTAAAGATACCAATGCACAAGCATTGAAGATAATTTTTTTGAGTTATTAATATTTGGAAACAGGTAATATCATTTTTGATGTAGAGTACCTCTGTTTATACTCCATGCTGGCCCAGCAACCAAGTAGTTAATATAGGTGCTGCAGGCTAATGCTAATTAGCAGCCTCATCGCAGCTGTGAGGATAAAAGACTAGGAAGCACAGGGGAGCCTGGCCACCAGAGGTGGGAGAAGGGAACTCATGCTAAGAAGCTGCACAGAGTCATCATCAGGAGAAGAGACAGCTGGATCTACATGCTGGAAAAGCTGACAGAAATCTTGGGAAGCAGAAAGGAGCTCAGGGCACAGTTGGAGCTGAGTCCTGATTTTGCTTGTCTGACTTAAGGGTTCTGAGCTGGAACTTAGTGATCTGGGTATGCCTAGGTTCGTAGAATTATAGATGACTAGGATTGGAAGGGACCTCCCGCAGGAGGTCGTCTGATCCAAACCCCCTGCTCCAAGCAGGACCAACCCCAACTAAATCATCACAGGCGTGCCTTTATCAAATTGGGATGGACATTCTACCCTCTCCCTAGGTAACCCATTTCAGTGCTCCACCACCCTGCTAGTGAAAAAGTTCTTTCTAATATCCAACCTAGATGTCTCCCATTGTAACATGAGACCATTGTTCCTTATTCTGTCATTTTTCAGCACTGAAAATAGTCTAGCTCCATCCACCCTTGGAGCTCCCCTTTCAGGTAATCAAAGGATGCTATCAAATCCCCCTCACTCTCCTCTTTTGCAGACTACACAAGCCTTGTTTCCTCAGCCTTTCATCATAAGCCATGTGATCCAACCTGCTAATTATTTTTCTTGCCCTCTGCTGGACTTCAGCAGTTTGTCCACATCCTTCCTGTAGTGGGAGGCTCAAAACTAGACAAATACTTCTAATGAGACTTCTCCAGTGACAGATAGAGAGGTATAATCACTTCCCTAGATCTGCTGGCAATGTTCCTACTAATGCAGCCCAGTATTCCATTAGTCTTCTTGGTAATAAGGGCACATTGTTGACACTTACCCAGCTTCTTGTCCACTGTGACCCCTAGTCCTTTTCTTTGGAATTGCTGTCCAGCCAGTCAGTCCCCAGTCTGTAGCAAAGCATGGGTTCTCTCATCCTGAGTGCAAGACTAGACCTTACCAACCCTGGTTACCCCTACCCACATCCCAAGAGACTTAAAAAATGAGGAGGCTTCCAGGCCCCTCAGGCACCAGGACCAACTGACCCCTCCAGGAGTAAGGAAAATACCTACACACCACAGCAGGACTTGGGAGACAGGGACCAACTGGCCACCCTATCAGACCAAGCATGCTGTGAGGCAATGCTCTGCCTGGCCAGAGAGGATGCTGTGATTGACACACTAGCCATCTGTACTCCTCCCTAAACACCCCTCATCTGAATACTCATGTCTCATTGAAGTATTGATCCCAATAATAATGTTAATACAGTGAAGCTAAACTTGTTTGTTTGAAATAGGTACTGAGAATTTTGGGCAGAAGGCATTTAAATGAGAAAATTCTGAAGCTACTCTTAACTTCTGATGCATTATATTAGCATACATAGTTATTGTTAGAACAATATTTTATATTTGCATAAGTCTTTTGTCTATTTCCATAGATGTTTGGCTCTGTCTTTTCAATCACAGAACATTTTTAAACAAAGCATTCCCCTTGTCTGCTTCCCATCCAGTTATATAAAGTTAAAGAAAGAAAAAAGTTTAAAATACACTAATATATACACCTCAGAGACACAATGCATTTACAGTGGTCTATGATCAAATGTTCTATATAAAGGTGTGTGTTAACTTCCTCATCAGCATTAATATTGTGAACTAGCAGAGTTTTTAAAAGAAAGAAAAATCTTCAGAATTCATCACAGAATTCTTAGTTCTTCAGTTACAGTTTTTTTTCTGATGTTGAAGCTAAGTTTAAATTTGCTACTAGTGATCTGTATTGTACTGCACCTAGACTAACATGGCTACCTCTTTGGAACTTGTACTGAAAAAGGCAATGATGGCTATTACGTTTCACAACTAGTGTAACATTTCTACACAGGGTGTTTGTTCTGAAATTTCTGCTGTATCTTGAGTTGTATTGTTATACCATGATTTGTTTCCAGTATAATTGAGTAATGCTGCAGTTTTCAGTTTTTGTTCAAATAATAACAATAAAAGACCACAAATACTAGTACTATCTCTTTATGCTGCCCAGGTTGCTGATTGCAATCTCCTTATGATGAAGATTGTATATAGGATTTGTTTCCTGGGCACATTGAAAGGGAGATGTGCAGAAATGCCAATATTTTTTTTTATTAAGTATACAGGATTATCAAACCTCAAAGTTTCCTCAAAGGCATGAGGAAATTTTGCTTTGGTAATTATATTGTCCGTACTGGTTTTTCTATCCTTCCTAATGATAGTGCTGAATTTAGAGTAGTCAGATGCAGATGATTTTGTGGATACAGTAACCAATCCAGTTCTTCCAATTCCATATGCACACCCTTTGTTATACAGCACAAAGGGGAGAAGATGCATGCAAATTATATCCAATGGAGTGGTGGAGTGTTCTTTGGAAGGGGTATATAGCTATGTTGTGACATCTGGTACCACTTGGCATTGACTTTAGACCTGTGCACACCAATGGTGCTCTAGTGGAGCTCCAAAACAAACAAGCAGAACTATAGGAGCATTTAGAGGCCAGCTACTCTGAGTATGTTTCCCTCAAAGTGCTGGGATTTACATCAGGAGTTGGCAAGTACATTAAGGCTTTCCTAAGATGTATCACATCTCCTTACGTGTTCTGTGTTCCACCCACCCCCACCTCCCGACCTGAGTCATATTTGTGGATTAATTTTGATGGAGTAAGATGGCAGTTTAACAAGAGAGCCATCCTAAGTACTAATGTTTGGTAGGGATATCTGGTGAAGAACAGCCACAACTTGTGCTTGGTCTTAGATCTGTAAAGTATGGTTTACAAATATTTCTTCATCCTTGACCTGTGTGGGTTCAGCAGACCATGATTGCTGCTCTTATGAACTGCAGCAGATCCTGTGTAACAAGAAGAGTGAAGAAGCAGATCTTTTGGAGCAATAAGTGGCGGGCCTTTGGAGCATTAGCTCAAACTCTAGCTCTGATCAAATCCAAACAATTCATACTTCCTTATTAAAAATGTGAGTATGATGATTTTACATGTAGTTATACTGCCCTTCCTTTCTCCTCTGTGCTGTCTCCCCATGTTGTCTTTTCTTTATCTAGATTGTGGAGTCATTCAGACAACAACTCTCTTCTGTGCTGTGGTGTGAGATGTGAAACACATATAAACACCTATATAATAAAGTATCTCTTTACAGATACTTATGCAAAGAAGAAATATACTTTATAGCCCTTGGTATTTTTTTTTTTTAGTAAAGTTTTATCATGGAATGCAAAATGGGACATTTTATTATGGAAAGTCAAGAAATGTTAATGGGAAACAAAAATTTTAGAATGAAAAGTTTGCATATACAATTTTAGATATTTGTCTCTATGGTGAATTGGGGGCAAAATAAGCCTCTATAATCTTTGAGCCTCAAAAAACCGTAATGACTATTCTTTATTCCAAAAATATGTTTCTCGATACTAGACTGCTGGATTAGTAATTATAAAATCACCTTTTGGGTCTTTCCAGTTTGCCACAAATACAAGTCAATCCAAGCTATTGTGCTTCACTGAACTAAGTGAATTCTTCATTAAAGGCTTTAAAGTAGCGGAAGCTGGAAAATATTGAGTTCCTTCTGGTGGAATGCCCTATTTACATAGAGGGAGAAAAACAAACAAGCAAACAGATGCATATAGTCTGAAGATATTGCATTTGAAAGAAAAGAAAAGGGATGGAGACTGTTTCTACAAATGTACTTTAAATATTCTTGGAAGGCCAAAGGGTTCAATTTCCAGGGACTGTTATACAAACTCAATTGTTTAGATTTCCTAAACATTCAACCACTCAAAATGAAAGTTTCTCATGGTCTACATGGCCCCTGAGGTGTGTGTAGGAATCCCTTAGGGTGGGTGTGTACATAGGGAAGAGCAAGAAGTAGAAGCTGATTTCAGGGGCCTTATGTACATGAAAAGCCTTTTTAATTCACTGGTATTATTCCTCTTTTGGGGGAGAAGCAGAGGCAGAGCTATCATCTTCTGCCTTCTGTGCTCAGGGAACACTGGATCTATCACTGAGACCAGTTTTCATAGTCATATTTCTGTTTCAGAAGTGCCAGACAGAACACTTCTTATTCACAGAATGCCATTTCAGTGCAAAAGTCAATTCAGAAACAACTGTTAAAAAAGACCTCCTTGCTTTGTTGTGCACAATACAGTAAGATCTGGCTGCCAGCTGCTGGATAAATTCCTTGTCAGTATGTTCTCAGTATTTCTTGATTTTGCTTGGTAAATGGTGCAATTTGCAGTTAAAAATATAATATTCATAGTTCCCCCTAAGACTTTCAGGGTGAGAGTAACTTTCCCATTAAAACACAGATACAAAAATGTATGGAATGCCCAATTCTGGAGATATTGTTGCATCCAGTCCTGTTGGTCCTATGAGTGAAAGCCATGATGAAATTTCTTGACTGTAAAAAGAAAAGGGTCCTGCTGAAACATTTTCTAAATTTGAATTGATAATGCTACAACTTTTTTGTAAATAAAAGCTTGGAGCTCCATACTCTATTCTTTGCCTCACTAATACAAAGGTCTTACAATGTTCCTTTCAGCATCTATGCATGCATCTGGGGTGAGGGCATGTTCCTTCCTGTGGCAAGTTTGCTTGTCCTCTGACACAGCAGTTGCCCATCAGAAGGGTCTGGGCTGAATTGGAGAAATGAAGGAAAGGCGGTTGGGCTTATGGTTGGGGAGCCTGAATAATCTGTCTGTATTCTCCTGTCCTCTCTAAAACTGCTGGGGAAAACAGCCTGAGTCTTCATCAACTCCCACTGATTTGGGCTTTGGAACTGTGGAACTGCCCTCTGTGATTTAAACCTGACAGTGCCATTCTGGAGCCCCACTGCAAGTGTACTAGAAGGTGTCAAGTGCAAAGGCAAAGCCACCTCTTCCACACAATTGACCCAGGCATCTTAGATGCAAAGTTCTGTGGAATGAACATCTCATTTTGCAGAGGATGGGGGCATATGCCATCTCCATTTCCCAGCAGAATAATGCCTATCAGATGCTGGGTTCCTCTCTCCTATCTGAATTACATCTGCTTACTGGTGACTTCTTGGGGCTCCTTTAGGAACTGTTTTTTACTTCACAACACTTATTTTGTATATTTTCAAAGGAACAAATGAGCTTATATGTTTATATAATATAAAGCCCAAGCCTATGTCTGTTCTAATCTGTGCAGGATTTTTCTCTTTCTTTCATCCCTTGATTTTTCCATTTTTTCTTCTTAGTCTGTCCTGCCCCTTCCACCTCTTCTTTCTACATGTGATCCCTTTATTTCATCTGGTCGCTTTTGTTGTTTGAGGCTCTGGCTCCTCCTTTCCTCCTCACATCCTAAACTGTACTCCAATCTCAGTTATACTGGTGTAGATCTAAAGCAATGACATTGACTTTAATCTACACCTAACGCATCGGTTTTTAATTTCCTCCTAGCCATGAGAAAGTGATTTAAAAGACACCATAGCAATAATTTTGCTGAAATCCTCTGTGCAACTCCTAGTGGAGTAGCTTCATGCTGCTGTTTTGGGCAGTCTCTACTTCACTGCTGGAGTGAATTTTGTCATATTGCCCGATGGTGAAGTGTTACATAAATAGCGTGAAATTGAACTTGCACATTTAATTGGATGATTTATTTAATTTATTTGAGTGTGACAGTTCTATCCTTGAATTTCAATGGGGGTGGGTGAGTGTGTCTCTTTGGCATGGATTGTAATATACTTACATTCACAATCCACATATTATTAAATGGCAATACACCTCATTTAATTAAACACAAAGTTATAAACTAAATGGCTCCCAAATGTAGAAAGTTCCAATATTTTACCCCCAAAAATATAATGCAAGAAAGTGTTTGTCAGGCATTTTTATCAGGACCCTTCTAGTGCCCAGAAGTAATGCTCATTATAGAAGAATTAATATGTTTTCATTAAAAAATCGCATTTATCTGGGCGGGGGGAGCGGGAGGACCTATGTCTTACCAGACCAAATTAGAATGATACTTTCAGAGTCCCACAAGGGAGGTGAAACCACCACTGGCTGAAAACAAGGTTATATGCAATGGAAGGAGGATGCAAAGAGTTTCTCCTGAAGTGCCAAGCAGAATACTGTAGAGGTGTTCAGTGAAATTCAGGGACTACTCTCTCTCTCCGCTTCTGGGGGAACAATGTGCTCCAAAGAAAAATGGAGGAAGCTGGGTCATAAATCAGTTCTCTTGTACACCTGCTAGTGTGACATCTTGTAAACCAATCCATGCACATCTAGTGGCTCAAGAGACACTCATTGAAGTGGAATACCCTTTAGTATTCCTTCAGGGCAGTGCAGCTCCTGGATACCCTTATTCCAGGCTGTGCAATACAGACACTAGATGATTGATAGTCAGAAGTACTGTCTGAGCCATAACTTGTATTGCAGATTACAGTAATGTGTCATGTCAGAAGTCCTCATTCATACACAAAAATAAATTACAATTCATTCCTTAGGAGGGCGAGCAAGCTTTGCTGGGCCAATATTTAGCGCTGTTTATTCTCTGTTCCACACTGGCTTAGTGGTGCTGACTAAAATGCTTCAGAGCAGGAAAAAACCAAGTCTCCGTCCAGTCCCTGTTTCTGTCCACTCACTCCCTTCCCACCTGTGTGGAAGAGGTGTAGCCTTTCCATAGCAGGTGTTCTGCACTAAGCATGGATTGGGATTGAAGAAGTGCATTAAGTTCTCTTCATTCCCCACATGGACACACAAAGTGTATCCCAACAGAGTCTCTAATAATTTATTTAACACAGCATATATTTTTGCAAATTGTGTGACTCTAAAATTGAAACTGGATGGGTGGTGGTCAGCCTTATAAAGGTGGGAACAGCCTTCCCTGATCCTTTTTAGACTTCTTAAATGTTTTAAGATGGAGAATTTATTTAAAGAGTAATATTTTGGTGGGCTAACTTGAATTTAACACTTTCTTTCAAACTTAACTATATTTTAAACATAGTGTTTTTTTTTCTTTAGGAATGTAAACTAAATTGCATTTTTTTTCTTTTAACAATACTGAGGAAATACTCTGCATTTTATTATGTTTCTGCTTTTATTCAGGAGAAAAATAAGTTCATTCATGACATGAATTTAACTTTTTTATTTCCATGTAGTGTTCATTTTATTTTGATACTTTTTATCTTTCATTTGTTGGTAAGTTAGATTGTATTTGCTCCCCATATACATATAATTGTGTTTGTTTTATTGTGTCTTGAAATCCTTGTTCCATAGCTTTCTTAAATTTCTGTTTGTCTTTACATTCTGTAACTCAGTTTAATTCATCAGTTATATATGAGACTGCACATTTCTAAAAAGAGTAGTAAATTATATAGCACTTAAGAAATTATTAAAACAGTATTGATTTCAGGAAGAGTTGAAAAGGCAGCATGCCTTTTTTTTTTTCTCTGCCGGTCAAAAATATTTATTTAGTTCTAACTTTTCAAACAACAGAATAAGCTCATGAAGCCCAATTATTTATTATGTCGCCACACAGTCAAGGAACTTTTGAAAGCATTTCAGTATCAAGAATAAAACTAACCTTGTCTTGTCCTCACTACTGGCTGTTCTTGCAGGGTTTGGCTGGATCCCAGCTTTGCCTGTTGTTCATACATATTTCTTTCCTGGTAAGGAGCATACTCAAGTCCCAGGAACACATGCGGCTGAAAGCTAGGAGACATTTTGTGGTTTAAGATTAATAGAAGTAATTGCCTTTGTTTGAGAAATAAAGTCAGCTATGACTGCATACATGTAACATGCATGGGTAATAGATAATTTGTAGTTGAAACTTAGCCTTAAGTATTTGTTTTTACTTGCTCTTTCTAAGAAAGCTGAAATGGGACTTAGATGTGTTTGACCCTTCTTCCCTGTACCCAGGGTACTTAACAAAACATTATCATAAATATTTGCAGGAACTGAATTGACAGAGTATCTGAACACAGAAACAAGTTGGTTTAAGTCAGGGGAGCGAGCTCGGGCAGCCTAGAGTGAATCTTTGTCTGGAATTTTGGACAGGAAGTATACACTGGAACTGACCAGTTTGGATGAATCCCTGGATCTAATGTGTATTTCATTAACAAATTCATCAGAAGACATTTTTGTCTGCTTCTTATATTACATGTGGGTTGCATTCTAGGATTAAATTATTTAAAATAATAGCACCTAAACTTAATTTGTATATATACTGTTATGTTTGTTGATCTGTTTCCATACACATTTATGGGGAAGAAAATTAGCAGACACATACTCACTAATACCTTGGTTTGCCATGTCATTGATTTAAAAATTTATAACCATGTGAGAAGTTAAATCATATTGTAAGTGTTTTACTAAAAGTAACACTTGCAAACTTCTCAGAGCATATATCTTTTTATACATTGGTATCAGCCAGACAATCTCTTCAGTCTGCAAAAAGTTTGGTGTGTCCATAGCAGGTAACATATTTCCAGACAACGCCTTATTGTCTGCATAAACAACCGTATGCTATATTCAAAAGGCCTTGTATACCTACTTGGAATCAAGATTAAATTACCAACCTTTTTGGCATTTTTATGTAAAATGTTCTTTATTATGGCCTTCTCATAGCTGAAGTATGAGTCACTTGCAAACCATAATAGATTTTGGCTATGCTACATGATGAAGTGTTCTGGATGCAGTGAAACATTTAATCCAGACTCCAGGCAGAGTAATTCCCAGTGGCCAAGTAAAAAAAAAAAAAAAAAAAAAAAAGGAAAAGAAAAGAAACAAATTATTGCACCTTCTCTTCACAGTATTAAGATTATTATAGGCTAGAAGCAGAGATTATTTAAAAGCACAAGAAAAAGTGACTGCTTTTCTTTTAACTATTGAAAGTGTCCTAATTCTAATATTTTTTTATGACTTCTTGTGACTCATCAGTTAAACCTTTGGGTTTGGAGAAGCAATGTCATTTGTGGGTGTTTTTAGAAAATATTGTTTCTTCCTACAAATGAACCAACTGTACAATGTCAAACTGCTTTACTAAACTAGTATTTTACTATTTAATAGCAGAAAGAAAAACAAGTCTGCAATGCTAAGGGAAAAACCCACCCAAAACACTTAAATTAGGGCCCAAGGATAAAAGCTGCATGAGAAGTTTTTTTTTTTTTTTTTTAACTTCTGGATCCCATGAAGTGTGATGTCGTGCCACTTATTTCATGGGGGAAATGCATTCTATTGATAAAACATTGAACCATATAATTTCTAAAGCTTTCAAGATTGAAGATCAGAGGTAGTGTGTGCCCTCTCAATAGGAGGAAAAATATGTCATAAACTGAACACTCATCCAGATGCTTTTCTTTCATTCTGTCGTTATTTGCAATAGTAAATGAGTTATAATTGCCAATGTCCTGAAAGATCTGAACACACTCATTGAGGATAAAATTTTCAAAGGTACTTGATCAATTTAGGAACTTCAATCCCATGTTCAGAATTTACACACTCAGGAGCTGAGGTACCATTGACTTTCAATGAGAATTTAGGACTGGGACTGTAGCTAAAAGTGAGTGTGGGAGCTGTGGAATATTCTGATGTTGGTCATCCTTGATTTCTCCTATTCCATTTTAATTAAATAAATGAGTAATTAAAAATTATTTGAGCCAGAAAAGGGTTACAATTACTGAACTATAGTCCAGTTGCTAGGGCTGTCATCTGGAAAGTGGCCAATCCAAGTTCAGATGCCTTTTCCTAATGAAGTAGAATGGGGATCTAAAACAGAGATCTTCTACATCCCTGGTGAGTTTCTTAACCACTGGGCTAAAGGTTATAATAGAGATCTTCCTCCTTCTATACCTGGATTGTTTTGTGCAATTAGGAGTCCTTTAGGCATGCCTACAGAATCAGATAGATCTTACATGCATCTTAGTTGCAGAGGCACCTATTTTTTCCCTCATTCATGGCTTGCTCTGGAGCTTAAGTAAGAGAGAGGTGCTCAGGTACTTGCAGAGAGGAAGCTGTGCCCATGCCAAGAGGAAAGAACATAAGTGCCTGGGGAACTTTGATAACCAAAACCTAGCATGGAGCGAGTCTAAGCAGCAGCCACATGGGAGTTTTTTTTATTGAAATTGTGCATAAAAATGGGACCCTAAAAGCTTTTGCTATCCTATCATCAGAGCCAGAGTTCTAAAGTTATTTAGCTCTTAAGGATGCAGATAGGTGTTTGGTTAATTTTGCATGTGTGCCTAGGCCCCTAACACTGATAATGGGAATCAGGTATAATTGCTTTTACAAATTTGAATAGGCACCTGGCTCTCAGTTCCTCTGAAACTCTGGCCCTAACTGCCTCAGCTATTTTTGAAAATGAGACTGAGGCTCCTATGATAGTTGCTTTCTAAAATTTTATACCAAATTTAGAACCTTAGAAATAAAGAAAAAATAGAACTAGTGCTCTTTCACTGAGTATAGTAGTCGCTTTGTGAATTTCTCCATGTTTCCTCCACAACATGATAGCAAACCATGTATTAACGTTTCACCACTGATTCTTAACTTATCATATATCATTAAGTATAAGCTGAGAATTTTGTGCCTGAAAATGGCTTAAAAACAGGCTCTCGGCTTATACTCGAGAGAATATGGTAGACAGCCCCAGCCAGCAGTTTCCCTGACCATGCAGCAGGCTGGAGCCCCAATGTTGCTGGGCGGCCATCTTGGGCAATCAGGCTGGGCTGGGGCTGGAGTAAGAAAGGGACCCCAGCGTCTGGAGCGGCCAAGTGAGGGGGCTTGGGGGTGGGGGGTCAGCCTGGACGTTGATTCAGGGAGGCCAGGGAAGGAGCCGCAGGGGTTGGGGAGGGGGTCAGGGAGTTGGGGAAAGCAATGGGACAGC
>ML681966.1:47419802-47470923 GCA_007922195.1 Podocnemis expansa | reverse complement strand
GGGGGGGGGTAGTCTGGGAAGAGTGGCAGCAGGGGTTGGAGAGTGATGAGGAAGGGGGTGGAAAGGGTGTTGGGGAACAGGGGAGCAACAGCAAGGCACTGAGAAGGGAGTAGGGGGGCAGCAGTGAATAGCCAGGGGGCAGCAAGAGGAGCAGGGGGGCAGCAGTGGGGAAGGGGCAGAGAAGGGGGGCAGCAGTGAAGAGCCAGGGGGCAGCAGTGGGGAAGGGGCAGAGCAGGGCGCAGCAGCAGGTAGCAGTGAGGGAAGGGTGGAGTAGGGGGTGGCAGTGAGGAGGGGGGTAGGAGGAGCAGAGAGCAGCAGTGAGAAAGGGGCAGAGCAGGGGGCAGCAGTGAGGGAAGGTCAGAGCAGGGGGCAGCAGGAGGAAACTGAGAAGTGAGCAGGGGGGAAAGGGCAGAGCAGGGGTAGCAGTGGGGAAAGGGCAGGGCAGAGCAGGGGCCAGCAGGGGTGACAGAAGTGAGGAAAGGGCAGAGCAGGTGGGAGCAGGGGGCAACAGTGAAGAAAGGGCAGAGCAGGAGGGCAGGAGTGAGGAATGGACAGCAGGGGGGCAAGGGAAAAGCAGCAGCAGAGATTTTGGGGTAGAGAAGCTGTCAGAAACGCCAGAGGAAGCCAGCAGCAGTGGGTGGGGGGATAGGGGCCAAGGCCAAAAGGGGACCTCAGTTTATACCTGGGTCACCAATTTTAGCTTCTTTTTTTGGGCTCAGAATTGGGGAGTTGGCTTGTGCCTGGAACGGCTAATACCCGAGTGTTTATGGTAACTCTTATGTCTAAAAAAGCCTGTTGGCCCACAGCAGAATAATCTTATGTGATTCTTAATGCTCTACCTAGGACTCAGCACTGGGTAGAAAACTGAATATTCAGATGTGTTAGTCAACTCATATCTGTCCTTGTTAAGATATTGAAATATAAACTGTTATTCCCAGATATTTTATGGTAAACAGGTGGACTTTCACTCTGTTCAGAAATTTGTAAACATTCACACCCTAGAATTCAAGTTTACCACCTTCCTAGGCCTTGGCATCATTGATAATTAAAATCATAATCAAACAACAGGCTATAGTATTTCCTTTCCAAAGTTGGCTGTTCCTAGGACTTCCCATACTAGATCTATGCCCCAGGCCTAGCTCCTTCTGCAACTGAGACATGCTCTAACCCCTCTTACTCCGTGGGTGGAGTTAATAAGATGCACCTGCTACTTCTCTTGAACATCTGGATGCTGTGTCAATATCATATCTGTGACTTAGTAAAAATTCATAATCCCTTGTTCTGCAGACAATTAAGATGGTCATACCTTCACTCATATGAGTAGTTCCAAAGGTTACTTGTGAAGAAAGTTCCGTACATGCATGGATATATGCAGTATTGGGCAGCCATAATTTGTTAAAAGTACAAAAATGACAAAGAGATGAAGATAGGAAGGAAATAAATATTCGTGGCCAAATTCTGCTCTCAGCCCAATCAGTGTAGGTGAACAAAATTTAGCCTTCTGTTTTCTGATTTAGTATTTCTCTGGAGATTTGAGCACTGCAACTATCCTTATTGTCGTATTGACAACTATTCAGATTATGGGCCAGAGCTTTCTCCTATAGAGAAAGAAGAAAAGACTCTTTTGAATTTTGTCATACAGTATAAAAATCTAGGCAAAAACAAGAGCTCTCTGCTAACAGTTACAGCAAGTGTGATACACTGTCTTTAGATTAGATGGTATCTCATGAACATTCCAGAGAATATTACTTCAGCAAATGGAAAAAAGAAAACACAACATTATACACATTAAAGACAAAAACAAACAAAAAAAATCCTTTGTCATTCCACAAATTAACTGTCCATTCTGATGTTTAATAGAGGAAATATTGGACATATAACAAGATGTTTGGGGGTTTCTTCTTAGATCCTGTTGTCTTTGTAGGATTCTTATCAAACATACAAGTTTAGTGAAACCTGGTGGTTGCTAGAAGGAATTATTGAGTATTTTTTGTGCTTCCAAGCAAAACTATAGCTATTGCCCCATGAGGCAGGTAAACATTTTTGTGGCATCTTTGTTCGTTAGCTTTCATTGGACAGTTGAAGAGTTTTGTGGGAGAAAAAAATATCATTTCTCACCTTTGTACTTTTTAAATTTCCTTCCTCACCTCTACATAAAGTTTAATAAATAAAAGACCTATGGAGACCAAGCACGCAGGGACATATTCCATCCAAATCCAGTCTGTGTAAGGGTGGAATCTGGCACAGTTCTTCATAAGGCAGTTGGATGAAAGCTTCTCTGCTTTACTTTAAATACCTTTGTAGCTCATAAGCCTTGTAGGTTAAGTCACTAAAATAATTTCTTACTCCAGAACTGGAATCACTTGTGTTGTGCTGAGCATGGAACTCGTCTAGCTCATTCAAAAGTAATTGTCTAGAATTTTGTTTGCTTCTCGAGGTTGGAGTTCTTTTGGACTAAAAATGTAAAACTTAAGTTTCCAGCAAGCATTAATTATTCATAGAGATATGACAGGTTAATCGAGTGTAGATAATGTATATATTGGATACTCATCTTTTTCAGTTACTGTTTTCTGACTATCAATCCATTTTAATTGACCCTGTACCTGCCTTTCATGAATGACTTAAAATAAACTGCATGAAGAATAAAGTTATTCAGGGCTTGTTCCTGCAAGACCTCTTTATGTGGAACTGTTTTTGATGTAAGTTGAAATTCCTCTTGAGAAAGTCTGGTGAGATCAGTACCAGAGGGATGAAATCAAATGCTTTGGATTCTGATTCAGTGCTGAGAATCATGTGAGTACCAAGGTTCACTCATACAGTTCATATTCTTCCTGCCCTTCCAATGAGTGTATAGGGGGCTCTTCCTATGCACCTTCATAGGAGAAATTGCTCCATGGGGAATAGGGAAGTGTTGGTGAATTTATATATGAACATGTCAAAGAATGTGATCTAGAGCTGAATATGCGCAAAATAAAATCTACGCTGGTATGCCAGGGTTCTGGGAAAATATGAATGATACAGCCATAAAGCAAATGAGCTTCACAGGGGAAGTATCAATGCAGAAGCTTGATCCTGCCATACTTGCTGGGGACTAGACCTGATGAACTTTTGAGGTCCCTTCCAATCCTATTATTCCATTATTCTATGGAAGATAAGATACTGAAGTCAGCACCAGAATAGCAAGAGCTAAAGAGACATTATAGAGATTTTGAGCAATTGCTGAAAATGCTTATCAAAGAGTGTGTAGAAAGAAAAAAAACTCAATTTGTAGTGCATATTTAAGGGGCTGAGTGGGCAATGCATGTTTCTGGGCACTGGAAGGGAAAGTTAAGGGCAAAAGAACAAGGACTGGAAAAAGATGATCTTGGACGGATGACATGGTATCCTACATGGATTGAAAGGACTAGTAATCCACAAAGATGTTAGAGGATTGTACAGAATGAACTACTGGGATTACTAGAAAGGGTGAGCCATAGCACATTTCCATTCCACTCCACTGTGATCCATGGAGTTGCCTGAGTACAGGGGAAATCAAAACTTGCTATAGCTGTCACACTTACAGGTGGGAGCTTGGGTAGGAAAGTGCTTTCCTGAGAAACAATCCCTTCCTAAGCATCCTCAGGGTGGCTCAGCTCAGCAACAGCCTGAGTACATTTTTACCAGAAGAGGGGCATTTTGTGCTTTGTCCTAAGTCCTGTTCCTGAACTTCTGAATTCAATGGGAACTTTGCCTCTGAGTTCGATGAGCACAGATTCAAGCCCTAACTGCTTGCTTATATAAATAGGATCTGATGGATTGCTTTGTCATGGAAGCTCTTGGTTTGATTATTTATGTGTAATTAGATCAGAAGTTGTTTCACTGGAGAAAGAAACTTATACTCTTTTATATTTGTACTCAAAAACACAAAAGAAAACAAAAAAACAACCAAGGAAAGTAAACTTGAACTGAACGCTGTCTTACCTCATGTTTACAAACTTAATGTTGCTCATTCCCCCAAGGCATAATTTAATGTGGCCTTGTTTACATAAAAAACATGAGAGATTAATTTGAGCAGTAAATAATAATCCTAACTAGTTCAAGTTAATTAATATTTCCCCTGCTTTGAAACTATTGAAGGCCATAGGCTGTCACAGCAATCAGATTGGTGCAGAGATTTTGAGAATAGAACATTCTGCTGTTGAAGCAAGTTTCTTGCATTACTGTAAGAATGTTGCCAAGCCTTGAGTCTGAGGAAATTGCTAATTACTAGTGTAGAGGATGAATTTTATGGTGTTATTTGAGTTCAGTAGTTTTGCTAATGGACTTCTTTGTTATTGGTTTATTTCCAATAAATATGTTTTCTTAATCATGCAGTACTTACCCCTTCAAACTGGGATGCTATAAAAAGTGGGTGGGCACAACTGCTTAGTGAGCTTTATGCCTAAATTTGTGATAAGTGTTTCATTTATTACATTCATTTTCCACCTCCTAAATAGTTAATTTCCCAATTCCTCCTTGTAGAAGACCAGACATTAGTTCTTACGAATTAGTATAGGCAGAAATAGATTTTGAATGTATTTTTTTATTAAATGGACCACTGCATGTGTAACAAAGCAACTGACAGTTTGTAGTGTGTGAAGAGTATGAAAAATAATAGTCTCTGTCTTTCTCTTGAATCTTTCTTACTTCAGTAACATCAGTTTTAATGGGCATATATCAAATTCTTGTTCTTTCAGTTTGCAGTGCTGTATGTAGGCTAGTGCTTGTTAAAACAGACAAGGAGTCTGGTGGCAGTTTAAAGAGTAACAAATACATGTGCCACATAAGCTTTCATGGGAGAAAATCCCATTTCATCTGTCTGATGAAGTCAGATTTTCTCCCATGAAAGCTCATGTGAAAAATAAATTTGTTAGTCTTTAAAAGTGCCACCAGATTCCTTGTTTGTTTTGCTGAATCGAACTACCACAGCTACCCCTTTGGAACAAATGTTTGTTAATTACCTTTCATTTCTACTACAGTTGTCTACAGGGCTGGCTAACTAGAAATACCCATAAAATAAATCTGAGATCGACCAAGTATGTCAGTCCCTGGAGGCCACAGATGAAACATCAGAAAATTACTATTACAAACACTCCTAAAATATTGCATTCTAGCTTTAATTGTCCTTTCCCCCCGTTGTCTAGTGGCTCAGTTCCTGTATTTTAAATGGACTGTCAGCATGAATTATGACTGTTCTGTATACTTGAGACACTGAATTTTCAAGATAGGATCCAGAACGACTTATTTTGTGTGCCTTCTTTTTAATCCTCTTGAATGCCTGTGAGCTGTTCTTGTAATGAATTAACTATGTACCCCACAGTTCAGCCCTATGTGTTCCCTCCCACTGCCTATTGTATGTTGTTCAGATTATAACTACACTGAGATCAGGGACCTCTATAGTCATTAGCCAGAAGAAACCCAAAAGTTGACAATTTTTATATAACTTTGACAAAGACAGTCAGTCAATCATTATGACACTGTGTTCCGGGGGTGAAATGTCACCTGCCTCTGAAACATTAGCTGTGCATGATATTTTTGTTGTTAATAAATAAATTGCAAAGCTGTACAGCTGCTGTACCTTGAAACCATAGCTGGTGAAATGTGATAGTTTTAGTGGAACAACAGCATGCTTCACCTCTGCCAGTTCAGGGGCCAAGACTTGACTGGCATGTATAAAATAAGAAAATCCTTCATCTTCCATTTCTTACTAATTCTCTAAGCATTTGTCCATTAATTGTCAAAGTAGTGCTTCAGTCTGTTTGAAAGTGACCTCCCAGCTTTAGTTCTTTGAAAATGATTCTCTTTGGCTTTTTAATTAGAATAATTGCTTGCGACAGTATAATTAATATTGGGTCAGCACATTAATGATATACTGCAAAACTCTTGTGGTCAGAGGTTTCACTATGGCAGCAGAAGCTTCCTGTTTGCATTGTGGCATGTAAGATCTCATCCTGGGAGATATTTCTGTGCCATTGATAATAAATATACAAAGAAGTTAAATATGATCTAAATTATTAATTACAGTGTTCTATAAAAGGCACTCAAAGCTGATAGGTCCAACATTTGTCCTGCAGTGTTCATGAAAAGTTTATGATTAATTATAAGATTGCCTCAATTTTCTTCTGTAGTGACATTCAAAAATGCCAGAAGCCCAACATTCCTGAACAACCCTACAATAACAAACCACTGCATGCCCAGATGATGAAAGAAAACAAATGCTGGTAAATAAAATTATTTTTAATCTTCAGACTTCAAAAGAATTATTATAAATAACAAGATTTTCAAAATTCTAAAACATATATAAAAACAACTGTTTAAAAACAAAAGTAGTTTGCTTATATTAGCCAAGTCCAATGACAAATTGACTGCCCTCATTTCACTGAAGCTGATGGGAACTGATTGCTCTTAGCACCTTGTATGTAGAACAAGATCCCTAGTTGTCTGAGTTTATTTTCCAAAACCTAAGGTTAGTGCTTTCAAAATTGAAAGTTACCAGTGACATATATGAAAACATAGGATGGGTCTGAGGAGTAATATGATTAGAAACAAGATCAGATAAATATAGATGAGCAGAATTGTGAAATTGCTTGTGCAGATTTAGTGACCTCAAGGCCACAGATTGAGGCAGTGCATTGGTTTACTGACACAACAAACTTATCTATTCCTTATGGAACCAAATTCTGACCACTGAGGTGCTCATTCACCTGATTGAATAAAACTGATTCCGCCATTGGTTGCCTTAGTGTTAGATGATAGCAAAGTATAAGAAGAAAATTTGGTATTTGATTAAAAATAGTAGAAACTGTAGGCAGTGGTGTTCTGATGTCTGCAGTGATTATACCCAGACCAGGTTAAGCCATGTGTTCTCTGTCAAGTGTGGGGAAATCCCTCGTGCACACTGGGATGGGAGGTACTAAAGTACAATTATTATTCTATCTGTCAATCTGCATATCTGCTTTTTCTTTTAAGTCATCCATTTCTTTGTTTCTCCGTCTAGCTTACCTATCACCCTTTCCCAGTTTGGTAAAAGACAATAGAGTTCTACCCCAGCTATTCAGTTTTCTTCTTCAAGTTCTGGTGACCACTTAATGTTTTGAGTCCCTATGGGAAGTATTTATTTTCACTATAGATATAAAACAGCTGTTGTCCTCGCTCTCTTTATCAGAATCTTAACATGCAATACCCAGTGAACAGTGAAAAAACAAGCCCTAAAGCTTTGAATTTCAGCATCATCAGTCCTTTGAGAACTAAACAATTTTACTTACATAGAACAATGAGTAAATAACCTTGGCCAATCTTTCAGACACTACCATTAATATTTGTAAAGTACATAAACACAATGTATTAAGAGAGTATTTGTTTAGATGTGGATAGGCAGGGAGTGAGGAATTTGTGTTTGCAATTATAAGAAAAGCTTGGGTGGATAAGGAGTGGAACAAAATGCTTTTAAATTTAAAATGTAAGGGAATTTTTCCTCCCACAGAACTGAGAGTTGCCAATAGGTAAACATTTCAGGGGGAATTTTACACCACCTCATCTTTATGTCAGGCAGCATTTAATGGTTGAATGATCTTCTTGCCCAGATTTTGGCAGCTGTCCTCTGGGGCCACCATTGAGGATTATAATGACAGTTGATCAGTGGACCTTGTCCAATATAAACTAGACTAAGACCATTTAAAATCAGTTGCTATCAACAAGTCAAATGAACTTTATTTATGTTAGATGTTTTTCTATGAGGATTTCATAATAACATGGTATTTTAATATCCTTAGGGGCTTTTTCTGTTGTTACTGTTGTTATTTGGGAATGTTCTTATTAGCCTTAGTTTACCTGATTTCTTTCAGACTTAGGTGGTCTGCAACACTCATGTTTAATTAGTGTCTGATATATACAATACCCATGAAACTCTTCTTTTTCTTGTTTTATAGGTGGAAATAACACTTCAGGATATCAATGACAACCCACCAGTGTTCCCAACAGATATGCTTGATCTAACTGTGGAAGAAAATATAGGAGATGGATCTAAAATAATGCAGCTGACAGCCATGGATGCAGATGAGGTAGGAAAATGCTTTTATTTGAACAAGAATCCTACTTGATTACATTTTACAAACATATAATGACCTGATCTTCTACTTCTTTAAGGAGAATTTGGCTTGGAAAAAAAGAATGCAGTATCAGGTTCTTTGTACTACAGCCCTGCCTCTCCTGGCCTAACCCCAATATAGGCAGAAAGCATCACAGTTGTGAGTTTCATGCATGGAAAGATAACCAAAGTCTTTATCACCTGAAGTCTTTTCCCTGACCTGTATGAAATGAGCGGATGCTCTCAATCCACCTTTTAATGAGCAGTTGTACAGATAACAAAAACCACAGCCATAGTTTAGTACTAATTGGCATTGTTCTTGTCATTCTCAACAAAGATGTTATATGCTGAATTTCAACAGAGACTAGACTATTGTATCTGTCTTAAAAGTGCTCACTCTAACGCAGAGTCAAAGCTCTTTGGTGGGGAAGTGTTTAAAACCAATGTTTTAGATTCTAGTACCTTTGAGCTATGGAGATGTCCAAAATCCAAAGACAAAGTTTGCCAAATCCCACTGTGTCAGGCAAAGGTGAATGTGTTTTCACACTGGGGAAGCTTTCACAATGTTTGCCTGTGCTATGACTAGATCTTGCTAGTGTCACTATTCCTCATTACCATTGGCTTTAAATTCACAAAAATCAAAGGAAAAGAAAGAACTTTGAAAAACCTTGCTGCACAAAAGTATTTTTCCCAGTCTCTTATTGTCAGCAATATGGATTCAGTGCTATCAAGACTTTACAACTGAGCAGCTATTAAAATTTAATGGATGCATTCCAAGCAACTGACATGAAACAGCTGACCTAATAATGATATTACAATATTGCTGGAAGTCAATGTCTGTTTGTAATTTCATTGATTTATTCTTTTCTTTTGAGTGGTAACTCATTTAAATGTTAATTGTAATGTTTTAATGTTAATCAACTTTCAGTTGGCTGAGCAAAAGAATACATTATGAATAGGTGTTCCAGGCAAGTTGTACTACCAGTAGACTCTAAAATGAAATAGTTAAAAACAAACTTTGTGCATTTAAATAAACAGTGAGTTAATTCAGGCTCCAGTAGTCAGAATAGCTCTTTTAGTGCTAGGTTACAGCCTGCTGTTATAACTGTTTTAATGAGAGTTTATCTAGCTCCTTGTACAACAAAACTACTGTAATACTTCTGATATGAGTAAGGATGTGTGCATGTCTCCTTTCCTTCTCTGTTCTTCCAATTTGCTGTTTTCTCTTCTTGTTAACTTCTCTTTTGTAGACGCAAAGAGTAGGATTTTGTGTCTTTGCATCTAATAAAAATATGTGAAAGCCAGTTATCCACAAAGTAAGTTATAGCTGGCAAATAAAATATGAATAAAATAATCAGAACCTCCTAACACTGATATGTCTCTGTAAATATGGAGCCTAATTTTAATGTTCCTTGTGTCAGAAGCACAAGTTCTTAAAAAATATCAGATCATATTAGGAATTAATACTTTTTTGTAGTACATGTGCTAATAGGGCTGGTTCCTCACTTCAGTAAGAGTTTTCCTTTGACTTCCAGGGGCAGTGAATTTCTTAATGAGCAGGAATGATTATACTTAATTTTCATAGTCTGACATCAGTTATTTAACTTGTTTCTGAAGAGTGCAAGAGACATTTATGATCTTCATAACAATTTGCATTTTAGAATTTCATACATATCTTTGCTTTTGCACTTTTAAGAGACAGTGAGAGACTTTAACTAGCTTCTTTTCCAGTCTGCAGTGAGTTGTATGATCTTTTCATATGTTATGCTCCTGCTGCAATACATTTTTGGATATTGAAAGTCTGGCTTTTAAAACCTGATCTACTTTTTGCACTGAAGTTGCTTTGCAGATAACTGTAGCTCTGTATTTTGCTGGTGCCTATAAACATCTGTACACTGGCTGCATCTGCAGTAGCTTTCAGTAGTGAATAATACTGTGGATTTAAAAAAAAGGAAGCCAGATTAAGGTCCCTTTTAAAAATCATGCTCTAAATGTGTAAGGGAATCCTTGACATGGGTCATAGTTTTATATAGTGGCTTTTTGGCCAATAATTTTCAAACATTCACTCATATATTTTTTCAGTCATTACATTATGTTGCCCCAAATGAATGTCTTAATATGCAGACATCGTCATTGGTGCCAGGTAGTAGCCATGGCTTTAACAATACTAACAATTCTTAGCATTTAGTTAGTCTTCTTAATCATAGCATAGATAGAAAATGTCCATATTTTAAAAAGTTTTCATTGGTTTTAAGTATTTTTTTTTTTGGTCTTTCACTTAATTTATGTAAAGTTACTAATTTGAACAGATCATCTCAAATGCAGTCACTTTCATAGTTAGGCAGCTTTATGAGAAAATGGGAATATCTGGTTGAATGGAACAAATAATAAAGATGTGGTCACCTAAGAAATGTAAACATTTAATTGAATGTTTGTGTTAAACTGTACAATTACAGGAAAATGCATTATGCACACCTGGATATACACAGTGTGTGGATTGAAGTGCTATGCACAACTGTTTTGGGTCTGGGCAGCTGTGTAAGTTTTATTTTTTTTTTTTTTTTGGTTAGTTCAGTCCTGGCTTTTGAATGAACACAATGGATAAAATTTTGAAACGATCTTTATCTCTTCTCCATGGTCACCACATATGAACATGGCATTTAAGGCTACATCTACACTACAAGCTAGGGTTGTGATTCCCCTACTCATGTACACATGCTCACACTAGCCCTCACCCAGCTAGTGTGGGTGTAAATAGTAGCGTAGCTGTGGTAGCAGAGGCACAACTGAAGTGTGACAAGTACATACCTACCGGTTTCAGGTGAATTTTTATTTAGCACGGTCCAGCTGTGCCTCCACTGCCACTATTCAAATTAACTGTTGCTACCTTGCTATTTATACGCACACTAGCTTGGTGAGTCAGTGAGTGCTAGCATGAGTACCTGTGCATGATCAGGAAAATCACAACCCTAGCTCAGAGACTAGAGGCAGACTAAGTGACATGTCATTTTAAACAGCAAGTTTGTCATTGAACTTTTAGAGAAGGCTGTTTTGAGGAGATGCAGGTGTTTGCTTTGGTTGCCACAATCTGTTGTTCTCCACTGAAGCTTACTCATATACAAGTGGCACAGTCTCCAACCCAGCACTCTGTTAAACATTATGTAGAAGGACTCAACTAAATGTTCCTCCTGATCATAACTCAGTGCAGTGTGGTATGCCAGTTTGGGGATTGGCCATTCTGGAGTGCCTGTGTGCGTAAACAGCCTGCAACACATACTGAGGACCTCACCGCGTTCCTTTTTGGGAAACCTATAGGAAGCACGTCTGAGCAGGTTTCCCCCTATGTTCTCCTGAGCCTCAAGCTGAGCAACATCACTATCTCACCTGCTAGATTGTGGACTTGCCACTTGGCTGCTATTTCTCCATTACTTCTTCCCCATTAAAAGGCATTGAGTAGTAAGAGCTGGATTAAGACCTGTGTTAGATTGCTCATAAACTCAACCTCCCAAACATAAAGCAATAAAAAGAAACGTTAATCACTGTCAAGATAAAAAGTGATATAGTAAATAAATTACTCAGTGAAACTGTCATCTTAAATCAGATTTCAAAGCTTGTAGAAAACTAATGTTTTTCTGTGCTTCATTTCGCTGACTAGATATGATCTTTTTTGAACAGAAATGAAAAAATAATATCCAATAATCTTATCTCTTTCTGTCCAGGCAAAATAAATGTTAGAAGTGTATGTCTGAGGGTGTGGGAGTGTCATTATCTTAAGGAAGTTGTTTGGAACAATGTTTGCAGATAGCAGTTGTTGGAATGACTTGATTTTAATGAGTTTCCTAACAAATAACTTGGTCTGACTACCTTTACTTTTATTTAGGGAGCCAATGCTCTTGTCACTTACACTATCATCAGTGGTGCTGATGACAGCTTCCACATTGATCCAGAGTCAGGAGATCTGATAGCCACCAAACGTTTGGATAGGGAACGTCGCTCCAAGTATTCCCTGCTGGTTCGTGCTGATGATGGTCTGCAGTCCTCAGACATGAGAATAAACATTACTGTTAGTGATGTTAATGATCACATACCCAAATTCTCCAAACCTGTGTATTCTTTTGATGTACCAGAGGATACTACCCCAGGTAAATAAGGAACAAACCTTGTTATTTTTTAAACTTGATAGTCTGCAGTCCTTATTGTCAGTTGAATGGTATGGCAATGTTCAATAATATTATTGCTACTAATATTGTTGCTACTGACATACTCCAATCCTGGCTGGGGCTCCTGGCTGCTGCTAGTAAATAAGATGGATAGAAAAATGTCAGGACAGGGCAACTGCTCAGTGTTCCTGGAAGACTCCTGCCAGGGAACAAGAGAACCCAGGAGGAAGTGGAGATAGGGGTGCATTTGGGGAACCAGCTGGACCAGAAGAATGTATGTTGAGCAAATATGACACATTCATAGACTTGAATTGATATTCATAAGGGTAAGACACATAATTGTGTTTTGCCCTTATGGCTTCCTTAAGTCTCTTTGCCTTCTTTCTGACCCCTGTATACAGCAAAAAGGCCAGCAATAATCTGCTTTTTATTTATTTACAAATTACAGCTGCAGTTGATAGGATTACTATATATTTGGTGAAGTGATCCATCATTAGAACAGCCTTTTAGCCAATGAATGTGCAATTAGCACTATTAAAACATTAGGTAATCAAATCTATGTAACAGAAGCTAGAATGTTCTGCTTGATTAAACACATGAAATTGTAGCACTAATTTTCATTCTGATAATGAACAGTTTTCATTGTTGCATTGCTCAAATGTAACTAAGTGGCTTATAATTTATCTAGTTCCATAAAAAAGCAACTACATGATTTTCTGTTTTGGAAATGGAGAGACAGAAGATGAGGCCCAATTAGGCTGAACAGGGAAGGGCTCTTTCAGTGAGAACTGCAGTGCAAGTTGTGCAAAGGCAGAAATTGACAGAGCAGCATTAGTGTACAAGCAAATTAAAAGCATCATCACTCAAGGCTTTTGGGATTGTAATATCTTGCTTAGAGTTGCCGTCCATCCTAAAAGAGCACCAGTTTTTGCCGGTTGGGTGTCCTGCAGACCAGGTTTGTAAAAAGGGCCCGACAGAATCCTGAATGTACTGTGACATCATCATGCAGTCGTATGACAAATTGCTTCATGATGACAATGTCAGCATACAAAGACCCTTCTGTTTGCATTGTATTGCTTATGTTATAGTAACACCTTGAGAACCAGACCCTGTTACACTAGATGATATAGGTAACACTTATAGGAGACAGTCCCTGCTGCAAAAAAACTTCAAGAATAAATACACAAAACAGACAGAGGGAGTGACTATCTGTCAGTCATAGAAATGTAGCAAGAGGTACAGAAATAAAACAATGGGCCAAATTCAAACAAATTGTACTTGAATAAGAACTGCAAGAATGCATGCCCTGCAAAGAATGTGGATGATAGTGTCCTAACCAAGTGTTATATTATTGCTTATGGTAAATTAAAAACAAATAGAAATGTGGTGTTTGTGACCCTGCCAGCAGGTTTGATACTTTGAGGATCCTGGGGGGCAATTACCACACCAGTGGGGTACAATTTAACCTTCATTAAAAACGGATATTAATACAAAATTAATTATGAAGTGTATGTATATGAGGTTTGTCACGGCTTTTTACAATGGCATTTTGTTAAATAAACTTAACTTTATGGAGTGGAACAAGTTGGGGGACAATGGGGGTTCTCAGACTAACTTAACCTACAGTTATGAATCAAATCACAGTGGCTTAAAAAGATGTTCTAACACCATATAAGTAAAAGGGGGTACAATACAAACTCAGTGTGCAGCAGTAGCAGAGAAGAGTGGAAACAAGTGGGGGAGCAGGAGTTTTAAGGCTGGACAGCAACGGGGAAGTTTGGGGCTTACAGAAGGGGGCTGAGTGGTGGGGAAAAGTAGCTGCAGGAGTGGCGGCAAGAGAAGAAGCAGGAGCCGCGGCAGGGAAAGGAGCAGCGGGGAGAAAGGGGTGGCGGGAACCAGTGGCAGCAGCGGCTGGTGGAGCCGGAGCCGCGGGAGCCGGCAGCCATGGGAAGCGGCAGCTAGGGGATGCTGTGGGAGTGGGGAGCTGGTGGCAGCAAGGGGGAGCCACGAGGAGTCAGCAGCAGTGGCAGCAAGGGGGAGCCGTGGGGGGCCACAGCAAGGGGGAACCACAGCAAGGGTGAGCCATAAGGAACCACGAGTAGCCGCAGCAAGGAGGAGCCACAGGGGCAGCAGGAGCGGTGGTAGGGAAAGGGAAAGGAGCAGAGGGGAAGTCGGGGCACACAGGGGGAATTCAAAAGATAAAGAGGGGACAAGGAAAGTTTAAATAAGAAAAGTTTATTTAACTCATGGTAGTCACAGAGGGGGAGGCAAAATGACCCAGCACAATAACTCTAAGGTTTACAAACTAAGTAAAACAATTTTACAATTTCTCCTAACACTTGTAAGGCTTACAGACTAAACTGAAACAATGTTGCAACTCAAAGTAGTACTTCTAAGGTATTCTAAGTTCAAGCAAATTTAGAGGGGAGAGATACAACAAGCAATAAAAAATAGAGCAGTGGCAAACAATTGGAAACACAGGAACTTTTTTAAAGAGTGGAGAGCGAAACAGCAATCTAAAAAAAAAGGAGAAGCCAGAAAGCAAAAGACAAGCCTGCTTTTAGGAGTGTGGGCTTGTTGGAGCTGGGAGAGAGCAATGGCAAAAACAGCAGCCGAAGAGGAGGTAATTTGTTTTAAAGAAAGCTGCAGGGGCAGGCTCTTACCAATTCCACCACCACCAGCAGCAGCAGCAGCATTACAAACAGGAGAGAGAGACTCGTTACTCGGCCGGCAGTTTCAATCGTGGTACACTCGGGGAAGAACTCGTGAGCGGAGGAGGTCAATGTCTGGGTGATCAGGCCAGGCAGGATGTCAGGAACCATCCTGCTGATCAACCCAAACCCTGGGTTTTTAAACCGTTTGTTTCCCGCCAGTGGCTATGATTGGCCACAGTTTGCTGATTACAGGTAAGGCGGGAAACTCAGGTCAGCATGACTCATGCCTTCACCATTTCACAGATCTTGCAATCTGGGCAGTGCCCACCTAAGCCTAGCCCTGTAGAAATCAATTGGGTGTCAATGGCCATTCAGTTCAAGGGGCCATCTGCTCCACTCTACACACTTAACTGATGGCCCAGGAGGGGCGGCCATCCAATTAAGTTAATGGGCAACGGACAGTTTGTGATACATGGAGCATACGTTATGACTTGCAGCAGCTTGGTTTAAAAAAAAATAGATTTAATAGCTGGTATACACTTATATCAGGGTGTCCTTTCCTTGAACAGTGCATGTTAAATTCTATTGAAAGATAATTAATTTGTCTCAATTTATGCAGTGTATTTACTTTTTTCAATTTAAATACAAAATAGAGATGCCTGTTCACAGTTCTGTGTGTCCTAACAGTCATTTAAAACAAAAACATAGTGGAATAATCACTCAGTAGTTTAAAAAATCCAGAAAGGAAAAACTGTTCCTGTGGAGTGAGTTAGTAAAATTATTGTTCAGTTTGAGCACCCACTTATGGAAAAGTCCTGAAGAATTTAATTAAATATTTTTATAAGTTGTATAAGTTATCTTATAGAAATAAATAGAGAATTTTCTCCTGTTTTATTATGGCTTAAAAAGTAGAAAAGATATTGTCTATTACAATTTGTGCATCTTAAGAGAAATTTTAGAGACCACTCTTATTTTCTATAATACCCTACATTTTTCATCACTTTTAAATGTATAGGATTTTCCAATTGAAAATGGATATCTAGCAGTACTATTTCACTTCTTCGAAGGGACTATTCATATGTGTACAGAGCAACAAATGATGTAGTGCTCTGCTGAATGGGAATGGACCTTGGTGCTTAAGTGCTTTGGTAAATGGGAGCCTGTATATATAATTAGTTCATTTCCTATAAAAAACATACAGTTTTGAAGGGACAGCTGTGTTAGTCTGGTTCAGTAAAACAAACAAGGAGTCCTGTGGCACTTAAAGACTAACACATTTATTTATGGCATGAGCTTTCATAGGAGAAAATCCCACTTCATCATCTGACAAAATGGGATTTTCTCCCACAAAAGTTCATGTCATAAATAAATTTGTAAGTCTTTAAGTGCCACAGGACTCTTTGTTTGTTATACAGCTTTGAGGCTCCTATTTCTCAAGCATGAGGTCTGTTATTTCACAGGAATGCATGTTTACCAATTCCACAGGCATATTGTTTTATTTCTAGTCTTTTTGGGAGATTCATTTTTGCTCTCTCACAGAGTTCTTTCTTTTTTTTGTGTAGGTTCTTTGGTAGCAGCCATTATAGCTACTGATGATGACTCTGGTGTAAATGGAGAAATCACATACATTGTGAGTGAAGATGATGAAGATGGTATGTTCTTCTTAAATCCAGTCACTGGAGTGTTTAACCTGACTCGCATATTGGACTATGAAATGCAGCAATATTACATTCTTACCGTCCGTGCAGAAGATGGTGGTGGTCAATTCACTACCATCAGAGTTTATTTCAACATACTAGATGTAAATGATAATCCACCACTATTCAGCATGCCCTCATACAGCTCATCTTTGATGGAAAATCTACCTCCAGGATCTACTATTCTCAACCTTAGTGCAACAGATGCAGATGATGGTATGTGTTCCTTTGTATTTTGAAACTTCTGATGGCAGATGCATGTTGCATGTTAGTAAAATATTATGTCATTTGATCACATACAGGCAAATAATGGTATAAAATAAACCATTCCCTTCCCTGATAACCCTGTCGGGCTTAACTGGAATGTTTTACATTTTGAGGATGTTGAAATATGTCAGCACAATGGCTATATCTACATTGTAAAAGCTGAGTCGACTTTTTTAACTCGACTTAATAAATTCTGCGTAAAGACGACTTTAAGTAGACCTTATGAAGTCATTTTAGTGAGTCCACACTACATTAAGTCGACTTTAAATTGGTGTCCTGGCTCATGTCAACTTTATAAAGTTGACTTCATGGCCCCCCTCCACTAAGTCAACTTTATTAAGTCAACTCAGTGAGTCCACATTGCCTTAAGTCGACTTAGTAAAGTCAACTTAATGGTAAAGTCGACTTTATAAGTGGACCTTATAAACTTGACTTTACTGGACCCAAAGTTGACTTTATTGCCCTGCAGTATAGACAGGGGTCCATTTAAGTCAAATTAAGGGCCCTTAAGTCAACTTAAACACATGGTGTAGACATACCCAATGAGAACAGAGTATTGAAAAAGAATTGTATAAAGCAACTATTTTAACTGAATATTTTATTTTGATATTTTTGTTAACATTATTTTAAAATGATATGTATAACAGGTTCTAAAACACTACAAGGAAATATGTGAAACCCTCATTGGTAGTCCTTACAAAACGTCCAGTTAAATGTACTGTATGCTGTAAGGAAAGATGAAGGAATGAGTTCAGTACATGTCAGGAAAATTCTTATTCTAAGAGTCTTTAATCCCTGGATTACTCACATCATATACCATCAGTGTTTACAATGTGTTAACATGTAGGTATGTGAAAGATGATAATATGTATAATTTGTTTAGCAAATATATGACAGTGGCCATATATATATATATGGTTTATGCCTGCAGTGCCTAATGAAGAATAAATATTGTTTTGGTACACGAAATACTTTAAAATATTACTGTGTAGGGTATTTAATTTTATTAAATGCAAACAGATTAACGAGACTGACTTTTATCCAAATTACCTGTAAAATGTCAAAGTATCTCTCTCTCAAAAAAGTCGGTTCAGTCAAAGATATTACCTCGCCTGCTCACCTTTCTCTCTAATATTCTAGGACTGACACCACCACAATACTGCATATAGAGAACTGTATATAGTAGACCATCTAAAGCAATTTCTGCAGCTTCAGCAAATGTTACAAGCTTGGCTGTTGTTTCAGTCCTAAAATCACTGTCTGTGTTATTTCTTGCAGAATAATCTAAAATGGGGTAGCAGGTACTACCGTACTCTCCATAAATAGCTCACAGATAATGATCTGAATGCATATTAATAAACTGTTGTTTTGGCAAGTTGTCTGATCATTCATGTTAAACGATATGGATAGCCTGTGGGGCTATGAAAGTCATGTTATTTTATATCAAGGGTTTTTCTTTTCTGTCAGTCCAAGATATACAATGGTAAAAACTGGAAAAGCCTCCACTAAGAGAATACTTCCACTGCTATTTTCCTGTTTGAGCTGCCTCTTGGGAAACAACAGTTGTTTGCAGTGCTTTGAGTTCCATTTATATACAGATGGATACTGATATCAAAGAGGGTCTGCTGCAGCTTTTTTATCTTTGCATAAAGGACTTATGCATTGGTTCTTGGTTTTTTTGTTTGCTTATTTTGGTTTTTGGTTTTGTTTCACTTGAAATTTCCAGAAATGTTTAAAGATGTCACTTGAGTAACTTGCTTACAAACCAAAGCAACCTACTAACTGAGATTGTAAGAGATGTAGAAAAGAGAACTACTACAAAGAATAACCCTCAGCAAGATGTTCAGGATCTGCTGGTCAGGGCCCCATATGTGCCCACATGAGGGGAGAAGGATTGAGTCTTGTTCCATTAATATTAACTAACCAACTGCAACTCCCTGTCTGAGCTTGAATGGCAATCTTTGTTGGAAAGAAAAGAGAAATCCAGTGAGGCAGCTAATTCAAGCTATTCAATCTTGACGGTAATCAACGTGGAGGAGTCCTCCTGTTTTGAATAAAGGAACAATAGCAATAGCAATGATATATATCCCCATCTCCAGTTAAGTATATAGTGGTTTTTAAAAAAATGACAACACCTTTGTCCAGAGTTTATGGGTGAAATCTTGACTTCATCCAAGAAAGTAGTAGGACTCCCAGTGACTTCAGTAGGACTAGGATTTCAGCTGAGCATGCAAGTAGCATGAGATGTTTTCAGGACTGAGATTCAAGAGCCTGAGAAAATATACTAAATTTCTTTTGTTTTGTTTTAAAAAGTAATACAAGGAACAAACTGCATTGCATCATGTAGGAATAGACTGGGAAATATAATAAAATGATCATGAATTGGAAGAATGGTAGTTACTAGAAGTTCAATACTATTATGAACAAATGTTATCTGAGGAATAAAATAGTGTATGGATATGCAGATAAAAATAATGAGTAAGGTTTTATATGGACCAAGTGATAAAATATGCCACAAAAAGAATTGGAAACACAGAATAATCAAATGTAAGAAAGTGTTTCTAATTTGATCTTCTTCCATAGGGATCAGTTTATTCCCATCAAAGTTAGTGGCAAAACTCCCACTGGATTAAATAGGAGTAGGACTGTTTGTTGATGAATTTGATAGTTATATTTGCTTGACGTTTCAGAACATTTTCTTGGGTAAAGTTAAGCATGTTAAAACCAAACCAAACAACTGTATAATATTATAATACTTAGTGCTTCACTCATTCAAAGTGAATACAAACATTGATTAATTTGTGTCTGACATATACATATATTAATCTTTTCCAAATAATATTTAAATATATAATTTTTCCTGTCTGGCTCTACATATTTAGAAGAAAATGATTTAGAGTCTTACTATATTGAGGACAATAAATTTCAGTGATTAAAACTTTAAATATAAGAATCATTTATTTCTTAGGAAGTTCAATAGGGAGGGGAGAAGCTACTCAAGAAACTTGGCAGGAAATACAAAGTAATGAGACACTTAAATGTCCAACTTTAGCTTATACATTGTGGAAAAAGATGTTTAGAGAGGATTAGTTTGAATATAAAAATCCATTAAGTTTAAAACACATCCTTTATGGATGAAAAGGCTAAGTCTAAAGTTTCAAAATTATGTATTTATGGTTTCAGTGTTTAATGAGGAGACCAGATTAAGAAAACAGATCTCCACTCACCTTTTTAAAGACTTATACAAATATTTAGCATGAACTCTATGTTTAAATTGTCAAAATACACTTTCTTGATGAAAGCATGTCTAAAGTAACTTAGTAGCCATGTCAGAATCCAAAAGATATTTTTCTTACCAAAATGTGTAGATGTCTTCCTTGACCTTAATTGCAGCTACTATATTTCAAGCATAAGATAAGGGTTGTTCATTTGATATTTTAATAGTCTTCTATATATGGCAAAGCATAGCAGTCTCTACATTATTCTCTATAGCTCATCTCAGTCTAGTTCATTTCTTTTATGGGTGCAGTTTCTAAAATAATTATTTTCTGTTATAACTACCATGAAGAAAGTACTAAAACATCTCTGACTTCTGTCTTTTGAATGTGTGCCTTTATTTGGATTAAGAATCATACATAAGGTGAATTTCTGACCCAATGAAGTCAATGGAAAAGCTTCCTTTGATTTAGATGAAGCCGAGATTTCACTCGTAATCTGTGTTGTTATAAGAGATCTTCAAGGACTCAGTGCCCCTTTGATTTTAGAGAGTCAAAGATAAGAATTTGTGGATCTTACCTGTTCCATTTCAGGATTGCTACTTTAAGTTTCAGATTTAACACTATCTTATTGAGAGTTATTGTCTGCTACTTAAATCAAAGGAATTACAGTACTTTGAAACCAGAGTAATACAGCGCTGAAACAAGCCTTGTATCTCTAAAGATACCGAATTTGTATTTCCATATGATATTGTTGTTTATTCATCTGTTCTGAATTTTGCATTCTACCAGCAACATACCACATCCACCTGCTATGTAAGTATGGATTGTGTTTAGGAACCTAAATATACAATTACTGTCATCTCTAATTCTTTTAATTTACCTGTCCATGCCCCTCCCCATACAGAGTCCTTTACTTTCATCACCACTATTCTGGGTCAAGTACAATATTTGCTCTTCCCCTTAATATTTACCTCCCTTTTGAAGGCTTCCTTTTACCTCCCCTGTCAATCTTCAGTTTTAGGGCCAAACTGTGGTTCCACTGAAGTCAATTGAAATATTGTCAGTAACTTTAATGCAACTTCAATATTTTGTACTTGACTATTTTACAGACACAATTGATATACTGTTTCAAATAAAAATTATTTAGAGAATAGAAGGAAAGAGTAGGTTTAACAGTTGCTGATCCAGTTATTAAAATCTATAGAAAATTGCTAGTTTAATACCGTAGAAATAGGTTTTATGAATATTGAATTATAGGAGTACAGTACTTATTACATAATAGCTACATATTCAAAGTACTCTAAAATGTCTATAAATACTAAGTGATCCTTAGTGATTAAACCCCCGTTATTTCTTTGGATTGGCATGTGTACTAATAATCTGGGGCTCTATTGTTTTTGGAGTCCTTTTGAAGTAAAATATTAAAAATAAACAAATAATCTTGGGGCCTAATCATTATGATTTTTGTGTCATTCAGAGGAAATATTTATACACCCGTAAGGCATATTTTACCAAGACTGTCAGAAATCATATATTCAGTAATGCCTAAGTACAGTTCTTGATTCTGACATATAATAAAGATATGAAACCTTAACACATCGATGTCTAATTGCAGATGACCCAAAAAGTGATTACTCTTTCTTTCATACATAACTAGGTTGTTCCAAAATTTTGTCATTTTCATTTACCTCTAATGGTGTTATTTTCTAGAAATTCAGAAACTTATTTCTGTAGAGTTCCTATGTATGAGAAGATAAAGGGAATTAAATTTCAGTCCTTATTTTTGTTTTCCAGGCTCTAACTCACGGTTGTCCTACAGTATTACATCAGGAGATAGCCAGGGTCAATTTAATATTGACAAGAATGGAGTTCTGAGCATCAAGCAGCCTTTGGATCGGGAAAGTCAGTCCTTCTATAGCCTTGTTGTTCAGGTTCATGACCTGGCTCTGTCAGCCTCGAGATACACAAGCACAACTCAAGTTTCTATTATTCTCCTGGATGTGAATGACAATCCTCCAAACTTTATTTCTCCAAAGCTGACCTACATCCCAGAAAACACACCCATAGATACCATTGTGTTTAAAGCCCAAGCAACTGACCCAGACAGTGGTCCTAACAGCTATATTGAATATAGTCTGTTGAGACCTTTGGGAAACACATTCAGTATTGGCACTATAGACGGTGAAGTACGGCTCACTGGGGAACTTGACAGAGAAGCAGTTTCTAATTATACCTTGACTGTGGTAGCTACAGACAAAGGTCATCCATCTCTTTCTTCATCTACAGATGTAGTTGTGATAGTCCTTGATGTCAATGATAATAACCCCCTCTTTGCACAAAAGCTATATAAAGTAGAAGTGGGTGAAAATACTCTGACAGGAACAGATCTGACGCAGGTGTTTGCTACAGATGGAGATGAAGGTACAAATGGACAGGTTCGCTATTCTATAACCAGTGGAAATAGCAATAATGAGTTTCGGATCGACACTGTTACTGGGGTGATAACAGTAGCCAAGACTTTGGACCGAGAGAAGAAGCCTTCCTATTCATTAACTGTTCAGGCATCTGATCGTGGAAGTAGCCCAAGGACAGACACCACCACAGTCAGTATTGTTCTGATGGATGTTAATGATTTTATTCCTATATTTGAGCTTTCTCCATATTCTGTGAATGTCCCTGAGAATTTAGAGATACTTCCAAAAGTTATTCTTCAGGTTAGTATATATAAAAATGTATTTACTATAAAATTATATGCTTCTTCAAAATGTAAAGACATTCTTTGATTTGTCAGTTGAGTAATTACCTTTGTTCATATAACAGGTCATGCTATGTTTTTCTTTATATTCTTGTGTAACAGGTTGCCTCCACCTATACATACATCAGGGCTTTAAAGGGCCATTTCATTCCCTCAGTTTCTTCTTCCATCCCCACAAATCACCTCAATGGGTTCTTTCTTTCAAAATTTCTTCTTTCTTTATGGTGAAACACTGTTTCAATCACAAGTGCCTTTAAACATGCTCAGAGAGCAGCGGACATGACATTCTGACCAGTCTGGTGGTTTCCTGCAAAATCATCTGTGAGTTTTGCTGAACCCAAAGGTGTCCCAAAGGCTGGTCTTAATAATACTGTCACAAAAGTAGAAAATTATTAATTTTCTCTCTTAAAATATCAGTTTTTCAGACACCCATTACTTCTTTTAAATTAAACAAGTTTGTTTATAGGCATTTTAAGTATTCTGCTGTCCATGGAGTATTTTATGTGTCCCCTCAAAATACTTTGCCACAAAAGGTAATCTTAAGGATCCATGGAAAACATGCATTCTGAGATCAAAATTATTATTTATAATGTGCTTGTGTCACTTTTTTTAGGTTGTAGCAAGGGATGACGACCAAGGTCTAAATAGCAAACTTACATACGTTCTTGTTGGTGGAAATGAAGATGGTGCGTTTACTCTCTCAGCCAGTGGAGAGCTCCGTTTGGTACAAAGCTTGGATCGAGAAACTAAGGAGCAATACATCTTACTGATCACAGCTGCTGATTCAGGTAACTCAGATGTAAAGGTTACCCGGCCTGTATTTTTTTTTTTTTTTTTTGCTATTTGTGAACTTTGCAAAGCCTCAGTGTGGTATATAGAAACATACTGGAAGTGTATATATGATAATTGTTATTGTTAGATATATAGGCTAAATTTTCAGACTTTAACGTGCAAAGTTAGGCACATTAAGTTATAAGTACACACCTAGAATAAAATTCTAGTTCCATTGAATTCAATGGGAGTTTTGTCATTGACTATACTGGGACCAGGATTTTACCCTGTTTTTTAGATACCTGCATTTAATGAAATCTCTGTATAGTCTGAGATTCTACAGCCACAGAATGTAATACATTTTTTTTCACATTCAATTGAATAAAAATTTCAATTTATAATTTATCTGTAAGTTCTATGCAGTTTCCCGTCTGCTGCAGCAAACTGATGCAGAATCTGAGGGCTTTGTTGCAGAATTTAGATTAAGCTTGCTGCAAAGTATGCAGGCCATTGCTGTTATGCACCCAAATTTGAAATTTTTGGTGGCAGTTTTCACCAGAAAATATTTGCATTGAAAAACATGGGGTCATCGACTGTGCTGATTTACCTGCTCTGTGATCCCACTGACCTCAGTGGAGTTACAAGAGATGTAAGTCACAGGAGAATTTGATATTCACTTTTTAAAGACCTGAAAATTTGAAGCACCATCAAAACTGTCTCATTGTCAAATCATTCTAATTATAGTGTATTACAGTATTGTTAATGCTGTGAAAACATTTTATATCTTGTTTCAGTGACAACCACTATCAGTCCCGTCTTCTGTCTTAGTATTACCATGGTACCCACATATTTTATAATATGAATAAAACTACGGTATTATTACAGAAGACAGTTTTAGTATGTAAATAGGCATTGGTTTGAGCTCCTTTCATATATCTTTATTCTGTTGTGGGGCATACCCTGCATTTGCTCCTCATGCCTTCATCATTCCTAAGTTCCAGATTGTAACTTGGACTACAAAACTGCATAGGACAATAAGCAACCTGTTCCCTTACATTTTTGAGGAGGCTGCTCAGATCTTAGGGTGTGGGTGTACCTGTATAAGAAGATGCCATTTCCGCTTAATCTTCCAGCCCAAGTTGGCAGGGTATAATGGGGAATGAGTGCAACTTAGCTGCTCCACATTCATAACACATCTGGTCTATGTTGATACATAAAGTGTCATGCAGCAAATGATAACTGTCATTACTAGAGCAAGGGGGATTCAGGGAGGGAATTTTGCTCCACAGGGATGTCTCTGAGACACAGTGCTTTACAGGGCTACTCCTAGAATGTATTAGCACTGACTTCAGTATGAGCAGAATGCAGTCTTTTAAGTGTTTGAGCTAAATCACTGGTGCTCTTGAACAGAGTTTTTTAGCTGCAACAGATATAAAGAAACTGTACCTTCTCTTTTATTAGTTGTATAATGAAACTGTAGTCTAAATCAAAAGATACTATCTAATTTTATGCACTTGGATGGTTAAAACCTAAATCATGGACACCAAATCAATGCAGATTAAGCTGATTGTAAATTTAGACATGATACAACAGTTGTTTCAGGTGAAGTTCAACACATTTTTTTCTTAATGCTATCATTTTCTTTTTCCATTGATAAATAGCGTAATTGGGTTTGGATTGGATTGGATTGGATTGGATGTTGGGGCAGGCAAAAATGAACACACAAGCTTCAGTAAGTAATCAGCATAATATTTACAGGCAGGGGTTAAAGTATAATTTGGTGGACCCTGGAACCCTCTGGCACGGGTGGGCCTCCCAGTACCCACCCACAGAGACACACATACAGCCACAGCCGCCTTCAGACACACAAACGCACAGAGCAGACAAACAGAGCCATCGCCAGAGGGAGAGAAAGGGAGACACACAAAACTGCAGCAGGCACCCCCCAATCCGCTACCTGGGCTGTTTGCCGGCTGGCTGACCAGACACAAGCTACTCTGCCCTGCAGGGGGAGATTCACAAAGCCCGGACCTGTGGGAGCTCTCTGCTGTCTGGGCTTAAGGTGGAGCCACAGGAACACTGTGCTGTTTTTAGTGGGGCCCAGAAGGCAGTGTTCCAGTGCATTCCTCTGGTTTTAGGGGCCCTGGAATGCTGCCAGCCTAAAAAGAGTGGGCCCGGAACTGCGTTCTGGTGCGTTCCCCCTTACTTTAACCTTTGTTTAACAGAGTTAATACAGGTCCTAGGAAGAACTCAGAATCTGAACTAATAATAGGAATAAAGTTATTGATATTGCCTTCTTGATTTAGCCCTTACTCCCCAGCCATCCCTAACATTTTCATAGCCTTCGCTAGCAACTTCTGAATCTAGGGTCAAGTTGTCCCAAGTGCCCAAGAAGTTGTGAGCACCATGAACTCATATTTAGTCAGTGGGTGGTTCTTGAAGTTAAGGAACTCACAGGGGTACTCAACACCTTGCAGGATTTAACCCCTAATTATTTGATCAATAGATGAACTGTAATTCTGTCCCAAAGTACCCCCTGTTCTCAATTAAAGTGTCCCTCTTGCAGCACATGCCACCAATCAGAATATGGGGATTTACAGAGGTGATTGAGAAGTGAGAGAGACAAGCAAAATGATGAACTTTAGAATAATGCAATAGTATTGCATGTGCTCCCCCAAACCTGCTACTTGCATATATACCAAAACAACATGCAACCACTCGAAAGTGTTTTTATGGGTCTTTCTGTATCAAATTAATTGCTCTTTCACTTATCTGTACCTTTCTTTATGACAAAGTAGATGGGAGAAGAGAGGACTTACTTTTTACTCCATCTGGTGGAGACTTAGAAATGGGTAGACATTAAACTCTGGCAGTGTGACAAAAATTGGAGCGGCAGCTTTTATCATAACTTCTTCAACTCTTTGAACACTAATGTGGAGAAAATGTTAGCATTCCAGCCATCATCCTTTTATTTATTAGTTGCATGGATATTGTGTAGAACATCTGGAAACCTGACAGCTGCCCCAGTCTGTTGAAATGAACTATGACCATATCATTTTGCATTTGCGGAATGTTGTATGGTAGAGCACAGCTAAAGCCAGATACGAAACTGCTAATTAAAATCTTGTTCATGGGTTTTTTCCATTTTAAAATAAACTGGCAACTTGATTATATGTAGTTTTAACACTACTCTTTGAAAAACAAATCAGAATATATTGTTTATCCTATTAAGCAGTTTTTGATATACATTTTTGGTTCATACATTTTTCTGTAGAAAATCTTCATGATCAAAATTTGCATCCTTCTTTTCAAGCATAGAAGAGGTTACCTCCATTCCATTAACATAGACTTCTGTGTATGTGCAGCAAGAGGATATGGAGGCAGTTTACCTCCTTGCACAGGCCAGGAAAGGGCAATACACAGTAGCAGTCCAGGTGAGCACAGACTATTTGCCCTTTACTCTGCAAGCAAGTAAGCAAACCAAAAGGGGATGCACAAGAAGCTGGGCCATGGGCAGAGTGGGACTAATGCTTTAGGAGGAGTAATTTGGATGGAGGAAGGTACACCTCCTGATGTTCAGAGAGCCTCAGGAGGCACAAACTGGCTTCTTAGAGAAGGTGAAGTTCTGTTATCCTCTTCAGCAGTCTGTGTGTATGATGCGTAATCTGACTTCATGTGAACAAGGTTTAAAGGACTGGGTCTTCAGCTTAGAGACAGGCCATAACCATTATGCAAATTACCCATCATCTTATAGTAAGGATGGGATTTTTCAGAACACTCAGTGTTGACTTAACTCTGTTTCAATTAAAATCAACTAAAACTTAAATGAGAGTTTCTAGGTCAAATCTGAGAGCTTTTTAGAATCTCACTATGAACATTTAGGGTTCAGTAACTCTCTCCAACATTTCTCTTTCTTATAAAGAGAGTCCTTTCTTTTGAAATTGTGAGATGGTGATGAAATACAATATGAGTATTTGAGGAAAGTTAGTTTCAGTTCAAATGCATGGCTTCTGCCTGAATAATTCTCTATTTTGGTGTCTTCCATGACAGCAAAGATGGAAAGTTATTTAGACAAATCCATATATTTTAAACTAATACCATTTTTCAATTCCAAAAGGTATGTGAGAGAGAGAGAATTATTTTATATTTGGCATGGACTCATACCCCATAATTGGTTTAATAAAACAGACTGAGTCATAATGAAGTTAACATGTATGCTTCTCTTTTGTTTTATGATATAAGGGAATCATGAAATTAGAATGAATAATGCAGACAGAATGGAATTATTTTGTATGTATTTTAACATTTTCATTAGAAATACCCTAACCTTTTTGTGGGAGGTTTAGCACCTAAAAGGTATTTGGGGCCTAAGTCCCATTGGAGGATCTGGGCCTAAGCCTTTTTTTCTAACTGAACCCCTAGTCAATCAATAAAGTTGTCTAGTTAGTAAACAGAAATGTGTATTTTTTGTTCAATATATTTGCTACTTTAATTTGAAAGTAGTTGAGAATGTACCTTCTCAAGGGAAAATATTCCCTTTGAGGTTAATTTCATCCAACTGAAAGAGGTTGATCCCAAATGTAAATAGTGTTTTCTCTCAGTCTGATGAGGGTTATTCCATTACTAAGTAATAAGTGAGAACAGGCAGAAAATTAATGTCATTCACCATCATGCAAAATTTCCAAAGGGAAACTTTGCACAAAGTTGTGAAAAGGAAGTGGTCACTTCTGTATAAGATCCTGTCTTGCCAGGCAGCCTGGGAAGCATACAGGAGTATCCCAGAGTAAAACAATAGGGATGTGCTCCACTTTTTATTGGTTATTTTACTAGCTAATGTTATTTTCTTTGCAGATTGATTAAAAGAGATCTGGCTTTATTTGCTAAGATCAATTTGCAATAAGCATGTTTTAGACTAGGGGAAATATTAAGTACCATTTAGGATATGCAAAAGACAGTGAATTGCTACTGTGTGTTTCCAAAAGGAATTAAATACTATATATAGGTGTTGCTGCTAACTTATTTCAGTGTACATAGTTTATTACCATAAGCAATTTAGAGAGCTTCCACTATGAGCAAAGTACAATACTTTAATGTAGTTGAATTTTCAATTTTCCATTTTCTATGCATGGGGTAACCCCATTCATTGTCAACACTTATAAGAGGGCACAAAGTTTACAACAGGATGTGGCATGTTGAAGTAGGACATAATGACATGCAGTGTGAATATGTAGAGCAAATGAAGAGAGTAATAAAAATAAAACTCTATCTTACCCATATTACACCTCTCCATTTAGCCAGTTGTTTTCTACCTTTTTCTTTATGCCCCCCCTTCTTCTTGCTCTCCAAGCACTTTCTGTCACCTTCCCTCTGTGATTCCCACCATATGCAGCCCCCAGTAGACATCCACTTCTATCATCTAGAGTTCATCCCTTTTTCAGATCAACTTAGGCATAGCCACCAGTAAAGAATACAGCTTGAGTGAGATGCCAGCATCAGTTTACAGTCATTTGTAGGGTTTTTAGCAAAGGAAATAGAATTCCATGAAACAATGAAAACATCTTAAACTTAATCAATATGTTTGTTCCTGTCAACCAGTAGAGTGCAGTGTTACAGTAAAGCTTTGTTCGGCATGTGCTGGTCAGGCATGTTTGTAGGGTGGCTCACTATCATCAATGAGCAATACGTGGAGAACGTGCCAAGTGAGAGTGATGTCAAAGTGAGAACTAATGTTGGCATTGCCTCTGAAATATATGTCAGGGCAGTTCAGGCTTCACCATTATACTCTGCGATATAGATTGAAAAGGATAAAGGCCATTTAACAGTGGGAGTGGTCCTGCGTTTAGCAGGGGTTTGGACTAGACAACTTTGTGAAGTCCTTTCCAGGCTATGATACTATGAAATGAAGACTTCTGACTATGAGCTGGCATAAGTGCCATCTTGTTTGTTTTATGTAGGCTGCCAATTTTAGGCAGACAGAGCAGGTATATATTTTTGAAAATGTATCAAAACAGGCCATTTATCCTCAAATATCATACTGTTTATAGTTTAGTAAAGAAGGATAGCATTATAATTCTTGATGCTCAAGAAAGTTCAAGGCAAGCAAAAATTATAAAGCTGTCAGAAACTAAACTGTTAAATTCTCCAGCTGCTGTAATTTTGTCTTTTGCTTAAACTTGAATCCATCCCTTATAATTAATCTTTGTAAATCTTAGGTAGGAAGTGTTTTAAGCATATTTTCTTCATGGCTATATCATTTCTGCATGAAGTTGAGACAAATGCTCCAGTAGGTATGGAAACTGCTAAGAGTGTGTGTGTGTTACTTCTTCTTCCTGAAAGATTAAAAGAATTAATAATTGAAAGCAAGGAAAAGATTCTTTTGTACATCTACTTGAAAGAATAAGATAAAGAGTCCTAGGCAAAGAAAATGTCCTGCTCTTTGAGAACTATTAAAGTTTTTCAATCACACTGTTCTAAAACCTTTGTTTAAACAGCACCTTACACATTGAAAGTCTGTTAACTAATTCTTCATCTCCAGGACTACAATTTTGGGAACTTAATTGCTAGACTAAGACCTGTAAAACATGACCATATGGCATGAATACTTATTCTAAAAGTTAACCTTCAGCAGTTATATGCTGTGTTTTTAAAGTATAAAACAATAGCATGCAACCATTATTAAAGGGAGATTACCATGGGATATACAGGAGTCATAAGCAGACAGAATTGACTTAGTCAGCAGTTTCTAAGGGAACCAGCCTCCCTGGTGTTTTTCGTCTGCAACAGTGACTTAAAAAATAAGTAACTGTTGTTTTAAAAAACATGTCTTTAAAGTTCATCTGTTTCTTAAGTAAGAATTTTTTTTTTAAATTGCAAGTCTTCAAGGCCATTTGGAGTTTATACCCATTGTGCCCACAAACATGCATCTTTACCAATTGCACCCTCAATGACTATGGGCTTGTCTTTACAGATGGTCGCAAATTTGCCTCACTCAGATCAATCTCCCTGGTTGATAGAGCTTGTCTCTGAACACCCGCTCAGGCAATCAGAAAGCCAATCTGATAAAACCACCCGTGCAGAAGGAGTAGTGCTTAATCAGGGAGAAGGGGTTTCCTTTGGACTTGGGCTACTGAAAACACCACAGAAAGTAGGCCTCTAGGCAATCAGAGGAAGATAAGCAACATATTTGAAGTAGTTTGTGTGTGTCCCTTTGGTTGCTGCTGAAATCATGCTGCAATATAGACAATGACTTATACACAATATGAGCAAATGCAAGTATTTACTTTATATGTGAATGCCCATTTTGTGCATGTTTTATGCGTGCATGTGAAAAGTAGCTCTTAAAGGTTCTTTCCATGAATCATTTTTTTTTAAATGCATCTTCTTGCTGGGAGGCTTAGCATAATTCTGGGTAAAATGTAGGCATCATTAGATTGAGAAAGTATTAAAGGCTCCAAGAAACAGTACATTGATGCCCAGGCTCTTCAGTGTCAGAGATCTGAGTTTGATGGCAGCAAATCAGTAAATGGCATATGTTTGTCATGACCCAACGTGCAATATGTTATGGGAAAGTTCTGCAAGCACTGTGCATTACTCTAGTTTAGAGGTGAGCAAACGTTTTGCCCTGGAGGCCACATCCACAGTATGGCAGGCTGAAGGTGAGGAAAGAGCAGGATGTGGATGTAGGAAAAGCTGCTGACCTGGCCACAAGGTGGAGAAGGAGCTTGGGGAAGAAGGGGTGGGGTGGGAGGTGTTTTTTGCACTGTTTATGGTTTTTTCACTTTTTTTTTTTTTTAAGTACCATGGGGGGAAGGGATGGATCTGGGAGAGGTGAGCTTTTGCTCTGTCTTTGGGTTTTCAGTTTTTTGTTTTGTTTTATGTTTTGTTTGTTTTGGTTTGGGTTTTTTTGGGAGGGGTATGAGAGAAGGGTAGCAGTCAGGAGAGGGGTCTGTAAGTGGGACTTTTTTTGTTTTTGCACTGTTTTTGTTTGTTTTTCTCTTTATATTCTTGGTACCAGAGGGGAAAGGAGAGGAGCCTGGAAGGGGGAGCTGGATTGCACTGAGCCCTGGCTCTGGAGCAAGTGGCCACTGTGCTCTGGCCACAGCCCCTCTGGGTGCAGCAGGAGGGTACATACCATACTCCATCAGGGTGCCCTTGGCCTGTGGGAAGAAGGGGTGGAACTGGGAGCAGCTGCAGTGTACCAACTGGAGCATCCATAGGCCAGCCCCCCAGAGGAAGGGGTGGAGTCGTGAGTGGGGAGCAACCACTGTGCACCCAACCAGCATGCCACTCAGTGAGACAGAGGAAGGGGTAGAGCTGGGAAGGAAAGGGAAGAGTCACGGTGATCTGGCCATGGTGCTGCTGAGCCCCCTGGAAGTGCCTGTAACAGCTGTGAGCCATTGACCAGTGCAGCTGGGGGGCCAGAAGAAGGGTGCTCATGGCCTGTTATCTGGCCTGTGGGCAGTAGTTTGCCCACCTCTGCTCTAGATCTTCTGCTCTCACTCTTTCTCTTCCATGGTCAAAGGGCTGGTTTGATCCTTGGATGCATAAACAGGTTGATTTCGAGTAGGAGTGGAGAAGTTATTTTATCTCTGTATTTGGCCCCAGTGTACTTGCTGCTGGAATCCCATATCCAGTTCCAGTGACCACAGCTCAAGGATGACACTGGTAAGTTGAGAGAGGTCAGAGAAGAGGCACAAAAATAATTGAAATATTAGAAAACCTGCCTTATAGACTCAAGGAGCTCAATCTACTTGGCTTACCAGAGAAACTTAGAGTGACATGATCAGTATGTAAGAACCTACTATATTTGATAATGGGCACTTCGATATAGCAGAGAACAGTATCATACAATCTAATGGCTGGAAGTTGAAGCTAAATGAATTCAGACTCTAAGTAAATAGGGAGTAAATTTTTAACAGTGTAATTAACAATTGGAACAATCAATCAAGGGTTGGGTGGATTCTCTACCACTGAGAATTTTAAAATAAAGATTGGATGTTTTCTAAAATATATGTTCTAAGAATTACATTTAGGGAAGTTTTATGCCCTGTGTTATACAGGAGGTCACACTAGATAGTCACAGTGATTCTGTATGACTTCAGAGTCTATGATTTCTAAAATTCATCTAACTTCTTTTTAAAAATAATTGAAAAAAAATGATGGATTATAGGTATGTGTTGTCCTATCTGTCATACTTTCACAGTCTCTGCTGATTGGTGTAATGTAAAGAATACTTGTGTATAAAAGAGGCAGTTTCCTGAAGCTAAATGTGAGTTCTATGAGGATCTTTTGTACTAATTTGCTATGTACATGCATGCATGAGTGAGTGTGTAATGTGAAGTGTACCATGTGATAGGCCATTGTGATGTCAGAGGTGACTCAACTAATTGCTCCCAAGGATTGCTCCCAGGAGGGAGCAAAGAGCAGTTGGTTGAGTCACCTGTGACATCACAATGGCCTGTCACATGATACACCCTGCCACCACCCACCCCTTCTCTGCCCCCATCTGCTGCCCATGGCCCCCTTCTCCAGTCTTTGCCTTCACTGCCCCCATCTCCTGTCTAGCCCCCAGCCACCCCTTCAAACCCCCACCTCCTGCCCTTGCTCCATTGTTCCTCATCCTTCCCCCCACATCCTCTCTTACCCTTCCAATGCATATGGTACTGACAAGTGGTTGCAACCCACCTGTGCCCCCAAATGCCCCTTCTCTGTGTTGATCTGCTGCCCCTGTCCCCCTTCACAGCTTTCAGCTGTTTCCAATATTTCACACTGACTTTTCAGATAATTATATGAGGTGCTCAGTTGGGGAAGAAACCACGATTTTACCCTGTCATTTTGGATGGGTTATAGGTAGTATTATGATGATTACTATATTTTATATTCCACTTTATTTTGCATATCTTATTTCCAGACTGTGGTTAGATTCTGATGAGTCTGTGTTCAAATTTAACAAAATACTCACTAGTAAAATACATCTTGCATTCAGCACACAGATCAGAGGAAGAGAATGAGATAAGAGAAGGGGGAAGAGTAATACACACAGACAATAAAGGTTAAATAACATATATATGCGTAGGTTGCTCTCCTTCAGTGGGGTATAGAATGAATTGTAATTCTTCCCTCAGTCATGAAACTACACACTACAGTGATTTCCAAGGACCCATTTATTTCACTTGGGACTCTTCACAAAGAAGTTACTGTGTAAAATTACTGACAATTCAGATAAAATCACACACTCTAAAACAGGAGTCCTGTATCCATTGATTGGAATGGGGAACTTATAGTTAGAGCCCTGCACGGATACAAATAAGTGGATCTGTATCCGACCTGCATCCACAAGAAATGGTCCACGGATATCCGTGGTGCATCTGCGGATGCGGACATAATGCTGATATTCACGTATTTGCAGGGCTGTAGCTCTGTGCAGATAAAAATTTGTGGATCCGTGTCTGATCTGCATCTGCAAGAAATGGTCCATGGATATCCACGTTTTATCCGCGGATGCAGATATAAGGCAGATATCTGTGGATATCAGCAGATTTGCAGGGCTCTACTTATACTTTCTAGAATCCCTCCTCCCCCTGCAGCTTCAGGAGGACCAGCAGGGGAAAGAAAGCTTTTGACCTTTTCGATGAGTGTACATACTCCTCTCCTCTCCCCACCCCCCCAGTGGCTGGTTCTGATTGGCTGAACACCAAGGTACGCCATAACCTTAATGCTTCCCCCAGCACTAAATGGGAGTCTCTGGGAGCAATTTCTCCAGTCCTGAGGCACCATTCTGTCCTGGGGAGAGAGTACCCCTCCCATTCCTCCTTGCAATTAGAATAATGTGTTTATTGTCTTTTTGGGATTGGAGAGATGTTTTCCACTTGCTGCCAGGAAGTCAGGGCAGATGAATAACCTCTCAAATCCTAGGTGTTCGTGTTGGAGCAGTTTGGCAGATGCCCAGTGCAAGTAATATTTCAGTGGGTTCTGGTTCCCTGTTAAGGTGAAATTGGAAATGGATTAGGAAAAACATCTTCTAAAGATCATAGGGAGTGGGACTGATATTCCTAATGTTTGGTACAGCAGAAAGACAACGCCTCTCTCCCAGCCCTTACCTCTTGAATGAAGGGTGGGAGGTGGGGTTTCAGCAACGGTGCTGGGACCAGGTTAATGGGATGAGGAGCTGGCAGCTGCCCTTCGCCGGGTAGTATGGATGATAAGGGAAGGCTGACTTACACTGTGTGTGTTATTTCCAGATAGTTCCTAGGTGTGTTTCTTAATATGTCACAGCCATGTTAAACCATATTTCTGGTTTCTTTCTTTTCTTCCTCTGCTGTCCAGGACAATTGTGGTCTGACAAGTTCTTAGGAAGAAGGTTCTCAATCCAAAACTTTCAGACTAGGATGAAAAGTTTCTAGTGTCTCTGTGATTTTACGAGCACTTCAGATTAACTAATATAATTATCTTTTAGTTTCCCCTCAAGTACCAGTTGTCGGGGGGGGGGACATTAAAGAATTTTCTGACAGTCCCTGAAACTATTAATATGTTGTGAGTGGTTAATCCCATCCCTTGATCTCATCCAGCAATCCCTTTGAATTCTGAATCCTGGTTATAATTTCTTACCTCTAGTTTTCCCGTTTAATCACACAGGCAACAGAATCATGAGTTTGATGAAGACAGAATCCACAGTCACTAGTTATAAGTTCAATTTCTGCATAAAAACAAAGCAGCTCTTTTAAATGACAGAATTATAAACCAGAAATAACACCATAAGCCTTCTTCACACATATATTTCAACCTCACACAAAGTATTAGGTAGTAGTGTTAGGCCAATTGAGCTGAATTTTATGATGTGATGGGTCTCAGAATTGCTCCATAGAGTCTTGTCTAGAGCTTGTCAAAAATTTTCCTTTGGAATGATTTTCTATTAAAAAAATGCCAATTCATCAAATTAAAACATTCTATGGGAATGTGTCAATTTCAATGAACTTTTCAGAGGAAGCCAGGCAGCTTTCCTGAGAGCTTGCCTCCTTGTGCATCTCCCCAACCTCCTGCCTGTAGCCCTCCAAGGCCTGGCTTATTGGCAGGTTATCTGGCATGCTGCCAAGGCACTGGGGCTCCCAGGAGCATATTCTGTTTCTGCAACACCAAAATGTTCCCACTGCAGGAATGTTCTAATGAATGCAAGAAATATTGCAGAATTTCACTCCCACAGAAGTATTAAAAGTTTTGGCTTCTTAATCCAATTTGGGTCAATATTTTCCAACAAAATCTTGAAATTTTTCATGGGAGTGAAATTTATTTTCCTGGCCACTTCTTCTAATTTTGTTACTTCTAAATAAAATTTTAGATCTTTGCTGACTTAAGCTGGTAAATGATTAACTTTTAGGTGATTTAATAGCATGGATCTTTAAAAACACTCTAAGTACTACTTCTTCGTAACAAATCAGAATTGGACTAGAAATCTAGTTTTAAAGTTCTGAAATCCAGCCATCAACCTCTTTGAGCTTTTCTTCTTCTAGCTGTACTCCCACCTAGGTGGGGTTGGTTCTTCAAGTCCATCTTCTGCACTTCAATCGGTCTTGAAGAAGTTCTTCTGAAACACCAGAGCTAATTACATCCTTTTTTACGACAGTCATCCATCCAGTTTTGGATCTCCCAACTCTTCTGTTATCCTTTTCTTTTAAGTTTAACACCTTGTTTCCCATATATTCTGCCAATATTCTTTTCACATGGTCAAACCATATAAAACAGGATTTGGTCATCACTTCTGTAATTTGTACCACTTTTTTTCTGAGATATATAAACCCTGCATACAGATAGAAAAGCTTAAGGGACAGTTCTGGGTCCAGGTTTCTCTGGCACATGCTCCAGCTGGGGAAGGAGTTTAAAAGACAACCAGATAGTTCAGAAAAGGCAGAATAATAGATATGATAGGGAATGGACTTGTCGTGAGAGTTCCTGAGAAAGGGCACAACAGGGGTCCTTACTGCAAGGAAGGAGGGTACCCAAATTGCACCTCTCTCAGGTCTTAGAGGAGGGACCATTTTTTCTTAAGGATTAAAGATCCCTTTACTATATTTTGTTAGATTGACCCAGCAGCATGTGGTCACAGTCCCAGAAACAAAGCCTGGTAGAGATGGCATAACTCCCTCCTTTTCCCCCTTGAGATAAAGAGGAGGTAACAGACATTGCAAGAACTAAAATAAGGGTGTGAGGCCTTCTGGGGCCTAGGCCAGAAACTCTTTTTGGGGGAATGTTTGACACTAATTCTTTCTTGCATGTTGTCCCAGAAAAGGAGTGGACTTCAGTAGTGGCCCGGCTGGAGGTCTGAGTTACTGTCCACTGGACAAATGGACCACTGCCATGCCAGAGTGGCTGTTGGCAGGGGATGCTGAAGATGAATATGGCATATTTGTGACTCAGAGTTCTAAACACTCAGATAACAATCCCAACTCTGTCATAACGCAGTTAAAATTGTGTCGTCAATATATTCACGTCTGCTTGCTCCATGCACTTCCATACTTCGGGTACACCATTGCAGTCAAGAGCTTTCTTATTTTTTATCTTGCTTAATACTTCTATGACCATACCTGGTTATGATGGTGTTCTCTTGGATTCTGTTCATTCATAAACATTTCAAAATAATCTGTACTGTTTCTTAAACTGGTTCTCATGATTAATGCACTTCCATTTTCATCTTTAGTTACTTTAATCTCAACATTTCTTATTGCAGGTCCTTGCCTGTCTGTGTGTGCCCCCTCCAACCCTACTTCATTTCAGGATAGGCCTATAAGCCTTCCTTGGGTTTAGCGCTAGCAGCTGCCACCTTTTTCTTTGCTATCCTTTTTGCTTTTTTTGTACTCTTGAAAATTCTGCTGTTGGAGTGTTGCTTCCCAAAGTTTACAACACTTTTTCTTTTCCTTCACAGACTCTCAGATTTTCTCATTTTATCACCAGCTCTCACAGCGGAAAATGGCTCTTGCATTTTGTTTCACCAGGGAGGTTCTTTGCACGTTCTTGAATAGGTATCACTTGTTCAAGTTTGTGAAAACAGGATTTGCTCCCAAACCACCCACAATAAAAAAAATCATTAATAAGATTGCTTAATTGCAACTTTTTTATACATATATATTACATTCACAGGTTTTCAAAAGGATTTAATTACATGGATTTCTGAAGAGTTAATGAAAAGGTGTAGTAAGGCTAGAGGAAATAAGTCAGGTTTTTTAAAAAATAGGTAAATATTAATGATCCATAACCCACAATTCCCCTCAGAGTTTGTGCATACATCTCTTTTGTGTTCAGGGTAAAACTGACAATTTTTAAAGCAAAATTCATATGCCAAGTTGAGTAACATGGACACTGAAATACAGCCTCATAATGGCCGCCGTTTACAAATTTTACTGTGAAGAGATTATAGCATTTCCATGATTATTTCAAAACACACGAATGTGGACCAATGGACCCTGTCTGCATTTTATTTCATTTAGGAAGACTGGCTGCTCTACAGAGAGACAACTTTGTTTACTCCATGAAAAAGTTAATGCTTTCTAATAACACACCCTACTTCCAGTCTGGGGACCCATTCACTGAATGTTTGACTGCAGGAATGAAATCAGCTTTGTTGCAAAGCAACAGATTTTAGTTAAGCAAAAATTCCTTTTCTGTTGAATTACTTTCTATGTTTCAGGATAATGATGTGTTTAATTTACAGGGGCCCACAAAAAATTGTAATTTGCTTGCAGTTTGAGCTTTAGTTAATCATTTGGTCTCATTCATTTTATTTTATTTCATCTGTTTATTTTCTTTTAGTAAAGCAGGTGCCCGTACTTTTTTTTACAAGTCTATTGTCAATTTTCTAGCACTTAATTGTTATATTTTAGTACTTGCAAAGACTTCAGGCTTCTGGGTTTTGAAAAGAATAATAGTTTCATTATTTCCAAAATTGTAAAATATGTCAGAGATGACAAGATCCAGAACCTGTTTATATTTTAAAATGAACAATGTGTGGATCACAAACTAAACAGCATATTTCTGGTTTTATATTTCTTGTTTTTCTCTGTGCTGTATAGCACCATATAACTGAGCTGTTTTAAATTAACATCGTTGGCTGAACCTTCTTTTAACATATTCAGGAGTTGCCTTGAATGGTATTTGTCAATCTCCTCTGACTTTTCTTATATCAAGAAAGAGTGACTAAATATTCTGGTAATCATTTCTCATTCTGTGCCAAGCTATGCATACATTTCTCCTTTCATGCAACCATGGTATTCAAAGCTGAACATATGTTACAGCAAACATGGTCATGTTCTTGAGGGTTATGGTAAGTTCAGAGTGCTTACTCTGCCCAAGTGTTCCAGAATGAAACCAGATGAAGTCAACAGGTGTTGCATCACAGTAAACACATAATAATTAACAGAAGACATACGTGCAACCATCATTCCTTTTACATATCTTTAAATGTACATATGTGCAGGAGGACCATGGAATGGTAAAAGTGAGAAAATATTATTTAGTTCCCTATCTTGGATGTGACTGCATCACTCCATGAGTATTAGAGCAAAGTGAAGGCATAAATGAGTTGTTGTTAGGTCATCCAAAAAAAAAAAAACAACACACAAAGAGAATCAAATTTTAATCTGTGCTAGTTGTTCTGGCTTTCGGGAGTGGAAATTCTGAGATGTAACTATATCTTTGTATACTGTGCCTGCTAAAACTTGCCTGCAATTAGTTTCCTTACAGTTCTGTATGGTGCAGGGAATCTCTGTATATTTCCTCTTCCTCTTATGGGAAAAGAAAAAGTGATCCCACTGTCTAAAGCTGAAGATTTCCTGAGATTTATGCATATCTCAGGAGACCACCCAGAAGAAAATGTTTATATATGTAGAAGAAAAAGGCTGCTGGCAGATCTCCTCCAAAAGTACATCTGAGGTTGGTGTAAGTAGCAAGAAGACCCAGCAAGAGCAACTTGCTTCTGCTAAGCTGCCCAACCTTGAGATTCCCCATAGTTTCTTGGTAATATGGATTCATCACACTTTCCATGATGGTGACAACCCTGAGACTTCCCTGAAAAGGGAGATGCCAATGCCAATTATGGGAAACTGGCACAAGCAACCTTATTTGTAACATGAACCAGTTTTCCATAGAGGTTTGGGAGAAGCAGAATCCAAAGACAACCTTATCTGTTGTCTTTCCTACCAGACAGACCGTGACACACCCCATCCTCCCCTTTTCTTATTTGGCTGGTTTTCTTTTGTTGTGAGAACATCAATGAAATATTGCTACCTTTCTGAACCCAGTACTTTATATTAGTGAGGTTATCAAAACTTTAATTCAATCCCAGATTACAAGTATGCCTATGCCTCCTGTATTTCCAGTTTATTTCACTTGAGGATCTGTGGCCATTTGGAATTTATTTGAGGTGCATATAAGGTTGATTCTTAGTGACTGGTATCTAGAAAGTAAACACTTAAGTTGGCTTTCATATAGGCCACTGGTAATGAAAAACAGGCATCTAAATCTCAAAGTCATAGCAAATTAAATACTAATCTGTTCCTTCAAATTTTAAAGATTTCCCATTTGCTTGAGTTGTCATTCTGATCCTCCACAGTACTTCACTGAGGGTTAACATTTAATGCCTGTATTCTATTAATTGCCCATTGGAAGTCTGACTTCTTTTTTCCTCTGGACTAGAATACTTCAACTTGGATATTTTCTGCTATAGCGGGATCTATATGCTGTGGGTGGATTGGGTGGTTGGTTGGTTTTGGGAAAATGTAATCCTGAAACACTAAAGAAATATTCTTGAAAAAAGAGGGGAACCCTCAAAGAAATATCATTTTTAAAAGACTGGAAAAAAAGCCAACATTTACTCTAAATTACTGATAGTAGGCTATGTTTTGGCATACTTGTACTCAGTGCAGCCTTACTTAAGTTTGCACAAAATTTGGTTCATATAGTCAAGGTCTGAACATGGGGTCAGTCTGGTTTTAGTTTAACTGACTGTTGAGTTCCATATGCCTTTGTCTATAGCTTTATGAAGAAACTAAGTACTGCCAATAATCAAATTCTACATCTCAAAGCAAGTTCTAAACCTTTCCCCATTATCATCTGCTATTCCAGTTCCACATGGTCCAACACTATTCATTTGCTTACCATGTCCACTGCCAACCTTTGCATTCATCTTTTTCATTATCAAAATCATATCATGATCAGAATCTCATCTACAATGATGATAAGTTCCAGGGGGCAGCTATGTTAGTCTGTGTATAGCAAATTGTAATATTTCTCATTGTTGCAAGTGTGTATATGCCTCCTCTCTGTAGTTTCCTTTTCTTGAATCTGACAACTTGGGTTGCAGCCCAAGAAAGTGTATGCCCCCAAAAAATTGTTAGACTTTAATGTGCCACAGGACTTTTGTTGTTTCATCCACAATGCTATCTAAGGCTGTGTTCACACACAGGGGGTTATTTCAATATAAGTCGTTTCAAAATAACTTATATCGAAATAACACCTTATTTCAAAATAACTTATGACAAATTAACAAAAAGTTACTTCGAAATAAGGAAAAAGGCGTGAAATGAAATAGCAAGTTCACAGTGTGAACATGCTATTTCGCTTGGGGAGGGGGATGCAGGCACCCACCAGGTTCAGCGCAGCCCAGCGCTGAACCCGGCAGGTGCCTGCAGAGCGGAGCTGCAGGCGCCAGCGGGGTTCAGCGCAGCCCAGTGCTGATCCCTGCAGGCTTAAAGCCCAGGCTGCCCCCTAACCCGCTGCAACGGGTTAGTTCCTCAGTTTGGCCATTTATTCTTTGCATGTTGCCGAGTTCCAAAGGGGTAGCCATGTTAGTCTAGTTCAGCAAAACAAGCAAGGAGTCCTGTGGCACTTAGGGTATATCTACACTTACAAGTTAGTTCGAATTAAGGAGGCTTGATTCTAACTAACTTAGTACCTGTCTATACTAGGTTTTCATTAGTTCAAACTAAGGAATTCCTTAATCTGAACTAATGAAACTTAGTTCAAACTAGTAAAACTTGCTGGTTAGTTCAGATTAAACCCATAGTCCTAACAAAGCACAGTGTAGACTAGGATTAAACCTTACTTTGAATTTAATAAATTCAAATTAAGGGCAGTTAGTTCGAATTAACAAAATGGACTAGTTCAACTTAAAGTTAACTCGAATTAATTCACTTTGTTAATTTGAACTAATAAGTTTGAATTTAGTTCAAACTAAACTCAAACTTAGTAGTTTGAATTAACAAATTTGAACTATCTTTTCCTTGTGTAGAAATAGCCTAATTAAAGACTTAACAAATTTATTTATCACATAAGCTTTTGTGGTAGTCTTTAAGTGCCACAGAACTCCTTGCTTGTTTTGCCATTTATTGTGACATTTTTTAATCCCACTTGTGAGAATTTTTCCTTACCAGGTAAGTCCATATAGGCTGTTGTTTACAAATGGAGCCATGTCTCTGCTTTCTGTCTGTCTTTGGTAAATATTTTTTAATATTTTAAATGTTTTGAGGGGGCCAGAGTCTCATAAATGTCACTGAATTTCATTGAAATTTGTGTGGTTTTTTTAAATATATAGCTACACACTAGGAACCTTCTTTTCACTTTTATTTATTAATATTATTTGTATAAATTTTTAGTGCACATAAACCCAAGCCTATATGAAAAAATTTGTAATATTTGGCTGCCAAAATTTATTATAGACTTAAATTTTAGATAGTGATTTGTAAAGATTTTTTTTTAAATGTTGTTTGTTATTTTTGAGCCCTCATTAATTTTACCCCTTTTTATTAAGTCGAGTTAGTGAATCCACATTGCCTTAAGTTGACTTAATAAAGTCGATTTAATGGTAAAGTAGACTTTATAAGTGGACCTTATAACGTCAACTTTACTGGACCCTAAAGTTGACTTTATTGCCCTGCAGTGTAGACAGGGCTCTGTTTAAGTCGACTTAAAGGCCCTTAAGTTGACTTAAGCACATAGTGTAGACGTACCCAATGAGGGCTTCATCCAGCAATCCCTTTATGTGCTGACTTTATGGACCAGGGCCTGATCCTGTAAGTTGCTGGGCCTTTGGTGAGATGCCCTCAACTTGTTTATTTCACAGGGAACTGACAGCTTTCAGCATCATGTACAGTTATGTCCCATGGTAGCAGGTAATTATGATCATTAATAACAATGGCAACATTTATTAAGTATGTCCCTTTAGTAGCTAGTGTTGGACTTCCCCTCTGCTTCCTTATGTAGGAGAGATTTAAGAGGTGTATGGTAGGCACTTGAGTAGCCATAAAAAAAGGAATCTCTAGTAGTTGAGGAAAAAAGGTAATGGGGACATGGACAAAGATATTGGTAGCAGAAATGGGGAAAAATGGGCAAATTATGGAGAAAGAAATAGCAGGATTTATTGCAACTCACATCTTTCAAATCTGTCCTTAAAATTTATGTGCCTTCTAACGCCTACAAATCACTAAACAATGGCCAGGCAGCTGGTGTGCTGCGATTGTTGCTTATTATGTTAATCATAATTGTTTGAAATATTGTATTACGTTTCTCCTCTGCCATCTCATCTGTCTGCTGCATCTATTAGTCTCTTGTCATATGCTGCAAACTCTTTGAGTTAGAGACCATTTTTACTTTTAAGTGTGTGTGTGTCAGTGGATGGGTGGTGCCTAACCACTAAGCACTATCACAATGCAAATGAAAAACACTGGTAACAAAAACTAATAGTAACAGTATTGATATGATGTGAGAGTGGAGTGAGAAATCTAAAACCAAATCTCTGAAGCAAGGGGAGCATGAGGATTTTTTAAGCTTAGTACTAGCAGATGCAAATTGTGCTAGATTCAGTATTGTATACAGGAAGGAATCTGCAGAGTCTTGTTTGGTTCAGGTTTTTTTTTTCTTTTTAATATCCATTTACATTCAGAGATATTTATGAATGTTAGCAGTATAAATTCTCTTACTTTGTATAGAGCCACCATAGTTTTCATCAGTTTGCTCTCTAGCATCATCAGGGACCTTAATCATACTTGTATAGCATTGTACATGTGGACTGTCATAGCTAAAGTTTGTGGAAAATGTACTAAACTAGATTATGCAATATATTCAAGAAAACTTGGACAAAAATCTAGAAGTCCTCCGACAAATCATAAGAAGAACAGATTTTTGAATGAATTGATAGCAAAGCAGAACTCAAATCTGGGAACATGACCTAACTGTGGAAATGACATGTGTTACTGCCAGTATGTCATTTATGTTTAATGCAAACTGTGCTGTCACCAAATGAGCAGTGGCCAAAATCTGTTGTCCTTAATCAAGCAGAACTTTCCATGAAAGCACAGAGAGTTGTGTTTGGTTTATAACTACAGATTTTGGCCCAAAATAACTACTTTTCCATAGAAAATAACTTCATTTGTCATTTTTTCTTATTTCTAGGCCACTGCTTAAATGTTAATGGATGGGAGCTAGTCATTCAAGTGCAAGGGAGTGAGACTTGTCAGGACTAACTTGCGCAGTAATAGGAATGAAAATAACATGACTTTTCACTTAGAAACATAAGTGCGTAGATAAATAGGAAGTTAACCAATGTAAATGCTTGCATTTCTAATCTAAATAGAAGGATTATTTGTGTTTGTTAGAGCTGGGAGACAAGTTAGTACATTGCTAACAGCTGAATCACACAGCTGAGTTCTTATAATAGTCAAAAGAATATGGAATATCAGTTGATCTGCATTACATCATCACTGTATACATCAACTAAAACTGGAGGTTTGTAAGTTTTAGTTTATGAAGGAAATGAAACACTGAAAAGATTATTGCCAAAGGACTTTTACCTAAGGCCCTGACTGATACAACTACTTTTATTGACTGCAACTGTTTGCATAGACAAGGAATACACACATGGAAAAAAAAGTCTTGTGAGTTGGACCCTTAAATCCTTAAATGGAATGCCAGATCAAGCCTCTACCTTCAGTTCCCTTCTGTTTGCTGTCAGCTCACCACTAGTTAAAGATTGCAAAATATTCAAGATCAACGTGATGGATTACAGAAAAATTTAAGGATTCCTGGATAGCTCAGAGAACTGAAAATATTACGGAGTATAGTCAATGGCATAACTCTTTCAGTAGAGTCAGGATTTCACCCACAGAACTATCTTTCTCTGGTTTACCAATTAAAATTCGCCCCAGATCAAAAATGTCCAAAACTTATTACTGTCAATTGGCTAAACAAAGCTCTATGTGGAATAAGAGTGCAGTCTTAATCCATTTCTTAACAGACAGGCATTCACAGTGCAAAAGCATTATTAAATTTGGCACTAATTTTCCTTATTGTTGACCATTTCACTTAAGAGACCAAGACTTTAATAGCCTTGTAGAAAACAATTATCTCTCCCCCCGCTTCATCTCTCGCTCCCCCAACAGGTTAGTGTTGAAATACATTGCAGGAATATTGTGGGGAAGCTTGTGTTGCATTTTTTTTTATTCAGTGAATAAACTGGGGCTTTATTTTCCAGTGCTGTCTTTCCGTCACCTTTAGCAAGCATTGCATTTGTTTTTAAAAAGATAAACTTCAAGCCCTTTCTGTGAACTAACTTTCTTTGCTAGGTTGGGTTACTATTAATATTATTTGACTTATCCTAGATTACTTTTTCTAGTATGTCTAAAATACCTAATCACCTGTGAAATGTAACAACTTTCAACTTTGCTTTTCCTGTCAGGTGAATGGGTCAATTAAATGTATTTGGAATGCTTATACTTGGCACATGCAATAACTGAGGATTCTTTCTATTTCATTTAATGTAGTAATAATAAACATGCCATGAGCAATATGTCAGAAATCAAGAACACTTTTTGTAGCCTTTTCTCTCTGTTAGTGTTTAGCTAAATCACGTAGCTGAAAACAGGGTACAGAATGAGTCTGACTGACTGACTTCATGTAAAATTCCTGGCTGGAAGTATATTATTGGCAAAAAAGAATTACTCAATACATAGCACAAAAAGAACTGCATTGTGTAAATCAGTGGTGTCAAACTTTCACCCTTTAAGCTGGCAATGTGCCACTCAGTGTTGTGATCCAGCTTCTCTGAGCAACAGACTTTAAAAGTGAAACTTACAGAACTCTTTGGCAAGTTTCACTTTGTAGTTCTTTCACTTCCTCCATTCATATGCTTTATGATCAGTTCCTTCATGTACTTGGGTATTTTTGGCAGCTGTCCAGTTGGAGAGTTCATTTCAAATTCTTCATTTGAGGCAGGAGGATACAGTGCCACCCTGTAATAAGAGTTAAACAGTGAAAAATACAGTATTATTGTTCCATAGACAAGAAGGAGCAAGATGGATTCAGAAAACTATTAAGCGATTAGTTTGGTTGACAGAATAAATTTGTTTGGGCTTTACCCCACAGTGAGTCTGATAACATTGGGAAAACTAATATGATTTAGGCACCTTGTTAACATTTTCGGTGTCTTAGCTTGTATTTGCCAGAGGAAGGAGTTCGCAGGCTAGATACTGGAAGATTAAACATGAACTTTTCACTCTTTGTCATTTGTTCAAATCTATCACAGTTTAAGAATTAAAAACAAGATTAAAATAGGTTAAATTAGTCCAGTCCAGTTTCTTCTACACCAGTATCCACATCAGAGTAAGCATTATATGATTTGGCACTAATTGGCCCGATTAATAGTAGTCCCAGCAAAGAAATCAAGTCTGAATGAGTCTGGAAATTAAATACATGTTAGCCGTCAGAGAACATCACTCTGGGTCAGATTGTGACAAACTGAGGGAGTAAAATAAAGGAAACAAACATTCTAGTGCCCCTGCTTTATTTGTTCTGTGGATAAATAACTTGAGAGCTTGAGTCTCCAAGGCTGTACAAGTGCCTTCTTTGACAGACTTCCATTACAGAAAAAGAAAAATCAACCGTATGTTCAAATTGGGCCTAATGGTTACAGACGAGGTTTTCTACATTGTTTCCAGTTGGTTGGTTTAAGCACAGAACTATTCTACAAAATGTTTCTTGAGTAAGATGAGACTAAAAACTATTTTTGTGTGATCTGTACCAGGAGCACCACTAGCCTGGAAAAAGATCCCGGGGCTCAGTGCTCCGACATTCAGGGCACATGCGCAGCTGCTGCAGCCACCACTGCAGCCAGCCTGGCGGCAGACTCGGGGCTCAGTGCTGGGACTTGGGGCTTGAGCCCCACAAGCCTGACACCAGCGATGAACGTGGTCTGTACTTTGTACTCAGCTGGCCTACTTTAAACACCAAACTGGTCCTGTTCTTTACACTGAAATGGGTTTGTAGCGCTGGTAGCTGTGACTTGCTGAAGTGTTAGATTGTAAATGAATAGTGGCATATCCAATATTAGTATCTAGTACTAGTATGTATAACCTCTAGCATTTTAAATCCGATTTCCCCCAGGATCTCCTGCCCTTACTGGCACAGGAACTGTTGCTGTCACAGTGGATGATGTCAATGACAATGTTCCTACATTTGCCTTTAAGATGTATTCCACCATCATTCCAGAGGATGCACCTACGGGGACAGATATTTTACTAGTCAACTCTTCAGATGCTGATGCTTCAATTAATGCAGTTATCAGGTATGGACTTTAGCTTTGATGGATTTAAAGCTGCCTAATAAATAGTCTGAAGATAAATATTTTTCCTGCTCCTCATCACCATCACCTAAGCACTAAAGATGTATAAGGATGGTGATTTGTACATGGCAATATTGTTTCAGCAAATCTGGAATTGTTAAAATCTCCTAGGATGGTAATCTGGACTTGATACTGCCATTTATTTTTTAAAATCTGCCACGTTAAAAGCATAGGAATTTAAACTCACCTGAGTTTAACTAATTTTTAAAAGTTTGGCTTCCTCTAAACACAATGAGAAACATTGATAAGGCAACTATATTTAGCAGACTGCATAGTAATCATAAGATGACCAGTTGCTATAGTTTAGACTAGTATACAAATTAGTAATGCATCAAATAAAATGGAAATGGATGGGTCCATCCACAATTAAAAGGGATAGATTGTTTGTTACCTTGTAGCTTCCTGTTAACTTTGTATAATCTTAAAAATGGCTATGCAATTTCAATTCAGTCCTCAGCTGTGCAAGTGTGGTTACCTGTGGCTATGTCTATATTACAAAAGCTAAGTCGATTTTGTTAAGTTGACTTAATAAAGCATCCTTAAAGTCGACTTTATTAATTCGACTTAGTGAGGCCACACTTCTCTTAAGCTGACTTAACAAAGTTGGTTACGTTGACTTAAGGAAATGTCCTAATAAAAAATGTGTTTGCTTAAGTCAACTTTTCTAAGTCGACTTAAGCAGGCACATGTTATTACATAGGGCTTCTTAAGTCGACTTAGAGAGCCACATTGCATTAATTTGACTTAATAAAGTCAACTTAATGCCTAAGCGACATAAAGAGTGAGAGTTATTAAGTTGACATAAGGAACTCCAAATGTGGCCAGGTTTTGCTTAAATCGATTTAAGCCTCTAGTGTAGACATATCCTGTGAAGGGACACAATTGGATGTAAAGGTTATAACTACAAAGGTTTAATTAATGCTTCTTAAATATTTTTATATTCATTGATAGAAATGACTAGAGAAGTAGAAACTGTTGTTGTTGGAAGATGACCAAGTCCAGAAATTTAAATCTGATGGCATGTGAAATTGAGAAGTAATCTGGATTTTGGAATTCATATACCAACTCAACCCAGTAACTAGTTGTGGTGCTGGGGTGTAGACTGTAAAATTGTACATACTTGTTGTTCATTTCTTGTTTAGATTAAGCCAGAAATCTCACAATAACAATTTCTGCACTGTGGAACCAAAACCCGAGCTCGATTCAGCTTTGAACTCAATTGGCAAACCTTAAACCTAGTTAGAGCCATGTCTAAATGGCGCTTTGTCAGCCACTTCTATTAATAGGGTCCAGTTTTCAAGCCTAGATGCTTAAAGTCAGGCATCCAAGAGCCATTCGCTCAAAATCTAAACATGGATTTAGGTGACTAACTTTACAGGTCTAAGCTTGAAAACTGTGTTCAGTAGAAGAAGAAAAAGGAGAAAGATGATTACCAATTAGCCTTCAATGTACAGCATCTGTCTCTATATATGCAGGTCATCTAATAATAAACTCATTATAATTGCAAAACCCTTGTTCCAGCACTGAATGCCACTGGCTAGTTATTGATTGCCTAGGAAATGCCCTGTTTTATGTGATTATTCCTGTCATAAGCCATTTTAATTTAAAATAAGCAGCAAAAATAATCTATGTATTTTTTCAAAACACCATTCTCTTTTTTGATCATTAAGGAAACATTTAGATTGAAGAGTGCTGTGGTGCCTGATTCAGGAATTTCTGAAGAAGCAACTCTTCCTACAATTAGGGCCAGATTTACTCCTTATGTGCCCCTAGGCATCCCCTCCTTCTACCCTCATGTTTTCTGCATTGGGTGTGGAGACAGGGCTGGCTAGGCCACCTCTATGCAGTGGGGGGCAGGGAGAGTGGCTGGAGAAACCCAGGCAACCAGCTCATCCAGCTTGGGCTTCTGGACTGGCCAGGGGATGGGGCTTCAGGGGAGAGAAGCAGGAGAATGGGGTTGGGGCCAGAGTTCTGGTATTTGCATCTAGTGTTCCAATTGGTTTGGGCTCCTGGGCATTGATCCATGTGGTATCCACCACTGTTTAGGCAAACCCAGAATGCTAGCACCCCTAGGCACATGCCTACTGTGCCTAACTGGAAATCCAGTCCTGCCTTCAATTATGTGCCTTGTTTTTATCTAGGTTATAATACCATAGACTAGAATTATCTTCTTAAACCTCTTATTTTTCATTTTGAAAATCTTTACAGTTCATTATATTATATATTCATCTGGAAAAAAATAATTCACAATACACCACAATATCATTTCAGATCCATACTACTGTTCAAAATAAAAATCTAATGTATCCATTCATTCATTCATTCCAAGAGTGTCAATAATTTGGACCCTAGCCTGTACAATGATCCATAGCATCATTTTCTGCACAAATCAATACTTAACAACTACTTGGTTTGACATATTAAAAAGTTAAAGCAAATGGGAACTGTATTTGGCTTCTTTCTTAGCATCAGTGTATTTCTGCTGATTCCAAGTGAATTATTCTGGATTAAAATTGAGGAAGCAGAAGCAAGCTTTGGCTCAGAACCACAAAATGATACATACTAGAAGTCCCTTCTACCATTTCACAGTAAAACAATCCTCTTGTTATTTCAGAAGTCCCTACTGCTGTTTACTCTTATTCCTTAGCTTTGTGAGATAATATTTAGTCTGTTAGTGTATCCACTTCAACAGTCAGGCTCCAGTCTTAAGTTGTTATGTTTTATCCCCACAAATGCTGGCGTCAGTTCTGCTCCACCTTTATCTGTATGAAGCAACCAGGTTTTGTCAGTTCCTCGAAGGGTCACTTAAAACAAGTTTCAAGATCTAGTAGTTCACTCTAATTCCAAAAGAGCAGAACAGGCATCATTCTACTTCGATCATTTCCTGTGTTCATCCGTGATATTAATGTAAAGGTACCTAGTGAGCTTTCTCAAGCCCAAGCAAAGTCTTAAATAAAATGGAGTGAAACCTGTGTTAAATGACTGCCCAAAATGTAAGCAGATCTCAGTTGCCCAGTAAATATAGTCTTTAATTTCAGTTCAAAGTTAATTACACCAGTAATATGGAGGTGATTTAAAACAGTCTCTTATACAAGAGGGGCCCTTCTATTGGAGGTGGTCCTTTGTACAGGTATCACAGTATATGAATGTGGAAGTTGTAAAGAAAGTTAAAAGAGAGCTGGCTATATTTTAAGGAAGCCCTACTAAGGAGAAAGGAAGACACCATTTCCAATTTGCAGAAAGGACAGCCAATATGAAAGACACCCACTGTGGCTTAGCAAAGAACTGTACAGGGAGCTGAAACACAAAAGGGAAGCTTACAAGAAGTAGAATCTTGGATGGATGACTAGGGAGGAGTATAGTGATATTGCTTGGGCCTTCAGGGATAAAATCAAAAAGGCCAAAGGCCAGTTGGAGTTGCAGCTAACAAATGATGTGAAAGGTAACAGAAAGGGTTCTACAAGTATGTCAGTTACAAAAACAGGATTATGGATGGGATAAATCCCTTACTGAATGGCATAAGCAACCTAGTGGTGGATGATGTGGAAAAGTCTGAAATGCTCAATGCTTTTTTTACCTCAGGGTGTGTTCTCACAGCCCTCTTATTTCGAAACAACAGAGGTTGTTTCGAAATGAGATTTTGGCTGTTCACACGACGCACGGTTGTTTCGAAACAACGATTCCCGTTGTTTCGAAACAACCCCGTTGTTGCGAAACTACTTAAACCACATGCGGGAGCGAAACAACCATTGTTTCGCAACGGTTGTTTCGAAACAACGCCGTGGGAACATGTTGTTTCGGAACAAGTTGTTCCGAAACAACAGTCCACGGCGTCCCCG
>ML681966.1:47284924-47419402 GCA_007922195.1 Podocnemis expansa | reverse complement strand
CTGGGGTTGCAGGGTGAGCGGCTGCAGCCGCTCACCCCCAGGGGACTGCAGCCCCCTGGTATGGTTTCGAAATAGCAAGTTCACAGTGTGAACTTGCTATTTCGATGACCTGGTTTTGCCTTATTTCGAATTAACATTTTGTTAATTCGAAATAAGTTGTTTCGCAACGAGCGTTATTTCGATACAAGTTGTTTCGCAACAACCATATCGAAATAACTGGCTGTGTGAGAACACAGCCTCAGTGTTCACAGGCGGGGTCAGATCTCAGGCTACTGCACTGGGCAACAAAATGGGGGGAAGGAGCGCAGCCCTCAGTGGTGGAAGGTCAGGTTAGAGATTACTTAGAGAAGTTAGATGTGCACAAGGCTATGGAGCTGGATGAACTGCATCTGTGGGTGCTGAGAGAGTTGGCTAATGTGATTGCAGAGCCACTGGCCATTATCTTTAAAAACTCATGGCGATCAGGGGGTGGTCCCAAATGATTGGAAAAAGGCAAACATAGTAGCTACCTTCAAGAAAGAGAAATAGGAGGATCCAGGGAACTACAGACCAATCAGCCCTTTGCCAGTCCCTGGAAAAATCATGGACCAGGTCCTCAAAGAATCCATTCTGAAACACTTGGAGGAAAATAGAGTGATCAGGAACAGTCAGTATGGATTCACCAAGGGCAAATCATGCTTGACCAACCTGATTGCCTTCTATGATGAGATGGCTGGCTTTGTAGATGTGGGAGTACCATCGATGTGATTTACCTTGACTTTTGCAAAGTTTTTGGCATGGTTTTCCACAACATTTTTGTCAGCAGGTTAAGAAAGTATGGTTTGGATGAATGGACCGTAAGGGGATAGAAAGCTAACCAGATCATCAGGCTCAGTGTGTAGTGATCAGTGACTCAGTGTCTAGCTGGCAGCTAGTAATGAGCAGAATACTCCAGCGTTGGTTCTGGCTCAGTTTTGTTCAACGTCTTCATTAGTGATCTAGATGATGGAACAGATTGTACAGTTTCCAAAGGGATAGCTGTGTTAGTCTAGCCCAGTAAAAAAACAACAAGCAGTTGTGTGGCACTTTAAAACTAACAGATTTATTTTTTGCATGAGCTTTCGTGGGAGAAGATCCCACTTCCTCAGATGCTTCGAAGATGGGTGAACTTACAGAAAGAAATGAAACTAAATGCAAGGGGGTGTAAAACATAGGATCAGGTCATAAAGTAACAGCAAATCAGAGCAGTTTACAGGCTTAAAGAATGGGAAGCCTGAAGTCAAATTACCCTTTGTAATGGGAAAAGAACCCATAATCTCGATTGAGTCCTGCTTTCACAGAATTTAGCTTGCATATTAATTCGAGTTCAGCTGTTTCTCTTTGGAGTCTTGATGTCCCAGGTACATCTCTAACGACAGTCGTTAACAAATCCATCATCGAGTGATTAGGAAGATGGAAGTGCTCAGCAACTGGTTTCTTTGTTCTTTGATTTCTGATATCAGCTCTGTGCTCATTCAGTCTCTTACAGAGCGATCGTCCTGTTTGTCCAATATAGAAGGTGTTGGGGCATTTCTTGCACATGATGGCATAGACCACATTAGTAGATGAGCAGGTAAATGAGCCTTTGATGGAGTAGCAGGCTTGATTAGGGCCTATGATGGTGTCTGTTGTGTAGATATGTGGGCAGACTTGTCAGCGTGTTTTTTTGCAAGGGTGTGTGCCTGCTTCAATGTTCTTGTTGTTAGATCTGGAGTTGCTGGTGAGTATCTGTTTAAGATTAGGGGGCTGCCTATAAGCAAGGAGTGGTCTGTCTCCTAATGCTTGAGAGAGAGAGGGATCATCTTTTAGAATAGGCTGTAGGTCCTTAATGATCTTTTGCAGAGGTCTGACTTGAGGATTGTATGTGGTGACTAGTGGTGTTCTGTTGCTTTCTTTCTTGGGTCTCTCCTGTAGTAGATGACTTCGGGGAACCCGTCTAGCTCTGTCAATTTGTTTTCTTACTTCCCCAGGTGGGTACTATAGTTTCAAGAATGCTTGATAGAGATCCTCAAGATGTCTGTCTCTGTCTGAGGGATCAGAGCAGATGCGGTTATATCTTAGGGCTTGGCTGTAGGCAATGGATCGTGTGGTGTGTTTAGGATGGAAGCTCAAAGGATGTAGGTAACTATACCGATCAGTAGGTTTTCGGTATAGGGTGGTGGTGATATGTCTATCCCTGATTTGTACTGTAGTGTCAAGAAAGTGGATCTCCTGTGTGGAGTGTTCCAGGCTCAATTTGATGGTGTCGTGGACATTATTGAAATCTCTGTGAAAATCTTCTGAATGAGCACAGAGCTGATATCAGAAATCAAAGAACAAAGAAACCAGTTGCTGAGCACTTCCATCTTCCTAATCACTCGATGATGGATTTGTTAACGACTGTCATTAGAGATGTACCTGGGAGACATCAAGACTCCAAAGAGAAACAGCTGAACTCGAATTAATATGCAAATTAAAAAGGCCAACATCATATTGGGTTGCATCAGTAGGAGCATTGCCAGTAGATCCAAGGATGTGATTATTCCTCTCTTTTTGACTCTGGTAAGGCTGCATATGGAATATTGTGTCCAGTTTTGGGCTCGCCACTACAGAAAGGATGTAGACAAATTAGACAGAGTCCAACAGAGGGCAACAAAAATGATTAGGGGGCTAGGGCACATGACTTATGATGAGAGACTGAAGGAACTTGTCTTGGTTAGTCTGCAGAAGAGAAGGCTGAGGGGGAATTTGATAACTACATTCAGTTACTTGAAGGAGTGCTCCAAAGAAGAAGGAGCTAGACTATTCTCAGTGATGATAGAGGACAGAATGAGGAATAATGGTTTCAAGCTGCAGCTGAGGGAGTCTAGGTTGGATATTAGGAATAACTCTCTTACTAGAAAGGTCATGAAAGACTGTAATGGGTTGCCTAGGGAGGTGGTGGAATCTTCATCTTTGGAAACATTTAAGGCCTGGTTACGCTGGCTGGGATTATTTAGTGGGTGCAGGCTTGCTTTTCACAGTGGGTTGTAGTAGATGACCTCATGAGGTCCCATCCGCTCTATTATTTTATGATTCTATGAAAAGTTTAAATTAGAGAAGTGCTGAATTAATTGCATTAATAAGTGTTTCCCCCAAAGGGTATGAACTAGACAGTTTTCTGCATCTCCAGTAGAAAGTTTCATACATCTCCATCCTTTAGTGCTCATGCTACTCAACCTAATTGTACAACGTTTTGTGATCGTTCAATTTGGAAGCCAGAACTTGTGAAAATGGTAATTTCCAAAGTGAAGACTGTTTACGGGGTGGACGCACAGGGCAAAATACCAATTTCAGCTGCTGCTGTCTGTCCCCCATTTTTTTAACCAAATACACTGTTTTTCAATTTTTTGTTTCTTATTATTTACTGTTATTTTTTATTACTGTAGCATACATAAGATCTAACCAACAACGAGATATTGTGCTAGTTATATTTAGAACAAAACGATAGCCAATGAGTCAAGGAGTTTTTAATCTAAGTGTAAGATGAAACGAAGAATGGATACAGACAAACAGTTGGGAACAAAGAGACACCAACTTCGCACTTCAACTTTGAGTGTGTTCATTTATTAGGGTTACTTCCTTTGGAGGGGGGGAGGTTTCAATACTGCTTTTGTCACATGTATTTTTATATGGAGCTCCCTTCTCCCTTCTGCAAGTCCCTCCCAATGGAGCCACTCTTGCAGGATCTAAATTTCCTAAGACTGGGTTTCTTAGTGCATCTGGGTGGACTGGGCCTCTCAGCATTCTCAGGTGACCCCCTTGTATGTCCCTTGTATGTATCCTGGGTTACACAGCACTTCTCTGCAGCCACCCTTATGTGCCCCTGGCACCACACTAGACTAGTCATGAGCACATATCTGAGCAGGCTGGGTCAAAACAGTACTTCCAGCTGCCACCATTATATGCCCCTGGACTCCACAGGCTAGGTCAAAGCAGCACTTTCAGCTGCCACCCTTGTATGCCACAGGTTCAGCATGTTGGCAATCCCCTTAATGAGGAAATCTTACAAGGAATAGGGCATCAGGGATCTTTGACTAGGTAAAAGAAGTGGTGCTGCAGAGCAGCATAGGGAAGCCAAGAACTCAAAGAAAGTCTGGCAACCAGCTTGATTAGAAAAGTTACATTATTTCCAGGTACATAAAACTTATGAATAATTATAAAAGGTATGAAAAATACCCAAACAGTTACAATATTAATAACCATACAAAGAGAGAGAAATGATAGAACAGTTACAATACAGTATTACCCAGTTTCAGTTGTAGTGTTGGGGAAAGCTAGCCTAAGTGGATCACAAAAGATCAGGTTTAGGGAGTTATAGCTGGGCTAAGAGGAAGAAGAGGTAAGTGGGGGGGGGGGGAGGTCTTGTCTCACCACTCAGTTCAGCTCAAAGATACCCAGGAACCAGGCTGTTCAGCATAGGGTCTGGAGTGCTGGAGACAGGCAGAACCCTCATCACCATCAGCAAGGAAAAGATGAAGTCCTCATGGACCTGATGCAGCTTTTGGGTCCCGGCATCAGAACAGATTCAGATCTAAGTCCAATTTAGAACTTGAGTAGGGATTTTTGAAGGGAAGAAACAATGGTTCAAGGCAGAACGCTAGGGTTGTTTGGGGGTAAATAATGACTGAAGGGAGTGTATATCAGAGGTGTTTTGTTTAAGTGGACAATAGGAGCTGATCATTCTTGGTGATGGGTGACATTCATTTGGGGGAGCTTACAGTGCAATCAGGCAGATTCAATATGTTGGATGTCGATTAAAGACCTATTGACTAGAATTGGTCTGATAACTGCTGAACTGGGTGGGTGCAGACATGAGTTCATTTGTCTCAGGAGCAGTGCTTCCTTGCTTTGCAAGTCCCAGAGTTCAGTGCAACTCCTGCCTTGGGGATTGGTTCTCCATTCAGTATGCTAATTTTGGTTCCATCCTAGATGCAAATGAAGTTTCTGCTGTTCATTCAGTTTGCAAATTGCTCACATCTTCCATGTAGATAAGGCTAAAGGAGTTGCCCTAATTCCATCATCCTTGTTCAAAGAGGTTTTAGGTGTGTCTCCCACTGCCTTTCATTGTTTCTGGTTTCTGGTTCAAGCAGAGGCTGGAGGTGATGGGGGTGTGAGTCACAGTGGTTGGATACTATGCCCTGATTCTACTAGAATATAGAGCTACCAAGTAACAGAGACAGTATTGAGCAGCTTGATAGGCAGTGGTCTTAATAGTCTAAATATGTTATTATTATCATAATGTAACAGAGTTTCTTTCTCATGAGAATACTAACAGACTTTTTTTTTTTGATCTTTTGAACAGTTATAGTCTTATTGGTGGTAATTCACAATTCACAATCAACCCATCAACGGGACAGATCATCACCAGTGCATTATTAGATAGAGAGACTAAGGAGAACTACACCTTAGTAGTCGTGGCCAGTGACAGTGGTTTTCCCAAAGTCCTTTCGAGTTCCACCAGTGTGCTTGTCACAGTTGCTGATGTGAATGACAATCCTCCCAAATTTCAACACCATCCTTATGTCACCCATATTCCATCACCTACAACTTCAGGTAATTTAATAATGGTGGCACCCCAGTGCATGAGATAACATAAAAAATCTGATCAAATGCTAGATCATTAAATAAGAAATTATGTAACTATTTTGCATTGTCTGTCATGTTTATGGTACATGTTGTTAGAATATTTAACACTGAGACAATGAATTATTTTGGGTTAGTAATTGTAATGTATTCTTCAGTGCTTTTTTCTCTTTACAGTCACATCAAATTATATTCTTAGTCTTCTGAAGGTTAACAATTACTGTGTATTCATAGTTTTCCAGAAGTGTTGGTATGTCTGTTTGGCTTGTTATTAATTCACAACAGTAATTTTGTAAGGATAGATTAGTTAATCTTTCTAAAGAGAAAATAAAAATGAAAAGTTCTATAAAATATCTAATTGAGAAAAAGCATACAAACTAATTGATGTGATACCTGCTGATGTACCAAAAAATAAATTCTAACATGCAAGCTTCAGTGAAGCAAAAGTTCCCTTTTCAAGTCATCATCTACTGAATCCCAGAGTTTGTCTAATCAAGGCCCTTTGGATAGGGTAGGGAATATGCCTTTCTATGTGTTTCCAAAGTATTAAATACAGTTCTAAAGGGATAGCCAGGTTAGCCTCGTCCAGCAAAACAAACAAGGAGTCTTGTGGCATTTTTGAAGACTAACAAATTTATTTATTGCATCAGCTTTCATAGAAGAAAATCCAACTTTGTCAGATGCTTTAAAGATGGGGAATTTACAGAATGGGAGGGAAATATATGCAGGAAAACATAAGTCTTAGGATCAGACTGTTGAAGCAAATCAAGACAATGGTTCAGATTCAAACAATGGGGAACAGCATATAGAGGAAGATGAGGTCAAATCCATGTGTTGAAATGAGAAAAAAATCCGAAGTCTTTATTTAGCCCTGAAACAACACTGCAAATCTGCATATGAATTTCAATTCTGCAGTTTTTCTTTGAAGCCTTGATTTGTTGTTCATTTGTTTGAGCACAGCTATTAGCAAATCATCATAGTGATCAGGAAGATTGACGTGTTCACCTGCTGTTTTCTGTATGTCCTAATTCCTGATAGATTTGTGTCCATTTAGCCTTTTGTGCAGAGACTGTCCTGTTTCTCCAATATACAAGTTGGAGCAGGGGCCTTTCTGGCACATAATGGCATAAATCATATTGGTGGATGAGCAGGTGAATGAGCCCTTCATGGAGTAGCTGGTTTGATTAGGTTCTGTGATGTTGTCTTTTGTGCAAATATGTGGACAAAGTTGGCAGCATGGTTTGTTGCAGGGATCTGTGCCTGCTTTAATGGTTCTGTTGTTTGATCTGTAATTGCTGGTGAGTATCTGCTTAAGGTTGGGGGGCTGTCTGTGAGCAAGAAGTAGTCTGTCTCCTAAGGCTTGAAGGAGTGCAGGATTGTTTTGCAGAGCAGGCTGTAGCTCCTTGATGATGTGCTGTAGAGGTCTGACTTTGGGGTTGTAGGTGATGCCTAGCAGCATTCTGTTGTTTTCTTTATGGGACTTATCCTGTAGTACAGGGGTTGGCAGCCCCTGGCATCCATGCCAAACATGGCACAGGGGCTGAGCCTGAGCTGCCCACAGTACCACTCAGGCTTCTCCACTTGCCCAGGACCCTGCTGGCCATACTTCCCCTCTGAGGCAGGGCTAGAGGAGAGCAGGTCAGGTCAGCTATCTTGGAGCTGCTGCTGCCAGGGACAAGTGCCAGCTGGCCCCAACCCTGACCCATGAAGGCCACCCGCTACCTCTGGGGGTGGCTGCTGGTCAGCCCTGACCCCTGAAGGCTGCCTGCTGCTGTGGGTGGTCTGGTGCCAGCTGGCCATGGCCACCAGAGGCTGCTTTCTGCTGAGGGAGGCATGTGTCAGCCCTGACCCCAAAGCTTGGCCCTGCCCCTTTTTGGTCCTGCCCTTGGCACCCACTGAGGGTGCAGTGGTTGGGGCTGGCACGGGGGCTGACAAAGGTTGCCGACCTCTGCTGTAGTAATTGACTTAGGGGTACCTGTGTGGTTCTGTCGATCTGTTTCTTCACTTCCACATGTCGGTATTGTAGTTTTAAGAATGCTTGTTAGAGATCCTGAAGGTGTCTGCCTCTATCTGAGGAATCAGAGCAAATGTGGTTATATCATAGTATGTTCCCTCTAAGCTGATGACGCATCTGAGCAAGTTATGGTATTTTACTGAGCAGCAATTTATGAGGCCTGGGCAACAGTTTTTTGGTGCTGAAAGTATCAGCATGCCTAAGTGCCTTAATTCAAAAGTAATTCACAGATGTCTTTTCATTCAAACTTCAATAAAGATGTTCAAATCAAATCAAATCATAGGGCTGGAAGGGACCTCGTGAGATCATCGAGTCCAACCCCCTGGGAATTGAACCCAGGACCTTCTGCATGTTAAGCAGAGGTAATAAACTGAAGTACTGTAGTTTTATTAATTTACTAAACAAATGGGAGACAATGGCACTTGCTGCCTGTCTAGCCTCTACCATCATCTACACCACTCTGTTCTTGTTGCCTGTCTTTGTCAGATTTCCAGAATACATACATAGACAAAGTGGGATTTTCTCCCACAAAAGCTCATGCAAAAAATAAATCTGTTAGTCTTTAAGTGCCACAAGACTTCTTGCTTTTTTTGCTTTACTAGACTAACCTGCCTGCCCCTTTGGAAATTTAAGTCCCTGTTATGCTGCCCAACTGGGGTAAAAGGGATTCAAAGTGGATCAGGCCCTAAATGTCCAAAACATAGATTGAAATTAAGTAGGTAGCTTCAGACTCGATCATGAGACTGACATGTTGAGGGGATTGTATTTAACATCTAGCTATCAACCTTGAAAATACACCTATTCTGCCCTCAGTAAACATATTAAATTACCATGCATTGCAAATCACAATCACTATGTAGCAACTGCTTCCCAGATTGTCTCAGGGCAACACCTTAAGTAAAGTTATCTGAGAAATTCAAAACTTTTAAAGGTGGCAAGGGCAGAAAACATGTTTCAAGACAGTTTCTCACAGCATCACATCTCTGTAACCAGGGCCATCTTTTGTGCCTAAAGAATTTGCATCCAGTAGAGCTAGGTTAGAGTCTGTTACATTATCATTCCCAAAAGCTAACTATGGGACAACAATCCCCTAAGTGAATGGCAAAAAACTGATTAGGCATACAGAAAACTTTAAATATTGTGAGTATCTTCCTTTAATATATAGTGTCTCTAACATCTCAGTTTTGGAGTTTATGGGGTTTTTTTATCCAAATCATTTTCAACAATAAAAGGGAGGCTATAATTAGTATTTTAAAAGGGATAGCCGTGTTAGTCTAGTCCAGTGAAAAAACAACAAGGAGTTGTGTGGCACTTTAAGACTAACAGATTTATTTTTTGCATGAGCTCTAGTGGGAGAAGATCCCACTTCCTCAGATGCTTCGAAGATGGATGAACTTACAGAAAGGAATGAGTGTAAATACTCTCAGAACTAAAATAAGCAAAATGAGGTATAATTGAGATTTGTGTGTCTGGTAGTGGAATATAATAAAGGTAGTTTAATAATTTTTATTTTTTGACAGTTAAAGCAAGCCTATCAAAGCTGCAAGAAGCAAGAGCATAAATGGATTTGTGAAAGAAAATTATTATTTTTCTAACAAATTTTGGGGGAAATAGAAATACAAAGTCTTTTTTTTTTTTAATTATTGCATTGCTGGCAATATTTTTTTTCTTCTGCCTTAAATGACTTTTTATCCTTTCAGTTTTTCATTTCATTTTCCTAATCATTAGGATTTGTTTCCTTCCATCACAGGAGTCTATACAAAGTTACATTGTAAAGCCCCACCTTGACAAACTGATTGCATTAGAATCTCTCACAGAAATCTAAAATTAACCCAATTTGTTTTTGCTTATTTTAAAGGATTGCTTTTCTTTTAAAGCTTTTGTATATTCAAGCCTTTTAGCAAGTGAAAAGCAGAGCATTCACCCTTGCTAGAGATGCTAAATGGCTCAAAACAATTTTGCTGGGTCTTTCAAGTCCCAAGTCCTCCTCCAGCTCCAGCCTGGCTCCTTTGCCTGCAGCCCAGCTCCCATCCCCTGCCCCCACAGAAAGCCATGCGTCCCTGCGGCCACTACACGGCTGCCTCTGGGAGCCCCACGATTTAGCCCTGCCATCTCTCAGGGTCCCCCCCCTCTTGCCCAGGCTCAAGGCTGCTTACCTGCTGGGGCCCACACAGGCCCCAAAGATGCCACCACCACTGCACTAGCAGCCTGGTGCAGAGGAGAGGAAGAGATTTAAATTTCCCTCCCCCTCTGCTCCTTCCCTGGCTACGTGCAGGCGGGCTGGGGGAGGGGCCGTCACTCTCACTGCTCCAGCAGGCAGCCTCTGCATGAGCCTGTGAGGAGCTGAGACGACAGACACACGGGGCTCCTCCGGGTTGCCTGCCCTGAGCTGCGCTAGCCCACAGGTTGCCTGCGCTGGTGAGGGGGGGGGGCACTGCGCCCCTGCCCACTAGCGCAGCTTACAGGGAACACTGCATAAGACTTGGCTGGTAGACAGTGGATCATGCAGTGTGTCTTTAATGAAAGCTTGAGGGATGTAGGTAACTACAGTGATCCCATGACTTACGCTTCCCTGCATATACTTTCTTCCCATTCTGTAAGTTTCCCATCTTCAAAATGTCTGATGAAGTGGGATCTTCTCCCACCAAACCTCCTGCGATAAATTTGTTAGTCTTTAAAAACACAGCTCTGGTGCTGTATAGATAATATTATTTTGTTTAGAAAAAGGTAGTACATTATCTATAATATACTATAGACTTCTAAAATAATTGATCTCTTTTACTTCATAGGCTATTTCTTTGTGAAGGAAAAGAAATACTCAGGGTCTTAATCTCATTTATGCTAGAGCCCTTTAGATCACTCTGATAATGTAAGGCACCTTACAGAGGGTGTGGCTTCCACTTACCCTGATCTTAAACTTCATTTACACTGGTCGAATGTTATAGCTGGACCTCAGTGTACATCTGAATCAAGCCCTCCAATGGAAAAAAGAAAGAAATGATAACATTGCATTTAAGAAAAGGGTTGATAGCTGCCATTTATACCTTTCAAAATCTGTGTCAATGAGAAGGTCCTAGAACAAATTTCAAAAATATCTTTTTAACAATTTGTGTCTGTGTTACACTTTGATTATAAAAGCTTTTCTGGAAACCTCTTTAAGTCCAATATCTTTTCCATAAATATTCATACTTTCTGCATCATTTAAACATCCAAATTTCATGACTGTAAGTTTGAGTTGCTAGATTTTACAGTTTTTGTTTAAAAAATATGATATGTACATCAGAAATGGAAAGCCTGAAGTTCTACATTTATTAATATTTTTCATTCATAAGATGATCACTTCTGGAATATGTTAAATACACACTGTTAATATTGTTCAATAATCACAGAAAGTCATAACGTAGATATCTAGTCATTAATAGATCGTATTCAATTTATTAGCTTTTATAAAATATCTGAAATAAAGGGAGGGATGTGATTTACTTAGAGAGGTTTTTAAGTTGTGTAATTATGAGACAATACATTGAAGTGGGTTTGGATTCATTATTCAATAGCTTAAAATAACCATTCCATCGGCACAGTGCTGTACTCCAGAGCAAGTACTGGTTTACTGTCATATTTACTCTTGGCAGGTTTTTGTTTCATTGTAATCCCAAAACATTCATACATACAGTAATCACAATTAAAAAGTGTCCTAAAGTGAAATATCTCCAGAATAATCCTGGAAACTCTGCTCTCTCAAAGCAACAGAAGGTTTAATAATGTGACCAGATGTCTGAATTTTATACAGACAGGTCCAATATTCAGAACTTTGTGTTATATAGACCCCTACTACCCTTTTTCCCAGTCCCAATTTTATACACATGTTATGAAGTCTCCCTAGATCACTGTATCATAAATTTACAAAATTGCATATTATTGCTCATATCACAGGGACCTAACACTCTGTACAAACAAACATTCTTTGTATAGAACAGGCATGGCCAAACTGCGGCTCTTGAATGAAAACGGTTGGCTCACAAAAGAAAGCCAGAGGAAAGCAGCTGTACCTGAGGAGTTTTAAATGTCCCTCCCTGACCATGCTCTGAGCATGCTCATGCTCAGGGAGGAGCCCCAGCCTGTGCCTAGCCACTGGAGTGGCCATATTGGATGCTCAGCCCAGGCAGGGCTTAAAGCAAGGGGAGCAAGCCCCAGCCTGTGCCTAGCTGCCAGAGCGGCCTGGCATGGGGACCTTGGGGGGAGGGGGTCAGCCTGGGGGACCAGCATCAGGTCCTGGGGTTTAGGGTGGGGTGTCAGAGAGGGCAGGGAGGAGCAGCAGGACGGTCAGGGAGGGCAGGAAGAAGCTAAGATTTTACTTTATAGTTAGGCCTAGTTTTCATGGGCACCGTAAATAATTATTAGAATCTGACATTAGTAGGATCTGTATTTGCCCTCTTTTTACAATAAAATTAAAGTGTGCAATGAATTTTAAATTTAGTAATTTTGGAGTAGATAAAATATGGCTATATGCCTCAGTGCAGCTTTCAAAGGTTTAATAATCAACTTTTATGGCTCTTTAGTTCCATAAGTTTGACCACCCCTGGTAAAAGATTGTGAAATGTATTTATTTATTTTTCATTTAAAGAAATAAAATATTGCATTGCCAGCAATTGTGTCCAGCCTTCTAAATTTTAAATGTTTCCAAACTGTATTTTTTAAGGAATCGTGTATTTTATCTATATTTCATCCCTGTATTAGAACAACAGTATAATCAAAGACCTTTGTTGTACAAGATGAAACTTCATACATTATGAACAGTACACATCTGATCTGAGATCAGTAACATATGGGTAGATTTCCTTCTGAAGGTTTTATTTTCAATTTTCATACATTTAGGCAGATTTCAAAAATATATTTTTAATAATTCTTATCTGTGTTACATTCTAATAATAAATGCTTTTATAGAAATATCTTAGTCACGGTCTATTTTTTTAAATACTCATACATATTGCATCATTTGAACTTCCAAATTTTGTGACTGTAGGATTGAGTTGCTTGATTATACAGTTTTTGTTTAAATAAATATGTTAAGTACCTCAGAAATGGAAAGCCTGAAGTGCTACATTTATTAATATTTTTCATTCATAGGATGATCACTTCTAGAATATGTTAAATGTGGAATGTTAATATCACTCAATAATCATAGAAAGTCATAATGTTTCAAAAATAATAGATTCTAGTTATTAACTGATCTTATTCAGTTTATTAGCTTTTATAAAATACCTGAAATAAAGGGAGGGATGTGATTACTTATAGAGGTTTTTAAGTCATAATTATGAGACAATATATTGAAGTGGGTTAGGATTCATTGCTCAAAGGTTAAAACAACCATTCCACAAACACAGTGCTTATTCACATGACTTATCCAATATTACCGGTATCTGGTAGCATCCTTTCATTTTCATAAGCATAAAACCTTTCTAATTAGAAAAGGGGGGAAAAATATCAAAATTCAGTCATTCACAATTTCTTTACACTTCAATAACTAAAACACAGCAAATACATTTAAATAAGATTTTTTAAAAAATTGAGAACTTGTATGCCAAACAAGCTTCAACTAAAAGGAAGTTTTAGAGTCCCTTCAAACTACTCAAAAAGATAATGGTTTTGACTGAAGATAATGGTTTTAACAGGGACAGCGCTAATTGTAGTAGAAATGTGGTGGAATATGATAGTCTCAAAGACAATAACACGTAGTTCCCAGCAATGATTACTTCACAGTGATCTTAATGCACACTTAGAAATGTTAATACAGCTTGTCTGCTTTAATTTTTGTGGCAGACTGGAAAATTGGGCTGTTACTAGTCATCAAAACCGCATAAAATTAAAATCCATAACTGAAGCAGAGCTCTTAATATTGTTCCAATCCTTTCACGCTCAAATACTACACTACTGCTGTGTTTTGGTATTTTTCTTCATCTTGAAGTTCCTTCCTTTAGGATATAAAATGTTGCTTTCTGAAAAATAGTGACAAAAAGAAATGGTTTATAGGGACACTGTCAAAGTCACTCCTGTCTCACAGATTTTTGCCTTCAGAGTTTAAAAATTACATTATTTCTGTAGAGATCTGGTGTGAATCATGCATCAGTTAGGGAATGTTGTCAGATGCTCTCAAAAAGAAAGCAAAAAAATTCAGAAAGTCAGCAGCTCAGTTGCTAATAGACACTGACATTGGTATATGCATATACTTTGTGTGTGTGTGTGAATGCACTTATCTGATTTTCAGGCCGTGTGTGTGTGTGTGTGTGTGTGTGTGTGTAGAAAATTTGACCTAATATCTCATATTCCCTTTTGTACTTATGAAAAAGGACTAATTTTCAGTTCAGCGTTAAGTGAAATAATAGACAAAAAACAAGAGGACTGGTGTGCATATTTCCCAGTGCTTCACAGGCAAATATTACTTTCAAATGTCCAGTTTTTATTACTCAAAATTAATTATCCTCTGTTCTTCTTCACAGGTTCATTTGTGTTTGCTGTGACAGTCACAGATGCCGATTCTGGGACAAATGCTGAGCTTCATTATTCCCTTGGGGGAAAGAACTCTGAAAAATTCCACATTGACCCAACGAGGGGGGCAATTATGGCTGCTAAGCAACTGACAGGGTCTTCTGAAGTGACTTTTTCCGTTCATGTAAAAGATGGTGGCCTAGATCCAAAAACAGACTCTACAACAGTAACTGTAAGATTTGTGAACAAAGCAGACTTCCCTCAAGTTCAAGCTGAGCAGCAAACTTTCATATTTCCTGAAAATCAGGAGATTGGTACCATTGTCACAACTGTTTCTGGATCTTCATCCAGGCGAGGTTCCTTGTCCTACTACATTGCTAGTGGTAACTTTGGCAACAGCTTCCAAATTGACCAAATAACAGGACAGGTGTCCATCAGTCAACCTTTGGATTTTGAAGAAATACAGAAATATGTGATTTGGATTGAAGCCAGAGATATGGGCTTTCCTCCTTTCTCCTCTTATGACAAATTAGAAATAACAGTGGTCGATGTCAATGATAATGTACCAGAGTTTGAGCGAGATCCATTCATTGCTGAAATAGTAGAGAACCTTTCACCACGTAAAATTCTGACTCTTACTGCTTTGGACAAGGACAGTGGCCCAAATGGACAGGTGAACTATGAAATAGTTGATGGCAATAAAGAAAATAGTTTCAGCATTAGTCGAGCCACTGGTGAAATTAGAAGTGTCAGACCTTTGGACAGGGAAAATATGGCTCGCTACGTGCTAACCATAAAAGCTTCAGACAGAGGTACCCCTCTTCAAAGCACTACAGTTAAAGTTGTTGTTAATATTTTAGATGAAAACGATAATGCTCCCAGGTTTTCTCAGATATTTAGTGCTCCAGTGCCTGAAAATGTACCTCTGGGTTATACAGTTACACGGGTCACAACGTCAGATGAAGACATTGGTGTGAATGCTATAAGCAGGTACTCTATAAGGGATACAAATCTTCCATTTATCATAAATCCTAATACTGGAGATATTACAATCAGTAGACACCTGAACAGGGAAGATACAGACCGCTACAGAATCAGAGTTTCTGCACATGATTCTGGGTGGACAGTAAGCACAGATGTAACTATATTTGTGACAGATGTGAATGATAATGCCCCACGATTCACAAAAACATCATATTACTTGGATTGTCCAGAGCTTACTGAGATTGGATTGAAAGTGACTCAGGTTTCAGCAACAGATCCTGATGAAGGATCTAATGGCCAAGTTTTCTACTTCATAAAATCCCAGTCTGAGTTCTTCCGAATTAATGCAACTACAGGGGAGATTTTCAATAAGCAATATTTAAAGTATCAAAATTCCAGTGGTTCCAGCAACATCAACATCAACAGGCACAGCTTCATAGTTACGTCTTCAGACCGAGGTAGTCCTCCTTTGCTGAGTGAGACAACGGTCACAATCAGCATAGTAGATAGCAATGACAATGCACCACGATTTCTTGCTAGTAAATATTTTACCCCAGTGACAAAAAATGTAGGCGTTGGTACTAAATTAATTAAAGTTACTGCAGTTGATGATAAGGACTTTGGACTGAATTCTGAGGTTGAATACTTCATTTCTAATGAAAACAACACTGATAAATTTAAGCTGGAGAGAAGTACAGGCTGGATTGCTGTAGCATCTTCACTTATGTCAGATCTGAACCAAAACTTTCTGCTTAAGGTAAAAGCAAAGGATAAAGGTAGTCCGCCTCTATCATCAGAGGTTTCTGTTCAAATAGTCATCACTGAAGAGAACTATCATACACCTGAGTTCTCTCAAAGCCATATCAGTGTTACTGTTCCTGAGAGTCATGTTGTTGGAGCAGTTGTCAGGACTGTCTCAGCAAGAGACAGGGATGCTGCTATGAATGGACTAATCAAATATAATATTTCTTCAGGAAATGAGGATGGTATATTTGCTATTAATACATCTACAGGTGCATTAACTTTAGCCAAACCCCTTGATTATGAGTTATGCCAAAATCATGAGATGATTGTTAGTGCTACAGATGGAGGATGGGTCGCTAGAACAGGTTATTGCAGTGTCACAGTTAATGTTATTGATGTGAATGATAATTCTCCAGTATTCAGCCCAGAAGACTACTTTCCTAATGTGTTAGAAAATGCCCCAAGTGGGACAACTGTTATCCGTTTGAATGCAAGTGATGCTGATTCTGGACCTAATGCCGTGATTGCATATGCAGTTCAGTCATCAGATAGTGACCTCTTTGTCATTGACCCCAACACGGGAATTATCACCACCCAAGGGTTCTTAGACTATGAAACAAAACAGAGTTATCATCTAACTGTGAAAGCTTTTAATGTTCCAGATGAAGAGCGATGCAGTTTTGCTAGTGTTAACATCCAATTAGAAGGAACAAATGAGTATGTGCCACGTTTTGTGTCCAAGCTTTACTATTTTGAGGTCTCTGAAGCAGCCTCTAAAGGCACGGTTGTGGGAGAAGTCTTTGCAAGTGACCGTGATATGGGACCTGATGGAGAAGTCCATTATCTTATCTTTGGCAGTAGCAGAAAGAAGGGTTTCCAGATTAATGAGAAGAGTGGACAGATTTATGTTTCAGGTTCTTTGGACAGAGAAAAGGAAGAGCGTATCTCTTTGAAAGTTCTTGCAAAAAATTTTGGGAGCATTCGTGGTGCAGATGTAGATGAAGTAATTGTAAATATCACTGTATTAGATGCTAATGATCCTCCAGTTTTTAGCCTCGAAGTTTACAATATACAAATCAGTGAAGGTGTTCCTCCAGGGACCCACGTCACATTTGTAAGTGCCTTTGATTCAGATTCCGTTCCGAGTTGGAGCAGGTTCTCCTATTTCATTGGTTCTGGGAATGACAATGGTGCCTTTTCCATCAACCCGCAGACAGGACAAGTTACTGTCACTGCAGAATTGGATAGAGAAACTTTGCCTGTCTATAACCTAACTGTATTAGCAATTGATTCAGGAACACCTTCAGCAACAGGAAGTGCCTCTTTATTGGTAACTTTGGAAGATATCAATGATAATGGACCAACCTTGTCCACCAGCCAGGGAGAAGTAATGGAAAATAATCGTGCAGGAACTCATGTGATGACACTTCAATCATCAGATCCTGATCTCCCTCCAAATCAAGGCCCCTTTACCTACTATTTGCTTAGCACTGGCCCTGCAACCAGTTATTTTAGTCTTAGCACAACAGGAGTTTTGAGCACAACTAGGGAAATTGACAGAGAACAAATTAGCAACTTCTACTTGTCAGTGATCACAAGAGATTCTGGCATTCCTCAGATGTCATCCACAGGAACTGTACAAATAAGGGTAATAGACCAAAATGACAATCCATCACAACCTAGAACAGTAGAGATCTTTGTTCACTATTATGGCAATGTATTCCCAGGTGGAATTTTAGGCAATGTGAAGCCCCAGGATCCAGATGTTTTGGACAGTTTCCGCTGTTCCCTTACTTCAGGAGTTACAAGCCTCTTTAATATTCCAGGAGGCACCTGTGACCTCCATTCCCAGGCAAGGTCCACAGATGGAACATTTGACCTGACAGTACTGAGCAGTGATGGACTACACAGTGCAGTTACTAGCACTGTTCGGGTTTTCTTTGCAGGATTCAACAATGCCACCATTGACAATAGCATCCTCCTTCGCCTTAGTGTGCAAACTGTGAGAGATTTTTTGATCAATCACTACCTTCACTTCCTGCGCATTGCCAGTTCACAGTTACCTGGATTAGGAACTGCTGTGCAGCTCTACGGGGTTTATGAAGAGAGTAACAGAACTTTCCTGATGGCAGCTGTGAAACGGAACAACAATCAGTATGTGAATCCCAGTGGAGTGGCTACCTTCTTTGAGAGCATCAAAGAAATCCTTTTCCGTCAGAGTGGAGTACGGATAGAGTCTGTGGATCATGATTCATGTTTACAAAGCCCATGCCAAAATGGAGGAAGCTGCTTAAGACGGCTGGCTGTGAGGCCTGTTTTAAAGAGCCATGAGAGTATCCCAGTAATCATCATGGCAAATGAACCTCTGCAACCTTTTGTGTGCAGGTGCATGCCAGGATATGATGGTAATTTGTGTGAAACTGACATTGACGAATGTCTCCCATCCCCTTGTCACAATGATGGGACTTGCCACAACTTGGTGGGAGGATTCTCATGCAGTTGTCCGGATGGTTTTACGGGAATGGCCTGTGAGAGAGACATCAATGAGTGTCTGTCCAGCCCATGTAAAAATGGTGCTGTCTGCCAGAACTTCCCAGGAAGCTTCAGCTGTGTTTGTAAAACTGGATATACAGGTATGATCTATTTGTCTTTCTGGAATTAGTATATAGAGGAAACAGAGACATGGTGAAAAGGTTTTTTAGAGTACCAGTCAATTCCACTGCAAGTATGATTATCGTACTTAATATGAGTATTCCAGATGAGCAGAGGAATAATCAAAAAATGATGCTGACAGTTAATAAAACTGAGGGATTTCACAAATGTTATTCCACTTGTTAAATATACTACACTCACTTCCAATATTTTAAAATATTATTTTCTTCTTATGATTTATACTACTGGAGCACTCTCTGTGTCCTAAGTTGTGGACAAACATATAAGGAAAGTCAGTCTCTGTCCTAGTTTTCTTAAGGTCATATAAGACCAAATTAAAAAAAAAAACACCACACAGATAAATGGGGGGGGGGGAAACAGCAGGCAACCAGACGGATCAGGGAGAAAGGCACATATATGTTAGTTCCATGTTTTGTTCATTTATGTTTCTGTTTTTAGCCAGCAATATAAATGAATATTACATTCTTATCACAGCTGAGGATTAAATTCACTTCTCCATGTGGAGAAAGAAAGGAGTTACTGGGAATGGACACTTCTGGCCATTTTAGGAAGTATCAAAAGGTTCACAGGTACTGTGAGAACAGATAGTCCTACACTTCAGGAGACAATAGGAGGATGTGCTCAAAATTGTTAGGGAGAAAGAACCACACAAGTGTAAGGACTAATGCTTTATCAAAGTTTTACTTGATTTGCCAGTTAAAATTATTTCAGCATGATTGTCTGACTGCCTTAAGCAACTCTCTTAATTATTTAGATTGTGATTCAAGAAAAGCATCTTTATTCAGGACCTCACTTAAGATTGTGCTTAACTTTAAGCTCATGCTTAAGTCCCATTGAAATCATGTGAGTAAGTGCTGTCCTGAACAGGGACAGGCTTAAACTTCCAGAGTGAGATCCAGAGAGTGCTTTACAAAGTAATGTGCTCGGGCTGGTCTGATGTATTTTAGAGGTGCAAGCAGACCCTGAGCATCCATGTTTATTTTCTCTTTGTTTAAGTACTGAGAAGTGTAAAGAAAAAACCAGGCTTGTTCTAGTTTTATTGGGTTTGTTTTGTTTTATTTGGGTTTATTGGAGGATATAAAATTATTAGTCTGAAACATTTGAGAAACTCAAACAAAAGAGTTTACAACATATTTGTATTAGCCAGATTTGACACTTTTTCCTAGTAAAGATCCTGAAAGATAAATATTTTGTATGATTAAATGTTTAATTTATATTTAGAGAGAGATGTGGAGAATAGGGGATAGTTGCATATAAAAATACATACTGGGGAGTTAATTCATGCTTGAAGTCTAAGTATAGCATGGTAGGCATCCTCCTTGTTTTACTAATGCCTGAAGATGTTTTTAAAAGGTAGAATAAATAATGTACTAGTAATTTTCATTCACATATAATGCTTGATACTTACATCTACTAAGCCAATCTGAACTCTCCATTTAATGACAATCTCTGAAACTAAAGAGAGCATCAGTTTGCTGTTGGCCATGATATCTAGGGTTAGTGAGATTTGCCACTGCTTTGGGACTACACAGCTATAAAATGGGAGCATCATATGGACCATGTCCAGCATACTGTGATGTCTAAGTACGATGTAAGAGTTTTAATATGATGATTTCACCTTTTGTTCCCTGTTTGTAGAACAACTCCACATTTACCCTTAAGATCTCCTTAGAAGTAAGAAAAATGTATTGTCTTTCAGATGTAGTCAATAAGCTTGAAGTAGCCCTAACGAAACCATAGAGGAATTCAAAATGTGTTGTGATTTTTTTTTTCTGGCACTGGAATGAGAGTCCAAATCACTTGATAGTATGATATTTAAAGGGCCATCTAAACAAATACAAACCAATGCTGCTTTCTCAGATATAGTAAAAGGAAAACTAAGAAAAATGAAATGAAATTAAAAGATTTACTCTAGGGTTTCAAGAGGTCTTTCTCAAGGAATAATATTATGAATTAATGTGATTAGGGGCTAGTAGTTGATTTGAAATTTCATCATAAAAATCTGCAAAGTTTAAACTGTTTTCTCCATAGGCCTTCCCATATTACCTAACCTACACTCTTCTGAAATATGAGTGTCAGTACTTGTTATGTCTTCATTTTGCAGGCCAGAGTCTTCAGTCGGGATTGGGGTCTTTAGTATTAGACACTGTAGAAACATGTACAAAGTCCCTGCCTTATAGAGTTTACAGTAAGAGACATAACAAGGAAAGACAAAAAGAGAGAAAAGATGGTACAGAGGTACTATATGGAAAATCAGAAGTTGGCTTAGTGGTACAGCACATTTGTCTATTGTTTTGTTTGGCTTTTGCAGGTGTGAGAGGATTACTGCCTATTTCCTCAGACCAATTGCCTGGAATTAAACATTCAGGGAAATTGGTGATTCTTATGCCAGGATTTGCTTTTTGAATTGATGCTGCTATCATTGAGCTCCTGCTCCTCTCCTCCTGCTAACCCAGAGAGTCTTTTCCTCTTAGGGTTTCCTTTCTGAGGTTTCTGTGCCCCATATGACTGGTGGCCATGAAGGGCAGTTAGTGAGACTGTATGCCCCATTGCAACTTAGCCCAATACATGTAGGTGGGAAGAACCTTGCTTCAAGTCAGTCTCCTTTTCCTCCTTGCTGAGGAGGTGTTGGGGCTTCTGTGCCCCAAGTAGCTGGAGAGGCAAAGGGGTGATATTTGTTAAGTTGGTGTCAGCGTGGTGTTAGAATTTGTTAGTGTTTGCTCTAGTAGGTTAATACAAAGACTTGTTTGTAAATGCTAAAGTGAGCTTAGTTCTTTTTTTTTTTAAACCCACATATATACAAAAAGAAAAAAATAAAAAGTTGGTAGATTTCAAAACAGTGGATTCAGCAGTTTCATTTAAAGAACAGCCCTGAGTGCTAACATATGGTCAACACAAGAAGTTTCTTGATACGAAAAACATGGATGTGATTCTTTGTGTGAACTACATCCAGAAACTGCAGAGCCGCAGGTCACTAGCAATTATTGTTAATTGACTGGACGTTCTAATTAAGTTAATGATCCAGGATTTTATTTCACATTGAATTAGTGTATCAGATTATTTTGCCAGGAGCATGGCAGAATAATTCCAGGACACCCATCTTCTGTAATGCTCTAAGTCATTAACACTGAAGGTTAACATGCTTGCTAGTACAGCTCAGCAGTACACATTGTTGTCTTTAGCAGGATGCTGTAACATCAGTCTATAGTGTGTAGATGAAGTTAATGAAAACTCTAGGTATCTTGTGTGGGACTAATGTCATATCTTAATGTTCAGTCCTTATCAAAGTAAGCTGAAGATGACATTTGTTCTGGGTTGTGACAGAAAACACAAACATTTTAATGAATTATATTTGAAGGGTTTTGAGATTTTTTCATATGCTTTGAACTGGGTTTTCAAACTATATACAACATGGTGCTCTTTCACGGGCGAGTTAAAACTATCTGTCAGTGCAAATAACTAGAAAATAGAGAATCAACAAGTTAGACATTTTCAGATTGGGAGTTCTAAAACTTCATAGATCAAATGGCCTTTCAAGAAACATACAACTCTACTTCAAAGATATGAAGAAAGAAGTCAACTGATAGTTCCTTTCTGCTGGGAAGCAGGTAAATTTAAATATTACTTAACTCCCAGAACACTAAATAGCAGAAAACTAAACAAAATAAATAAATAAATAAACTAAACAAAAGAGCTCATGGATACTGAAGATTGTAATCAACGAAGCAAAATAAATTTAGATGTTAGTCAGTAGAGCCTATTGGATAATTTGCTCACAAGAAATAGTTCAGTAAATTTAGCCCTTTTTCCTGCCTGAAAAACTGCTCACAAACAGTAAATGTAAATGAGCTATGCACAACCTTATCCAAACAAATTTCAGCCTATGGATTGTCAATTACTGTGCTCAGTTATTCATTGTTGGTTATTTATGCAGTGAAACTGATCACCTACATCAGGTGGTATAATATTCATGTATATGATTATTTATATTGCCAACATACCAGCACAGAAAGGGGGAAAGGGCTGTAGGATTAATCCTGTTCCCTTAAACAGTCTTTCCTGAAAAAAACAAGTAAATAAAAAAGTATTTGACTAAAGAAAGCTATACTGATTTAGAAAAGAAAGCACAAAGTTGTATCTTCATGAACACACTCTGTGTGCCTACACAATTCCTTGTTGTTTTAGTGAAAGAAAACCAACGAAAATACTTTTCATCTTCATCCTTCCTACAGAGAGATGACTAGTTCCACTTCAAATTCAAAGTAGCAAGAGCTGATTTAATTTGGTTCCCCATATATATAGTTTAATGGTTGCTCTCAAAATAAAAATACCGTACCTCTTAATTGAATGTGCATGCAGCATCAAGAGACACCAATACCATACTTTTTATGTGTGGCTATTAGTGCTTTCCAACACAGGCCTTCTGTTCATTGTAAATTAGAGTACATGAGTTGTAGATATTTGTAATGGCTCACTTCAAGACAGAGAGGATAGACTTACTTTTATTTGATTGATTATGTTTTGTCAGCTGCATTTCACTTCATCACACTGTGGAGGTAATTTAGCTCATTCCACAGAACAGCATTATAAAGACAGATTACCTCAGAGCAACATCATTAAGGTTTAAACAGTCTGTTATAATTATGTCTATTAATGATGATCAGATTTTGTTTTGAAAGGAATCACTTTCTAAAAGGAATATATTTTGTGGTTTACAGTAGTTTGCCTACCCTGCCCATGAACCCTTCATTTCCTGTTTTCCAAGCCTTATTACGACGGAGGAATGTAGATTTGTTAAATTCTTTCAAAATCAAAATTAAAGTTTAAAAGAGGGACACATTGAGGCATACAACATAAACATCCCAAATTAACCAAAGTTTAACCTAGCAGTTTTCAGGTGGTACCTGTTTATCATATTTTCATTAACAAATGCTTTGCTTCTTAATTACTTGAAATGTGAATAATAGTTTCATTTTTCTGCAACCTTTGCTCTTGGACTGTAGAAGCTTCACGTGATCTTGTCAATGTTAACTAATGCTGTCCCTACTTAATCAATCTCTCTGGAAGTTTTTGTCAGTGACAGGAGGATCATTTTTTCCAGGCCCAAATCAGGAAAGAATCCACCAGCTTGACAAACTGCATCATCCATTGAACACTGGCATTACAGAGGCATTACAAAGGGTGGAAGTTAGAGAGCTGTCCTGTGTGCTGCAATGTCCACACTGTTTTCAGTGTGCTAGCTCAAGCCCTGCAAGCATGAATCTGCCTCTACTTTGTGGGTTGCACCCAGCACAATGTATGTAGATATATTCAAAGAGAGTTGAGAGAACAATTCTGTAGTCCAGTGGGTGGGGTTCCCATGTGCTAGGTGAGTCTAGCCTGGGTTTACTCTCTTCACTTCAAGCACTCTGCCATTATTTATCCCCAGTGGAACAACTTCAACAGAATAGATTAAGAAAGCCCCACATCAGAATATTGCATAGCTCAGTGGTTAGAGCGAGCCTGTGCTCAGATCCTTTCTCTCCCTCTGGCAGAGGTGCAGGAGGGGAGATTACAATCTGTATCTCCCAAATCCCAGGCAAAAGCTCCATCATGCCAAGAGTTATAAAGTGAGAATCACTGCTGTCAACCCTCAAGCTGTATTTTGCAGAATGAGGCAGGCACCTAACTCATTCCTGCAAGAAATGCTTTAGGCCCCTATGCTGCCTGACTCCAAGCAGGCTCACATTCACTGATGGCAAGCACAGAGAGGCACCTTGCTGCAGCTTGCTGGGCTTTGATGCCTATTTCAGAGTAGGAGAGGAGCCCAGCACCCCATCCGAATCAGCATCTCACATGTCTACATTAGGTAGCTCCCCACCTAGCTTGCTAGGTTTCGTGGATCTCATTCTAAGGTCATGTATACAGTCACTAGCATTTACCCTGGCAACACTTCTGTCATTCAGGAATGTGAGAAAGGCAGTCTCCTGCATGATAAAAGTTTTGTCAGCATACACCCTGTAGCTGCATTATGTTGATGGGAGAGAGCTCTCCCACTGACATAATAAAATCACCTAAACAAGCGGCGGTAGCTATGTCAGCAAGCGACCTTCTGCTACAGACATGGCACTGTCCACACAAATGCTTATGCCAGCAAAATTTATGTCATTATTTTTTTTCAAACCCCTGAGTAACAAATTTTTGCATAAGTGATAGTGTCCCTTCAGGGATCACATTCTAGAGCCCTATGAACCTTTGTGGATCCAGCTGTTGGTGCTTATATTGACAAACCTCCCATGATTCCTCAGTTGCCAGATCTCAAGAAATCAGTGATATGATGGGACTCAGCTTCTGAACTTTATTGTCTGAGGGACTGGATGCTAGGAGTGAGAGGACATGGATTTGTGGGGAGGCATAAATGTAAGCAGCCCATGTTAGCAACTGTGGAACAGAGCTCTTGAGAAGGGCTGGATAGCAGAGTTCTGTGCTAAATCTATGTATCCCACTGCCCTCACTAGTTTTTCAGCCCCAATATCCAGCCAAGTTCCCTTAAGCCCATCACAAATCCCTGTCTCTTTTTCCTTTTTTTAAGATAATTTAATTTAATTTAAAAATTATTATAAAAATGAACTCAGAGATATCTGTTCGTTGCTTGAGATGTGGGAAAGATAAATTTGATGCTGAGAAGGGGAGCATAGATAGGGTATTTAAAGACAGCTGCTTATTGCTTTTTTTCAGTGTGTTCTGGAGGAAGGTATATTCCAGCAATTGTTACTTTATGCGAATAGAGTTTTTGGTTTGTGTGGGAATATGTAAAAATCTACTAGCTAGCCATAATGTCTCAGCCACTGGATAAAGCTATATGCCCCATGGAAATTAAAATTTGGCACACCCAAGCTGCCCTCATTTAAAATCATTGACTGATTCCTCCACTCCCTTACGTTTGATAACCTGAAGCACTGAAATATATGGAAACCACAGCACTTTCTATCCTGTGAAAATAAAAAGAGATTTTGGCTAGCAGATGCACAGTAATCCAAATCTGTGAAAATGACATTTTAAAGATGAACTTCCCATCGAACTGAAAAGTTAATATCGTTTGGTGATGTGTTCAACTTGAGGCTATAATTTACCTAAGCAAATCAGCGTGCTCGCTCATTAAAACATTTGTATTAGACACATGTGTTGTTAATTTTAGAAGTGAAACTTTGTGAAAAATGCCCTGAGGCATGTGCTTCAGAAACCCCAGACTTGCCAAACTTGTGAGTTTAATTAAAGTCATAGGAAATATCTCTAAGTAAGGCAATAGAAATGAGCATTTAAAACCAGATTAGAGTTGCCACCTTTCTAAATACTGGTAACCAGAACCCCGAGGCACTCCCCTTGACTGACCTCTTTCCTCAAGACCCTGCCCCTGCCCTTTCTTCTCCCCTGTCTCCTGTCACACACTTTTCCCCCTGCTTGCTGTATGGTATCAAGGAGCCAGTCTGGAGATAGGAGGTGGCCCTGGCTGAGCAGGGGTTAGGGTTAATGACTGGTTCCTACCCCTACCCCGTGGTAACCAGATTTTAGGTTTGAGTGCCATATAGGGTTGCTAGGTCCTAAAAACCAGACACATGGCTTGCAACCTGGCAACCCTAAATGGCACCCAGGCACAGAAGCCAAAAACCAAACTGTCTGAATAAAACCCAGACACATGGCAACCTTACTTCCCTTCTTTTCCCCCTGCTCCATCTCCCTGTCCCCTTCCTTTCCCTACCCCAAACCCTTTCCTCACCCTTCTGTTCTCTGTCTCATCCCACTTCCTCATCCCCTATCTCCTTCTCTGCCCTGCACCTCCCTCTTCTTTTCCCTACCCCATTCCAGTTCCTCTCCACACTGTGCCCTGCCTTGTCCCATTCGCCCATCCTCTTCCCTTCTGCCCTGTTCCCCATGTCCTTCTCCTTCTCCTGCCCTATCCCATCTTCCTTTCTTCTCCAATGCCTCTCCCCCCAGTTCCACCCACTTGCCCTGCCCCATCTCCCCCATGGACTCTCAGTGTTGTACAGAAACAGGATCCAGCCCATGGAGAAGAGGCACTAGGATCCAGGAGGTAGCATCCCGGAGCTGCCAGCCTGAGGGGGGGGATGGGAATTGAGCAAGTTGGTACAGCATGGCAGGATAGAGCACCCTTCACCCAAGAGTCTGAGTGCAATAAATCCTGCTCAGTGCTTTCAGAAAGAGATAGGGGAATGGAGGAAACTGCCCGCTCAACTGTATCCATGGTGGCATGGCTTGATGACCAGAGCCTCCCCCACCTCTCCACCACCACCTGTGGTAACGGGACTTCTAGTGTCAGGTCAATAGCCCTGACAGGATACTGCCATGTTCCATGTTCAACCAGAAAGTCCAGTTGAAAACTGGATACCTGGGCAACCTTACCAGACTGAGAATTTGTCACACAGGTGGGCACCATGTCACCCAAGTAATCCCACTTGAATGAATGGTATTACTCAAGTAATTAATTGTTCTGCAGTGTTAAGAAGGAATTCGCAGTCTTTCCTTTAATTACATCTATCTATGTTTATTCTCTAATCGTGGAAAACAGTCCCATTTTAGTCTCCTCAGACAGCTCATATCTGAATACCAAATGCATTTTATCCCAGACAGAATGGGAAAACAACAGTGAGTATGCAAACTTTTCCCACCAAACCCTGATTAGATGGGAGACTTTAAATCTAGCAGATTCCTCACTGCAGATGTAATTTACATACAGTTAAACCATTATATTAGAAATCAAACTAGCATAATCTACTTACAACAAGGAGTTGTGTGGCACTTTAAGACTAAAAAATTTATTTTTTTGCATGAACTTTCGTGGGAGAAGATCCCACTTCCTCAGATGCTTCGAAGATGGGTGAACTTACAGGAAGGAATGAAACTAACTGCAAGGGGGTGTAAAACATAGGATCAGGTCATACAGTAACAGCAAATCAGAGCAGTTTGAACCTGAAAGTTTGAACCTGAAAACTGCTCTGATTTGCTGTTACTGTATGACCTGATCCTATGTTTTACACCCCTTGCATTTAGTTTCATTCCTTCCTGTAAGTTCACCCATCTTCGAAGCATCTGAGGAAGTGGGATCTTCTCCCACGAAAGCTCATGCAAAAAAATAAATCTTTTAGTCTTAAAGTGCCACACAACTCCTTGTTGTTTTTTCTACTGGACTAGACTAACACGGCTGTCCCTTTTGTAATCTACTTACATCTTTTAACATCTGATTGAATCAATTATAACAGCTGTAGGCTACCACAGTAAGGAGATGGGAGAAGTAAACATGCTGTATTATCTAACAATATTTTTTTTGTTAGTAAAGCAGGAAACCTAACATTTTTGATGTAAGATCTGTTCTATAGAAATAACCTTCAAACACCTTCCAAGATCTTTTTTTTTAATTACCTGCTAGAGAAATTTCTTTTCCAAATTACAAAATTTCTCCCCAGTGTGGAAGATTTAGGGTAGCTATGAGAAAGAGAATTTTCTAATTCAAAGGATAATTAAGTTCTGAAAAAGGCTTTCAAAGGGGGTTGTGGAATTCGCGTCAATCAAGTTTTTTTTTTTTTTGTTTGTTTTTTAAAGATCAGGTAGAAAATAACTGTCAGGTGTGGTCAGTGTTTATTTGGCCCTGCCTTGGCACAGGGGGGAAGGATTGATGATTTCTAGAGATCACTTTCAACCCTATATTTATATCATTCTATGTAGTTTTCTAACAGACTTCAACATTAGTGTAGTAGAAGTTAGACATTTATTAATAATGTAATAAATAGTGCTTATAAATAGTATGGCAGATGTCTAGCCATTCCCAAGTAATTTTTAAGCATAATGTCATAGGTGAGTTTTAAAGAGAGATTTGAAGAAAATTAATTGGCTTTGCAGAGTTGTTAGGGGTGTCATGAGAAAAAAAATGATTATCAGTAAAGACTAAAATCACTGACAGGATGGAGGTAGGCAGGGCCCTGGGCTCAAGGGGAACCCCAGGCCCCCACTGCCTCTTAGGATCTGGCCCCATTTAGGCCAGCACAGTGCTGGCCGCACCTGGGGGCTCTGGGACAGGATGGGCTGATACTGAGGGTACAGGGGACTTGGGACCAGAGACTGTGGTGCATGGCATTCCCACTCTGCCCTTGGGCTGGCTGGTGTGCCCAAGGGGGTGGGGTGGACTAGCACTGGCAGCTGCGCTTCAAGGATGGCGCCAATTGGCACGTGGTGTGGTCTCTAGTGGCAATGTTCCAGGACAAGGAGTGCTGTCAGACCACTGTGCCAGGGACCCCATGGCTCAAGCTGACCTAGCCTGTCACCCAGGTGCCCCAACAGAGCTCCTGGCCCTGGAGCGCCACCACCAGAGGCCACATCATGGGGTTGGAGTGCCATGAACTGTAGCCTCTGGCCCCAGGGTCACAGCACCCCAGCACAAGCCGGCCAGGCCCCCTCCAGCAGAGAGTGCTAGAGCCACACACACACAGGTTGTGGGTCTGCTGGGTTGCCCTGGGTGTCACTCCACACCACGCCCAGGGTGGGTGCCACGGTGCGGAGCAGGGACCCTGGCTTAGGAGGGGGGCCCATGAAAGTGAGCAGACTGGGGCCCCAGGGCTCCTTAATCTGGCTTTAGAGTTAGGTGTCAACATCATGGGCAGAATTTGGAGTGGTATGCCTCCTCCAAATTTATTATATTTATCTTTAACCCCCACTGCCCAGCACCATCCCCCTTACTGGGCATCCCTGACCTGTTCAACAGTGATGTATGAAGAGAGAAATGGGAGGGGGCCATTCCCCCAGTGCTGGCTGGGCCATCCTCTGAGGTACCCCCCTCAACATTCCCAGTAGCCGTGCCGACTCGGACTATAGCTCCTTCAGTGAATCCCGCATGGGGATGGGAGGCAGAGGGGCCAGTGCAGCATGGCCACTGGATATGTCTGCAGGAGAAAGAGGGTCCTGTGAAGCGGACCCAGCCTGTACCGCCCTGGGCCAGCACTGGGGACATGGCCTCCTCCATACACCAGAGTTCCCTTGGCTGGCAGAGCCCCCTGCCTCAGCCCAAGGCACAGTGGCATACCAAGGGAGTCATGCCATGCCCCTGGCACTGTTCTGGTGAGGGAGCCAGCCAATCCCTCCATGGAGGAACATCCCCCCACATTGGCATCACGTATGGCTGCGCCAGCCTGGCTCCTCCACCTCCCACTCCACTTCCTAAGCTCAGCAAAGGAGCCATAGGTCAGTTTGACATGGCTGCTGGGAGTGTCAGCAGGGGGCAGTCCTCCAAAGAGAGCTTAGCCAACATGCCTCCCCGACCAGCATCCAGGGGGCATCAATATGTCACTGCCGCCACCCCCCTCCAAGGGTCATGGGGGAGAGCCAGAAATTGGCCAGCAGACCCCACCAACACGATGTGCTTTCACCAATGGGGTGGGCACAAATACATGTAGGGGACATATTCCCTCCATAGGATGCCTAAACTCCCTACTCCTTGTCCCCCAGGTTAAATATTCAAACTCCATCTATGGTTATCATTTAATTCAATGATAATAGGGTGCAGCTAAACAATGAAGGGAATTAAAAGTGAAAACAAGTATTTTCTGCTTGTGGAGTGGAAACAGAAGGGATACAGAGGTAGAGATGGTGGGTTAGGAAAATGGGAGTTTTATAGGTTATGTAGCACTATAGTATCTGAGCACATTCGAGAAGAGAAATCTAATTTATTATTTTAAATAGGGTTGTTATATTTACATATGAACAACATTTTTAGTTTGGTACTCCTGTATATACTTGGGATTGCTCTTGTAATTTCTCTTGCAGTTATTCTTTCATAGAGCCCCATTACTACTATACAGAGTCTGCAAAAAAGCTAACTTATAATTTAGCCTGCATCAGGTTATTCTCTAGTGAATAATATTTAGCATGTGTGATAGTGTCTGTTTAGAAAAGGACTGGATTAAAAGTAACATGCTTTAGCTCCAGAGGACCGTGGTCCGACCAAGTAAGGAAGGAGATCACAATTGATGGGGATGTTATATGAAAAATCTTATATAGCTTATAGCTGCCTGTATTAAACCTGCTACATTTATATTAATTCAAGTTTGGCTTTCTTATTCTTAATTCCCACCACGCTGATGAGTTCAGAGCACTTAAAAAATAGGTATAACAATACTTCCCTGCTATATATTTGGTGCTGTCAGTGCATTTACAAATGTCAGTTTTTTTCAGCCTCAGAACATTCTGTGTGAGACAATAAATTGAGTTACTGAAGAGTTAACTAATTTTTCCAAGGTCACACAGTGAATCTGTAGCAGAGCCAGGAATGGCATCTCAGTCTCTTGACTCCCAGTCCTGAGGCTGGTGCATGAGATTACTCTTCCTCTCTAAGGCACAACTGGAAAACATATTTAGGGTTAGTAAGTGACTTGTCTAAATGTGAGACCTGTGTTGAAACTGAACATGAAAACTCTAACATGGAAGTTTATTTGGTTACCTGATTGCAGGAAAAACATGTGACTCTACTGTCAATTACTGTGAATGTAATCCCTGTTTCAATGGAGGATCCTGTCAAAGTGGGATGGAAGGATATTATTGCCATTGTCCATTTGGTGAGTGGTGGTGGTGGTGGTGTTGTTGTTTTTTGTTTGTTTGTTTGTTTGTTTGTTTGTTTTTTGCAGTGGGGGGTTAACCTTTCATAGATATACTGACTTCCTCAGGTTGATTTAAATCAAAGATATGTTGCAGTTGATCAAAACAATCACATTCTTTTTCCAATCACAAAGGTCTCATGACACACAGTCAAAATACAGTCCAAGTGACAGGAAAAAACATACATTTAAAAGTTCCAGAGAGGTAATTGTGTGTTAGTTATTGCATAAGTTTTTGTGGGGGAGTTCCCACATTGTCAGACTCCTGAAAATGGGGGGAAAAAAATCTCTCCACAAAAGCTCACATGATAGATAAATGTGTTAATCTTTAAAAGTGCCACAAGACTCCTTGTTTGTTTTGCATCTGTTTAAAGAAATCCTTAGTGGTTTATATCACTTTCTGTTTCTTCTATGTGCAAGTAAAAGAGAAAGTTAGAGGCTTTTTTCCATTATGCACTTAGGGCCAGATTTTTATTGGCCCTTTGGCATGTGTGTATGTGTGTGCATGTGTGCACACATGCAAGGAGCCTCTCACTGTGTATGCTCATTTCATAATCATAGCTGCTTTCCTATGCCCTTTCCCCCTTTTCACATAAGCCCACAGATGGCTCGGCTTGTCTGGTTGTGCCTGTTCACTCATCACTTCCTGCACAATACGTCCCTGAACTCCTCTGAATTATTTGGGCTCCATGCTGCTCCCAGTTAAGGATTCTGTAGAGCTACAGTTTTCCTTATTTTCTTTTGGGGTGTCTTATATATTCCAGAAGAGAGGAGCAGTCACTTCTCAGACACAGAGAGAGAAACCTAGAAATATTTTAAGTGCTAGGTTGTGATGCCATTATTAGTGTTGGAGAGCATTTCTTCACACAAGGAGTCCAACTGAGTGCAGGTCACACCTCTGAGTTTGTCATAAATATGCAGAGTTATAGTATGTGTAAAAGACTGCATCATGTTCTGTTTTCTAGCTATAAAAAAGAAGGTTCTGTTGTATTGCAATGTTCTTTCAAAGTAGTCTCATTTGCGTGCTCAATTTTTCAAAATATTGCAGTTCAGGCATTAGCAAACATAATTAACTCTTCTGTCAATGAGCAGCATAATCCCAAATACTGAGTATGACATTTATTTTTAGAATTATTAAACCTTGCTAAAAAGCCTTTGGGAAACTGGAAAGATCAAAACACACTACTATTCCACATTAATGCTAACCCTAATTAATTCTAGGAATTCCAGGAAGTCATACAGTTATCAATATATTTTAGTAATTACTTGAAGTTACTTATCACTTGTTTCTATTAGGAAACAAGTAGCCAGTAATGATATGAGACATAAAGGGTAACTTCAGGGATCTTGGTACGCTCACACAAAACTTGGGTGCGATCTCAGATTCATTGTAGATGGTCTTTGTTCATGTAAAAGAAAAAGTGATTTAAAGTTTAAAAAAAAAAAAAAGGAAAGAAACAAAAACCAGGAAAAAATATTTTAAAAGGAGGCCAAAAGAGTAACTCTGTCTTATAAAAATGTTTTTTAAAAAATAACAATTTTAACTCTTTTGGAGTATGTGCTTTCATCTGTCTTGCATCTGTGATAAATTGCTTATCCTGTTTTATGTAATTTTTCTTAGTCACTCATTTTCTATCTTCATAATCATACTTAATTATAAATACTTATCACTTTTAGAGATTAAGATAGAAAAAGAAAAGTAGTCACACATTTCAGTCACATTTAGAAAGAAATGTATGGAGTGCATATATGTATTCAGGTTAGATAAAAGACAGAGAGAGCAAGGCTCAGATGTTTGTAGCAAGATTATAGCAAAGAAAAAAATATATACATCCTCCTAGATAAGGCTTAGTAAATTTTACGTTTATTGTGCATTTGAACTTTAAGGATCAATAGACAATGTATAACTAAACTCAGGAAGGAATGAAACAATCACAATTTAATAAGATGCATTCCATCTTCACTTGAATTTCTCTTCAAATTATTTGACACAAATCCATAAATATTTGTGGGGAGAATACTTTGGCTTAGCACTGCAGTAACAATAAAAGTCATTTAAAAAAATAAATGGAAAAAGAACTAGCACAAATAAATACAAACACACAGTTGGCGGGACAGGAAGAAGAAAAAGCAAGCTGAATCAACTAGTTGGCTATAAATCACTCAGATTGTACAAGTAGAATGGGAAACAATGGAAAGTGAATAGCTGTATATATAAAAAACAACAAGAGTGCTACAGCACCTTAAAGATGAACAAATTTCTTTGGGCATAAGCTTTTGTGGACTGCAGCCGACTTCGTCAGATGCATGATGAAGATGAATCTGACGAAGCGTGTTGAAGCCTACAAAAGTTTATGCCCAAAGAAATCTGTTAGTCTTTAATGTGTCACAGGGCTCCCGTTGTTTTTGCTGTATACAGACTAACACAGCTACTCCTCTGAATCTGTATCCATCTGTATCACTAACAAATCCATCCCCACATATGGATTAGAATATATTATGTCCATTGATCTTTCTTTTTTGACACAATCTCAATGGAAAAAAAAGTCTTTTTTAAATCCCTCTAGAAACTGATGAGAGTATGCTTTGCTTTTTATCCAGTTGTTGTCTGTAACTTAATTTTCAGTTTTGGAATGTATATACTTTAACACATAATACTTTATGTGTAACAACAGTTCTTCGACAAGCAGTGCTCCCAACTGCTCCACTCTGGGTTATTCGCGCGGCACCGCGTTCTGCATCAGAATCTTTTTAGCATCAGTGGCTCAGCTGGTGGAGGAGGTTGAGGTGGCGTTCATTGCTGGTTCCCACCAGTGATGACGTCAGCACCTCACTCTCTCCAACTGTCACCTCAGTTCCATTCTGCCGTCCTCTGGCTCAGCACAGAGTCAGCGGTGGCTCCTCACAGCAAACCTGTAAACAGAGAGGAACAGTCCTATAACATACCAGACTTACCTGAAATCAATATGAAAGAAGAAAGAAAGAGGAATAACTGAACAAACAACTAAAAAAAAAAAAAACACACCACAGTCAGCGATGCCGAACGCTTCTGGCTTTAAACACTGCACTGCCTGTAATGAACCTATGCTGGCTTCTGATGGACATGAGGCATGCATTAAACGTTTGGGTGAGGGACATTTGTCCCACAAATGCCCACATTGCCACAACCTTACCTCCCGTGCTAGAAAGGAAAGGGAGAGAAAGTTAAAGCTTTTACTTTTGGAGGGTTCCCTCCACCCTTCCTCTGATCCCAGTGCCTCCTCTCATGTATCTGAGGGAGAGCACAAGCAGCACTCAAATCTCGCAACCCCAGTACCTTTAAAAAAATCTAAAAGGACTGGTGGAAAGTCAAAACCCTCGCAGCAGGAACCCATCTCTAATCGGGTGAACCCTGCAAGGGCGGCCGTTCCCGCAGTGTCTAGGGCTGCCGCGGCACTGACAGCGGAACCGCGCGAAACCCAGGTACCCACCATGTTGCCGCCGCCACTGCGACCAGCAGTGCCGCTTCTTCGATCTCCATTGGCACCGCCACTTCTCCTTGTGCTGAGTTCAGCCTCCCCTCAGGTGCAGGGCTCCCACCCATTACAGGCACCATAGCCCTTCTCACCTAGGCTGCCTCAGGCACCGCAACAGGTGCCCTTTACACTGCCGCCTCCAGCACCTCTCCTTCTCTCAACTCTGGTGCCTCAGATACAGCAACAGCCACTGCTCTCACTATCAACCCTGGTGCCGCAGCCCATTCCAGCCACGGTGCCGCTACCGCCACATCAGCCGCCTACCACACTGTTGCCTCCGGCACCACAGTCGATGGCACCTGTCCCCCCCGTGCATAAGAAACAGCCGCGGAAGATTAAACATACAGCTAGGGAGCATGATTTTTTTAATCCACTCTGCTCCTCCGTCACCATTATTTCAAACTGATTCTTCTAGCAGTAGCCTGTCCATGAGGTCCAATCCTACAACCACTTCTTCATCATCATCTTCAAGCGCATCCCCACTGGCTTCACCTATCGGTCAGCCTACCACAGCAGCCCAGCCTTCTACTAATATTGCTTACCCTTGTCCATACCCACCCTGGATGTTCTTTCCACAAGCTCCTGGCATCAATTATCTTTCATGGCCGTATCAACAATTTTTTCAGTACCCTACAAATTTCACCTCAACACAACACCATCAGCCTCAATAAGAGCCAGTCCACCCTAGCATAGCGGCCGACTCCAGCACTATAGAGCCCTTATTGGACAGCCTTCAACAACCACCAGCAGCTCACCTCAAGAAATTCAGAGACCTTTTCAAGGATGCAGCTGACACTATGAACATCTCACTTAATGACAGTCCTACATCACAACATAAACTGTATAAGATTCTTCAGGCATCTGCTCTCAATAAATTGGCTCTGCCCATGGATGAGGGTATAATGCAACCTACAATGGACATATGGCAAACTCCTGCTTCCACCCTTCCTTCTAATAAGAAATCTGACAAAAAGTACTTCATTGCCCCTAAGGGCAATGAATTCCTTTTTAACTATCCACAACCGAACTCTCTCGTAGTCGAGGTGGCAAGCCAGAGGACCAGACAACCTTATAACAAAACTAATTCCACCAATACAGACGATAAGAAACTGGATGCTCTCGGCCGCAAGGTGTACATCTCTGCAGCCCTCCAGTTAAGGGTAGTGAACTATACAGCACTGCTCTCAAATTATGACCATGAGCTATATTCTAAACTCTCTGAGCTCACCGATTTTATTGCACAAGAGAAAAGGGATCAGTTTGACCTTTTACTTTCCGAGGGCAAACTTGTGGCTAAAACAGCCTTCCAAGCCTCATTTGACTCAGCTGATGTTGCTGCTCGAACCCTTGCCACGGCAGTAGTCATGCGGCGTGCCTCCTGGCTCTAGGCTGCAGACCTGCCCAAACAAATGCAGCGTACGATTGAAGATCTGCCTTTTGACAAGGATAATTTATTTGCCAAGTCCACTAATGACATAATGCACGGCCTCAAGGACTCCCGTGCAACACTTCGTACACTGGGGATCTTTCCCACAGTTTTACATCATAAGTTCTACAGGAGTCAACCCTTTACGACTAAATATCAGCATAATCAGTACAATCGCAGAGCTGATAATTATAAAAATAAACCAAGACAATCTCGTCGGAACAAGAAACCAAACCAGACAAATCGAAACCCGCAATCTGCAGGCCTAAAGCATCAATTTTGACATTCAGGTTGAGGAACCTACTAGCCATACCCTCCCCAAAGAACAAATGTCACTGTCTACATACCTGATCTTCAAGGACAAGCTGCACCCATTTCTTCACCAATGGCAGCAGAGTACATCCGACAGATGGGTACTAGAGATCATCCAAAAAGGGTCCTCCATCCCCTTCCTGTCAAGACGAAAGCCCCAACCCCCTTCCCCATCCCTTTTCAGGGACCCAACTCATGTACAACATCTGCACAAGGAGAGTTGCCATCTTCTCCACATCAGTGCTATCGAACATGTCCCACAGGACCAAATAGGGAGGGGCTTTTACTCCCCATATTTTTTAACACAGAAGAAAACGGGGCTGGAGACCGATACTAGATCTGAGACCCTTAAATGTGCACGTCCAAGTCAAAAGATTCAGGATGGTGACTTTACCCAATATCCTATCTGCCCTCCAGCAGGGAGATTGGATGGCCTCCCTCGATTTAAAGGACACGTATTTCCACATTCCGATATGTCCACCACACCGCCGCTTCCTTTGATTCCTGTTTCTTCATCACCACTACCAATACACAGTTCTTCCCTTTGGACTTTGTACTGCGCCAAGGGTTTTTTCCAAGGTGATGGTACCGGCGGTCGCCTTCCTGTGCAAGCAACACATCTCAATTTTCCCTTATTTAGACGACTTTCTCCTAAGGGCCACGACACAACAACAGGCCAACCGTGTAATCCAGAGGATGATAGATCTCTTCAGCTCTCTAGGTCTCGAAATAAATCTCGCAAAATCGTGTCTCCAACCTGCACAAGAAACCCACTTCATTGGCGCTCGCATCCATACCCGGTCAGCAAGGGCCTTTCTTCCTATGGACAGGTTCCTCAACTTGCACCAGTTGGCCATCTCCATCCAGGATTCACCAGTCACCTCTGTACGGACTTGCATGCAGATGCTTGGCCATATGTCTGCTACCACTTACCTGGTCCATCATGCTTGTCTATGCATGCGTCCCTTTCAGCTGTGGTTCCTATCCCAGTTCAAACAGGATCGACACTCCCTCCATCGACCTCTATCTTTTCCATCCATAGTCAACCACTGTCTAGCATGGTGGACTGACAGCAGCAATCTTCTACAGGGAATGCCCTTCCTTCCACCCCAACCAGTTATGGCCATCACCACAGATGCCTCCCGCAGTGGCTGGTGGGCGTACCTCCAGGACTAGACTGCAGAGGGCAGATGGCAGTCAACAGACATGTCCGCCCACATAAACCTGCTCGAATTAAGAGCGGTACTAAGAGCTTGCTAATATTTCCTTCCCCTAATCTCAGGGAAGGTGATCAGGATTCGCACGGACAACAGATCATGCATGTTTTATATAAATCGTCAAGGCGGAACCAAATCACAAGCTCTATGTCTCGAGGCAATGGAACTATGGAGTCTGTGTGCACAACATTCAATATACCTTGTCACGGATTACCTCCCGGGCAAGGACAATACCCTAGCGGATTCCCTCAGCCGTTCCTTCCCCAACCATCATGAATGGGAATTGCGCCACGACAGTCTACAAGCAATATTCCATCGGTGGGGCTCGCCCCTCGTCAACCTCTTTGCCACCGAGGGGAACAGGAAGTGCCCCCAGTATTGTTCTCGAGCAGGACAGGGTTGCACCTCAGTGGGCGACGCCTTCTCTCATCATTGGGGCAATGTACTCCTCTATGCCTTCCCCCCAATACCATTGATCTATCAGGTTCTGTCCAAAATCCAACAGGACAAAGCACAGGTCATCCTAATAGCCCCAGGATGGCCACGACAGCCGTGGTACACTCAGTTACATGCTCTATCCAGAGCACAGCCTATAACTCTACCCCTTGTCCCCGATCTCCTATCCCAGAACCGAGGAACTCGCCTTCACCATCATCTCAACAGACTCCATCTGACGGCATGGCTGGTAGATGGTTCAATAGTTTAGAAACCAGGTGTTCACATACTGTTAGAAACATCCTACTGAATAGTAGGAAGCCCGCTACACACATTACTTACCTCCAGAAATGGCATCACTTCTTCTCCTGGTGTTCTTCACGATCCGTTGATCCATGCACAGCTCCGCTCCCGATCATCTTGGAATATCTGACGAACCTGAAAGAGACGAACGTTTTGGTCAACACAGCGAAAGTACATCTAGCTGCTATCTCTACCTTTCATGAGAGTATAGATGCCGTTTCAGTCTTCGCTCACCCCACCTCCAAACGGTTCATGCTAGGCTTATGTAACCTTTATCCTGACGTCCGCCCGCCAGCATCCCCATGGGACCTTACCAGAGTACTCATAGTGCTCATGGGGCCCCCCTTTGAGCCTTTAGCCACATGTACCTTATTACACTTGTTCATGAAGGTGGTTTTTCTCGTGGCTATAACTTCAGCACGTTGAGTGGGAGAGATAGCGGCCCTCATGGCGCACCCTCCATACACTATTTTTTACAAGGACAAGGTGTCATTGAGACCCCACCCAAAATTCATCCCTAAGGTGGCTTCCTCATTCCATGTCAACCAGACTATCAATTTACCCATTTTCTATCCCAAGCCACATACAACATCGCAACAAAGGGCACTGCATACACTGGATGTCAGGAGAGCCTTTTCCTTTTATTTGGAGTGGACACATGCCTTCCGAAAGATTCCTCTATTATTCGTTTCCACCGTCAAACATTCCAAGGGCCAATCTGTCTCCAAACGCAGGTTATCCACTTGGATCTCCTCTTGTATTAGGGCTGCCTACGACACCTCACAGTCAGCTCCACCTGCCTCTGTCCGCTCTCACTCTACAAGGGCTATGGCATCATCTTTAGCCTTTTTAACGAAGGTGCCTCTGCATGTCATATGCCAAGCAGCAACCTGGTCTTCCACGGACTCTTTTGCTAAGCATTATGCACTTGAACAGCTCTCCGCCATGGACACTGCAGTGGGACGAGCAGTGCTCGATTCACTTTGGTTGCCATGCTCCGAAGTACCCACCTCCATTGACAGTAACTGCTAGCAGTCACGCAGAGTGGAGCAGTCGGGAGCACTGCTCGTCGAAGAAATGGAGGTTACTCACCTTCGTGCAGTAGCCGAAGTTCTTCAAGATGCATGCTCCTGACATGCTCCACTACCCACCCACCTCCCCTCTACTTCGAAATATTCCTTTGCTTCCAGCAAGTAGTTTTGCAGTAGAAAGGAACTGAGGTGACAGTTGGTGAGAGTGAGGTGCTGACATCATCACTGGCAGGAACCAGCAGTGAACGCCGCCTCAACCTCCTCTCTCCACCAGCTGAGCCACTGCTACTAAAAAGATTCCGATGCAGAGCGCGGTGCTGTGCGAATAACCCAGAGTGGAACATGTCGGGAGCATGCATCTTGAAGAACTTAGGCTACTGCACAAAGGTGAGTAATCTCCATTTTTTGACCAAGATACGCATACTTTTATTTATGGCTTTTTAAGAAAGTTCATGTCATAAACACATGTAAAAGCACTGTACTACCTCCTTTATGTCTTGGATTCTGATTAAATGGGTAAGAACAATTAGATAACTTAACAGACATATTTTTCCTCTTATAGGTGTCTTTGGAAATCATTGTGAATTGAATAGTTATGGATTTGAAGAGTTATCCTACATGGAGTTTCCCAGTATGGATCCAAACAACAACTATATTTATATAAAGTTTGCAACCATCAAAAGTAACGCCTTAATGCTGTATAACTATGACAACCAGACTGGAGAGCGGGCAGAATTTCTGGCTTTGGAGATAACAGAAGAAAGGCTGCGATTCTCCTACAACCTTGGCAGTGGCACATATAAACTTACTACAACAAAGAAAGTGTCTGATGGCCAGTTTCATACTGTTATTGCCCGGAGGGCTGGAATGGTAAGAAATGCTGAACTGAAAGTAAAGTAAAAGTTCATTCAGTTCGAAGTCACTTGGGCTTCCATGTAAGCACAAATGAACATAAAAAAAGTGGTAAAGTTGTATTCTCTTGCTTTACACCAACTTTTGAAGATCTCACTCTAATTTGTATCTTGCCTTAAAGGCTTGAAGAATTATAATAGTATAATAGTATGCTTAGAATTTTTTTAAAAAAGTGAAAAAATAGGTTCAAGAATATTTAATGAGGTAAATAGCTATCCAGAAGACTAATTAGCTACTGCAGACAATAGGGAAGATTATTAGTAAAGGCTAATTATCGAGTGATATGGGAAGATTATTAGTGAAGACTAATTATCTAGTGATACTACAGTGAATCCAAAGAGTGTGAGTGTAGATGCTTCATTATAGTATAGTTGTAGTTGAAATGGGCAGATTTCTTGGGGCCTTGGGGTTCTGTGAGCTTCTTAAACTTTCAGCAATATTTCAAAGCTTGTCATGCTTCCTATCTTTATCCTCTATGTAGGCCCAGGAATTTTTTCAAAAGTATTCATGATTTCAAAAGAAACATATTTTATTTGAAAAGAAGCCATTTATCTAATGAATCAGGGAAAGAACTGTCTTAAAATCTAGGTTGGTGCAAGTGGCTGTCTCATACATGTTACTCTACTTTTTTCCATTTTTCACTGTTCTATTTTTTAATGGATTTTTTTTCTTTTTACCTTTTTACTGTGCTTCGTACTTAACAGTGTCTCCTAAGCAATGTTCCCTCTATGCCTGAAATGAAAATCAGTCCATGAAGACAACACATGGCTGGGACTCCGTTTTGTTTTGCATGTCAGGCTAGAAGCAGCTGGGGGATAAGGGAATAGCTGTTCTACACAGCATGACCCTTTCTGAATCTTACAGTTTTCCTATCATTAAATGCTGCAGAAGTCAGTGCTGCTTGGATACAGGATAATTATATCATTAAATTCAGCTCCATTCTCAGGAAGCCTTACTGAAGAGACACAGTACAGACCCTGTGTGGGTCCACTGGTATTTCAACCACTAAGCCAACCATGATGCTCTTAGAGAGGTGGTGTGTCTCAGAGGTAGAATGTAGCAGTGTCTAGGAATACATATATCCTAAGAGCAGCTGGGTGTGCTGTATTATCTGTGAATCAGTGATTCTGCCTAGCAGAGGGGCTGTACTATTGTTCCTTTTTCTGGAAGGAACCTGAAACTCTTTGCATTTACTTTTAGCTTGGAGTTGCTGACCCAGTTTTTTTTTACTTATGTGTGTTTGTGCTGAAGGTAGATAGTTGGCCCCTAAATTTGATTTTTCTTTTATAAGGGTTTGTATAAATGTTATCTCCCTGTGTCTTCCTGAAGGATAATTACAACTGTGGGTAATGGATTTGTCTTAGAAATTATTTTAGATATTTCACATGCCGTAATCACAGTTGTCAAATATAGGTCCTTAACCAGAAACCTAGATATTGCTTTAGATACCCAAGCGTGGATTTTAACTTCTGTAAATTAACAACACCATTCATGATCAGGTAAAGATTTATGTGCCTAACTATATGCACACAAGTTAAAATTTGTAACAAACAAGCAAGAAAGAACAAACAAAATGTAATCAAGTCATTGGTCTTTAGAATGAGCTCTACTATACATGAAAGGTCTAAGTACTTTTTTTTCCCCTCCTAGAAAATTATCTCTGCAAATTTCTGTAATTAAAAGCCAGGCTTCAGGAAGGCTTAATTCTGATATATATTTTCTGTATTTAAACTTTTCTTAAACATGTCAGCTGTTTACAAATACAAGATGTGAAAAGAATCACTTTTGTCTTAAGTATTTCTGCTGTAGGAAAAAATATCTCCCACATGTCAAAAATGTATAAAATAACCTCCCTAAAGAATTTCAAATCTGTCATTTCTATAGTGCAGTGGGATTTTATCGGAAGCTGGCAAAATCATTAAGTTGTCAGTTTTGAGATATTACAGTGACAGGATAAAACTCTTATAATTTGAAGAGGTAGCTGTGGAGTAATGCTAAAGTAACAAGCAACAGCATTTGACTAATTTTAGAAAATAAATTGTATGAACTCTGTTCCAAACAAAATACAGTCTCAAATATCCAGCCCTTCAGATGGACTTGCAGCTCATCCTTGTTTCTGTAAATTAATGGAAATTACATTTATTGAGATTAATAAAAACACAATCTGATCTTTCATTTTTATTTTTAATGTACTCTTAAAATATATACCATATAAACTAGCCAGCTAATTTTATGTGTTCTATGAACTGTTTCATTTATACTCAATATATAATGTATATAGGCAAAGATGGTTTATGTTTCTCCGGAGGAATAGGTCAGTCATTATGTATGGAAAGAAATGCAAGTTACATTTTCATTTCAAAAATAAAATAGAGGAAGAAAATACATAATTTGCACATACTGCAGTAAGTGATTTAAATTTGAGAGTTGTGAATTAGTTGGGTCAATATGATGTATCAGTTCATGGTGTATATTTGAAAATGTGCCTAGATTTCACAAAAATTTCAGATGGATATTGTTAGTGGTTAGTGAACTTCGTTGTAGACAAAAATATGAATATATTACACAATAATGACACAGTGATACTTTTACTCTTTTTTTTTTTTACCAAAACATAGACATAGACGAAACTGTTGTCAAGAAGTAACATTTGATTTAAGTTTACCATAAACAGCTTCCATGGAGTCTGCTGCAATATGATGGCTGAAATATACATCTAGGATCACATTTATGTTTTGAAAATTTGACTTACAGAGTAATTAACCATCAGTTTTGTTATGCAATACATTGTATCAGTTAATAATAGGCTACTGGGGGGAAGTGGTACATTTTCATAATACTTCTGCTGAATTAGGTATAAAACAAAAATACAAAAGACCCAGTTCAGTTCCCATTAAAATCAATAGGAGTCATTCTGATGATTTAATGAATATTTGATGCTGCTATTAGTGAAGAGGTTATAAATATAACACTAAATCTTATTTAACATTGTAGTTACCATGATTGACCTGGGTGACTTCATTGTCTGTGCAGAAGATGGCTCGGCTAGATCTCAAGATATCACTGCCAGCACAATGACCATTGGGTTATCCCACAAAGTTGCTGACTCCATCTGCTTTATTGATTCAGTTGGGGAGGCTAATGGAACAAGACTTGTTTGAGATCACAAAATCATAGGATTGGAAGGAACCTCATGAAGTCATCTAGTCCAACCTCCTGCTAAAAGCAGGACCACTCTCATTAAATCATCCCACCCAAGGTTTTGTCTAACTGGGCCTTAAATGTTTCCAAAGATGGAGATTCCACCACCTCCTTAGGTAACCCATTCCACTGCTTCAGCACCCTCCTACTGAGAAAGTTTTTCCCAATATCCAACCTTGGCCTTCCAGCTGCAGCTTGGAACCATTGCTCCCTTTTCTGTCTTCTGTTACCACTGAGAACAACCTACCTCCCTCCTCTTTGAAGCACCCCTTCAAGTAGTTGAAGGTAGTTATCCAATCACCCCCTCACTCTTCTCTTCAGCAGACTAAATAAGCCTAGTTCATTCAGTCTCTCCACATAAATCATGTGCCCCAGCCCCCTAATCATTTCCATTGCCCTCCGCTGGACTCTTTCTAAATTGTGAACATCACTTCTGTAGTGCGGAGCCCAAAAGTGGACACAGTATTCCAGATGTGGCTTCACCAATGCCAAATAGAAGGGAATAATCACATCCCTTGATCTTCTTGCAAAACTTCTACTGATGCAACCCAATATGCCATTGGCTTTTTTGGCAAGAAGAGCACATTGTTGACTCATATCCCCCTTCCCATTCACCTTAACCCACAGGTCCTATAGAGCTGCTCCTTAGCCAATCAGTCCCCATCCTGTAGCAGTACATGGGATTTTTCCATCCTAAGTGCAGGACTTTGCACTTATCCATGTTGAACCTCATAAGATTCCATTTGGCCCAAAGCTCCAATTCGTCTAGGTCTCCCTAAATCCTATCCCTGCCCTCCAGTGTGTCTACCATTCTCCCCAGCTTGGTGTCATCCATGAATTTACTGACTGTGCAATCTATCCCATCATCCAGATCATTAATTAAGATGTTGAACAGAACTGGCCCCAGGACTGACCCTGGGGGCAGTCCACTAATTACTTGTTGCCAACTAGACATTGAGTTCCAAAGGGGCAGCTGCATTAGTGTAGTCCAGCAAAAAAAAAAAAAAAAAAAAGAGAGAGAGAGAGAGAGAGTCCTGTGGCACTTAAACACTAACAGATTTATTTTTTGCATGAGCAAAGGGCTGTATTTAGTGCCTTGCCTCTTGCCAAGTTCCATTGATCCCTACCCACTGAATCTCATGATCTAGCCAGCTTTCTATCCACCTTAGTCCATTCATCCAAACCATACTTTCCTTAACTTGCTGACAAGAATGCTGTGGGAAACTGTATCAAAAGATTTGCTAAAGTCAAGTTATATCACATCAACATTGATTCCTGCATCCACATATCCAGTCATCTCATCATAGGAGGCAATCAGGTTGGTCAGGCACAATTTGTTCTTGGTAAATCCATACTGACTGTTCCTGATTACCCTATTTTCCTCCAAGTGTTTCAGAATGGATTCTTTGAGGACTTGCTCCATGATTTTTCCAGGAACTGAGATGAGGCTGATTGTTCTGTAGTTGCCTGGATCCTCCTTTTTCCCCTTCTTGAAGATAGGCACTATATTTACCTTTTTTGAATTATCTGGGACCACCCCAGTTTGCCACAAGTTTTCAAAGGTAATGGTTAGCAGCTCTGCAGTCACACCAGCCAGCTCCCTCAGTACCCTCAGATACAGTTCATCCAACGGCTTGGAGGAAGAATGTTCTGAATATAGCTGACGAACCACTGAAAACTGCTTTGGTAGCACGTTCTAATGATCTTTTGCCACTGATTGATAAGTTGGCTCCCAAATGTCCTCTTCCCACACATCAACCTCACAGGTGTGAAAGTATCAGACTTTGAAATTATCATAACACATGGAGCTGCCTTCTTAAAGGTTTTACATTCTGACTATACAGAAGGAGATTTTCTTTCCATCATAGCACTGCTGCTGAAGTTCTGAATGGAATGCAGTATGTTCGCCTAGCTGTTCTTCTGGGAAACCAGGATATCTAAGGGAGAGTCTTCATTTTATGTGGATCTTGCAGGGTGTGTGGTTTTGAAAATTGGTCTAGTTTTTTTTTTTATTACAGGACTTACTGATAACACTCATACTGTGTCCAAGGCTTTGAGTAGACCTACTTTCAATCATATTGAAGATCCATATTTGATACAGTAATCTAGACCAATAGTCTTCAACCAGTGGTACACATACCACTGGTGGGACACAGAAGTAGTCTAGCTGGGACAGAGGGTTTTCATAACAATTACTAAGGATTCGTTCTCCCTCCCACTGATCTGCCCTTCCCACTTGACCCAGGATTATTACATATAAATCACAGCAATAAAATTTACCCTCAACAATACTGCTGTAATTTTTTTTATGTCCTTAAAACTTAACATATATGATAAATATAATAACAAAATGCCTATAAATGCCCATCTTGGAAAAAGTGGGATTTTGTTTCTATTATGGTGTGACCCAGGTTCTGTGATAGAGTGATTGGTGGGATGTAAGATACAAAAAGTTGAGAACCACTGATCTAGTCCGTGAAGGAACTACCATTGAGCCTAGTGGGACTTTTATATATAGATCAAGAACAGTATACAGTATGGCCTAAAGTTAATTCAGCTTCATGAGGAGAAAAGGATCCTTTATCTTTCCCTTACAGATACTTTCTATATGGTTGAGTCACTGAACTGCTCTGTATCTCAGTATTCCCATTTGTGAAAGGGAATAATAATGCTAAATGACTCACAATGGTGGTAGTGTGTTGAACTGGTTAGTATCTATAATGTATTCTGAGACCTTTAATTAAAGGCATGATGGTGTTACTTATATGGTAAACTTGGATTAGACCAGAACAGAAGGTTGCATCCTGAACCTTCTGTTATAATTTAAAAAATCAATAAATAAAAATAAAAGGAAATTACTTTCAAAAGTGATAAAAAGGTTAATTCTGAGGCATACAGAACATCTGAACCTGCATTTTGAAGGTGCAGTTACCAGTGCCTGCTTTTATACTTATCCATACGTTTTCAGTAGTAGTTTAAATCCTGTTCGGATACAAGTATTGCCAGGGTTTTCTAGGGCAGAGGCCAGGGCAGTAGCCATATAGGTACTGGAATACTTGAAGGGCACACATAAGTGTTTGAACCTGAAATATGTAGGAATATGTTTTCATCTGTACAAGAAAATTTGGTACATGAGATTAATTAACCCCTTCAGGTACTTCATATTAATAATAAAACAAATGTTAAAGTGGTGAAAATGAGGTGGGACATTCAGTCTTTCTAATATTAAAAGCATTTTTGTATTGCTTTGCAGGCAGCATCCTTGACAGTGGACTCCTGTTCTGAGGATCAGGAACCAGGCTATTGTACTGTTAGTAATATGGCTGTTTCCACTGACTGGTAAAGAATATTTCATTTTGCTCTTTATTGTATACATTTTAAGATGGTTATAAATAAGAGAAATTTTGAATAACTGCTATGTCAGGACTGCTAATAGAGAGATGGTTTTAGCCTTGAGGGATAGCCCAGTGCAAGGGTTGTTTGCATGAAACATACAACAGCAGGACTGACCTAAGGAGGCATTTAACCTGAAGCAGAATTCCCTTCCTGTTTCCTCCTTGTTCCAGAGTGTAGTAATTTTCAGCTGACCTATAGCAGCACTGCATCGCCTGCTCCTACTATGGCCCTACTACTCCTGCTCCTGTTCTAGTCCCCTGCTCCTACTATGGTCCTACTAATAGTCCAGTTCCATTCTACTGGCTGGTGCCTGTGGGAGGGAGAGGAGTGGAGAGACGACTGCCCACTCCTCAACTCTTTGTATCCGCTAGCTCTGAGGGAAAATAGTAGAAATACAGCTTTGGGTAACTTGAAAAGCAGTGTAATGGGGGGTTCTTATTTCCCTTCATTAGCCATAGTCAAATTTAGAGTCTAGCCCAAACTGATGATCAAACCAGAATGTCAGACAATCATGATTTCTAATACTTTAAAAGGTAAAAGAGAGTTTAGCCAATCATAATCTTCATAAAGGCATTAAAGACTTAAAAAAAACTGTAGTCATAAATCAGATGTTTTTAGACTAGCTGATGAATCCATGCTAGTCATAATCCAAGCAAATTAACATGTACCTTTTAGGAACAGTCAAGTTACCAATTCTGATTCTCACCAATATCTATCAGGTTTTACTTTTTTTGCCTGAAGGGTTGGACATGCTACTATGAGGCAGGATGGGGTTTACCGTGCTGGAGAAGAAGGGTTATTAGAATGCAACAGAGTTTTATCTCAGGATAAATCTCTCTCGTTACAAAATTAAAATGGCCTTGTTTTAAAATTTAGGTTCACATTTAGCTATCACTTTATATGTAGATCTTCCGTTTCAGTCAAGCCAAGATATTCATGTAGAACGTTTGCAAAATCAGGCTTACAGGGTAAAATCCTGACACCACTGAAGTCAGAGGTAAAACTCCCATAGACTTCAGTGAGGTCAGGATTTTTAAATCTACTAAATTTGGCTCAGCAACCTCTTCTTAAAAGAAGGCCTGTGTTCTATAATAACATTCTGTTTCCTTATTATATTGCAAATGAACCTATTCCATCTCTTTGTAGCCTGATTATGAGAATATTTTAAATTTTGCAGTGGCTAGTGCTAGACATTTTCCTTAGCAAAAGTTCCTATGCCCTTGTTTTCCCAAAAAAAAAAAGCCAAAACCAACACAACACAACCCATCACTCACAACACCACACCACACTGGAACAAATATAGGAATAGAGATCCAAATTCATGATCCAGCAGTTCCATTATCCCCTAAATTTCACTCTGCTACTGTTTCTTTACTTTTCACTTCTTATGAGCATGTGAGAAATAGCACCAGTCTCAGACCTAATACATCTCCTGACTGATTGCTACATGATTAACCAAAGTAACTATTCTAATTTTTCATATATTTAGAATAATGTCCAAACACCTTTTTTGTTTTATTTGCTATTTTTACTTTTAGCAGGAAGGGTAGGTTATAACAACTTCACTATTCCAGAATGTTGTGAGGATTAATCAGTTAACATTTTAAATACATTTTGAAGATGAAAAATGTATTAGTTGTATCTATTGTTAATATTGTTACTATTTTCTCACCAATAATCTGGCTCGTTTTCATTTAATCTTATGTTTTCCTCATTAACAAAGCACTTTGCTGTCTGATAAAATGGTGGCTTCAACTTAAATATAAATTTTTACCTCCAGTTATAAATACCACTGAATCAAGTCTTTATTCAGTACTAACCTGAGCAAAACTCTCCATCAAGTTACAGGATATTTGCTAGAGTGAAAAATGAGTGAGAACTTAGATTTAAGTCCATTGTAATTATTGTTTCAGTGTTCCAAGGAGGTAACTGTGTTAGTCTAGTTCAGCAAAACAAGCAAGGAGTCCTGTGGCACTTAAAAACTAACAAATTTATTGAAGTGCCACAGGACTCCTTGATTGTTTCAGAGGTGATTTTAACTAGAGCTGATTTCTCACTGTGAGCAATAATTCTGTGACTATGAAAAATCAACTGTAGGAATTGAGCTGCAGAAAAGATTTTAGAAAATACGAGAGTTACTCTTTTATCTCTAACTTGTGTGCTTATATTAATGCACTGCTTCTTCTGCTTCTTTTCTAGGACTCTTGATGTACAACCAAATCGAGTAACTGTTGGTGGCATCAGATCTCTAGAACCAATACTTCAAAGGAGAGGACAGGTGGAAAGCCATGATTTTGTGGGTTGTATAATGGAGTTTGCAGTGAATGGACGTCCTCTGGAACCCAGCCAAGCTTTGGCAACTCAAGGAATCCTTGATCAGTATGTTAGCTATATAAAGTATTGGATATATAATATAGGAAAGTGGCAAGAGAGTTAAATGTTAATTAATTCAAATGCCTGTAAACACTATGATATCAAATGTAAAAGACTGAGTAAGCATCTTAATTGGGAAATAAAATTATGCAGAAATCAGTTTGCAAAAACCAATTCCAATTTTCCACAAAACAGCAATAGTTCATTTTTAGTGCTATTTATTGTTTTTGCTGTCCAGCAGTCTGCAACGGAGTAGTTCTTTTCTTTTTTCTTTTTTTTTTTTTTTTAAGACTTCTATGTAAATTCCATCTGGGTTCAACTACACTGGTTCACTAAACCTCCCTTTTTGTTTTTTGTCCCAAACATCTCTCCTTGCACTTTCCCACTCAAATATCACTGAATTTCTTTCATACCATCTCCCTTTTTCAGGGCCAGTTTTAGAAATTATCAATGAGCTGAATCCGTTTTTTTTTCCATCTAACTGTTTGAAATTATAATTAAGCCAACAGTATAGCTTGTGAGCCCACAGTTGCTTGTTCATCTTTCCCCTTTTTAACCTCCCAAGTTTCTGTTGTTTCTTATGTCACAAGAATTCCTGAGCTTCTGTGGCTGAAGGTGTCAATTTTAATAACATTCTCCTAGAAAATAGCATTTTGCAACATAATAATGAAGTAAAAAAGTGTCTTTGGATATTGTCTCTTTCACTGTCCAAGACTTCTGACTGCCAATCAGGCCTTTTCCTTTAGTACCTTGGGCAATCTGACAATGAAAGATGGCATCAGGTTTTCTTGGAGATTTACCTGCAAGATTCAAAGTTAAAGCCACTCTAACTGCCTCCTTTGAAAAGGTATTATCTAAGATAATATTGATTGGTGTTCATTCTCTTTCAGGTATTGCAAACCTCTAGACTGTATACATCTGCTTAAAATTCTAGCAGTGTTATCTTCTTCACAGACCACAAACTCCAACTGTAATCTTGTGCCAGTTCTGAAAACCTCTCAACTAATTTTAGCAGTTTTAGGCAAAGATTCTGATTATATTACTCATTTATATCTAAAAAATACTATGTTCAGTGCATATTTATTAGAGAGTAATTCCCTTCCCCCTTCTGTTTCAAATTATATGTACTGTAGGGATATTACATATTTTTGTTGTTTTACTCTTACCAAGAACATATGTAGACAAAGAATGAAACTGAAATGTTGAGTGAAAGACTTGAGTACAACTTGAAGTCATAGATTGAAAGATGATGATTTTCATTGTTTTTGTTGTGTAACTCAAAGACAATACTGCCATAAAGAAATTGTATGTTTGAGCACAATAGTCTTTGACGAGACTGCAGGTGAGGGAGCATATAAAGAGATACATGAACACTGATGGGAATATTATTTTCAAATTAGACAAGTTAATATCTAATGTGTAGGAATATAAGGCAGAGTTTTTGTTTTTCTTGCTAGTTCCCTCTGAAGTCTCCTCTCTTTTTCTAACATTGTTACAACTTGGCACTGGAAACTGGGAACTGTTTGGATATATCAGATTTCTACAGTGTAGAGAACTTGCCATTATTACTTTTTACTACTTTACAAGAGGCTTTAAAAAATTCATCCATGGGGGTTGGGAAAGAATGGATGGTAGCATTCAACACATGCAAGTCTGTCCAGAAAAGTTGTTTTGTTTGTTTAAAGTATGTACTTCAATGACTACTCTTTTGATTTGTTTTAGATGCCCTAGATTAGAAGGAGCTTGTGCAATTAACCCTTGCCAACATGGTGGCACCTGTGTTGATTACTGGTCATGGCAGCAATGTCATTGCAAAGATGGATTGACTGGGAAACACTGTGAAAAATGTATGTAGAATGCTTGATTGTCCTTTTGTTTAATCTACAGTTAATCACAAAGTTTAATCAAGTACAATTAGGTTTTATATTTAGATAATAAGATAATAAACTGTTAAAAGATAAGAACATACACTCACTGTTACAATAACTATGAAGAAAGGTGACACTGACTTTTTATGCCTGCCATTACTTTGAATATGGAAAAAAAATCATATAAAAACATACACATAAATGTAAATACAAATAAGAGGAGCTCATTGATTTTTTTTTCAAAAACACCATAATTATGGCTACAATTATTAACCTGCAAAAAAATAGCTCTGCAACTCAACATAGGGTTGCATGCTAGAGCAAGCTAATTAATTTGTATTCAGATATTATATATTATTGTGATTTCACTGTGAAAGGCATTTAATTCTGTTCATGTCACATGTTCTGTTTTCTTATATATTCCATTATAGCGCTGCTTGTTTATATGCTTTGTTGCTCTAGCTTACAAAGGAGTTTTGCTGCAATTCTGGTTGGATTTTAGTGTTGTGTTATATAAGTAATATACACCAGTTTAAAATGTGCTTGGTCCTTTACAAAACAAATAGAAAGTCTTTGATCTTGACCGGAAGAGACTGCAGTTCGGTTTTGTCCCAAGAACATTGTTTACAGTAAAGGAAAGCAGGAGCATCCCAAGAAAGGAATTGTAGCTCACAGAGCCAAAATTCCTTCCTTGTTTCTCCCTTGCTCCCAGAGTGTTTCAGTTTACTCCTGATCTATACCAGCAATAACTTAACTCATTCATTCACACTGTCTCTCTCACTCACAACCACATACGACTGTCAGCTCAGGCCCACCCATCCCTGGTTCCCAGTAGGTCCAGTGGTCAGAGATATAAGGATGAACCCAAGGTTTCATAAATGCTGGTTTCTTCCCACCTACTTTACCTCCAACAAAAGAATTAGATAAATCATACTCAACTCTTCTGGCTGTATTTGTCCTAGATATTACTGCCGACACTTCCTTATCATTAGAAGGCAAAGGACGCCTTGACTACCATATGAGCCAGAATAAGAAACGAGAATACATGATGAAACATGGCAGTAAGGGTGCCATTTCAGAGCCCCTAAGTGTGAACCATTTGGAAGTGAAATTCAGGACAAGGAGTGAGAATGGAATTTTAATTCATATCCAGGAAAGCAGCAATTACACTACTGTGAAGGTAAGATTAAAGCTAATGCTGACTTTATTTGATTGGATTGCCTGCTGTGTAGTGATCTGAATCATTTCTTCTGTTGCCCTTCTCTTTTGCTTTATAAAATATTACAAATTTCACTAATGCTGGGCGATATTCCAGTATCTTTCATCTTCTCAACAATTCTTTCATTATTTTCCAAGATATCAGAACGTCTCAGTGGTTTTGCTTCTAATCAGTTTTGTCTAGACGCCAAGTAATGTCTACTGCAAGGCCAGCATGAACATATTTGTTACCATATTTGTTAACACTAATACGTTGTACTCTAGACTGCAACCCTTTTTTTGTATTGGCATTTTATGATCTGCTTCTTTAGATATTCCCCCACCACACTGTCAGAATACCAAACAAAAGCCAAGACCATTTTCATGAATTCAAGCTAACACAGTACACACCAGACAATCCTATTTCAAATCCATAAAGGCACCATTCCTGGAGTTTATCTTCTCCACCAGAATGACAGTGTTAAAAAGGCAAATGTGACATTCTGAGGTATGCTGCTTAATCAGTGCTTTAACTTCATGCATTTTTTTCCAAACATTTTAACCCCAAGCAGGATACCTTTCTCAAGAGAAACTGATGGGTTTAGTCCTTGGCCATGACTCAATCCACTTAATCATAATTCTAAATGAGTACAGCAGTGGTGCTGGCAAACCTCTTTATTGGATAGACACAAGCTCCAAGTTTCCTTGACTACTGGAATTCTTTCCAATTTTTTCCCAACATTTAGAGAAACTCCTACATAAGACCACATTTTGTATGCCTCAGCCAGCACTGATAGTGTCTCCTTGCCTGGTTTCCATTCCTACGTGCAAAACTTTTCTGTCAAACAGATTGCATTATCAACTTCCAAGAAACCCATAATCAGTACGTCACTTGCATATAATTTTACAGCATCATTTTATACAAAACAAATGCATTAAAACATATCTTATGTGCACTGTCCTTGATAGATGAATAAAAATTGGATTCCTCTTTGTTTCCTAGCAGTGAAAGCTGGAGGTATCTGCTTTGCTCTCACCCTATAGGTACAAAAAGAGGTCAGTAGTCAGGAGCCACATTTTACACATCTTTTGCTTCATGTTGTGCCCCTTGATTCATAATGTCTGAGAAGATCTTCTTGTTTTCACTTATGAAAACCTGGCTTAGTGAAGACTAATTTGGTGGGAATAAATAAAACACTTAAATTTTGCCTACAGTGGAAATTTGGCAGGGAACCTGCATAAGCATGATTTAAAATAGAAAAAGTAGACTTTTGTGGTCAAAGTGCTAGCAGCTTGTTTACGCTGGGCCTCCCACCATTTTTAGCAGTGTTGGAGCTGTAGCACGGGTGCAGCAACAATGCAACCCAGTAGAGTCAAAGATGGATATAATCATCTACACCTGTAAGGAGGAAGGTAGTTGTTTCTTCTTCAAGGTTGGTTCCTTGCCACCACCAGCCCTTCTCCCTCTCATGAGAGCTAGTTTCCTTGTAGAGGAGAGAAGAGGAATATATCTGAGAGTCAGGAAGGCAGCATCCTGTGGAAGTCTGTAATTTCCTATGCAGCAAAGGGGAATCCACACAAGCCCTTTCTTTATGATACACACGCACTGTTATTAACCTGCAGACCTACTCTCCCATCCCTGGGATTAGTGGAAGACTGCTTTTTGTTTGTTTGAGGTGGGGAGTTGATTGGGTGGGTGGGTGGGTTGGTTGGTTGGTTGGTTGGTTGGGGGGAAGGCAGGTGAGACGAGGATCAGCTGTACACATTTGCTAGTTACCTTTTGAATATTAGGAAGACATTTTTCCTGACTGACAGGTTGGTCAGGACAGGATAAGGATTTTTCTCCCTCCCCCCCTTCCACAGCAGCCCAAGGACCTAGTGGGCACAATTGTAGGTGTGATTCAAGTTGTTGCAATGTGACAGGTATACAGTGAAGTCACCTTCCAATAGCAGGTCTAGATCTGTGATCAACTAAAATTAGAAACTGGTTTAAGGCAGGCATCTCTTAAAGAACCTGAGGAACAGGGTTGGGGATCAGAATCTCTTGCACAGTTGAGTGAAGAGCCCCTTTCCTCAGCCTCTTAACTGTCACGTGGAGGAGGGGAATGGTGGGTTCCAAGTCAAAGGCTGGGGACCAGCTGTGGTGAGGGGGGGGGATCCTCTAACAAGTGGAACAAATTAAGGAGAGAATGATGACCTTCTATGATTTATTGCTGGATCATTTCCAGATGAGTAAATAAAGTTGTATTCTAGTTAAACCACATTCCTTATGTCTTGTTTGTCTTCTTGCATGTCCAGGGCAATGAGAGATTTTCAGAACCAATTCTTGAAAATGAAACTTGAGGATGGTCTCCATAGTAATAACAGACCTTGCTTTTCTCCTTGTGGAAGCTTCTGATCTTGAGGTCAAACCTTAAACCTAGATTTTTCTTTCTGGTAGTACAATGCCGTATGTACAGGGCAGAATTTATCAATCGTGTTAGCCTGCATTTAGGGGCCCACTGACTTCCCTGAGAGCTGTGAATGCTCAGCACTTCTAAAAGTCAGGCCACTTATTTAAGTGCTTAATTTTAGTAATCTGAGTGTGAATATTTTAGTCCACCTTCAAAATTATTTAGTTACTTGTGTGACTTTTAACACATTTAAGCAGCAAGCTATTAAGCATACAGAACAGTGGTAAAAATCTGAATATTTCAATATTAAAATATGTTATAGATGAGATATAATACCTAAATGACACCTGTGTTACTCCACTATCACCCCATTATAACTCACTGATTTAAATGGAACCACAAAAGAATAAAACTGGAGTAACATAGTAATGAATCAGGACCTGCAACCCTGCAAGTATTTTCATATACAAAAAGGTTGGAGAAAGAGGTGAATTTTCATAATTAGGCTTCACTTTATGATTCTATACTTCTCTTTATGATTCAGAGGACTCTTTAATCTAGAAGACAAAGCATAACAAGATCCGTTGGTTGAAGCTACACAAAAGCAGACTGGAAATGAGTGAAAAGGGGAGGGGGAACAGTGTGTAATTAATCAAAGGAGTAGTTTACAAAGGGATCTGTGAATTCTCCATCACTTGAAGTCTATAAATCAAGATGTGTTGTCTTTCTACCAGATACATTCTAGTTCAGTCAGAAATGATAGGATAAATGAATGAGTGACTAGGTGAAATTTTATGGCCTGTATTATACAGGAGATCAAATAATTGCTACAGTTCTTTATACCAGATGTGCAGGAAGAAAGACAAGATGTGAGTGATGTGGTTTAATTAACTTTATTAACTCATCTGGTAGTTATCCAGCAATGAATCACACAAGGCAGGTCATCTTTCCTTCCTTAATCATTTCCACCTATTTGAAAGCTGCCATCAGTCCTCCAAACCATGGTCCCATTCCATAACTGGAACTCAACCATGCTCCTCTTGTATGACCGTAATCAAGTGAAGAGAATGGATTGTATCCTTGCTACACCAGAGATTAGCATCCACAGCCTTGTTCCACTGATTCTTTAGGACACTCCTTCCTCTAGTACCACATCCAATTTTGGTTCTCTGGGCACTAGACCCCTAAGGAATGGACACCTGTCAAAATGAGGATCCAGCAATTCATTTAACTGTCTCACCTCCACCTTGTGGTTAGGTTTCTAGATAGTTAACAATTCCTTCCCTAACATTGGTTAAAAAATATGTCTACTTTCTGACTTCCTAATATATACCCCTTCAGCCCTTATCAACTTGTGGTGTCCCCCTCTGTTACACCATTTCAGACCAGTTTATAATCTCTCTCCAATGGGGTGGGAGGTCAGGTTCTGGACCTTCCCTAAATCTGTTTTTGCTTTCAGGATTAAGTCAGCCCATTTACAAAAACCCCGTATTTTCCCCATGTGCCCGGTATTCCTGCTTCCTGGCTGCCAAAGAATATAAGAGGGGCATCTGCTTGTCTCAGAGCCTGCCCCTCCTATCATGCCAACAAAAAATCACTTTGTCACCTCCAGGGGAACTAGCCACAAACCTGTAAGGTCCAGGACACAGTCCTGTGTCCACAGATCCACACACAAACTCTCATAACCCCATTCCTTGCTTCTGAAAACTGGCTAAATACTAAAATTAGCCATTCATATCACTGGACTGTGATTCTGAAGTATGTGATGCGTATACATTTTGTATGCATTTGAATGCTAAGACCCAGTTGCCTGTATCTTTCTAGCCTCTATTCCAGATCACAGATGTCACTGCTCTCCAATTTTAAACAAATGGGAGCCAAATGCACTAGAAGGAACCCTGCCATTAGAGGTCCCTGTCTCCACTACAAAGTGGAGTTTTGCTAGGTGTCTCTGGGCACTGCAGAAAGAAAAGCTTGTCCTCATTCAGTCTCCCTGCTATGTAAGCCTTTAATGCCATGACTGGGCAAATCTCTTCCTCACCTCTTCTTGCAGCACTCTGGACTCACCTTGCTCTCTCTGAGCTGTTTTTGACATATTCAGGGTCAAGATGGCTTACTGCTCCCCTCATTGCATATCCCTAATCTCCAAAACCCTATCTAAAATAACTCCTGGTGACCCAGATACCAGTTCACTGACCCTAAATACTCCCAAAATGCCACCAGGATTGTAGCCTTCAACTAGGACACTTGCTGACCACATTGGGATATCTGATGAAAAACCTGAATCAGATCTCAAAAGAATCTCAATATTGTTGGGGATCCTTTTTAGGGACTTTGGATTAAAACCACCCTGCTAACAACCTTCTAACCAAAAACCCGCTGCAGAATCTGGATAACCTTTCATCCTGCAGCAAAATATGATAGTTAGCAATTAGTAATTGTTGATTATGCCATGCCTGAGTGCAATAGTGACAGTACCTGATCTTCAAAAAAATGCCAAATCATAGCCAGGCCTGTTCTCATCCAAAATTGATTAAATCCCCTGAAGCCCCAGCATATGCCTTAAGTGCTACAGACCTCCACATTCATCAAAGAGCACTCAGGAACCATGCTTCCCAAGGACTAGCTGCATCTCTTTAACTTCATTGTTGGCCAAGTCTCAAATTCTGTCCACTTGTAATGAAAACAAAGTCATGGCTATGTCATTATCAGTCCTGGGTACATGTTAGCAGTAAAACAAATATAACTTAAACAGGGTCTTATCACCTGGAGCGAACAGGAGCAACATGAACCATTACCATGTTGTCACACCAGAACTGCACTCTTTTGTTCATGAACTCCTTCCTCCAAATCATAACTCCAATAAAAATGGGAAAGAATTGTAAAGAAAAATACATACATGTAAAAGAACACTAAAAGGCCGTTTGTTCAAGAAAGGGAATTCAGAATATTAACAACACAACTGGGTGATCATCATATTTTGGATTTTGTTTGTCTTTGCTTAGTGGTTTATGCTTTTCATTATAGTTCATTTGCCAGTCTTGCTGCCATTTAAATAAAACCAAGAATGGGATCCTTTAGAGTGTTATCAGCGCAAACCATTTGTTTTGAGTTTAGAAATATGGTGTGGTTCAAGGAACGAGGAGCCACATTCTTTTTTCTTGATTGAAGAAGTCACAATCCAGCCTTGTCACTGGAAATTTTATATTTTCTTTATGGCAGTATTACATTATTTATGTGTCTGTTACCATTGGCCACATGCAATTTTAAAGAAAACTAAATATCTCTTAAGGGTAATAAATCACTAGGGAATGTATTGGTTGCTGGCAGGTAGAAGAATTTTATAATGTGGCATTAGAAATTACTGTTCTGTGTATAGTATTTTGGCGGACATTGAAAAAGTAGTTTCATGGTGATTTTTTTCTTTTTGCATAAAAGACAAATACAGGGGCAAAATCTTTAGTTTCCATTCCACTCTGTCTTTAAAAGACCAAATAACTAAAATGAAAAAGTTAACTAAAATGTAGCAGAATGCAAAACTTTACATCATGTTAAAACCACTTGTTTGGTCTAATGTATTTTTTTAAGAATACTTTTGAACCTAGCAAATGGTGTTGGTTTTTTTATTATAGTTTGTTTGACTGACATTCCGAATGTGGGATTCTCTTTATACTGAGTTCCAAGGCGCAGCCATGTTTAGTCTAGTAAAGCAAAAAAAGCAAGGAGTCTTGTGGCACTTATAGACTAACAGATTTATTTATTGCATGAGCTTTTGTGGGAGAAAATCCCACTTCATGAGATGCTTTGAAGAGGGGGAACTTACAGAATGGGATGGAAATAAATTTAAGTTCCCCCTCTTCAAAGCATCTCATGAAGTGGGATTTTCTCCCACAAAAGCTCATGCAGTAAATAAATCTGTTAGTCTTTAAGTGCCACACTTTTTATAGTGTGTGATAGTTCAGAACTATGTTTTCAAAGACAAAACCACCTTTTTTATTTTTTGAAGAGCTTTATTAAAGACCTTCTAAACCAAACACTGTTTTGATTTGCTGTGAAATTTTCTACAGAGGTATATATTAACCACTTCAATTCTATCAGTCTTACCAGGTATATCTAGAAAATGAACTTGACCCAAGTGGCTAAAAGGGACATCTTAGTACTTTGAGCACTCATTCAGTTCAAACCATTACCAAGATGTGCACACATTCTGACAGTTGTGATGTAGCTAATCACAACTGCTGAAGCAAAGTTTTCAGCCCTGTCTCCTGCATTGTTTCTTTCATGAAATTAAAATACTCAGTGTTCTAAAGTTTCTAGAAGCTGGAATAATAGCATCTTGTTACCCAGTGCTTCACCTTGCTGTCTGATATCGTAATTTTATTCTTCATGAGAATAACTGTAGTACGCTTAAGGAACTTAATAAACGCTATCTGTGTTTACACTTTCCAGTGCAGTGGCATAGTCATGTTGGTCCTAGGATATTAGAGAGAGAAGCTGAGTATAGATAATATCTTTCATTAGACCAACTTCTTTTGATGAGAGTGACAAGTTTTTGAGCTCTCACAGAGCTGTGTGAAGAGCACAAAGCTACTTCAATCAAAGCATCCTGCAAACGAGGGAGGGAAAGGAGCAGAATTCTTCATAAGAATTAATAGTGCTTTTCCAGTCTATTAACCTGGGAGATGAACATACACTATAGCAATGGAGACCAGTAGAAACAAAACTCTAAAAGAGCTAGATCATATATGGTTATACTGCTATATCATAGTACTTAAGCTTGTGTGACTTAGAGAATGGCAAAGCAAATGTTTTCAGGTCCCAACAGAAGAAAAGCTTTGGAATAATTGACTTCCTGCTGCTCCCAATGGTTATTTATTGCTGTACTTGACCTGTAGAGCAACTAAGCGCATTGCATTCTTGAATGAAGTTGTTAGGGCCAAGCCCAGGTTGCATAATTGTAAATGAGAGAATTTGTCCCTTTAACTTCCAGACCTGGGACTGAAATGGTGTGTATGTATGTGACAAGGGATCTGATTAGAACAGGAATTAAAAAGGGGTAAATAGCAGTCAAAAAAGAAGTGAAGGAAATAATTATAACTCCAGTCACTTTTGCCTAATAGCCTGTCGTTGTCTTTGTCTCCAATTCTGCAAAGCTTTTAAACACATGCTTAAAATTTGAGATATGACTAATTGCTTTCCTGAAATCCCAGTGAAATTACTTGAGACTCTATAGTACAATTTTCACAGATAATGAAAAAGCCTTCGGTCATATTAAGTGGCGTCATCCCTCAGAAAAGCCCAAATTTAGAATATGAACTAACTATTCAGACTGGATAAGGAGATTCTGTTCTTCTAAGTTGTTAACATTAGTATCCAGGGCTACCTACAAAGTGACAGACATTTTCCAAATAGAACCATTGGCCTCTCTCCAAAAATCTTATATTCTGAAATAGATACATTTTAGAAAAGAAGATAGGTAGGGGAAATTGTATCAGCAAACATAAGTGTCTTCTTCACTCTGCTCATAGTGCCAGTGTTCTGCTGTACTTGTCCACCTCTCCTACAGCCATTTTAGTGTCCTTTTCCACACATTCTACTGAGCTTGAGTCATCCCCTTTAAACCATCAATGTCTTTAAATTCAGACTCTTCCCTGAGGCCCACTAGAAGCAAGTCAGTACATTTTAATATTGATATAAGGAAATTTGAGTGATCTAGTTATGCATGTGTCTAAGCTGAATGATCAGATCATTTTGTTGCTCTTTCCTCATCTCATCTGCTCTTAGCTGACTGTTACCTTACTTGCTATTATTGTAAAAATTTGATGTATACTTTCTGGGGACGGAGAGTGTCTGTCTGTCCTGAAAAGCACTGAGTCCCTTCTAATATAAAAGAAGGCACTTGCCTGTTCTTACCCATAAACATATTTGTTCCATGAACTTTTAAAGGAATAGAGTCAGATGCCAATCAGTTTGACAAAGAAAAAACTTGTAAGAAAAATTGTTCCCCTTATTGAATTTCTTCAGCAAGAACATATAAGATGCTGTTGAGTAAATCCAGCTATCTAACTTTGTACCTCAAACGATGACTCTGTGTATTGACCATATCATGTGACTGCTCTGTATAGATATGTTAAATAATTTCTTTTCTTTTCTTTTTTTTTTTTTTAAGTTGTTTCTCACTAAACAAAAATTCAGGTGACTTCATAAATGAAAGGAATTGATATGTGTGACTAAAACTGACAGGTTTTTTTTCTTTCTTCCTTTATAACAGTTAAATTATTTGGGTAATAATAGTCAAACAGTATCTTGAGTCATTATGTTTTATTTATGGAGCAGTATTATAATTTTAATAAAATACATCATTTGTCTTTTTCCAATCTTTGTATAGATAAAGAATGGCAAAGTGCATTATGTGTCTGATGCTGGAGTTGCTGGAAAAGTGGAAAGGAATATTCCTGAAGTTTACACTGCAGATGGTCAGTGGCATTCCCTCCTTATTGAAAAGAATGGATCTGCTACCATTCTGTCCGTTGACAAAACCTACAGTCGAGAGATTCTCCATGTCACACAAGACTTTGGAGGACTTAATGTTCTTACAGTTTCTCTGGGAGGAATCCCTCCAAGCCAAGCTCCCAGAAGCACAGACACAGGTAAAAAAGAGAACACACATACACATATCAGTATATCTCTTAAAAACATCGTGCTGACAAGGAATGAATTATGTAGATATGTAACAAGGATCACATTTACACCCGAGACCTCAAGTAGGGGTCCCATTTAATAATAATTTTTTTAAAAAATTGTAGGGATTATTAGTAGGCCAAATGATATAGAACTGGGTTGGGAGAGTTCCAAAGAGGCAGCCATGTTGGTCTAGTAAAGCAAAAAAAAGCAAGGAGTCTTGTGGCACTTAAAGACTAACAGATTTATTTATCGCGTGAGCTTTCGTGGGAGAATTTGGCGTCTGACGATGTGGGATATTCTCCCACGAAAGCTCATGCGATAAATAAATCTGTTAGTCTTTAAGTGCCACAGGACTCCTTACTTTTTTTGTGTTGAGAAACAGTCCCTTTGAAATTAATGACAATTTTCCCTGAGTATGGACTGCAAGACTGGGCCTTTTATTATATATTTTTATTTATTACTGTTTTCAAAGGAATGTCTTTATTTTTTGAAGGATCAAAAATCCATAATACTGTAGGATATAAAACTAAGTGCTTAAATATGTCACAGCTGTATTTCTTCATTTCTCTTTAATCTGAGGCAGTCAATAAATCATGTTATTTTCCTAATATCAGTTGAAATATTTTTACTCTACCCCAGATCTCGCACATCCAAGAAAAGGTTTTACCCAGATCAATGAGAATTTTGCCTCAGTAGGGGTTTGGTAAGAACTGCAGAATCTGGCCTCTCATTAATGTGATTATAATGATTTCTGAAACTCCAACTCTTTCTGCTTTAATGCTGCTGTCAAAAATAAACAGTTCTCTTTCTTCAACTGAGAAATAGAAATTAAGCCCTAGTCTATACTGAGGGAAGATTTAGTGGCAGTTGACTGCCAGTTAACACAAGGAACGTAAAATTCCTTGGGTATCTAGAGGTGACTTTTAAAGCTGCCGCTACAAATTAGGGAAAAGCTTATCGCAAATCATGTGCAGTTGGCTTTCCCCTACTCCCACTGGCCCCCTGGACTTCTGGTGCCGAATTCTGAGAGCAGCAAAACTGTTCCTGGAAGAGTGAATTGACGGCAGCAAAATTGCTGCCGTCAGCGTAGCCATACCTTATGTGCAATAAAAAACACCCTTTGAACAATGTAGAACCGTTGAGAAGTAGATCAGTCCCCTTTGAGAGTTAAAGTAGCTGTCTAAGTGTATGTCCCCACTGACAGTGGTATTTACCACTACCGGATCGATTTATCTTGATCAATTGAGGAGAAGTGAAGACCTGCTCAATCGATCCGGAAGTCAGTTTAATAAAACTACCTCTCCGGAAGGAGAGCACTCTGTTGAGGGGTATGCATTTCTCATTGGTACACAGCAGTGGAGATGGCTACTGTGTGTAGCTTGCATAACTCCCATTGACTACCACTGAATTTCACCAGGAATGTAGACCAGGCATAGGACTGGTGACGGAACTAGAGAACATTGTAGCTGATAATCTCCTTGTGGTAAGAAAAGATAGAAATGATTTTTATCTGCAGACTCTGGGGTATGCCAAGCAGAGCAGAAATATCTTTAAAAATAAGTCTTCATTTTGAAAACGTGACTAACTTGAAGGATTGTCACCAGTTAAAGCAATCTGAATGTTGCAAGTTAATGCTTTACATTTGTGACAGGATCCAATATAAAGAATGACTCCCACTCATGGTGACTTTGATACAAGATGTGGTGTGAAATCACATACTTGCCATGCCTTACTCCATCCTTTTTGATATATATATATATTTTCTGCCTAAGTTACAGTCTATATGTTAAAAAATAGAGATATTTGTAACAAGGTGGGAGCAAAGCAAGATGAGGACAGTAATTCCTAACACATTAACTGATGAAGAAAAAATAAATTATGAATCTGGCTTGCATTAGGAATGCTCAGTCCAATTATCTTTTCTTATTTTTTAATATTGGGTTACCCCATGTATGATTTACCAGAGATTTACAAATGGGGATATAAAGCTCTGTGCAAACTCAGATGTTCAAAAATATCTGAAGTACTAGGAGAGACTGACAAAAACATACACAGATGGCAGCTCCAGAGATGTGAAACGAGTAAATCCAATAATGGACTCTAACCCAAGGAGACCTGACAAAATCACAGTTGATGCAGATCATATGCCTGCTAGAAAGAGACCACCAGGAATGAAGCAAATCCTCCCTTTTATTTGGTTCCCAACCTAAACCCAAATCCTCAATTTCCCCTTTATTCAAATACATAAAAATAGAAAAAAAATGCTTATGATGAAAGAAAACACTGTTCTTTCACAAACTTACCATGGCCATGGCACAGGATGAGCATGTGTGTGAAACTTGGCAGTATCTCTTTTCCTGAACACAATGTGACTTTAATCTCTGATCATGATATATTTGACATTAAAAACAGCTACTCTTTTCATTTCTGACAGAGAGTATTCTGTCTTTAACAGTGTCCTTTTAAAATCTAAAAATCAATCCTGTCATCCAGTGTGCCTTGATTAAATCTGCTATTTCATAGCAGAGTCAATATTCCTAATACTTACCTCCAAGCCAGGCATTTTTACAGAGTTCTCCACAATTTATGGTGATGTTGGTATAAATATTTGCAATCAGTCCTGCACTTGTAATATTTACACATGCAGAAACTTTCTCAGGCATCAATAATGAATGAAATGTTTACTCCTTTTCTAATGTTTGTAATTTCAAATTGCAATATTTAATCATTTGGCACACTTATTGTTTTCCTTCCTTCTCAAGCATTTTTGTTATGTTCTGTAAGATACAGTTTGTTTTTAAATAGCTTTGTGCAAATAAGCCATCACACAATGCATTCTAGAGCCAATCAGTCCTAAGGAGAAAAGGAAGGATGTAAGGTGAGATTTAAAGTTTTGCTGTGACTCAGTGATTTAGAGACAAGGAGAGAGTCCCATGTAAATGTTAGTGAAGGAATTATTCTCTCATCACCACTCAACTACTGAAAGCTACAGGAGTCAGAAAGAAAGCCAAGACTGGAGTTGTAGAATAAATATGAAGCTGGGTATTCAAACCCAAATGTTCAAAATTGTGCATGCATATAATATATGTGTATTACAACAATTCTTTGTACATTCACAGTAATTGTGAGTATAAGTTACAGATTAGGTTGGCTCAGTTAGCCATAGCCTGGAGTAAAGGGCAGTAAAAAGCTTCAGTGCCCTAGAATTTGCTGGAAAGGACTGAGTCCTCAGAGAAGCACAATCCCTTCCTTAATGCCTGTGTGCAAAGAGGAAGCAAGAACCTTGCTGCCCGCTCTCCTCCTTTTAAGGGGATTTGTTCTGCTCAAGACACAGCAGCAAGGGATAACTTTTTCCTGAGTGCTTTCACAGTTCTGAAAACCAGGGTCACAATTAAGCAATGAGCATTAGATCCAAACCATGAGAGTTTTGAAATAGGTCACTGTTAGATACAGTGACATCAAACCATGAGCATCCTGTTTCCTATGCAATAGCGATGAGGATTCTGTCTATAGGATACTGGAACATTTACAGTTTAATAAGTGGGACATTAGGAAGACTACAGAAAAATGAATTGCGTTAGACAGTCCAGAAATTTGTGAAGCCATGAATGAGGACTTTAGTAAAGCCAGAGTCTAGGTAAGGGTGATAGACACATTTAGAGACAAAGCAAAAATCAGAGAAAAATAAATTTTCAGACATGGATAACTTGGAGAGGTGCAGCTTTTGAAATAATCTTGTTGTGAATTAAGTCTGTCAAATGAACACATGTTGAAATTCCTTTGGGGGACTTTAAATACTGATTATATGAACTATGTTCTTGCTTCTACTTCTTTTTCTTTAACCATGGAGTGAATTTTTATTTTATTCCAGTTTTTTAGCCTATGTGCTTTCCTGGCAAGATTAGGTTTCTCTGTAAAGTTACTGGACATAGGAACTCCAGTTGCACAATAAACTCTTTAATGAAAGGGCTCCATAATCTGATAATGAATTTGGAGAATTTAGAGGTTATACATGTAGGAAATACATGCTTCCCCAAAATTCAACTATCCACTTATTATTCAGAACTTCAGCATAATAATTTTGTTTCCATGGAAAGATAAAAAGAATAAATATCTGAAAATATAAACCTTAAACAGCATCATTGTGGGTCACAGCACATTTTAGAGACTCAGGCTACAGTCACAAAAATATTCATTTGTATTTCAAAGCTCACATCTAATCTTGTCACCAGCTGACAGAAATGTCTGTGTTTGTAAATGCATTTTTAATCTAAAGCTCTTGTTTTCGCTTGGTGGGAGCTTCATTGCCAAACTACAAAGCCTGCAAGAGATAATTCCCAAGCCGGAAGCGGGTCTTTGTCCTATATAATGTATGTTAAACATATATTTCCAAATTCTTAAAAACAAGTTCAAAATTGCAAACTTTGATGCCTATACCTCCATTTTAGTCACCTAAATAAAAATGGTCCTATTTTTCAGACCTAATGAAGTCACTGGGAGCTGGGGATGATCAGCATTTTTCTCTGTGTGTTCACCCCCCCCCCCCAAAGCCATTTATTTCAGTGCCTATAAATGTGGCTGGAGATGCCTCCACTTCACAATGCAGTTTTGAAAATTTTGATCTAAGCATACTTGGTTAACTTGGGGTTTTGAACTTGATTAATAAAATCTTAAGCTCTCTCAAACTAATTATTTAGCAGACTTTAAAAAAGAGGCCTTTGCAAGATGTTTTGAAATAATTTCTAATTCGTATTCAGATAAATTAACTGCTTGTCGTTATTTACCTTTCATTATCTTCCATTACTTTTTGTACATAGTATGTGAAAAGTATTTCTTTCTTTATTTGACCTTGTTGTTGCTCCTTAACACTTTCTCAAAGCATGTTTCAGTGTTGACTCATTTGAAAGTGAAAGTTTATCATAAAGTTTTTGAGCAAATGACTCATAAAAAATACTGCAGCTAAATAGCTACCAAAAGAACAAAAATTCTTAAAATTTGAGACTAAATATGAGAAAGCTCTGGACCTGATTTTTATGACAGTGACTGATACAAAGCTGCAGGAATTCTGGGGAATTCAGTGGGTTAATCCAGGTTTTTATCGGCGTAATTGAGATAATTATTTGTTCAAGTAAATGAAACACAAAATAATTTAAAGTTAAAATTATTGGGACATATTGTACCCTGAGTCACACCCCTGTAATGCTAGTTAAATCAGCAGGGTCTCATATGTGTAGTTAAGAGCAGAACTTGGCCTACTGATATACATTTGCAGGAGACACTGCATACTGATTAAAACTACTTCATTAAATAAAGGTTATTGTATTCTTGGGTTATCCAAAATGCTGCTTTTAATGTTGGTCCTTTGGAAAACTACAAGGTCAGTTGCATTATAAGGACTGCTTGAATATACACTGTATTAGTAATAATGTAGCTCTTTCTTGGCGGTTTTCTACAGATCATAATTTTGTTCACCTTGCATATTTTGGCTATTCTGCGATATTCCCTTTCACCACGGAACACTGGAATTTTGTTCAAACTATGTGGACACTATCTTGAGGTGCCAAAGTGACTGTTCTTGTTCTTTTCCCTAGGTTTTGATGGCTGTATTGCCTTTGTGAAGTACTGTGGAGAAAGCCTTCCTTTCAGCGGAAAGCATAGTATCGCTACCATATCCAAAACAGATCCCTCGGTGAAGATTGGCTGCCGTGGTCCCAACGTTTGTGGCAGCAATCCGTGCTGGGGTGAATTAATGTGCATTAACCAGTGGTATGCATATAAATGTGTCCCTCCAGGAGCTTGTGCCTCCAACCCTTGCCAGAACGGTGGCAGTTGTGAACCTGGCGTGCATTCTGGATTTACCTGCAGCTGTCCTGAATCATACACAGGAAGAACATGTGAAATGGTAATAGCTTGTATTGGTATCCTGTGTGCCCAGGGACATGTGTGCAAGAGTGGAATCAATGGAGGACACATATGTGTCCCTCACCCTCACCCTGCTGAGCTCTCTCTACCACTGTGGGCTGTTCCTGCCATTGTTGGCAGTTGTGCTACAGTTCTTGCCCTGCTTGTCCTTAGCCTGATCCTCTGTAACCAGTGCCGGGGAAAGAAGACGAAAGTGCCCAAAGAGGAGAAGAAAACAAAAGAAAAGAAGAAAAAAGGGAGTGAGAATGTTGCATTTGATGACCCTGACAACATTCCACCTTATGGAGATGACATGACTGTCAGGAAGCAGCCTGAAGGGAACCCTAAACCTGACATAATTGAAAGAGAAAACCCTTATCTCATCTATGATGAGACAGACATACCCCATAACACTGAGACTATACCCAGTGCCCCTCTGGCTTCCCCTGAACCTGAGATAGAGCACTATGACATTGAAAATGCAAGCAGTATTGCTCCTTCAGATGCAGACATTATTCAACACTACAAGCAGTTCCGGAGCCACACGCCCAAATTCTCTATCCAGAGGCATAGCCCTCTAGGCTTTGCAAGGCAATCCCCAATGCCACTGGGAGCAAGCAGCTTGACTTATCAACCTTCGTATGGTCAAGGACTAAGGACGACTTCCTTAAGCCACTCGGCATGCCCGACTCCCAATCCTTTGGCTCGTCACAGCCCTGCTCCATTCTCCAAGTCATCAGCTTTCTACAGAAACAGTCCAGCAAGGGAACTACATCTCTCTATAAGAGAAGGGAATCCTCTGGAGATGCACAATGAGGTCTCCCAGCCTGGCATTTTTAACTATGCTACTAGACTAGGGAGAAGAAGTAAGAGTCCCCAGACCATGGCAACTCATGGTTCCAGACCAGGAAGTCGTCTAAAGCAACCAATAGGACAGATTCCTCTGGAGACTGCTCCTCCTGTAGGACTGTCCATTGAAGAAGTGGAGAGACTTAACACTCCTCGTCCTAGAAATCCAAGCATTTGCAGTGCTGATCATGGAAGATCTTCATCAGAAGAGGACTGCAGAAGACCACTGTCTAGAACAAGGAATCCAGCTGATGGTATTCCAGCTCCAGACTCATCATCTGATAGTGACTCCCATGAGTCTTTCACTTGCTCAGAAATGGAGTATGACAGGGACAAACCCATGGTGTACACTTCCAGGATGCCCAAACTATCTCAAGTCAATGAGTCAGATGCAGATGATGAAGACAATTATGGTGCTAGACTGAAACCTAGGAGGTACCCCGGCCGGAGAGCTGAGGGTGGGCCTGTGGGTGCACAAGCAACAACATCTAATGTTGCTGAGAACACATTGCCTGTAAAGCTTGGACAGCAAACTGGAAATTTCAACTGGGACAACCTTTTGAACTGGGGCCCAGGCTTTGGACATTATGTGGATGTTTTTAAAGATTTGGCATCACTGCCAGAAAAAGCAGCAGCAGCAGCAGCAAACAAAAATGAGGAGAGCAAAGGTGGTACAACAAAGCCTGTTTCCAAAGATGGGGAAGCAGAACAATATGTATAGACCTCATATACTGGCATTGTCAAAATGCAAAGGCACGGAACAGTTAAACCATTGTGTGGTTGTAGATGAGTGAAAGTCAGCATTTTAAGCCCAGGCCAGTTGTGGTTGGGGGAGACTTTTAAGAATAATAACCATTATGCTGCTGAAATAGACTTATAACTTTTTTTAATTTAATTATGCTTGGGTGAATTTATTTCTCCTGCATGCATTGTATTTTAAAAACAAGACATTCAGCATGCAGCATTTGAAAAGGGTTTCCTATTACCATTGTTTGGTTTGTGATTTTTAAATTAATAATGTTTTGATCTGAAAATGAGCTCAAATGTTTTTATTGTGGGGGAGTGTGTGTATTATCTCCAATTTAATAACTTGTTTATCAATGCAAGAGTATTGAGGATTTTATTTCCCTTGAGAGGTGCATGGAAGAAGGAAGATAAATGAAGGAATTACTCTAGAATCAGAAAATGTACTTACCACATCCTGCAACTCCTCTATGTGTAAACTATAAGGAAAAAATAAGCTTGAGTAATTGCTGGCAACAGTGCTGTTTTATCCATACAAGAGGTGCTAGAAGCAGCACTTTAGAACTTTTTTTTTTTGACAAAGTTGTATGAAAGCTTCTGAATCTCTCTGAAATGTTTTTCAGTGCTTTCCCCCTACCTCTGTACTCCTCCCAGTGCTTCCAACTGCCATGAAATTATGAGAAGCTGTCAGATCAAACAGGTAGTCTGGTCTACAGAGGCAGCAATGTCTAGTGGCTTGAGACCAGACTAGATACCAGCTTAGCCACTGGTCAAATATTTCAAAATATCAGTTTACCCATCTTTGCAATGGGGGCATGATGATAATAAAACTTACTAGCTTAACTCACCTGGGTGTTGTGAGGATTAATTAGTTAACATCTATAATATGCTTAGATGTCATAAAGCACTATAAGAATTATTATTAAAGCACTGCCTAGCCTATGTGACCTTGGAATGACATTTTCTGCATTACATAATTTTCTATGACAGAAACTTTTGAAGAATTATTTATTGTATAAAAAAATTACTGCACTCTAGCATTTTGGAGCTGATATGAGGGAAAATTCCTAGTAGACTCACTCACAGTAGCTTACTGTTTGTCCCAAATCCCGTAAAGTTTGTAGGTTAAATAGAAATTCACAAAACTGTTCATGTGTTCATGCAGATCTGAAGATCCTATTGTACTGTGTAAGACTTTTTTTTTTGTACCTAAACTGTGTTTTTGATATCAATATTTTCCTATGCTGAAGAGTTTTCTTACTTTCAGGGAAGGTAAGAAAATACTTTTTTTACATTTGTTACATATGTAACATCCATATTTTTCACCTTTTGATAAAATTGTAACATACTGTATGCTTTCTACTTGTAAATGCCAATAATAGAATTAAAATATTTATTTAAAAACTTTAGTGCATATCATTGGAAATATTTCTTATTTCTCTCTATTTTCATTCCCTGATACTCTTTTTACAATTTTTCCATGACATATGGCTTTTAAGTATAATATTGTTAGGCCTAGAACATATGCACAGTGTTCCATCAGGGTGAAAGTCATCTTAATTCTTCTCCAACACTTGTTGAGCTATTCCTTTTATCCTGCAGTTTTTCATGTTTTCTATGTAATGTTATCCATGGGCAGAACCTAAATAACTAATTAAACTGGCATTCTAGGTGACTGGCAAGGAGCACGGTAAGGTATCACATATATTTGTTGTGTGGAAGAAATCCATCATGATGCAGAGTGTAAGTACAGGACCCAATCACCGCTTTAAATCCCACTTAAGTTTTGTGCTGGGCTTTTTGCAATGGGTACTGCTCAACCAGTGTGAGAGAATGATTCATCTCACACTAGCATCACCATCGGGCATTACAGGAGTGTTGTAACTGTTTTCAGAAAGAAGAGGTATTCATCTTTCCTAGGGAAATGAAAAGCAGTAAGTGTGGTATTTGGGGGGTTCAGAGAGAAGTTCAAAAATGATCCTTTCTTCCTGAATAAAAAAGTTGCTGCTTTACACCAAATAAGCATGTAGACAGACTTTTAATAAAAATTTAATATCCATTTTACATTCCGGTGTACCATTTGGGGTTTGTATAGTATGTATGTGTATATATGTAGTTACATATCTTTATGTACACTCATCCATGATTTCCATCTTCATTGAAGTCCTAACCTTTCTGTGGTGTAGACAAAAAGAATGCATGAGAAAGACAAATCTTTGGAAAAAGTGTTATTTGAGCAAATAACCATGAAGTTTTTTTATATTTATAAAAGAATAAATCTAACTTTTGAAAACTGCTTAAATTTAAGTCAGTTAAGGAGAATGTAAGTCAGGGGTCAACAACCCCCAGCACCTGTGCCAAAAACAGCATGGGAGCTGTGCCTGGTAGTGTGGCCAGCAAGAAGTAGGAAGCTGCAGCGTGCAGCTCCTGGTCCCTGCTGGCCCTGCCCACTGCCGGACAATGCAGGACCCCCAGAACTGCGTGGCCCAGGGCAATCGCGCTTCTTGCCCCCACCAGGGATGGCCCTGGGGGGTGCTGGGTGGGCACAGTGCTGACCGCCCCGGCGACCACCTGCTGCTGCCAGGGGCGGATGCCAGCCCCAGCTGCAAACTGGAGGCCTGGCCCCACCCCCTTTTGGCCCCGCCCCTGGCACCCACCAAGGGTGAAATGGGCAGGGCTGGCACGGGGGTTGGCAAACGTTGCCGACTCCTGATGTAAGTTGTGGGACACCTAAGACTGTTAGTGTGAGAGGTGAGGATGGAATGCATGATTTGTCAAGGAAGACTAGTGATCTTTTTCTTTTCTTTGGAGAACTTAAGCAAATGATAAAAGTTACATACAAAGAACAATAGCTATAGTTTTCATATGCATTACTGTGTTTGTTTTAGATTTATTGGCCATCTTGTGTTTGATCTGACAAAGAGGAGTTAACACACTCTTTTGGCTGAATACGCTGCTGTTTTCAAGTTATCGCCCAACAATCAAAGCACTCAGCAGAAGATAATAGGCCAAAACAGTACACATTTGTATATAAGTAATTACATCTGAAATAACAGGAGATCCACAAATGATTTCTCAGTCTGAAAACTCTATAATTAAACATCTGTCAAAAAGCTGCGTGTTTGGTTTGAGTATTATCCTTTAATACTGACTGTACCAGATGCAAGCAGTGATTTTAACAACACATGAAAGTTTCAGTGAACAAAATCTTTTGAAATTAACATTAAACATATTGAGATGTGCATTATACCAGTTAAAAGCTCTCAGATTATCAGTTCATTTGTTACATGGAAATAATATACAGTGTGGATTCAATCTACATTGATGGCATTCCTTTAATGTGGTTTCAGTCTACACGTTTGTAGTGCATTCATTTAAATTCCCTTTTCACATTGTCTGTGATGAATCAGAACATGTATTTTATTATTTACTGATTTCCTTGTGATTTCCTGTTTCTGATTCTCCAAATAGATGTTTATGATGCCTCATTCCCCAATCAAGTTTCACTCAGAAAAGCAGATACCCTCCCCAAGTCCTAGAGGGCATTCAAATGCTCTCATTCAGGAGACTGGAGCCTCACATGTATATAGACATGCTGCTGAATAATAAAAATACCTTTTACACAAAAGTAGTTTTTCTCTATGGTCATGTCCACCAGTCTGAACTGATAACATGCAACTTCTTCCTTAGATTTGATCTAACAGGTGATAATCAATGACTTCAGACTGGTGGGCTGAAGACGCAAAAAACTTCTATAGTAAACATTATACGTCCACCTCTGAGACAATTACTCTTATTTTGTAAAACACGTAAAGAACTCGTATTGATCTATATTATGCTAGTGATTTATAAGCAGAATTGAACTGATATTACCAATGAGTTTTGCCTGAAATCAGTAGCACATTGTATGCAAATCATAGGTGACTGAGTGAAAACAAAATAATATCCATCATTGACCATTCCCCCTCACATCTTAAAAAATTAAGCCCATGATTCTTTAAACACTTATCTTTGTCAGTAACTTGATGTGCAGAAGCAATTCCATTTAAATCAATGGAATTAAACCATAAGTGAAATTATGCACCTGCTTACATGGTTGCAGGGTTTGAGGTCTGGCTTTTCTGCTGATGTCAGTTGGCATTGCATGCATGTCATTCAGCGTAAAATGGGGTTCCAAATGTTAAGCATTTTTTGATCACATGAGATTTCTGTGTGATATACTGCTGTAATTTATGTTCTAAATGGCCAAAAATAAAATGTTAAAATCTTTTTTCAAATCAACCAATTTTAAAATGGCCAAAAGCAGTAACAGCATGAAAGCAGGAATGTGCGTGTGCGTGTATCCATTTCTGTTATTGATGGGATGTCACACCTCACATTGTGGAAATACTGTATCTCTATTATCCCACCACACATATCTTTGAATAAAAATCTTGATTATGAAAAGTCCATAATGTATAAGGTCCTAGGAATCTATTAAACATCAACAGAGATGAGAAAATGACCACCCAATCTCAAACACAAAACAAAAGTGGAGACATTTATACATTAGTAGTGCTTTTAAATTATTCTCAGTGAAGTATCAAGGAACTGTACCACCAAGGGGCATTTTTCATGGCTGTTCTTGTGGGTGGGTGAGAGGGGTGCAGTGCAGTCTTGTGGGCCCCATGCTGTCCTGCTACAAGTGGCTGGCTCAGAGGAGTGGAGGGGGGCAGTGCCCTCCACATTGTCCATGGGCTCCACTCCCTCTTAGAGATGGCCCTGGGAACTTCAGTGCGCAACGCCTTTGGAGACTACCTCTGGCGTGGTGCAGTTTATGTGCCACTGCATGCTCAGAGTTTTGTCCAAAGGCACAGCCTTCTCCTACAACAGTGGTTCCCAACCTGGACATGTTTCAGGGGGTCCACAGAGCCTCTCCGTACCAGGGCTGGAATCCAGCTGCAGCCCTGATGCTCCCCGCCAGGGCTGCCTCTCCTCACTCGGGGTCAGATCTCAGCAGGGGGATAGGGCTCTGGCAGCTTCCCAGGAGGGCAAGGCAGAGGGCCATACCTGCCGCGGCTTGGCTCCCCAGTGGCATGGGTCATGGTGGTGGCAGCGCCACTCACCAACTGTCCCAGCGGTGCTGCCAGAGTGGCGTGGGCCAGAATCTGCTTGGCGCAGGTCAGATTACATAATCAGCTGGGAGGGCTGCAAAGTTGTTGTTGTTTTTTTGTTTTTGTTTTTTTTGTTTGTTTGTTTGTTTGTTTGTTTCTGTTTTTTTGTTGTTGTTGTTGTTAAAAAGGGGTCTCCAGCCTGAAAAAGGTTGGGAACCACTGTCCTACAATATATTTTTCTCCTTAGAGAATGTCCACAGATCCCTTATTGTGAGTCTTTCTGTTACACTGAATGCTAGAATCATAAAAACATAGGGCTACAAGGGACTTGTTTTTGAAAGTTTTCTGTGATGAGAACTCTGATGCCAGATCTTAACTACGTTTGTAGCCAGAAAGTTTTTCCCAATATCCAAACTTAATTTTCCCTGCTGCAGATTAAGCATATTACCTTAAGTCCTACCTTCAGTGGACATGGAGAACAATTGATCTTCATACTATCCTTAAAATATTGGAAGACTGTTATCAGGTCCCCCCTCAGTCTCTTCTCAAGACTAAACATGCTGTTTTTTTAACCTTTCCTCATAGATCAAGTTTTCTAAACATTTTATTATTTTTGTTGCTATCATCTGGACTTTTTCCAGTTTGTCCACATCTTTTCTAAATAGCGTGCACAGAATTGGACACGGTACTCCATTGCGGGACCTCCCCAGTGCCAAGTACAGTAGAGCAATTACCTCCTGTGTCTTACATACTACACTTCTGATAATATATCCCAGAATCATATTAGCATTTCTTGCAACCGCATCACATTGACAACTTGACATTTGTGGTCTGCTATAACCTATTATCTTGCTGATAAGACATAACCAAACCTGTCAGGCAGGCACAATGGGAGTGGCCAGCCAATTACAGGGGCTCTGCAGTAAGAAATGTTCATATTAGATTTTCTGCATTTCACTATTCAATAATCTGTTGGTTAATCCTTAGAGAATTGAATATATAAGCAGCAGCTATGGAAGAATCTTAAACTGATGTGATCTTCAGTGACCAAAGAAAGGAAAATTTCCTGTTCCCTTCTGATGGCTATACAATCAAACATTCACAGTGGTATGTATCAGATGTACTATAAAATAGACAAACTACCTGTGGTAACAAAAGGACAACAGAGTATCTCAAGAAAACTATAAGAAGTGTGCACAGGAAGGAGAAAAATGATAAAAGATTATACAATCCAGATTCATCTGCTATTAACTAACATAATCCTGTATGAATTAATTGTGCATGAAGGGAAGTATCTCTGCATTAAAATATCTCAAAAACCAACCAAAATATATGCAAAAATTAGTGATGGTGAAGTAGATTGTAAATCCCAAAATGCCTTTATGTTAACTGCATTTTTGTTTATACCGTCCCCGTCAATGATTCAGCCTTTATTTGGCACTGCAAACCTCACTGTGTATCTAGTCTAGATCCAGATACAAACATACTCCTGCCCATTTCAGAGAGAGATCACATAATTAAATTGTATTCTGTTGCTAAATACTGAGTTAAACATAGAGGTAATTACATTATGGAAATTTCAATAGTTAACAGTCAGAAGAATAAAATTTAATGACTAATATTGCAAAGATAATTGCAGTCATAAGGTTCAAGATCTTTGAAGTACTAAGATAAAAAAAAAACTACCAATATTCCAAAGACATTTGTTCTAATATGCAATATGAAATATTATGCAGGGTGTTCAGAAATTGAGCTAGGCAAAACTTTTCAACTTAAAACTCTTTGCAGATTCAGCTCAACCAACCAAACATTTTTACTAATTTGTCTTAAATTTAGGGAATAAATTTGGTTTTGAAAAAATACTAAATATTTTTCAACAGTTTCTAAAGAAACTTGTTTTAATTCAAAATAATTTTTTGGTTGCATTTGTCTTATTTTTTTAATATTTTAAATGTTAAAAATCTGCTGAAAATCAAAATGAAATATTTTGCTGTGAAAAAATATTTTGTTCAATATGAAATGGATTTAAAATTTGTTTGGACTTGCCAATCAACTGAAAAATTGGTTATTCTCACATCATATCCAGAAATACTTGAAAACTGAGGATACAGAATTGAACTCAAATCTCATGTAAGGAGTCTTAGGTATAATCCTTAATAATAATGGCAGGGTTGTAAACATCAGTTGTGTGCAAAAATTAACCACATAAATAAAGGTCCTGAGCATTTAGGGCCCCATTTGCTAATCATAACCAGCCCCCTTGTCAGAGATGCTAGAACAATTTGTATAGTGGGGGTGCTGAGAGCCATTTCACCAAACTGCAAGCCCTGTCTGATGGAAAACACTTCAAACCAGAGGATGTGACAATAATCCCAGTTACTCTAGTTCCAGCATCAATGCCCCTTTTCCTGTTGCCATAAAAGGACCAGAAGGTGGTCAGTGCTTCACTGAAAGGGAATTCTCTGTGAGTGCAGTTGATCTAAATACAGGTTCTGCACCACCACTTTCCCCTGTCAGTGTAGGGAATGGGAATGGGGAGAAATATATTGGAATTGTGCTCTGCTACACTAATTCGCCACTGACAAAAGGCCAGGAGCAGTCCCTCTATCAGTTGTGCAACTTAGACCTCTCCAGCAGCAGTTCTCAAGGCTTGGGATGGCCCTCAGACTTGTGGAGCTGTAACTGGGCCCTGACATCCTTCCTTGTCCATCTCCTGCAATAAATGGAGCTGTCATACAGTAGAGATTCCAATCCTGAATCCTAATTCTTATGTCTGTAACCAGTAAAATCTTTGGCCTGACTGTCAACTGGTAAAAATTGGCACAACATACTGACTGCTGTGAGGTTATGCTACTTTAGACCACTTCTGACTATTTATTTGAATTAGGTCTGTCTTTCTTTCTTAAAAGTCACCTGGCTTGATGGGGCAACCTCACTGTGCTTTCTGATGCCTCCTTACTTAGCCACCAAAAAGCTAACAGGAGAAAGTATTTGGTGCACGGCTCCCTAACACGAAAGCTGCTTCTTCCCTCCCATTATGTGGATGGTGGCCAGTAAGGGTCAGTAGCAAATTATTTCGCTTAGGAGTGGGAGCAGCCAAGAAAGTCTTGTAACTTACTGTCAGAGTTGCTCTCTGGGGCAATACAGCCATGATCTACCTCTTACACAGGGTTGTGCCATGCAACACAATCTATCCCTGTTAATTTGGTGTTGAAAATTACACAGCATTATACTTCAAAGAACAAGCCAGTTACCACCATGAAAAGCCTCACCTTTGAAAAAAGGATGCACACAAGATGAGTCACATAGGAGATCCCAAGTAGGCGATGGCTTCATGGCTTTTGTTATAAATGTATTTCTTATATGCCTTAAGAATAAAGAAAGATTGCTGGTGGTGCTGTTGGCAACAGCTTAATCAATGTAATGTGGAGGAGTAAAACCATGGAAGGCAGCCTGATGTTCATGATATTTTTGTTTTCTTTGCCATAGTACGTGACATTTAATTAAGATGATTTGACATCCTGACACAGAGCTGGGCAGCTCTGACAGTGAAGTCTGACATAAAGCTACTTACCTTCACCTTCTGCAACCTATGTCCCCACTGTCAGAGAAGTACATCTGAAAAGAATGGAGCTGCAATTTGATCTGCTAACAGTACCCCTGCAAGAGGTGTAGCGCGGAGGTAAAAATCTACAATTCTAATTTAGGTCTTTGTAGCCAGAGAGCAGCTCAACTTTTTTTTTTTCTGTCCCTTTACAATAACAACATAGTTCCTCCCTTGCTACAAGTTTTCAGTTAACTCCTCTCTCTGCATGAAGCACTGTCCCCGTCTGTCCTGTCTGTAGCAGAGAAATGACAAATAAAGCTTTTTCTGCCTTTTTTTTTTCATTAGAGAAGAGGGGAGGTAGAGTGAGCAAGAGGATGATTGCATCCCCACAGGTACCTGTGCCTACTAGCCACAATGCAATGCATTTCAGGGGGTAATGTGAGCAGTGGGGCTGCAACACCCTGAGCAAGCAATTTGCCATGATCACTCAGCTTTGCCTTCTGTATGCAACTGGACAGCTTGAGTGAATTACAACCCCACCCCCTGTGTTGACAATCCCACAGAGCAGGGATCAGCGACCTTTGCCAACCCCCCTGCAAGTTCCTTCTCCCTGATCCTCACCCAGTGCCAGTAGCCCCCTCTGTTGAAAAAAAAGCGGCGATCACAGCTGTTGGGTGTGGGTCTTCTCACACATGCTGCTGAAAGGAGCCACTCACAGAAAGAAGCTGCCTGGAGTGGCTCCTCTTGGTAGCATGCCTGGGGATGGGTCTCAGTGGGCACCACAGAAAGAAGCTGCCCAGAGTGCTCTTTTTGGTGGTGGCATGCCATGGAGAGGAGTCACACTGGGAGGCTTATTTACACTGCATGTTTGGGACATAGGCATGGCAGCAACCCCCCGTGTCCCAGTTGCCCCAACAGAAGCTGCCTAGAATGGCTTTCAGGAGCAGGAGCAGCAATTTTCTGTGGTGCCACAGAGGGTGCCACATGCCACTCCGAATGAGCTCATGTGCCACTGTCAGCATTGGCAGATTAGGAGCCCCTGGGCCTCCTGCAAAGGTGGGTCCTGCCTGGGGTGCTGCTCGGACCCACCCTCAGCTGGGGCTGCAGCCCTCCTCCAGTCTACAGCCCTGCCTTTGTGGGAGAACTACCATGGGGGGGGTCTCGGGCCAGGACGGCCTCAGCCAGGCTGATTGGTCCCCCCCAGAGTGGCCTGCACACATGAGGTGGCTTCCAGTGCGTCCCAGCCATTCCAGAGGCTGTGTTGTACTGCACAACACAGCACCTGGCCCTCCTCCAGAGACAAACCAGCCAGCGCGGGGCAGGGCAGGAAAGCAGAGCCTGGTCTCCGGGCTGGCACATCCTGCCAGAGCCATAACTACGGCGAGGCAAATGGGGCTTTGTCCCAGGCGTGCCAGAGCAACTCAATAGAGCCACTCTATTAAAAGGCACGTTTCATGGCACCACCCAAGCACCGCTAATTGCAAGGGCGCAGTCTGATCAGAATGCACCGTGGGCACTAAAGCTGAGTGTTACAGCTCTGCATCCTGCCCCCGGGGGCAGATCAGCTGTCCTTGGGGTGGGATAGAAGAGGAATGCAGAGCCCAGTCCCCAGCCCAGGGCAGCTGTGCTCCCCCCCCCCCAATGCCACACAGCAGAGGACCCCCCACATTGTGTAGGCCCCTGGGCACGGGCCCCATAGACTCACGTGTTAATCCACCCATGACCGTTGACTCTCATGCCAGGCGTTCCCCACCCCTGCCGCAGAGTAATACAGCATACAGACCCTGCAACACTTTCTTGTGTGGCTTTCTTCAGTGTCATTAGATGACTCACTGAATCTTTGGCTTTTTACATTTCAGTAGACTGGTCTACAGTTTTCCATTTATGGGCAGCATGTATGCTGAGATATTTCTTATTCCTTTCCGTGGAAGCCACAGGATTCTGGAGGAATGGAGTGAGGAGTTCCCTTCATTCTTACTACAATTTTGGGAGAAAAGAACAGTATGCTTTTAAAGTCAGTAAACACCATGCTGCCTCCTCCTCAGCACAAGCAAAGATTTTGATAGACCTAAAGAACATGTAAGGGGGAGAGAAATTCATTTCAGAAAAATAAGTGTAGGCACTCAAATTGTTGCAAGGCGGTGGGGTTCTGTGGAGTTCTGAGACATCCAGGGGTGAGGAAGAAAAATGAAAAGTTCAAATATTGAAGCCAGTGCAGTTTTTTTTCCCCTTTAATTTCAGTCTTTTTGGAGGAAGTATTTTCAGGGAGAAATCAGAAGTCAGAAAATCAAGGAGAAAGTCCCCTGCCAATTAAAACTAGTGTTCTCAGTCTTCTGTCTGAGCCACATAACACAACACAAGGTATGGCAGTAAACCCACATTTTGTGCCAAGTTTTAATATTAATTGTCAGGAGGAAGCAGGCTGATAGGGACTGAAATCATAAAGCATGTGTGTCTGAGGAGAAGAAACAATAGTTTTGAGAGAAGTGGCAGATTTACAACCAAGAAGCAGATAAGTAGAGATCCAAGAAGCAGACGATATAAGAGGGGATGCAGTCAAAACACTAACAAAAGCATCTCCACTCGCATTTCACAATCATCTCACAATTAGTACATCGAAAGAAGACTGTAAGGTGTATGGGTAGTAATCTTTCGCTTAGCCTTGATTTCCTGTTATTATAAATCCATTCCAGGAATTGTAGCTGTAAATAAGGTTGGTTATACACACATCACCACACTTTCCAGTTCACTAATACTTGCCCAATATTGATTTCCTTGTAATTCTAATTACTTTTACTCTCTCTCTCTCTATCTCTCTCAGTGGCACATAATGTCGTAAAGATTCATTCCCCAAGAGCAAGGCTGTATGAAAGGAAAGCTGCAGCTGGAAAATGGGTTAGCACAACAAAAGTGATTGAAAGAGTTTGCAATCTCGTACATGCTCCTGAAATACCAACTTTAGGCAGTAAATAAAACAAAACACTTTCTCTCTTATTTCTGCTGGGTTCTTTCCCCATACCCATCTAACAGCCAGACAACCCTAGGTAATTAGTAAGCATTATTTATTTCTTATCTTGCGCAATCAGCTAGAATAGGAAAAAACCCTCATTAAAAGTTAACTTTGTTTCATCATTTTGAAAAACATAGCTTAGTTTTAATGATCTAGATCACTTAGTATACTGCTAAATGCATGTATAGTAAATTTTCAAAAGGAAAAAATCTCTTATTATTATTGTGTGTCTTAAGTAAAACAGTCTATAAAGCTTTTGTTAGGCAGTAAGACCATTTTTGAAATAATAATTCTGTGTGATAATCATTTGGTTTGCAGATTAGCAGAGTGAGAATTAGAGAGGTGCAGCTACTCTTTGAGAATTGTTGATTAAAAATTATTGCTGGCAAATCTAGGACAAATAAGCGGAAATATTTTTACACACATTATTGAGTCAAGCTGTGGAATTCATTACCACAAGCCGTCATCAAGACTCCATGGATACAAAATAGGGCTGGATAAGCATTATGACCAAGAATAACATTTGTGGTTATGCATGCCAAGATAACAGTAATCAAATCTCTTTCTTCAAGATCTAAACTAACCTCAGGGTCCACAAGAAAGAATTTCCCCCTATGTATGACATTTCACAATTGCATTATCAAAAGGGATTTGCTATCCAATTAAATATAGTGATCAAGACTAGAGACAAGGTATTAGATTTCAAAAAACAAAGATCCGAGCTGGTATGGTAAATCTTATATTCTTGTGACTTTGTGGTGTTTAATATTACTTCATAGATCATATGCAAATCCAATCAGATACTCCCTACGGTGTCCAATGCAGTCACCGCCCACACATATAGCAAAACAGCTATTGACCTGTGGTGAACTGGTGCTTTACTTCTACCACTTATCTTTTTTAAATAAAATTTTTAATAAAATTCATCTATATTTTTACCAGCTAAAAAAAGTGGACACTTTTTTTGTGCCTACAGAATATTTTTGTAAGTGAGTTTGCATGGTACAAAATAATGACATTGTCTTAATTTAGCACCTCTCCACCCTTAACAGTCACAGATTCATCCTTGGGTCCTATATACATATTCTGCAAAATGCACTTGAGCTGTGGGCAAAATCCACACATGGTCATTGTTGTCAAACGTCGCCCTGTGTAATTCAGAACAACCTTAGTCAGTGTCAAGTGTAATCTAGATTGCTTGACGGTTTCTGAGAAGCTAACATAGTGAATGTGGTATATGCCCACAAGTAGAAATTTGTACCAGCAAGTTTTTTATTTATTTATCTTAATTTTTATGTACTTATTCATGTAACATTTGAAAGATGATTCAATTGTTATAATGTGAACCCGTATTTTAAATTGAAATGAGCTTTAGGTTCTAAATACAGTTATTCCAAAACTGTTTTCAGTTTTTGGTTCAGTGCAACTCTGTGAATCAACTTTTTCTGCAGTAAAAATGGTGAAATCAAAATATAGGTCACAGATATTGGATGACAATTTGGAGGTGGAGTTGAGATGTAGTCTAACCAATTTTATGCCAGATTTCCATGCACTACTAAATGAAAAGCTATGTCAGCATTCTCTAATTCTATCAATAAATAATTCAAACCATTATTGTGTATTTTTCTATCCCTCTATAGTCTATAAAACACGATTACATTTTTTTTGTTTATACATTCATCACAATTTTGGAGAGTATGAAAAAACTGTGGGACACCACTGCTCTAAACAAAGGAGACATTGCATCAGTACTGCCTTAAAAACGGTTCATAATTTATCTACTGATTTAATGGAAAGTGGAATATTTGACAGTGCAGAAAATGCTTTGTCTACATCACGTGAATCCACATTTCAAATTAGATCCATAGATCTGTGTGTAAGCAAGGTCTAGAGGCTGGGCACTTCTCTTATTTAGCAGCTAAAAGGGGGGCATCTGATTTTCATAGGCTTTGTATTTACATGAGCACAATCAGGTACTTAGCATATTTTCACTGTATATGAACCAGTCCACCCGGTTGCTGTGCATGATGGGAAATAGTAGATGTGGTTGATTCAAATCCTCTGAATCCAGTCTTTTAACTGAAGAGGCAAATAAAATATTGTCTTTTCATGATATGCTACCCTTTCATTGTATGTACTGTGTTAGCCTGCCCTGATGGAAAAGTCACCATTAACAACACAGAACTCAGAAGAGTGAGCAACCATTTTTTTCAGTCTTGGAAGAAGGAGGAAGGCGTTATCAGCTCTGTAAGCCTTAGGCCAGGGGTTCCCAACATTTTGAAGGCTGGGGACCCCTTTTCTAAAAAGAAAAAAGTCTGCAGGCCCCTGGGCGCATAGCGACAGCGATGCTGTGGCGGGGGGGTGGTACTGGAGGAACACAGTAGGGCTGCAGCAGGGTCCAGCCCCCACGCCACGGAGTGGCAGGGCAGTGGTTCAGGGAGGCCACCAGTGGGGTCCAGCATGAGTCACCCCAACCCCCACTCTAATCCCTGCCCTGCCACTGGCTTCCCTCGCTGCCCTGGGCAGCACCCACCCCCTCCACACCCTTTCCCCAGCTGCCTATCACCGAGCCCAACTCCCCCCACTCAAGGCCCCTTTACCTGGCCACTGGAGCTGGGAGCAGCCTTGCTGCAAGCTGCTTTTCCTGCCCTGAGCATGATCTGAACATACTCAGGTCAGCTGGGTAGTTTTAAAAACTTGCAGCCTGGAGCAGAGCAGGTCCTTGCCATTGTCTGGCTTCTGGCTCCCACGGCTCCCACCACCAGCATCGTCTGACCCCCAGCTCCCAGCCTGTCCATGGACCCCTTTAAGCAACTCTGTGTCCCACTAGGGGGCCGCAGACCCCAGGTTGGGAACCACTGCCTTTGGCAATGCTTACTTTCCGTCCGTTGTTAAGAGATAGACTTAATGACTCCTTAAGGAGTCCTTTTGTTATTTTGATCAGAGAGCAGCCTCTGGTGTTCTAAAGTCTGGAGCTGAAATCACTAGAGGGTTGAAATCCTCTCTAAAAGCTAAATTTATTAGTCTTTAAGTGCCACAAGACTCCTTGTTTTTTGCTTTTTTGCTGAACTAGACTAACATGGCTGCCCCTTTGGAACTTCTCTAAAAGCAGACTCCACTACAGAGCTGATTGAGGCCCAGAGGAATTGGTGCTTCTGGAGTGGCCAGCAGGTGGTGCCACTGGGTGGCCAAGTGGCCAGCAGGTGATGCCAGCAGAAGTTGAGTGATCAGCAGTGCCAAAACTAGGTATTTTGATGCTCAGTGTGTGCCTGGAGCGAGCAGCATGAAACACACCTTCAATCAAGCTGTGAAATGGAGCCACTTGATGCAGTGCCCTGAAGCCCCAGTCACCTCATCCTAGTTATGGCCCTGGTCAGTAGATGGTGCCAGTGGAAGACATAAGTGACCAGTGGGCAGTGGCAATGATTAGCAGATGGTGGTGTGAGTGGTGAGCAGTGGGTACTAGTGGAAGGTGTGAGTGACCAGCGGGAGGAGGCAAATGGCCAGCAGGTGGTGCAAGCAGAAGCCGATGTGGCAGAAGACATCTGGAGATAGTTGGCTGAGATGTCCCCCTTTTAAAGGTGGACATTAAAACTATGATGGTCCGTATGGGGATAATGGAGAAGTGAGGAACACGCTCTACTTACATTATGTGGAGTGAGTTCTGTTTAATGGGTTTTGTGGGAACCCTGCCCTGCACTGTATCTCCAAACCAGTGCTGATTTTGATATAACCTCTAAATATTTGCTTTATGTTACTATTAAAAGTGTTAAGTATTACACTCAGACTCGTGCTTGCAAGAGGGGAAGCATTGCCCCTCTGGGGTGCCTAGGGAACAGTGTGTGATTTCCTAGGAGACTGATTGGGGGCTCAAGCTGGTTGGTGTTGTAACATTATTTGGGAACCCTAGATACAGAATCCAGCCCTTTGCTGCTGCTGTCTTAGCCCGCAGGAGGGTTACATGTGTAAGGTAGACATTTATCAGCAAAAGAATAGTCATGTACACAAAAGCAATATAATGTCATCCACCTCCCCCTCCCCTTTTTATTCTTCTTCCTTGTCGCCCTACTATCAGGGCAGAGCTTTAGCTAGTACATTACAAAAAAGGATTCTACTTTCAGTGATGGTCCTTCTATATATACCAAATGTGTGTGCATGTGCTCCATGAGCCTGAGTCCAGAAGTGTTTCTTTAACATGTGCTTAATGAATGAACCTGTGCTCCTAGATGAAGGCATAAGAGGTAAGGAGGGTCAATGCCTCCTCAGTTGCCTCTTACCAGAGCTGTAATGTGGCATTTTGCCACCTAGGGCGCGTTGCAGTTGGAACGTGCCCCCTTCCCGTTAGCGGCGCTTAGAGCTGGCACTGCAAAGCCACCCCTTTAATAGTGCAGCTCTATTGAGCCACTTCGGGCCACCTGGGTATTTGCCCTGTCGGCCGGGCTGTACTTATGGCCCTGCCTCCTACCACCACAAAGTCTGATTCAAATCATCCTCTTGCTTCACCCTCTTAGTTTTTGAAGAGTGTGATTCACTTCTGCTTTGTTCTTATTACAACAGGTGATTTTACCTCACCTCTCTCTGGGCACGTCTACACAGCACTTTTATTTCGAAATAACACTCGTTATTTCGAAATAAAAGAAATTAGTTCTACATGACTTTTTCTTATTTCAAAAGGATGGACCTCGTCCTTTCGAAATAAGAATCGTCATTTCGAAAAAGTAAAACCTACCCCCCCCCCTCGAAACAGCTGTTATTTTGGAAGGGATATTTCGAAATAAAGCTGTTCTTTCGAAACAACACTGTGTAGACCTGTTGTTTCGAAAGAGCTGTTTCGAAAGAACAGGTCCAAACGGATTTATTTCGAAATATCCCTTCCGAAATAACAGCCGTTTGGATGGCAGGCTTTTCCTTAATTTGAATTAACATTTTGTTAATTCGAATTAACTTATTTCGAAATAAGGATTTTATTTCGAAATAACTGATTTCGAAATCCTTATTTCAAAATAACAATGCATGTGTAGACATAGCCTCTAATATGCTGTTCTTCACTGTTCAAAGCTAAACAACTGCTTTGGTTTGCTGTAAGTCTCACCTAACCCTATGTTTTAACATTTCCCTGATTTTGCTCCCATTCATCTGTACTTCTCCATCTTCAAGTGCTTGATGAAGTTGGATTTTCTCCCAATGAAAGCTCATGCAATAAATAACGTTGTTCTTTAAAAGTGCCACAGGACTTCTTGTTTGTTTTGCTGAAACAGACTGACACAGCTACCTCTTTGGAACTTCTGCTTTGTTCTAAATAGTTGTATATACTTCTTTACTGACTTCAAAGCTATGAAAAATCCTGTAAATAATATCACAGTGAAGAATAAAATAAGATATTTTGTAATAATGACAATAGGAATAACAACAAAAATCCGTTAACATTCTCCTCCTTCATTTAGGGCAATGGTTTCAAACTTCTTTTCTTGAGACCCAGTCGAAAAAAAATCATTTATACCCATGACCCAGCAATTACATCTTTCAGCAATGTATTCCAGTCTTCTGGCAGTGAAATCTGGGGATGCCATCACCCAGTACCTGAGAGTCTGTGACTCAGTATTGGGTCCTGACCACTAGTTTGAAAACCACCAACTTAGGAAGTTAACAGAGCATATGGATGTTCTTTACCAAGCGTAAGGCAGTACTAACAAGATGGAACCATATGATTGTAGACAACTTCTGTTGTTGCAGCCTATAAAACCTATGCACGTGTACTTAAGGCAAAATTGTCATCCTGTAGCTGGGGTCGGCAACACAAAAGATATGAAGAGCCATTTTTTAAAAAATCATTTAATAACCAAGTGTTTTGAGAGCCGCAATGGGTGTAACCTCCTGGTAAGGGGTGAGGAGGGGGGCTGGGCCAGAGCACATGTCGCAGGGTCTCTTGGCAGGCAGAGGAGCCCTGAACCGGGAGAGGCCCTCCACGAGGTCCCCTGGTGGCAGAGGGAGCCTGGACCCTAGCATTGGCCACCTGCAGGCTTCCCTGGTGGCTGGGGCTAGGGGGCGGACTAGAAGCACGGAGCCAGAACAAGGCAAAAATCCTTATATTAACGTTGTAGCAAGAGGAAATACAATCAAAGCCAGGGGATTCAGAGTTGAGCATAAATATACAGGCAACAAAACACACATTTGAAATTATGAAAATTCATAGCTAAAGTATGCAAAATACATTTGCTCTGACCTCATCGTGGAACAAAACAGAAACTCACATTAATCCACCTTGTTCATAACAGTTTTGTCTGAGCAGTACCCACAGAATCTAAAATGTTTTATGCTTAATCATAAAATAGATGTATTAACTGTTCTTACACAAGTTCACTGAACATGTGGGTAAAAATAAACACTTTACAGATTTCTGATTTGATGAACAGGACATTGAAGGCAATAATTACTCCATGCTCCCCATTAAGACATGAGCTTGTAAAATGCCAAATGGGCTCAAATTTCACAGAAAGCTCTCAGCAGCTTCCATAATTAGAAGCTTAATTTCATTGGGTATGTCTACACTAGGGGCTTAAATTAGCTTAAAGCTCCTTAAATCGACTTAAACTAAACCCAGGCTTCATTTGGAATTCAGTAAGTCGACTTAAGCATTTGCTTTAGTCGACTTAATAACACTCACTTGTTAAGTTGATTTAATTATTAAGTCAACTTAAACCAATGTAGCCTGGCATTAGGCTTAAGTTGACTTAATTGGCCTCCTGGCTATCTGAAACCTTCCTGGCAACCAGGAAGTGCCTGCCCTGTCCAAACGCAGGGCAAGAAAAAGCCCTGCTCACCCTGCTCCACAGCCAGACCTAGTCTGGACTCCAGCCATGTGGCAAGCATAGCCAAGCACAGAGCCAGGCATGCCAGGAAGCAGGCCCCATCCCGAATCCACCAGGAGATCTTAGATCTGCTGGCCATTTGGGGGGATGAGGCCATACACTCCTGGCTCCATGAGCACCAGAGGAACCAAGATGTGTATAGGTCTATCTTGGAGGCGCTAGCAGAGAGGGGGCCATACTCACACCACCCAGCAGGTGCAGGTTGTCAACGGAGGTGGCAGACATAATGGCCACCCTGCGCCCTCCAACGTAGCCCTCTAGACTATGGAGCTCACAGGGAGGAGTGTTAAGTATCTATCTCCCCTGATGGGTCTCATCTCCGGGCTATCAAATCAAATCAAATCAAATCAAATCAAATCAAATCAAATCATAGGGCTGGAAGGGACCTCGTGAGATCACTGATATCTAGCTCAAGGGGAAGAGTGTTAAGGATCAATCTCCCTTGATGGGCCTCAATCTCCTGTGTGAGTTTCTTCCTCCCTAGGTTTGTGTCAACAAGAAGGGGGGTGAGTTCCTATCCCCCCTGAACAGTTTCTCGGCACCCCCGTCACCATGAAGGAGGGGTCATTGTCTGGGGTCCCAGTTTTATCATTGGTCCTGACCAGGATCCCACTCTTAATTGGCTATTTTTACTCTGGCTGTGCAAAATTCTATCAAAACCCCCTGTTTCAGCTAGCTTGTTGTTCTCCCACCCTCGGACGCTAAAGGGCACGTCACGACCCGGTCGGACTGATCTCCCGACTGAGACAGGGAGCACCCACCCACGAGACCTTTTTTTGGGGCGTACACGGATTGCCAGCCGAACGATTAAGTGCTGAGATGCTGCAGCTGGTCTGCCTCCTCGCTTTGGCTTCCACTGCAGTCCTGGGACAGGTATTATAAATCGATATAGGCCTCCTACCTTCTCTTAATCATTCTACTTGGTACCATTTATATATAGTCTGTGATTGTAGTTTCTTCACCTGAGTTTTGTATAGTTTGTGTAGTTGTTATTATTTTCTCTGTACCCTGCATAATCTTTTCATGATATAGTTGTTTATGGTCTAGCATAGCTTTGTGTTGTTAATTTGACAGGTGTTTTGTTAGTCATTTATATTTTGCATCCTCCTTACTGTATAATTGTTCATTACTCTGCTTCTGCTCTAAACTGCTGGCCCCAAACTTCCTCAGTGTACACGGGGGAAGTGTGGGGGTTTATTTTTCTCTCATCTGACTTTTTTCACTCTGCCGCCCACCCTTCTTGGCTAGCAAGGAGGAATGGCTTCCAGCCATTGGTAAATACGTGTCGGGTGGTCTGGTCAGTGCCTATACCGATGTTGAGGAAGTAAAAGGCCAGAAAAGTCCTTGACTTATTATGGCCACCCTCTTGTAGGTCATTACCCCATACTATTATTTAACCATAAGTACTTTTGTAGGTTGTAAGTGTTGTGCATAGACTCTCATACTTTATCCTGTTGTTTGGCTGGAGGTGTTTTACAGGTGCTTTATATAGACTTTCTTGCTCCACACTGTTACTTGGTTATAAGTGCTTTGCATAGGTTTTTAGCTTTATATTGTCATTTAGTTATAAGGGTTTATTTAGATTTTTGCTTCATACTGTTAGTTGATTACAAGTGTTTTTGCATAGATCTCCTTGTTTTACACTGTTAAGTGGTTAAAGGTGTTTAAGGTGTCACTATAAAAGTAGCTTTTTTGTTTACTTGAACTGGTGTCCGTCTCATTGGTGGGTGTTGCTGGTCCATCCCAGTCACATCACGAACCCGGGGTTCAACACAGGTGAAGGTCAAAGACCTTTGCTAAGGCTATCACAGGGCCTGCAAGGCCATGCAGCGTTCAGGGGGAGGCAACATCACCTGCCCCTATTAGACCGAGTTTCACTCCTTACTGGGCTAAGACGCTGATGACAGGCAGTTAGCTGGCACCGTTGACCACTGCCAAGCCCCCCTGCCAGGACAATGACAAGGAGAAGGGCTTGGTGGATCAAGACTTGGTGCTGAGCCGGGGGAAACAAGCACCCCAGCACATGGCATTGCAGTGTCCCGGGGCAGTGCCAGCCCGGAACTCATCCAAGGGACCCAGGAGGAGGCTCCCCCCACCCCGGATGAGGGGACATCGCACCAGGCTTCTGCTGCACATGCCGGTGAGTATTCCCTCCCTGCGGTCATGGTGGAATAGGCAGGTGGGACAGGGACTACAGGGGACTGGGCATGGGGACAAGCAGGATCTTGGTTGGGCGGAGAGGCACTCCCATGAGAGCATAGGGGCAGGGGTCTGAGTGGCAGGGAGGGGACCCCAAGCTGAGCGGGGTGGGGGCACTGCAGATGGGAGTTTCAAGGCCAGACAGCATGCGTCTGACACCATTGGCACATGGCCTTAGGAGAGATGCCCCAGGACGGGGCTGCCTGGGGCTCACCATACTGGGAACTGCACACACCACATTCAGCAGAGCATAGCGGCATATCCACAGGAGTTCCTGTCCCAAAGGACAGGGGAGTGGGAAGCAGGGAGATGTGCATGGGACAGCAGCTGCTGTCAGCCTGCACTCTCCACTACCTAATGGGGACAACCCCATACTTTGCTTCTGTCCTGTGGCCCCTGTGACTGACACTGATCACTTCCAGGGTGTACCCAACTCCAACCAGGCAGAGAAGGAGGTGTCACTCCAGGGACGAGATATTGTAGGACTACCTCCAGTCAGCTGTGTGCCAAGGCAGATCTCCAAACCTGGCAGGAGCAGCAGAGGGAGGAGGAGAATGCCCACAGCACAGTGCAGCAGACGCATGCCCTGAAGATCCTGGCATGGGGCTGGGGCTCTTGTTGGACCGAAGATCCCCCAGCGTAGAACCCAAGAAGCAGCCCACATCACTGCAGACTGTGGACATGGGGTAGCCAGATGTAGGCTCGGGACCGCTCAGGACCCGCCAGGCCAACAGAGGATTTCTTCTAATTTTAGTTGTAATTCTAGATTGGTTAATTTTTCTCAGTTTCACCCAGTGATGTGTGAATAGGGCTACCAGGAAGTCTACTAAGAACTGTAGGGCAGAGAGGTGTGAGTTTGATAATAAGCCTGCTGTAGTTTTCAGGAACTGTGAATGGTTCCACCACCCCCACCCCAAATATCTAGCCTTTCAAAGGATTGAAACAAGTGTCATAAGGGACCTCTGGGGTGAGCCCCACACTGATGGAAGTTTTTGTTACACCACTTGCAATTTAGGCCAATGCAAGTGACACATCTTACTTTTTGCTGCTGAAGTCTTTTGCAGTAATTGTTTCAGGTTTGCATCATTTGTGTGGCATGACATGATGAGCTGAGTTATATTTTAATATCAGGCACTTTCCAGCATTGTGATTTGCATTTGTGTCTTCAGGTATGGATGTCACGTCTACCATTTCTTGTTATGTACAGCTTCATTAAGCTTGAGTGGTCCGCTATCTGAGCCACATGGGAGAAGTCAAGAGTGTTCTTGTTAGCTGGAGGTAGCCGTAACTGCTAGTTTATGACTAGACATATTTTCGGATTACCTTAAGCTATAAATACTTTGCCTTGCTTTTCCTTTTGTGGTCACATTGTTTCCTGGCCTGACTTTGGTCACCTGTCTTGTACTATTTTCTGCGTATTGTAGTCTTCGTTCATTCGCTCTTAGCATAATATCTCTGTCTCAGAAAGTTTTATTTTTGCTACTCTGCAGATTGCAGTGTATATGGAAATCTTCATCCCCATAGTGTTCAACAAGGTTATATAGCCCTCACTAATAATTACTTTGTGTACAGTTTCCAAATTAATGCATCTGACAAGTTTTCTGCAGCTCGGTCTTTCGTCTTCTGATTTTTGGTTCCTTCTGTTTTGACTGAAAGATGACCCTAGATATTTGTCACAGGATATATACTTGAATATTCATTATGCTTTAGGTGGCATTCGACACTGAAGGGAAAAAAATGCAATATGATGAGCTCATAATTTTCAGAGATGTTTTCCTCTTTCCAACCATGAAACAGCTAGACTTGTATTTGTCTCATTGTTCTGGTAGTGGAGTATAGGACCTCTGTCCCACCCTTCCTTCCCACCTTGGCCCTCCTTCCCTTCAGCTCTACCCCGGGGAAGCCAATTTCTGTCATCAGCCCTCTCCCACTGGGCTGTAAGGACCTTGCCTTCCATCATGTCCTGTCCTTCTGCCCGCAAGTGCAACTCCAACTGCCTCTGGTGGGGGCACGTGACAGGGTGGCACTAGAGGGGTCCTTCCTGGTGCCCATCAAGGGGCCCATTACAAAATTTTCTATTCCTCAGGGGAGGCTTGGTGCTTCCTCTGTAGGGCCCCGGGCACATCTGCAGGGTCTGTCTCCTGGCCCCGCATGAAGAGGGAACAACTAAACCCCCCAAGGCTGCAACGGGCACCAGCCAGAACAATGCCAGCAACCCAAAAGCACCAGGCCTCCAGAGCTGCCCTGCCTTCTCCTTCAAAGGGCACAACCATCACTGCTGTTCAGGACATGGGGACAGCTGCCCCACTGTGCCCAGATGAGCGGCCAGGCCCCATTGCCACTCCCACTGAACCATCTGGGACAGGGCCCAGAGAAGAGAGGGCAGCGTACATGGTAGCCCCAGATATAGGAGAGGGCGCACCTCAGGGGTAGGGTTCCTGTCCCCTTGATGCCCCTTCCCTGTTCCTTTCTCTCCAAGAGCCTTCACCCTTGCCACCTATCCCCACCCCTGCTGGCTGGCCTTCTGATGCCATCTTAGAGGGCTGAGTTCTCTTGCAGGGGAAGCGCAGCAAGAGTAAGAAGGCTCAGTCCCTCCCCAGCACATCAGACAGGGAGGAGGCCCCCCAAAAGTCACTGAAGGGAGCTGACAATGATAACATGAATCCCACTGCTAATGCTAAGCCTTCTGTGGCACCCCTGTGTTGAGGCCCAGCAGGAGGCTCTGGTCGAGGAGATGGGCGCAGCAGAAGAGGAGAGCAGCACTGCCCTCTTACAAGAGGCCCCTGTTGATCCCCCTCCTGGAGAGGCTGCAGGTGGAGCTGCCTCTGTCTCCCTGAACCTGCTTCACCACCATCAGCTGAGGCAGGGGGGACTTAGGCTCCATCTTTGCGGAGATGGAGGCCCAGGGTCTGAGTTTGGTAGCCCCAGAGGAGGATGACCCTCTACCAGGGGGCCTCAATCTGGGTGGCAATAAACTTTCACTGCCCCCTCCCTTGCCCCAGACCCAGTCCCAGCCCCAACCTCTGTCTGCTGTTCCTGCTCTCTTTCCAGGGACACCCCCAGGTTGCTTCACCTGCCCAGCTACTGTGGGTACCCCTTCTGCAGCTGCCAAGTCTTTCGAGGTGATGGCCAGCCCTGAGCAGCTGGGTCCTGGGATGCCATCCCCAGTGGGACAGCTGCGTCTTCCCCCACTTGTCTTTTCCCCCTTGTACAACACTGAGGACATGGAAACCCAATCAACACCAACTTCTATGCCAAGCATTGGCGCGGATCCCCTCTCTGATTGCTTTTTAGAAAAGCCCATGCCCCATCACGGGGAACCGTGCCCCAGTGGTTCAACAACGGGGCCCCCGTCCCAACTCCCACCCCTCTCCCTGCTTCCACCAATGTTGTTCCTGACCCCATCCCAATCCCCCCCCTTAGATGTTACCCCAAGTCCTTCCCTGGCCCCATCCCCTATTGCTGCCACCCCCAGAATCGTGTCCTTCCCCTTTCCATCTACCAATTCCTGGGAGGTGGTATTCGTGGCTCCCTCTGTCCCTGGGGCTGTTGTCTTCCATCCACCACTACCCTTCCTTGTGCCGGAGGTTCAGCTGGGTGATGCAGTGCCCATGACATCAGCGCCGAGACGGGGCTCTGCACCCTGTCTTTCCATCCCAGCTGGCTGCAAGGCCAGTATAGGGATCCGACCAGAGGACAGCTGGGAGCCTTCGGCCCCGGACCCCCTGGTGCTGCAGGAGGAGCTGCATGTGTGTTCCTGGATGACACTCATGGAGCCAGGAACCGGATGCAGCTCACCCTGCAGTGCTGGGGGAATTTCCATTGTGTCCTCTGGGCTGTGAGGCCATACTGAAGGTAGGCAAAGGGACCAGGAGATGGGATGCTGCCGGCCTACCAGAGGGTCTGCAGTTTCTGTGACTCCCTCATGACCTTCAGAGTCAGTCACGGACTGGTGTGTGGCCCAACAGAGGCTGCTGGCACTCCTGCCACCTCTGAGGATCCCCCCCCCCCCCCGAGCCCTCCTCATGGCCCCTATCATCTTTTCTACCTTAAATGACAGGGGCTGTAGGATGGGTCTCTGCAGGCCCCAGGTGCTCTCCTTCCTTCAGGGGGCATACTCTGTGGTTTTCCTGCAGGAGACCCATACAGATCCGGCCACCGAGGCCAGCTGGCAGCTGGAGTGGAGGAATGGGGTGTACTTAAGCCATCTCTCAGCCTTTCAAGGCGGAGTGGCCACCCTGTTCTCCCCTGATCTACAGCCTGAGGTGCTGGGGGTTGCCAAGGTTGTGCTGGGCTACCTGCTGCAGCTCCGGGTCCACATGGAGGGGCTAGCATTGAATCTGGTCAATGTCTACACCCCGACATCAAGCCCAGAGCAGGTGCACTTTTTCCAACAGGCAGCCGCCTTTCTTCGTACCATGGATCCTCGGGAGTGCCTGGTCCTGGGTGGAGATTTTACCACCACCCTCAAGGAGCAGGACTGCATGGTGCCCGGTCACTGTGGACGTCCTCAGGGAGATAATAGACCACCACTCCCTGGTGGATGTCTGGCGCAACCACCACACTGATGACGAGGTGACTTTCACCTATGTCCAGGTGGGGGAACATGGGTCGCACCATTCCCAGTTGGACTACATTTATCTGTCCCAATGTCATCTCGCAATCCTCCAGCGTTCAGCCAGCCCTTCTCAGATCATCATTTGGTGACTGTGACAGCCTCTGTCTCAGAGGAGAGGCCAGGGCTGGCCTACTGGCATTTTAATAATAGCCTGCTGGAGGACATGGGCTGCGTGGTGACCTTCTGGGAGTGCTGGCTGGCCTGGCAGGGTCAGAGGTCTGCCTTTCCCTCAACACGGCATTGGTGGGACATGGGGAAAGTGCGTGCTCGGCTCTTCTGCCGTGATTACACTCAGGGGGCCAGCCAGCAGAGGAATATGGCGATGGAGCAGCTGGAACGGGAGGTCTTAGAGCTGGAGATGAGTCTGACCACCAGACCCGAGGATCCATCCCTTTGCGGAGTGCACCTGGAGAAGTGGGAGGAGCTCCAGGCCCTCAAAAGGACCTTTGGGCCTGGGGAACCTTCATTCGATCCCGCATCCATCTCCTTATGGGAGATGAGTCGCATCTCCCGCTTCTCCTACGGCCTGGAGAAATGGAATGGGGCCAAAAAGCACATCATCTGCCTCTTGGTGGAGGATGGCATCCCCCTCACAGATCAGAAGGAGATGTATGAAAGGGCCAGGGCCTTCTAAACCAGTCTTTTTTTGCCAGATCTGACTGAAGCTAATGCCTGCCAGGTGCTCTGAAATGAATGTCCCATGATTAGCAAGGGTGACCGGGACTGGCTAGAGCTGCCTATAACTCTGGCTGAGTTCTCCGAAGCCCTGCATCTCATCCCCACCAACAAATCCCTGGGCACGGAAGGGCTGACCATGGAGTTCTACTGCATGTTCTAGAACATCCTCAGCCTGGACCTTGCCATCATCTAAGCCGAGTCCGAGGAGAGCGGAGTGCTCTGCCTTTTCTGTCAGCAGGCAGTGCTGGCCTCGCTGCCCAAGGAGGGGTACCTCCATGATCTCCAGAATTGGCGTCCTGTCTCACTCCTCAGCATGGACTATAAAATAGTAGCCAAGGTCAGCTCGCTGCAGCTGGGGTCTGTGCTGCAGGGCGTGATGCATACTGACCAGACCTAGACCGTCCCGAGTCACTCCATCCTTAATAATCTCTATTTGGTCCAGGATCTCTTGGAGCTTGGGTGTAGAGATGGTCTGTCATTCGCCTTCCTGGCCCTGGGCCAGGAGAAGGTGTTCGACAGGATGGACCATGGGTATCTCCTGGGCACCCTGCAAGCATTCAGTGTCAGGCCCCACTTTGTGGGGTTTCTCCAGGTGCTGTATGCCTTTGCGGAGTGTCTGGTCAAGCTCAACTGGATCCTGACCAAACTGATCTGCTTTGGGGAAGCAGTGTATCAAGGCTGTCTGCTGTCAGGCCACCTGTATGCTCTGGCCATAGAGACTTTCCTCTGTCTTCTCCATTGGAGGTTGATGGGGCTGGTGCTCCGTGAGCTGGAACTGAGGCTGGTCTTGTCAGCGTACGCAGATGACATACTCCTTGTGGTCTAGGACCCAGGAGACCTGGTGTAGTTGGAGGCTTGCCTGGCCATCTATTCGTCAGCCTCTTCTGCCCAGTTCAGCTGGGTCAAGAGCTCTGGCTTGATGGTAGGGGCTAGGTGGCCGGCGAGCTCCTTCCCACCTGTGCTTCAGGCCATCTGGTGGAGTGCAGGTCCACTGCTCTATCTGGGTGTTTACCTTTCTCCCTCCCATCCCTCCCTGGACAAGAACTGACATGAGTTAGAGAGCAGGGTTGTTGAACGGCTGCAGAGATGGACAGGACTGCTGCAGTGCCTCTCGCTTTGGGGGTTGGGCGTTGGTCATCAATCAGCTCGTCCTGTCCATGCTCTAGCACTGTCTCAACACCCTGGCCTCACCCCCCGAGTTTCCTGGCCAATCTCCAGAGGACAATTCTGAAGTTCTTTTGGCTTGGACTGCACTGAGTCTCTGCAGGGATCCTGAATCTTCTGCTGGAGGAAGGAGGGCAGCGGCTATGCTGTATTTACAGCCAGGTCTACATCTTCTGCCTCCAGGCCCTGCAAAGACTCCTTTATGGTGCAAGTAGTCCAGCGTGGAGCCATTTGGCAAGCACCTTCCTCCACCGATACCGAGGGCTCCGATATGACTGGCAGCTCTGTTATTTCAACCTGAGAGACATCTCTGAACTGCCAGCCTTCTAAAAGGACCTCCTCTGGATGTGGAGGCTCATTGCGGCTTGCAGGTCAGTTGCACCCATCAAGGGGGAGGACCTCCTTGTGGCACCCTTGCTACACAACCTCCATCTCACTGTGCTGGTGGCAAAGGCCCCCTCCATGAGGCAGAGGCTGGTCCTGGCAGGTGTCACCTGGGTTAGAGACCTCCTGGATTATGCCCAGGGGGACTGAGTGGATCCCCGTACACTAGCTTGGCACAAGGGGTGCTCCACCCCTCGTACCTCCCAGCACCTACTCCAGGAGGTGAAGGCGGCCCTGCCTTCAGCTGCTTGAGCTTATCTTGAGTGGGTCCTGCAAGAGGGTGCTCCCCACCCCGTCTCAGTCCTGGCCCTCCAGAGCTTCTGATCGGGCCATGGCCCCATGAGCCCCCCTGGACACTCTCACCCCTTGCTCCTAGCCAGCTGCTGGAGTTACAGCTGGCCTGTCTTGAAACCATGCCCCATAAATATCTATACATGCTCATGCTGCTTACCATCCATTTCCTCTCCCTTGTGTCCCACCCTGATACAAAATGGCAGGACCTCATTCCACCAGTGGAGGGCGAGGACTCCTGGAGAGCCAGTCTGTATGCCACCCTGACTCCACAGCCCACTGAGAACATCAGTTGGTGGCTCCTGCATGTAGCACATGAGCACAGGTGTGTACTTGGTATGGTTCACCCCTTGCCCCAACACCTGCCCCTTTTGTGATGCGAGGGAGAGTCTGGCACATGTATACCTCGAGCGTGCCAGGTTGCAGCCCCTTTTCCAGCTCCTCCAGAACCTCTTATTGATGTTCTGGCTGCACTTTTCTCCTCACTTATTTATTTATGCATTCCCTATCTGTTGCCCCACAAAGTCGCAGGACCTCCTCGTCAACCTCCTCCTGGCTTACGCAAAAGTAGCCATCTATAGGACCAGGGAAAGGAGGTTGGCTGAGGGAGGGGCCTACCCCTGTGGGGCCTATTTCCAGTCCCTCGTTTGTGCATGTCTCCAGGCAGAGTTCCACTGGGCACTGTCTAGTGGCTCCCTTGACAGCTTCCAGGAGCAGCGGGTGCTGGCTGGGTTTCTCTGCTCAGTGTCCCCTTCTGAATCCCTTATTTTAAACCTATGATCTTCACACCGCTCCTGTTATTTCATTAGTTGTCCCCCCTACTCATTTGAAGAGAGGGTCAGTGCCACTTCCCCTTAGCCTGGGGGAGGGGTTTTAGAAGTGGGTGGGCTTGTGCCCACCCACCACTCTGTCCTTTTCAAAAGGACTACTCTCCTGTAGCCATCAGGCTTGATTCTGTCAAAGTTATTAACAAGGGTAAATTATACAGCCGCTTAGGTTATTTCAGTGCATTCTGTTTTCTTACTAAATTACTAGGACTGGATTCTTAACTAGATTCTTAGCATAGCTGATTCACACTGGATGAGGATGTGGCTTATACTGTTTATCTAGTAAGAAAAATTGCATGCTCTGTAAACAAGCTCCAAAACATCTACACATAAATGTCTTACTCTGCAGTTACACATATAGGCTATGTCTACATTAAGACAAGTTAGTTCAAACTTTAGTTCAAGGTTAGTTCAAACTAACCTCGAACTTATTAGTTCAAATTAACAAGGTGGACTAGTTCGAACTAATGATAGTTTGAACTAGTCCACTTTGTTACATCAAACTAACTGCCCTTTGTTCGAACTTCTTCAGCTTGAACTAAGGTTTAGTCCTGGTTTTCACTGTACTTAGTTCAAACTAATGCTCAAACTAAGTGCTTAGTTCAAACTAACCAATGGTAGTTACTAGTGAACTAAGTGTTCATTAGTTCGAACTAAGGAATTCCTTAGTTCGAACTAATGAAAGCCTGGTGTACACAGGCAAAAAGTTAGTTCGAATTAAGCCTTCTTAATTCGAACTAACTTGCAGTGTAGACATAGCCATAGAGTTCTGAACTGGCCAATCTGTAAACAGCTTTGCCCTAATTCTGATGTCCTCATTTTAGTTCCTCCTATTTACGTTTCTCCAGTGGTCTAGCAAGGAACTGAGAAATCAGCTACACAAAATGTTGACTCAATACACGAACTTTAAAATTGTATCAGCAATTAATTCTTTCCGTATTAATAACTGCATGATGATGCCAGAGTTTCTGTACTACAGGCACATTCCTAAAAAGTAATTTGTTCCCTTTTCCCTTTGAGTTCTGTTATGAGACTTACAATATCTCTGTCATTAGTGATTTTTTATTTCTATAGATAGTGAAAGCCAATACAAACACACCAGCAAGTTGCTACAAGTCTAATGATTATGTGTTGCATTTCACAATTGATGATTTCAGAGAGCCTTGAACTTTAAAAAAAATGAGTGTTTGATTATGCCTCAGGGCTGGCTCAAGGGACTGTGGGTTCCTGAGCCAGCTTTTGGTTTGGTGCAGTTGTTGTGGGGGGGGGGGCAGGGAGTGAAGCACAGAACCTGGCCTCTGCTTTGGGCTGGCTCTCCCAGCCCCAGGAAAGGGAACAGCCAGCCCAGGGGCAGAGCAGGCCACTCCAGAGGCTTGGCTCTGCTCTCTTGTTCCTCCTCTGGGCCAGCAGTTCCACCTTAGGGGTGCGGAGGGCCAGCAGAGAGGCGGGGCAAGACAATAGCATCCATCCCATGAACTGGCCTCCTCCAAGCCCAAAGGTAGAGTGTCTGGCTCAGGAGGGAGGGCAGGAGCATGGAAACCAGCCTCTGGGCTGGCCCACCCTGCCCCCAGTGCCCCTAAACTGTGGTGCCCGGAAACAGCGCCTCTTTGGCTCATGGTTAGATCCATCTCTGGTGCCTTTAAAGCAGCATGTTTGGGTGGTAAAGAGTAGCACTATCCTAGCACAAGATCTAATCACCATGGCAATATCCACACCTCTCCTATTACCTTTGAAAAAACTAACACCACTGTAGGTATTTGCACAGTTTGTACACTCAGCATAAGAGTGTTTAGAATCATAGGGTTGGAAGGTACCTCATAAAGTCAGCTAGTCCAACCCCTGCTACAAGCAGGACCACTCCTACTAAATCATCTCATCCAGGGTTTTGTTTAACCAGTCCTTAAATGTTTCCAAAGATGGAGATTCCACCGCCTCGCCTCGCCTCCCTAGATAACCCATTCCAATGCTTCACCACATTTCTACCGAGAAAGCTTTTTTCTAATATCCAGTCCCTACCACCCCAGCTGCAGCTTGAAATCATTGATCCTTGTTATGTCCTGTTTTACTAATGAGGACAGCCTAGATCCCTCCTCTTTGGAGCATCCCTTCAAGTAGTTGAAGGTTGCTATCAAATCCCCCCACAGTCTTCTCTTCTGCAGGCTAAATAAGCCTCGTTCCTTCAGTCTTTCTTCATAGGGCTTGTGCTCCAATCCCTTGACCATTTTGTTGCCCTCCACTGGACTCTTTCTAATTTGTCCACATCCTTTTTGTAGTGGGGAACCCAAAACTGGGCACAGTATTCCCAGGGACAGATTTTGGTGTTCGTAGGCCCTAGACACTTTCGCTCCGAAATGTGCAAAAAGAGGAGTAAACGCCAATTGAATTACATTGATTGACATGATGCACTTTAAACTATTCTAATGCTAAACCACATGATTTTCCTTATTTTTCCTTATTTTTTCTGCTTTTTTATTTTTTTCCCTCCTTTGTAGGCCCTAAAGATTTCATAGGCCCTAGGCACTTTGCCTCAGTGCCTAATGGGAAATCCGGCCCTGAATATTCCAGATGTGTCCTCACCAGCACCGAATAGAGGGGAATAATCCCATCCCTCAATCTTCTGGCAAAACTCCAACTGATGCAGCCTAATATGCCATTGGCCTTTTTGGCAACAAGAGCACACTGCTGACTCATATCCAGCTTCCCATCCACCATAACCCCCATGTCCTTTTCTACAGTACTGCTACTTAGCTGATCAGTCCCCAGCCTGTAGCAGTACATGGGATTTTTCTATCCTAAGTGTAGGATTTTGCACTTGTCCTTATGGAATCTCATGAGATTTCATTGGGCCCAAAGCTCCAATTTGTCTGGTCTCCCTGAATCCTATCCCTGCCCTCCAGCATGTTCACCATTGCCCCAGCTTGGTGTCATCTGCAAATTCACTGAGCATTCAATCTATCCTATCATCCAGGTCATTAATGAAGATGTTGAACAGAACCGGCCTCAGGACCAACTCCTGGGGCACTCCACTCATTACTAGATGCCAGCTAGAAATGGAGCCACTGATCTCTACCTGATGAGCCCAATGATCTAGCCAGTTTTCTATCCTCCTTACAGTCCATTCATCCAAACCACACTTGTTTAACTTGCTGACAAGGATGCTGTGGGAAACTGTATCAAAAGTTTTGCTGAAGTCAAGGTATATCACATCAATGCCTACTCCTGTATCCACGTACCCAGTCATCTCAGCATAGAAGGCAACAAGGTTGATCAAGCACGATTTTCCCTTGGTGAATCTATGCTGACTGTTCCTGATCACTGTTTTCCTCCAAGTGTTTCAGAATAGATTCTCTGAGGACCTGCTCCATGATTTTTCCAGGGATTGAGATAAGACTGATTGGTCTGTAGTTCCCTGGATCCTCCTTTTTCCCTTTCTTTAAGATAGGCACGAAATTTGCATTTTTCCAATCATTGACAACCTTTCCCCATTTGACACAGGTTTTCAAAGATAATGGCCAGTGGCTCTACAATCACATTGGCCAACTCCCTCAGCACCCTCGGATGCAGTTCATCTGGCTGCATTTGACTTGTACACAGCTATCTTCTCTAAGTAGTCCCTAACTTGGCCTTCCATCACCGAGGGCTGCTCTCCTTCTCTCCAGTCTCTGTTGCCCAGTGTAGTAGTCTGGGAGCTGACCCTCCCTGTGAAGGCTGAAGTAAAAAAACGCATTGAGTACTTCAACTTTTTCAATGTGATCAACCACGAAAATACCTGCTCCATTCAGTAAGGGACCTACATCTTCCCTGATGCTCTTCTTGTTACTGAAATACTTGTAGAACCCTTTCTTGTTATCTCTCACATCCTTTCCTAGCTGCTACTCCAATTGCCCTTTGGCCTTTCTGATTTTATACCTGTAGGACCAAGCAATATCTTTATCCACCTCTCTAGTCATTTGTCCAAGCTTCCATTTCTTGTAAGATTCCCTTTTGTGCTTCTGCTCACTGTAGCGTTCTCTGCTAAGCCACACTTGGCACCTTCCATATTTGCTTTTCTTTCTGCACATCAGAATGGTATCTTTCTGTGCCCTTAGTAGGGTTACTTTAAAATATAGCCAGTTCTCTTGGATGTCTTTCCGCTTCAGATTAGCCTCCCAAGAGATCCTGCCCATCAGTTCCCTGAGGGAGTCAAAATCTGCTTTTCTGAAGTCCAAGGTCTATATGCTACTTCTTTCCTTTCTTCCTTTTATCAGGATCCTGAACTTACCATCGCATGGTCACTGCTGCCCAGGTTGCAATTCACTTCTACTTTCCTGATCAACTCTTCTCCATTTGTGAGCAGCAGGTCAAGAGGTGCAAGGCTTCTAGTTGATTCCTCTAGCATTTGTACGAGAAAGTTGTCCTCAACACTCCAAAAACTTCCTGGATTGTCTGTGCACTGCTGTATTGCCCTCCCAGCAGATGTTAGGGTAATTGAAGTCCCCCATGAGAACCAGGGTCCTTGATCTGGAAACTTCTGCTAGTTGTTAATAAAAAGCCTCATACAACTCCTCTTTTTGGTCTGGTGGTCTATAGAAGACACCCACTACAACATCACCCTTGTTGCACTCCCATCTAAACTTAACCCAGAGGCTTTCAACAAGCTTGTCTCCATTTTCATAGTGGAGCTCTGAGCAGTCATAAAGGTCTTTTACACATAATGCTATTCCTCCACCTCTTCTTCCCAGCCTGTGCTTCCTGAACAATTTATTCTCATCCATGGCAGTGCTCCAGTCATGCAAGCTATCCCACCATGTCTGTTATTGCAATTAGATCATAGTTCCTTGTCTGCTCCAGTACTACCAATTCTTCCTGCTTGTCTCCCAGGCTCCTTGCATTTGTGTACAGGTGCCTAAGATACTGGGAAAATTGCCCTATTTTGCCCTGCTGATCGTTGCATCTTCCTACTTGGATTTTCTCCCAGTGTCCTCCTTCCCTATTCACTTCAGGTATTAGAGCTTCATTAGGACACCTAAGACACTGATTTGATCCCCCACCTCCAGTTCTGACTAGACTCTCTTTTATCCCTGCTGTTACAGCCCCAGCTCCCCCTATGTTCCATCCCTTCCCCCAGGTCTCCCTCGTTGGCTATATCTACACTTAGATTGTTAAATCAATTTAACTTAAATCAATCTAACTGAATCAAAATAAAAGTCATTAAATCAATTTAATTTAAATTGATTTAACATGTCCTCACTAGAAACCCAAATCGAACTAGCATGTCCATGGACATGACTTGCTAGTTCAATTAGGAGGGAGTACCCAGGGAGGTGTGGCAACATGGACCCCAAGAAGGGCCATGCCCCCACCCAGTTCATAGAAAGAGGAAGACACCCTGGGAAGGGAGAAGGGCAAAATGTGTTAAATCAAAATAACAGTTAAATTGAAATAATGCAGCTACACTGCTTTATTTCAAAATACAGTAATAATTTTGTTTTAACCATCATTTTGATATAAAATGAGGTTTTATTATTTCAAAATGAATGTTCCTTATTTCAAAATGAGGGACCTTCTCATTTTGACATAAGGAAAGCTATTGTGGACATGCACTACTTTAAATCAAAATAATCATTATTTTGATTTAAATTGTAAGAGTAGACAACCCATTAGCTACATCTACACAGTACTTTTATTTCGAAATAACACTGGTTATTTCAAAATAAAAGATATTTGGTCCACATGATGTTTTTCTTATTTCGAAAGGACAGATCCCATCCTTTCGAAATAAGAACTGCTGTTTTGAAACAGGTTGAACCCCGATTGTTTCGAAACGGCTGTTATTTCGAAATGCTTATTTCAAAATAAGGCCGTTTGGACATGTTGTTTCGAAACAACACCATTGTTTCAAAACAACTGTTTCGAAACAACATGTCCAATGGCTTTATTTTGAAATAGCCATTTTGAAATAATAGCCGTTTCAATAGCAAGCTTTCCCTTAATTCGAATTAACATTTTGTTAATTCGAATTAACTTATTTCGAAATAAGGACTTTATTTTGAAATAACTCATTTCGAAATCCTTATTTCGAAATAATGATGTGTGTGTAGACATAGCCATCATGACTTACCTGTGGGCTTTGGTAACCTTCTCCCTCATCTCTAGGTTATCCAGTCTACGTCCAAATATGTTTTTCCCCTTCCTCGATAGGTAGACTCCATCTCTGGAACAGCATGCCATGATTGAGGAAGCCAAAGCCCTGTTGGTAACACCATCTTTGCAGCCAGGCATTTACCTTCAGGGTACATCTGTCTCTGCTCAGGCCCCTACCCTTGATTGGAAGAATCGAAGACACCACCACCTGCACACCAAACTCCTTCACCCATACTCCCAGAGCCCTGTAGTCACTTTTGATCTGCCATTTTCTTGTATCTTGTATCATCTCTTCCCTGCCCTATATAACCTACACAGTGATTGGTCACAAGCTGGCCATAAAGATCAGAATTAATTTAGCTGGAAAGTAACAAGTTTATAGATTACATTAGAATTTATTAAAGCTTCCTTCATGCAATGCACTGGGTTTTCTGTAAATTGATGGATCTCTTGGGGACTTCTATAGTTGTTCCAAAAAGGGTTAGATTCTCAACTGGCTTATTCAGCATACAGCACAATGCAGAAGATGGGTTCTGCTTTAGAATTTAGGTGATAAGAGACTATGAGCGGTGGGTAATCACATACAGCTTTTCAAAGGCACAAAGGGACATTAAGTGCCTCAATCTTATGAATGTCAATGAAAGTTACATATGTTTTCCAAGAATAGTTCCAAGACATTCCAAGAATAGTTACACTTTAGAAATATTTTTGCCCCTATTTATTAGATAGCAACAGGGCTATATATGAAAACATGAACAAATTCTGATTTTGTATTTCTTTTACACTGGTATAGCCTCCACTGACTAGAATGGCGTTACTGTATTTCTTATTTACATGAGTGGAACTGAAACTAGATCCAGGCCTCTAAGGCTGTGTTCACACAGCACTCTTATTTCGAAACAACAGAGGTTGTTTCGAAATAAGAAATACCCTGTTCACACGACGCATGGTTGTTTCGAAACAACTTGTTTCGAAACAACGCTGTGCGAACATGTTGTTTCGAAACAACAGTGACTTGTTTCCAAATAACTGTTGCCTGAACCTGCTATTTCGCTTTGAGCTTTTTTCCTTAATTTGAATTAACAAACTGTTAATTTGAATTAAGTTATTTCAAAATAAGGTGTTATTTCGATACAAGTTGTTTTGAAACAACCATATCGAAATAAGCCCCTGTGTGTGAACACAGCCTAAATGAGGGGACTGATTACAGCTATGTTCACACAGGGCAGGCTTGTTTCGAAACAAGATGTTTCGAAACAAGCTGTTTCAAAATAAGTTATTTTGAAACACCTTATTTCGCAGGACAAAAATGCCCCGGCCCCGCCCCCACCCCCGGCAGGAGCGGGGCCTCCAGGCATTCCAGGCTAGCGCTCACTCCGGCCCTGGTAGCAGCGGGCTCCAGCCACGCGCCGGGGCCACGCCCCCAGGTTTGGGGCCAGCGGGGGCTTTAAAGCCCCTGGGGTGAGGCGCCCCGCTGTGCCTCTCCTGGCGGGTGCCTGCAGTCCCCTGCAGGCACCGGCAGAGTGAGGCACAGCCCCACGCCTGACTCCGCTGGTGCCTGCAGTCCGCTGCAGGCACCCGCAGATTGCGGCGCAGCCCCGCGCCCTCCCCGACACCCCTCAGCACCCTGGCCAGGGTGCTGAGGGGGCAGGCCCTCCTCCCAGGGTGCTTAGCACCCTGGGAGGAAGGTCACATGTTGTTTCGGAACACTTTGTTCTGAAACAACATGTCCGAACAGGGCTGTTTCGAAACCAAAGTAGGTTTAAGCTATGCCGAAACAACTGTGGCCATTTCGAAACAAGCTGTTTGCTTGCTTCGAAATGGCCGTGCGTCATGTGGCCATGGCACTTCTTATTTCGAAACAACAGAGGTTGTTTCGAAATAAGAAGTGTGTGTGAACATACCTTACCAGATTTACTGTAAGGATTTTTTTTTTTATTATGTTCTGCCTAACTAACCTGGGGGTCTGCTTCCAATCAGAATTATTTCTTTACCTTCTTTTACAACTTCCACTAAACATGTAATTTGAAAATGTGCAAGACTCTTGACAGGGTGAGACACACAATGATTTAGGAAAAACACAGCTTAAGCTTTTGGGTCTGATTCTTCTCCTACTGACCCCCTTTTTGTACCAGCATAACTCCAGTGATGGAGAACTGGTCCTTCTTACTTTACATTCTTTGCACCAACAGCTGAAGGACATCTGCTGAAGCATAAGATTCTAAACAAATGAGACATTAATGTAAATAACTTTATATACATTACCTAACAGAAGAAATTGTTATGGAAATGTCTAAAGTAGCTATGCATCTTTTCTGTGGTGGTAGGATGGATGTTACTAGACAAAAAGCAGCAAAGATTCTGGTATGTTAAAGGGTTCCTTTACATTATTATAAATTCAAAGGCCACTGTGGAAAAACTCTTTTTAAGCTTCTCCTTCTCAGCCTTTACATCTTAATTGTTGTGGCGTAATTCTCTTTTGTTTTGTTTGTTCTTGCTTACTGAAGTTTAGAAAGTTATTTGATCGGGCACATACAACTTCTATATGACCCTGAATACCAGACAAAACACACATGGAAGAAAGAATTGATTGTCCATTTTTGAAAAGACACCAATGTTCAGTAGTGAGCACTGGCAGTTTTCTTTCCTTTTCTTTCTTTAAGACCCAATTTGGTGCATACCAGATTCAACCTCCACCCTGCTCTGTTTTTGTTTTTTACTTCATTTCAGACATGGTGTCGTTATGATACGGGACTTACTGTACATCCATAGACTTGGGCAGTACAATTCTCTTTTCAGAAGGCGCAGATTACCCAAATAAGTATACTAATAAGGCTGTGCAGATTCCATGGCCAGTGAATGAATCAGAGCCAATTTCACGGCCACAGGATCATTAAAAGCAACAGCTTCTGGGTTTTCACAGCCAGCATTGAGCTCTGAGAGTGAAAGAGCAGACAGCTCTGTGTTTCCACAGCTTCAGCATGCAGTAAAAGATGCCATACCATTCTTTTATTCTTGCTGCAGAAAAACATCCCAAAGTGACCTAGATTTCCAGGGTCTCTGTTTCTTGATTATAACAATCTCATAACTGGAATGGGCAACATGCAAAGAGCACCCGCTGAGCAAATTTTCTTTTATTAAAGGGGAAAATATATTTTCTACTTTTGCCAGACTTAAAAAAGCCAATGTGGCAAGCTCTTCCAGAAAGGGAAAACAAGCATTTTCAGTCATGAAACACAAATACATCAAACCATTAAACTATTTGTGTTTAGATGTTTGTTTCATGATTTTTTTTTTCAGGCCTTTTCAATTCTCTCTTCCTTGCTCCAAACATTTCAAGATTGTTATCACAAGAAGCACTGTGTTAGGACCCATGCTCTTCACTGTCTTTCCCAGCCTGTTGGATACCATAACGAAGGAGAAACCCCTTAACCATATTGCTCTCCGTGTTTTTGGTGTCCAGTGCTGTCTTCCTTTCATCTTTTGAGGCAAATTATCCCCTGATACGCACAGAAGTACCCAGGATTACAGCTAATGAAAAAGAATGGCCAGGTGTAAATTCGATTCAGTCTCTCCTGACTAGGCGAGGAGTGGAGAGTTTAGTGTTGGCATGCAATGTGGAGGGAGCCTTGTTAATTGCTTATGAAAAGCCTAAGCGTGCATGAAGTATCCTTGCCCCAAATCTGTGACTGTTTAAACTTCCATGTTACTCCCATGTAACCTCCCATTTGAGGCATCAGCTTGATGACTGCTTCCATCTGTCATCTTGATCAGTCCCTTGATGAAGCTCACTGATCAGCAAAACCTTAATTAGGGCTAGAGTCTAACACTCTGATCCACGTGGAGTAGGCTTTTAGCATCTCACACTGCCCCATATCATGAAAATGAAAAGAAAATTCATTTTACATCAACCATATACTGTCTCTTGTTAAAGCCTGTTTCCATTTGTAGTTCACCAGGTAAGGAAGATGCAGCACTTCCACTGTATAGTGTGAGGCCTGCAGTCCCACTCTCCTAGCTATTCCTAGAGGTAAATAGGCAAAGAGTCTAGGGCACTTAAAGACTATGGGCATGTCCACACACAGCTTTTAAATCGAAATAACACTTATTTTGATTTAAAAATGGTTATGTCCCAAGGACATTTCCGTATTTCAAAAAATGAGCAGCTCCCTTATTTTGAAATAAGGAAAATCATTTCTATATAATAAAACCTTGTTATACATCAAAATGAGTGTTATATTGAAACTGTGGTTTTGAAATAACAATGTCTGGCACTGTTATAGCGATATGCCCCACATATTGCTATAAGAATTGACTTTCCTCCCAGAGTACATAGCACCCTGGGAGGAAGTCCCCCCCCAGCACCCTGGCTAGGGAGGAAGGGGAGGTGCAGTGGTGCACAGGGGGGCTGTGGGTGCGGGAGCTGGCTTTGTCCCCTTGCCAGCAGTGAAGGGGGCCATGGGTGTTGGAGCCAGCTTGGCTCACTGCCCCAGCTTGCCGGCAGCCGAGGGGAGTGGGGGGTCCCGGAGCCCGCTTCACCTGCTGCCCCAGGTTGCTGACAGCCAGAGGGGTGGCGGATCTTTCAGCTGGCTGCCGTGGCTTGCCAGCAGCTACCCTGGGGGCTGGCTGGGGAACCGGCACCCTGCGCTGCTATGGCTTGCCGGCAGCTGCTCGGGGGCTGGCTGGGGAACTGGCACTCCCAGGTGCGCTGGTTCCCCAACCTGCCGCCCCGGCAGCTGCCGGCAAGCTGCGGTAGCGTGGGGTGCTGGTTCCTCAGCCGGGCCCCAGGCAACTGCCAGGAAGCTGCAGCAGTGGGGGGAGTTGGCTGCGGGACAACTTTGTTGTCTGACCAAAGCTCATGAGATAAATCTGTTAAGTCTTTAAGTGCCACAGGACTCCTTGCTTCTGTGTCTGAACTAGACTAACATGCTGCCCCTTTGGATCCTGGAGGGAAATGGAATTCTTGGAGCTCTTCTAGCAGGATGAAATTCCCTGGTGGAGGAGGTCAAGATCTATACCCTTGTAGCCCTTCTGTCAGGGCAGGCTGGCAGAACAAGGGCTGGGTTCTATACCTAGGGGTTTCCAAGTAATGTTACAGTACCAACCAGCTCGAGGCCCTACCCAGTCTTCTGGGAAATTATGCACTATTCCCTGGGCACCCCAAAAGAGTAATGTTTCCCTGCCCACAAGCACAAGTTTGAGTGTAGTATACAGAACTTTTAATAGTAGTAAAACAGAACATAAAAGGCCAAATAATAGAAATCAGCACTGATCTAGAAAATCAGTACAGAGCAAGGTTCCCAACAACCCACACTGCATAACAGAACATACAAGACAATGGCAAAACCCGAAATGATCTGGGGAATCAGTGCTAATCAGGCTTCCAACATGATCCCACATATCATAACAGCAAATGTAGACTCACTAGCAAAATTGGCACTGATCTTGAGAATCAGTGCTAACTGGCTCCCAACCAACCCTAGGGTATGTAGGGAGTGTCTTTCATGCCAGCTGTCTGCTGGCGCCAACCACTGGTCACTCACTTTATCCACTAGCACCATCCCTTGGATCTGCCTGCTATCTGCTGACTCCACCCACTGGTCACTCGCACTTCCCAGTTCATGGCTGGCCACTCACACTGTCTGCTGGTTCCACCCGCTGCCCACCAGCTCCACCCACCGGTCACTCGTGCTGCCGAGCTCACCACTGACTCCACCTGCTGTCCACTGGCTCTGCCCACCAGTCACTCACACTGCCCAGCTTGACACTGGCCACTCTCACCATCCGCTGCTCCCCCCCTCGCCCCCCCCCCCCCCCCCCCGCTGACCCCCCCCCCCCGGGGGGGGGGTTCCTCTCTCTAGTGATTTCAGCTCAGAGAGAGAGTTTGCCTCTCTCTGTGATTTCAGCTCTTGAACCTCAAGTAGCCGCAAACAGCTACTTCCATTAAAACAACACAGAAAGGCCTCAAAAGAACCAGCCAGATCTATCTTTTGACAGTGGGGCCAATGTGTTCTTTGTGCTCATGCAAATACTAAACTCATACAGATTATTCCCCCCCCCCCCAAAAAAAAAAACTGTTAGGCACAGCTTCTAAGCCTGCCTTACACCCTCTAAATCTGTGGTTCTCAAAGGACCTAACAGCATGGGGCCCCCTGTCCTTGAAGTCCACTTGGATTCATTGAAGTCCTACTCTTATTATTCGGCACACAGGACTCTGAGGAAAGTCATCTCTCACAATTGTTTTCTCATTGTTATTTATTACATGCACAATACTCTAGGTGAGCATGGCATTTGAAAGACAAATAAAAACATGGTCCCCAACCTAAATATTGCTCATAATCTAAGTTAGTAATGCCAGGGCAAGTGACAACAGTAGACAACAGCCCAGGTACAGGACAGAGGAAGTTTCCACAAAATAAAAGCATAAAGCTTTTTGACTCTCTCAAATACTCAGGGACACATACTCTCCCCAGGAACCTTGTTCAGTACAGGATCTTGATACAACATTCTTCTTCTGAATGTTTCCTGCTGTTCTTTCGGCTTCCAGGCTAAGAGCTACAGTATGTGTATTTCCTTTTGTCTTGGCAGTGCTCTTACAGCATCATTTCATTGGCTCATTTAGCCTCACAATGAAGAGTGAACCTTCCAGGTGAATGACAGAAAGCTTATGAGCTCCGGAGTGGTGTTCTCTGCAAGTTCTGACCTTTAAGATGACCCATATATTTGGGATGGGGTTGTTTTAAAAATATCATACACATCAGACAACTTCACTGCATCGCATTAGAATTATTTAGAGTTATTATTTATTTTGCACTCATAAGGGATCCATCATCATGAACACTCTAGCTTCACAACATTAAATTACTGTGTAGCTCTTAGGAAGGAGTTCATTTGATTGAGTCACTTTTGTTCATAATGTTTGTGTTTGTATGCTTCAAGTATTTAGGCTTTGGTGGTGTTCGTTGATTTCAGTTTTAATGCTTTTACCAGGTCTGTGTTGAAAGGTACATCATTCACAGTGTGTGTCTGTTTCTTCTCATTTCTCAGTCACTTTGCTGACCAGGCTGGTGCATTTCTTTGCTTTTGTGTAATCTTTTTCATCTGCCTATGTTTTCCTCTGACAGCTATTATACAGGGGCATTTACCACCATGACACAGTACATGGATTGAGATTGTATATGCAAAATGAATAGAGAAGGACTTTTATTTATTAAACATCATCAATTCTATCATTTACCTTAGCCCCTCTTGAAATCCTGGTGACTTGCTCAACCAGGCCTCTTATGCACTCAAACGGACATACCTGGGACATGCACTTGGTTAAGCAATAGGTTGAGGTATGAATCACTGAAATATTCTCTCTTCAAGTTATGAACTCAAATGCCCCAGTTGCCTTGACTCAGGTCCCTAAGGAGTCATGTTTTCCCTAAATCAGTATGACCTGGGGACAAGCGTCTCCAGTTTTAGCACAATAAGGGGGAAGATATATCTACTTAGTCTGTGTTTTACACCACAATGCCAGGATCATCCATTCCAAGTGCTGAAATAACAGAGAAAGTGAACTCAGACAACCCAGAACCACAGAAAGAATGCCTTGAAGTTCTCCTCATTGCAAGTTTGCTTCTCTCTACCATTTCCTAATGATACTGACCACAGTAAAAAAAAAAAAAAAAAAAGAAGAAGAAGAGAGAGAAAAGAAGGCAACCTTTTCATTTCAAATTCCCTTTGGTAAACCAAAACAAACAAGCAAAACTGACAATTAATCATGTTTCAAATAAAAGCCCAAATCTTCCTCTCATTAAAACTGGTTCAATCCCATTCATGCCCGTGGAGTGCACTGGTATTACTGGGTATGTCTACACCGTGTGTTTAAGTAAACCTAAGGGCCCTTAAGTCGACTTAAACAAAGCCATGTCTACACTGCAAGGCAAAAAAGTCAACTTTAACATCAGCTAAAGTCGACTTTAAAACTCCCACTTATAAAGTCAACTTTACAGTTAAGTTGACTTTATAAAGTTGACTTAAGGCAATGTGGAGGGGGAGTTGCCTTAAGTCGACGTTACAGGCCTCCTAACCACAGAAAACATGGGGATGGGGGCTGGCTAGAAAGTACAACCCAGCCAAACTCCCCATGTTCCCCGACTGATCTGGTATCTCCCCCGTTCTAAGCCCGACCGGGCATCACAGCCTGACACGGCATTTCCCCAGTTCTTAGCCCGACCCTGCCTGTTTCCCCCATTCTCAGCCTGCCCCTCATATCTTCCCCATTCTCTTTCTCCCCCTTCTCTGCCCAAACCCCGCATCATAGCCCGACCCCCGCATCTCCCTGCACCACAGCCCAACCCCAGCATCTCAGCCTGACCCGTCATCTCCCAGCATCTCAGCAGCATTTCCCCCCTTCTTATTCTGACCCTGCCTGTCTGCCCCATTCTTAGCCCTCCCCGCATGTCTCCCCTGTTCTTAGCCCACCCATTCTCAGCTTGACCGTGCCTGTCTCGCTCCTTCTCTGCCCAAACCCATGTGTATCCCCTCTTGCCCTTCTCAGCCCAGTCCTCCATGTCTCCCCCTAATCTGCCCAAACCTGTGTGCCTCCCCCCTTGCCCTTCTCAGCCTGACCCTGCCTGTCTCTCTCTCTCTCTCCACCCAACTCTGTGCCTCTCCCCTTCTCAGAGGACCCCCCCCCATATTGTTGTAAAAAAAATACAGAATCCGGAGGCACTGTTTTGAACTAACACATTTATTTATTGGATGCACTTTCATGGGCAAAAAAATCTCACTTCATCAGACAGTTTGAAGATGCGGGAATTTACAGAATGGTAGGAAATAAATGCAGGGGAGTGTAAGACATAGGATCAGGTCACACTCTAACAGCAAATCAAAGCAGTTGTTAAGATTCAAACACCGGGAAACAGCACATAGAAAGAAAGAAAGTTTCTATTTCTTTTAGATTAGATTGTGTGAAGGCAGGATTAAATCCTGACTATGGGTTTTTTTTCCCCATTATAACAGGTGATTTGACTTCGCCTTCCTCTATGTGCTGTTTCCCAGTGTTTCAGTCTTAACAACTGCTGCACCTGCCTCTGCGGTGGCAATTGCCCTGAAGCACCTGTTCCAGAGCAGGAGGAGTCTGGGCAACACAGGGAAGGTGTGGAGTGCTGTGCTGGCACATTGCTGGGCTACGTCAGGCCCCCTGGGCTCCCTGTTGCCACACACAGTATGGAGGGTGGTGTGGTCACTCACTTCCGGTGGTAAAGGAGTGGCCGGAAGAGAGGGGCACCTCTGCTGTGGTGCAGTGTGGCCCAGGTACCCACAATGCACCACTCCTAGTGTGACCTAGCAGCTGCTAGTGTGGACGTGGGCAGTTCCCTGGCATTTTGATTGTGGATGTGCTAAGCTGGATTAATAAAGTCTACTTTAAGCAGACTTTATTAAGACGGTTTAACCAAGCCCTGTAGTGTAGACATAGCCACTGAGAGTAGCAGGTGGCATAACACATCTTACATGATACAACATGGGTCCTTTAAATACTCTCTTCCAAGTCTTATTCTGAGATATTATTTACCAAATTACGCCCTCAGAACGCATTGATTTCAATGAGTTATATGCATATACCAAGGACAGAATTTACCCCTGTCATTCTAGTCTACTAACCTGCAAACAAATGAAAAAACAAACAGATCTCTAAGTGACCAACTTCATTCCTTGTGGCAAGTAGATGCAGTCTAAATGTGATCAATTTATCCTAGACACTATTTATGCAGAAGCTTAATGTCCGTAGAAAAACTATGAAGGAAGACTGGCATTTAGCAAATCACAGTCAAACAGAAATGGAAGGCCATTGTAATAACTCTGCCTCATCTGTATAAGCTCATTTCAGTATTCTGCAGGACTTAACTGTGTAATGATAAATAATTGTCCTCTGAAGAGAGTATATTCTGTTAGTAACCTGAGCATCCCTAAGTATGTTTGAAGCCATGCTTTTTTACTTGGGCCAAGGTCAGGGGAGATATAATGGGGGTTAGGTCTGCAAGGGGATGGGGAATTCTGTGAGTGTTTTGTAGGAGTCTCTTTTCTTGCTGTTAAGGAATGAGGTCCAGATTACCTAAGGTATTTACATGCCTAGCTCCCACTCATTTCAATTAAGACTTGGACACCTAAATACTTTTGTGGATCTGGGTCAAGGTTGCTAGATATTACTTTTACTACTATGATTCTTGCCAGGGATGTGTAGGGCTTTGGGTAGATGTCTTTCTTTTGCCTAAGCCTATCTATCTATCTACCTGCCTATCTAGATCTAGATAGATATAAAGCAGGCCGCCTCACCATGTAACATTTATTCAGCATTTCATGTCACTGAACACTGGCCTTTTTTTCTATGCTTCTCTGGACATTATGGACTCAGAGTCAAAAATAGTATATTGTAAAGTGTTTCATCAGCACCTGCTCACTGTTCATCATATCTGACACAGAACCCATCAGTATTTATAAGCACCTCTGTGGACATGGCATGGAAGAAGACAACATAAAGAGTGATAGATTCTACTTCAGTGAGTGAAATACATCCCTGTTTTGGAAGGCCAAAGCAAGGCCCTCTGTGCTTCTTGTATTCTGTGAGGCAACTGCTCAGGTGGACCTTGAGCAAAGCAGTTACATAGATGTGTCTACACATCCCCTCGTTGCCACAAAAACAAACAAACAAACAAAAATGGTTTCCACGTCAGTCTTTCCTGAAACAATCTGGTGTGAACAGCCATGATGGTTGAAGGGCAAATCAATCTTCATATACTGGAGCCAGGGGCTCCAAACCCCTAATTCTAGCTCACAGAAACCAATTGCAAAGTTCTTTTAACTTTAATGGTGTAAGATCAGGGCCATCACACAGAGACATTGGAGCCACTGTCTCAGCTAGAGGAGCCACTACAGCAGCACCACACTCCATCCGCATTGTTCCTGAATATTCTATTATGTCACGATTCGACGTGAAAGACACGGCAAATAGCTCTTATGGTTCTGAAATGTTTTGCAGCACCTACTGTAAATAAAAGCAAATTAACTTCACATTGATCTCCAGGGTGAGTAAAGTGACATTTGCAATTGAGTCTTTCATCTTTTGACCCAGATCAATAGACTGGAGGTATAAAAACTGTCAAGCTTCTTTTACACCATAGCAATGAGTGATGGAATAGACTCCATCAGTAAAACAACATCATTCCCACAAAGGTGCCTGATCAAATTTTGATCTTTCCTACAACAGTGTAAATGAATGGTAACACATTTAAGTAACAGGATTTATTCTAGATATACACCAGAGTAACAGAGCAGAATCTGGGTGTACGGTAGCAAAAAGTTTGTTAGTATTCTTGCTCTCTGCATAAACTTATCCACTGAAGAGAACACATGGTTTTGTGGCATACTGCAATAAACTAACCCAAAACAGCAATTTCACCCAGTTCTTTCACCTTCATGAGCAAAATAATGGTCAAAAAACAAACCAGGTAAACATATATAAAGAAATGAGCTTCTTAGGGCTAAATGGTTTCAGTAGACTGTGTTTCAAAAGCATGATTCCTTCCACAAACTGGTTCTGGAGCTCTACCATGCATTTATATGTAATTATTGTTTTATTTCATGTATGCTAAAATCTGGCCTGAAAAACTACAGCATACTTGAATTTGGCCCTTCTGTCAGCTAATGCCAATGGTGGCCCATCACAAAATGCTGATATGAGAGAAAAGAAATAAATTAGTTCAAAATATGGCCTGCTGAAAACTATTTTCATCTGTTGCAGGGTCTGAGAGCAGGTTCCAGCCAAGCCTAAACTGCAGTTTTATACACTGGCAGCCTCAGTCTCAGGAGCCCAAGTCAGCTGATCTGGGCCAGCTTTGTAGATATTAATTCTTAATACACAATATCAGTTAGTATAATTTGTCATCTTTGTTGGACACCTCTGCTGAGGCTAAAGACTGAAAGAGCACAGAAACTGGTCTGTTTTCAGTGAGAATTAGTCCAATAGTGCAAGAGGCACTGAATGCCAAAATGGATACTATTTCCTGTAATATACCTGTTATATGAATCAAAGGTCATTTTATTCTCTGGACCTCTCAGTCTGGCATGATTCAAAAGAATTTATTTAAAGATTAGGCTCTCAAAATGAGGTAATAAACTGTGTGATAGTGCATTAATTGCTAAGAATCTCCTCGTAAAAAGCAACTGTGTGTGACTGCACAGGATTAAGTGACTACTGAAGAATTCTGATACTCAACATTGTGGAAACTGAGCATCAATGATGGGTTATTATAGATGCAGCAACCAGCAGCATCTTGAACTCTTCATGCTTTTTGCACATCTCCATGTGTATTAGTTTTCAGCAGGAGAGCAGTCAGAGTTATTGAAATAATACCAGGGCAGCTGTTGTTACAATATTTCTAACCAACTGAAACCAAAATTGGAAAGTTCCAGAAATAACTCAAGAAAGCATCTGCGTGGGAGATATCCAGATTACTTTTTAGCCCAGTTTCATATTAATTCTGAGAAGATTTGAACAAACACCTAAATCTTTGGATGTCTTGCCATATCCCAACATACTTGGGCAAAAGAAGGGAAGCGAAAAGAATTCATAGAATCACAGATCATAGAATCGTAGATGTTTAGGGTTGGAAGGGACTCAGAAGGTCAAATAGTCCAACCCTCCGCTCAAAGGAGGACCAACCCCAACTAAATCAAACTCAGCCCTATTCTTTATTCACTTTAGTTCTATATTAGTGTAACTCCATTGACTTCACTAGAGTCACTTCTGATCTGAACTGTTATAAGTGAGATCTCAGGAACAATGGGTGATGAGACAACTCCGTGTGTACAACTCCGTGAGAGTCCTGTAAAAATGTGATATATAATACCTTATTTTCCAAGGGTTAGTTCAACCTTTGTCTGGTAATCAGACAGGCTGGCAGCAAGCCACACATAAGCTATTTGTACATTACCCACAAAACAGAAACAAAACCAAATAAAAAATACCATCTTGTTGCCAGCCTCACAACATAGCTGAATCCAACAGCACTTCGAGCATCTCCAAGAAGCATATAATGTCTTTTTCATAGAGGTAAGGAAAATCCATTAGCAGGATTAATTTGTGCTTAGAGAGGTGACCCCTCTGCAGGCAAAAATACTTTTTCTGTTAAATATGGTTTGTTGATAAATAGTTTATGATGGTGTTGATGTCCAGTATTGCCATGGTTATTTATACTGTGTTACAGCATATCTACTTCAGACAAACTGCACCTTAAGTACTTAAAGGCTTATTTATCACAGTGAAATGCTCACTCAGCATCCAAGCTTGTTTGTGTAATTAATAACATTTGAAGTGACAGATGCTTAATACCTCTCCCACCACATTTCTTGAAATACCATTTGTATTGCAGAGACTCATTGATTTCTTTCAGGGCGTACCAGTCAAATATATCAAATGATTGTAGCTCTGGGTTTTTTAACACTTAAATTACATTAAATGTACCTTACTCGGATTGGATCCCACTAGAGACAGATGTTGTCTGTAAGTAGGTGTGTAAGGCAGGTGAAAATCATGCAACACCAATATCGCTTCTTTGAGGCATACCTATCACATGTTAAAAGCTGAATTTTGCTGAGTGGTGGAGTAGATCAGATTTTGCTTTCCATTATGTCTGTGTACTTCAAGTAACTTTATTGGCTTCAGTGGAGTTACTTCAGATTTACACTGATGTAACTGAGAGCAGAGTCTGACTTTCAAACCTGGCTCCAAAGTAAATTCGCCATAGCTTCATTAGCTTCAGTGGAAATTCCTTACTCATAGTATGAAATTACAGCTGTGTTACACTAAGAGCGGGATTTGGCCCATTGTATTTATGGGTATTTGCAGGGTATTGTAAGATGAAATAAGCAGATTAATTTGGAGAAAATGAGAACTTATGCACTATTTTCTCCAAAATGTCCCACCTTGAATGTCCCCTCTGCAACACTGTCTTCATTTTAATTTGTATCTGAGAAATTGCTTATTTAAAAAAAATAGCTCTTCGCAATTTCTGCACATCTCTATACATACTACATTCCAGTGGGAGAGCAAGAGTTATTGAAATAGCACCAGAGAGCTGCTCTTACAGTACTTTTACCAAAATTGACACCAAAATTTGAAAGTAGCAGAGATCTCTGAAGAAAGCAACTTTTTGTGAGCTCTCCAATTACATTTTAGGTCAAACTGATTCACAATAATTCTGTCAAGATTTGAAGAAACGTCCATACTTTCAGCTGTGTATCCATATTACAAACCGTCCTCAAACAAACTTTTGAGGTTTAGCTAATCATTAGTTGTAGTATTATAAATTATCAAAGATTTTACTAGATATTCATTGCAGTGAGTTTCAGGGGCAGTACATGCACAGTTTTACAGAAGGTCCGATCCTGTCAACTCCTACTCATGTAAACCAGCTCTATTCCAAAATTTGTTGAAGTCAGAGAATCTTTGCACTGAGGACCTTGGCATTTGCATCAGGTTCAAAGTTCTCTATTTAGACTATATTCTCTTAAAATTGAGTATGTACAGTGCATATCGCAATGGGACTCTGCTTTCATCTGGGAACTTTAGGTGCAGACAACCCTCAACAGGTGGAGTGGGGACTAACAGATCAGGGAAAGGGCTCAGGAAGGAACCCAGGGGAGTTGGTCTACAGTCCGGTGGTTGTGTGGCCAGGCACCAAGTCAGCTCATTGTGGGTGGAGCCCTAATGACCTCGAGGCAGACCCTTCTACCACAGATAGGGTCCTGGGCTGGAAAGCAATGGAGTCACGTGGGCATGCAGCCTCCAGCTCTCTTTTCATGCCACTCCAGGTGTGATTACTTAATCCCCAACTGTAAGGCCTACCCGAGGCCATAGGCCCTCTGTGTGCCCCACCCAGAATGATAGACTGTTTGCCTGTCCCACCCAGGGGTGATAGACTCTTTCTTTGCTTGTGTCAGGGCAAAGCTATAAACTATAGACTCACCCACTGAGGGCTGGACACACCTTGTTTGCAAACCTTAGCTGGGGCTGGGATACTGACCACTGACCCTCCTGGCTCCACAAAAGGGACTTGACTCATACCTGCAAGAGCATGATAGCGAGGGGGCATGGCCTCCCTCAGACAGCCACGGAGGAATAGGCCAACACCCTACAGTTGTTATTAGTTCATAGGTACATTGTGATAGGTGATAGGAAAATGGAGAAGAGAGTGGGTGCCAGTGCCAGTACACAAACATGCTTTAACCCAGTTCAGATGGCAAAGGTCTCAGAGGAAGAGCCAGTGCACAGGTTTGAGGCAGCCATCTGGTTATGAAGGATCTTGAAATGGTGGTGAATGGCTAAACTTTAATGCAGTTTTCCACCCAGCGTCATGGCTGACACAGTGAAAGGCTTTGGTCAGACCCATAAAGGCCACACACAGTTCCTGGTGTTCTTGAGATTTTTTGTGGATCTGACCAGCTGCAAAAGTCATGTCAGTGGTGCCTTAAGATGAGCTAAAGCCACACTGGGACTCTGGAAATATTTCTTCTGTAAGAAAAAGCATGTGATTCACTAAGATTCTAGTAAGAATCTTCCCAGCGAGGGAAAGATGGACAATCAAATCATATTCATAGTCCTCAATTTAGATTGTGTTATCTTAAAATGTGTTTGTGCAGTGCCTACTACAAGGCTCAGCTCTCATCTGGGAACTGAAAGTGAAATAATGCAAATTTTAAAAAAGAATGCCAATAATCTTATAGACGTCAATAAGACTATTCACATGAGTAAGAACTGTTTGTGTGACTACAGCGTCTCGGGATTAGGCCATAATAGTGTAGTACCATATCAGTGCAATATACATGTGTAGTTGCATTAGATTTTTTAGGATATTTTGGACAGTGGTTTTAGCTAAGAAGGCAAAGTATGAGTTGACATCTTTATGTGGTGGTAGAACTTCAACAATTATATTACAACTAAACTGAAACTGCAACATCTTCCACCTGCCAGGATTACATTCTCCCTAACAAGAGGTTTAGTCATTTTTCCCAAGCTTGTGTGGCAGGCTTGGGCACATATTTATTACTGTGTATAATGTGAAGGAAGGTGCATATGCATGAGGAAGAGACTCATTAACTCCATGGCAAATCTCTACTTCAAAGTACCTATTCTGTAAAAGGATCAAAAAGGTTATGCAACTCACAGTTTAGTCACTGCTTTGAAAATATTAAAGTGGGCTTGTTTTGTTAGAAGAGCAGACATAATTCTTGCTAATAGTGTCAAATACACTTTCAATTGGACACTTTTCTGAAGGAAAAAAAAAATCATGTGTGCAGATCTCAGGGACTTGGAGCTTTTCAAATGAGTGCATGGACCATTAACGTCCATTCAGCTGGACGTGCTTTGATCGTCTTTTAAAAAGAGCTAAAAAGAAAGCAGTCAAAGGAACAGAGAAGGAGGAAAAAGACAGAAAGGACTGTCAGCAATTCAAATGGTCCTAATTGTTATGCTATCTATGAAAAGCTAATAGAATGTGATTGCTCTCAAGCAGAATTATAATTTTCTTTCATTTTGTGTTTTATTAATTATCCTATTGACCTATGTATAACTATTGATTAGGTCTCAATTCCAGGCCTAATCACAAATAATTCTTTCTTTATAAAGCAGTTAATAGCATGTCAACTTTTCAGTTCTAACTTCCCTATTTTCAAGAGCAATTATAATCTCTGTTTAAAAAAAAAAAACACTTAGGCCTCTAGGCTGGTAGTACACAGGGTTTTGGGAATACATTATATTAACAATTAAAATAAATCAGTTCAGTAATTTGTAAATTAATGGCTCAGCACTGATCAATATGGTTGTCCATGCTAGCAAAATACTCCAGGTATGTCTACACGTATGAGGCTTAATTTGAACTAAATTAATGAATGGGTACACTGCTTTTCATTACTTCAGTGTAAGGAATTCCTTAGTTCAAAGTAAAGAATGGTTACTTCAAAGTAATAAAACCTCACTTAACTTCAAAGTAATGGTTAATTTGAACTTATTAGTTCTAATTAACCCAATGGAGCCACTTTAATTCAGACTAACCGTTAGTTTGAATTAACGTGGTTTGACCTTCTTTGTCCTAGGGCGCTTTCCTCTTTCTATGTATTGGGTGGGGGCGTGGCCCTTCTTGGAGGTCATGTTGCTACACTTCCCATGGTGCCCTCCTCCTAAATCAAACTAGGAAGTCCTGTTCATGGATATTCTAGTCTGAATTGGGTTTCTAGTGGGGCCATGTTAGTTCGAATTAACTTAGTTCGAATTAACCATTTTTAGTTCAAATTAATTAATTCAAAGTAAGCTCATTTGAACTAACTTCTTAAGTGTTGACATAGCCTTTGAAATTAAGTTGGCAAGTGTTAACTAAATTTAAACTAGTGTGGATATGAAATGCTCTTTACCTTGGTTGAACTGGTTGATTAATAATGGACCTTCTCATGTCATCAAGATCAGAAGCTGGCTAGAGTGATATAAAACTCAATGTTTGCAGCCCCGGACACTGCTGTTCAAAATTCCAGCTGTTTTAGTTGTCCTTAAAGCTTCCATACCCTAAACAGTTGCTCCACCCAGTAACATCAACCTTACAGTTACTCCTAAATCCTACACAACCTAACCATCATTGAAGATTTCTTGTAGGCATCACAGCAGAAATGAGTCTCAAGTGTGGGATTTGGCTGAGAATTGAAGGGGCCTAATGGATTATAAATTCAAGGGAGTATATACTATCAATTTGATCAGGGTACACATTTGTTAAAAGAGGAGAGTAATGAAAACAGAATTACTGTGTTCAGAATAGTGACTTTTTACTTTCTTACTTTCCTTCTTACTGAACAGATCTGCTGTGCCCCCAGTGGTAGTGTAATTTATGTCCACTTACCTTAAAGAATTTCATACTGTTTCCTACTGTATCCGTGCAGAGCAACAGAAGATTGAGTGAGATCCTCTTCTGAACCATGTTATTGGTATCGATTTATGGTATTACAGTAGTTCCTAAAGGCTGCAAGCAGGGACTTCACTCATGAAAGTTCATGCAAAAAATAGATTTGTTAGTCTTTAAAAGTGTCACAGGACTCCTTGTTTATTTTACTGAACTAAACTAGCAAGGCTACCCCTAAGGCATTTATTACTTGGGAAGAATCTTCAGACAAACTGTACAACCAGAATGGTTTTGCAGGGCTGGCAGTCAGAAAAATCATGAATCTTACAGCAGACTCAGAGCTGGTGTAACTCCACTGGCGTCAACAAAACTGTGCTGATTTACATCATATGGGGATTTGGTCCTTTGGCTTTGACTTGTAAGCTAAGCAAGTTTGATCTGGAAGTTGCTATGAGACATTAAACATGGAATCCCACAATCCCATTTTTACAGACTAATTTTTTCAGAGCAGAACCACATTTTAATATTACTTAAATATATGTCTTTTTTTTTATTCTGATCTAATCTTAGTTTCCAAGTGATGTTCAAGTAAAGTTAGCCTAATTAAAATCAGGCAAATATTTTGTGTCATATGTAATAGGTAATGTAAAGTACATATGCAATGGTTTAACTAAACCTCTAAACTTTGGATAAAGAAAGGTTTTCATCTGGATTTAACATCCCAGTAAAATGCAGAGACCATCAAATATTGCCAGTCCTGTCGGTACTCTTTGTTAAATTCTATACTGGCCCAGGCTTGGCTTTGCACAAATTCTTCAAATGTTACAGACACAAGATCTTGTTTTTTTAGCTTTGATCTGGGTAGAGAAAACACCATAATGGCTAGAATGATATAAGACAAAGATAGGACCAAAGCTAATTTTTGTCATGTTTCTTTTAGAGTTTCATATAATCTAATCTCATTTTGGGTACATTTGCTGGGAGACTGTAACTATGAAACATTAGCATGTTAGGTTTTCTGCCACACAAAAACAAACAAAATAATGTTTAAACTGGCAATGAATTTCCAATTACAAACCCCAAAATGTCTAATATGTAGTATGCCTTTGAACATTTTTTAAGCTTAGAAAAAAGCTTCTGCTACTGTTCAAGAAAAGCAATAAGCAGTTCTGTGCAACGAGACCTATCTTTTCTGAAAACCAGTTAAGAATCTGTTTTAAGTATACCTAAATACATGAAGAGAGAGAGACACAGGTTACTAACTATACCTTTTACACTAATATACACTCTTAATCATTTGAGATACAAATAGGCAAAATTAAATACTACAAAATTGAACAGATCTGTTATTTCTAGTGTCCTATGACACCTTGTGAGAGCTCATCCAAGAAAGAGAAGAGGAGCTGCTATAGGGGAGAACAGGAAACAGAGAACACTAGGATGCCACTACACTTAATTATCTACTGAAAAACAGCCTTCCACTGGTAGAAGGAGCATAGTTGGAGGGTATATAAGTAATGCTTGTGATATGCAGCAGCAGCATTATTACATTGATGGTCTATGCTCTTGTAAATTACAAGAATAGATTATAAATCCTGTTTCTATATTTTTCAGAAAGTGTAATTTGATGCCAAAAGAAAATGGTTCTAGTAGTCTGTTTCTAAGAATTAATACTACATAGAAGGTAAATCACCCATTTTTATTTCTCATGTCTTATAATACAAGAACACTCTATGAAACAGAATGCCAACTAATTTAAAACTAACAATAGAAAATACATTTTTGCAGTACATAATTAATCTGTGGAACTCATCACCACAAGATATCACTGAGGTAAAGAATTTAGAACAAAAAGATTAGATGTTCCTGTGGATAATCTGAACAGCCACATCTATCTATCCATCCATCCTAAATTCTTTATATAAAGGGATATAATGCTTCCCAGCATAAATCAAACATCATATGATGGGGGCTACAAAGAAACTTCCCCTTGGGGTAGCTTTTCTATAGTGGTCCATAATATAGTTTCCTACACCATTCCTGGAAGCAGCTTGTAGGCTATGTGTACATTGCAATCAGACATCCACCGCTGGTCTGTGCTAGCTGACTTGAGCTTGCCAGACTTGGGCAAAAGTGTTCTTTAATTATAGTGTAGATGTTTGGACTCAGACTGCAGCCTGAGCTTTGGTCCTCTTCCACCTCGCAGGTCCTAGAAGCTGGGCTGCAACCCAAGTCTGAAAATCTCCACCACAATTAACTAGCCCCTTAGTTCAAGGCAAGGGCCAGCTGCAGGTTTTAATTGCAGCACAGACATACCTCTATGTCAGAGGCAAGATACTAGACTAGGTGATTTGCTGTTCTGATCCATAAAAGGGTATTCCGACATTCTTATTTATGATGTTTACTTAGGCCCTGCTCCTGCACTGGGATCTGCTAGTGCAGATGGGATTAACTTCAATGTACATAGCTTCAGGGGGTTTGCGTAGTGAATTTCCATGCAAGATTGGCCAATATTTGTGAGATAATGATACACACTGTCAAAGTATTGAGAAACACTGAAGATAATAAATAACTGGTAAAGAATGAATAGTGTACTTTACACTGATGCCCACTGCCTTGTGATTTCCATGATGGATAAAGCTTTAAAGGGATTTTTTACTATTATTTTTTTATTTTAGAATTTGGCCTAAAGGTGGGGGGGGGGGAAGAGGGGAGAAAATATTACACTGCTGTAAAATAAAACTTTTAACATTCATAAATTGGAGCAACCTACAAAGAAAACCATTTGGCAACGTCAAAAAAAGTAATAGTGATTTTTGCTATATATTTATTTTCTCCTGTTTTAAAATTCAGGTTTTCTTCTCTCATAGCTACAGGGTCTGCAATTACTTTTTTTTTCTTATTCTTTTCACATTCCTAGTGCATTAGTTTGAAGGAGATATGAGACAGGCACTTCTGTACTTTACTCCTTACCAAAAACCACAGAGTGTATATCTCACAGACTGAAGATTGATAGCCCATCTGTATTCCATAATTAACAAACAAAAACAAAAAACAAACCATAATGCGTGGATGAAGTCAGGACTTGCAATTTGGATACCTCTTCAGTTCTGACACCTCTGAATACTGTCCTGAGTACACTAGCCTCAAGAAAATCTCTAGACAATGTGGTATTTTGCATGAAAGCAGCTCCTTTCCTCTTGAAGGATAACAGAGCATGTTACGAAATATACATGCAACCACTTCTGATGTGGAAGGAGGCACATTCCATTGTGGCAAAACTTTGTGCTTGTAAAATGCTTAGGGTTTTATATCAGAAGAGTTCTAAACATCTCATTTGGAGGATCCAACAGCTGGAAAGAGTGCAGTATATTTATCTTTAAAGTATTCAAGAACCTAGTGGTATCCTGATTTATCAAAATACCCTATACTCTGCCAGGTGAATTCTACTGACTTCCTATAACATAATAAGACACTTCACCTGCAGGACAAGTATAAATTTAAGAAACTAGGACAGTATATTAGAACATTAAAGGCCTCAATCAGCCCAAGCTGGAATTTGAGGCCATGACACAGCATTAGATAGACCCTCCTTCTGTGAGTTTCTGAATGAAAGTGCCCTTAGATCAATAAGTGGAACAGAACTTATGTGTAACTTTAATCACAAATGAGTTTTCAGAACTGGGTCTTCATGCTTTAGAGAACTACAGCTCTGATCTTGCAATTTTCCCTGGATGAAACACCTTGAAATCAATGGGAGATGAAGTGCGTTCCCCATGTTCAAGCATCTGACAAAGTGGGATTTTCTCCCACAAAAGCTCATGTCAGGTCTGTCGGTACCCAGGCTCAGGCCCTGCCCCTGCTGCGTAGCACCTGACCTGACCGCAGCGCCTGATCTGAGACCCAGACCGGGCTTCTTTCAACAATAGCCCAGCCTGCATCCAGCCCATGGCCAGCAGCAGTGCAGCAGGCGGCCCCAGCCTAAATTTGGCTGCTGTGGCAAGCAGCAAGTAGCCCCTGCAGCCCCGCAGGCCCAGCAGCAGTGACGTCCCTGGTTCATGTGATAAATAGATTTGTTAGTCTTTAATAGTGCCACCAGCCCCCTAGTTTGTTTTGCTGAACTAGACTAAACTGGCTTCCCCTTTGGAACTAGCTATCTTTGTGGTACTGGGCCCCAGGCCCTTTGTCTTGAAATGACTTTAAAAGAGGCATCAAAGCAATACTACAATTTCATCACAATCCATTCTGAAAGTTTTAAAGGTGTGATAAATATTTTTTAAATTGCTGAAGAGAGTTTAATACAAATAAAACAAAAATGAACAATTTTAATAAGTAGTAATAATAATAAACTATTAAATAAAGTAGACTGCTCAAGGTTTCTCTCCTTTTTTTAGATTGTGAGGTGAGTGAATGCACTATTGGCAGGACTTGGCAGGAGTAGAGTTAAAGAAAAATGCTCTTGCCCAAACAGCAAGATACTCTTTTCAGCAGCTGCTTGTATTGCAGGTGAGTGGAGCCAGCTGCTCCTGGCTGCATGCACTCTACTGATGAAAGTTAATGGCTCATCATTAGCATGATCTTCAGTGGGGAATGTGGAAAAGCCCCTCCCCCCCTATTTGTACCAGCAGAGATTATAAAGGAGTTCAGGGCATGATTATAGAGGAGAAATAAAATGGCAGGGCTTTAGGGTGGGGTGAGAGAAAGGAGAATAAATAAGGCAGGCTTTTTTCCCCCACTCTTTCATTGGGCTAGTAGAAGAAAGCCTTTTTCATTTGGTAGTTTGCTAATAGGGGCATTAAGAAAGTGAGTCTTTATTTGCTTATATAATGTTAGTAATCAAACTACACTTTAATCATGATAGAATTCTATCTTATCTGTTCAGATTCTCTTGTCTGATGGCCAGTTGGTTATGCAGACTGTTACTGGGGTTAAAACCAGCTAGCTGACAGGGCATTGCATTGTATTTTCAAAAACTGTTAGAACAGCAGTTCTAGACACTACTTAGTCTTGCTGTGTAACTGTTTCTATCAGCTAGAACACACTGGGAGTGGAGCATGCTGGTTTTACAACTCCAGGGGACAAATTAATGGAGGAAATCTGTCAAACTGCACATGACTGGGAAAAATTAATGGGTGCTGCTTCAGGCTTTAAGCAAACTGGTTCAAATTTCTGGGCTAGCTGGAGTGGAGTTGCAAATTCTGTGACTCCACTCTCTCTCTGTGTCACACAGAGGATCATTCTTCCTCAGCTTAATTGGAATCTGAAATACCTAAATGCTACATAAGCAGAGAGGACAGTTTTAAAAAGTATCTGTCTGCTTCTCCTGTTGCCACATGGAAGGGTTGAGTCAGCTTAAGACAGAGAGCATAGACACATTGGGACTGATTAAGAGATCTGCTTATACACTGGGATGCATGATCTGCTGTCTGCTCAGAATGAAATCTTCTCAGATGTGTGTATTGCAGACTCCAGCATTAATTTATAAAACAGCAAACAAATAAAAGCACCTTTATCTTTCTTTTGGCCCCACAATGCACCATAACATGAATTTAAACCTTCATGAAGAAAGGAAAGAGAGGTACCATCTTGAAGAAGGATCTGACTTTTGGGAACAGTATAAAGCCTTGCTTGAGATGGAGGGTTTTTAAATCACTGGTCTTTGAAGAAATATGTAGTGTGTGTGTGTTGGGTAGAGCAATAGAACAGAACATAGCAGTACACAATGACTGATGGAACATTATTTCTGCTAGCTCCCCACTCATTTATAATCTGCCAGACTCTTGGAGGAAGGGGAATTAAAACAGACCTTTGCAATGGAACAACTTTTCTTTCCCAGGATCTGAAGTCTGACACACCTAATCCCCATCGTTTAAGCAGTCAGTTTAAGGGGTTGGGGGGGGGGCTCACCACTGTGCATGATTTATACACAGTGACAAAGCACATTCAGAGGCGCCACTGGGGACAGCAACAGCAAGGGTTAGTTGAAGAGTGCTGAAGTGTGTATTTTGAAAAAATGTAAATGTGATCATTTCAAAAGAATTTACGTGAAAGTGAAAACAAAAGGAGATTCTGAGTGATAATCATTTATACAAAGTTTGGCATTGATGTTTTAGACTCAAGTAGGTATAAGAACTTGCAGAGCTGTCCCTAGGGAGGTGCGGGGGCCTGGGCAAATCACCCTCTGCAGGGCCCCCACTCACCTCCTCCCTGGGCACAGGGGGGTGGGGCCAGGTGCAGGCCCCTGCGCTGGTCGTCCCATTCCAGGGACCATGCAAGCTGACCAAAAGTGGCGGAACAGGAGTGCAGGGTCTGGTTTCTCAGCCGCCCTTAAGCCACTGGTTGTCAAACTTTTATCCTCAGGACCTAGCTCTGGACCCTTCTTCTGTGTGGCAACCCTCCACTGAAAAAAGGTGGCTGACGCCAGAAAAATCGAACAGTGACCATGGCTGCAGGGGTGGGGATTGGGGGGCTGGCAATCCCTCATGGCTTTCATCCTTTCTCTTGAGGCTTGTATTGCATCTCTGAAATCAACACATACAATTTGAGATCACCTACATGGAACATGCAGAGGGTGATCCCACATGCAACTCCTATCTCAAATCAGGGAGTACGTCAAACCTCTAAAATTGCATGTGGTAGCCTGGAGTGTGTGTATGGGAGCTCCTTGCAAATGGGGGTGGAGAAATGAGATGGAAGTGCTGAGACAGAGGAAGGAGAAGAGACCCAATGCCAGGCTGGAAAGAAAGGTCCTGGAAGATCCTGTCTGCTGTTGAGCCTGTCCAAGTCCCTCCAGGTCCTGGCGCCTTTTCCACTGCCAAATCCCAGGAACTGAAGTAGCCCCTCTGGGTTCTGCTTTCACCTCTGCATTTCTTCTGCTCCCTGAATCTGCATGAGTTTCCAGGAACACACAGTTGTCTACCAAATTGTGATTAAAGGGGTGCTAGCCCTGGCTATGTCTACATTGTAAAAGCTAAGTCAACTTTATTAAGTCGACTTAATAAAGTCTACTTAAAGTCGACCTTATTAAGTCGACTTAGTGAGTCCACACTACATTAAGTCAACTTTATAAAGTCGACTTTAAATGAGTGTCCTGGCTTAAGTCGACTTTATAAAGTTAACTTAATGGCCCCACTGCACCAAGTCAACTTTATTAAGTCAACTTAGTGAGTCCACATTGCCTTAAGTTGACTTAATAAAGTTGACTTAACTGGAAAGTTGACTTTATAAGTGAAAGTAATAAAGTTGACTTTATCTGATGCTAAAGTCAACTTTATTGCCCTGCAATGTAGACAGAGCTTTGTTTAAGTCATCTTAAGGGCCCTTAAGTCAACTTAAACACACAGTGTAGACATACCCCCTTGGTCTGGTGACCCCTGGCAGTGTGCATAAGGCAGCAACACAATGGGGCTATCCACTTCCCCCTTCAGATTAGGACTTTGTTATAACTTCTTCTTCCAGCAGATCCATCGCTGAGTTGGATTTTATTCTGTTACTTAGACTTTCTAATTGTAGAAAAAATACCATACTTTGTAAAACAGGCTCCTACTAGAACAGTTTGCTTTTCTCTTCTCTTTTTAATTATCAGTCAAAAAAAAAAAAAAAACTCTGGAGTTGCAAGCAAGGGAATTCTCAATCCACTGAAAAACGAGGCAAGTCCTAATTTGCAAAAATAACTGCAATCCCCATATCCCAGAAATGGTAGAGTAAGGGGGTGTTCACAGTTTTTTCTTTTCTCCATTGGGTCTATTGATTAAAAAACCCCCACAAAGGTTGCTTGCCATTGACCTCAGTCTTTTTCATATGAATGAGAGAAGCCCAAAGAGATCCTGACTCAGAGAGGAGGCATAGAGGTTATTTGAACAACAATTAGCACCCCATTGTTAATTCTAATGACTCACCTTTGTTGCAGTGCTGATCTGCTGCCTTAAACAACTTTCATCCCAAACCACCATTCTGGCATCACAGTAGAGCCAGCCCTGTGAACCAGGCTGCCACTTTTGGCCAACTTGCCCAGTCCCTGGCACGTGGGGGGCAGCAGTGTGGCCCTGTGGGGTCCCCCAAAGTGTGGGGCCCTGGGTAGCTGCCCCTCTTGCCCTACCCTAGGCTTGTGAGCAAAAGAAAAAGGACATATTTAGGTCTGAGCCTTTGGGTTGGCTGCTTATTGGGAAAGAGTAGACTGTCACTCATGTTCCTTGATTGTTGATATAGGTTGTCTAAGAAACTTACTTGAAGAAGTATTTTAACCCCACTCAGAAAGTGCTAGAAGGGAACTGCATTCAAGATGTGTGGAGACTCAGAGTAAACCACAGTTTTTTTCAAAGGGTTCTCTGAAAAAGGGAGAGAGGCTAAAAGGTAGGAGGTTCTCTGAGGATGGTGAATGACACTCTAGAAGCTACCTCTTGTAGGTCAGCAGAAGTGCCACTGGCCTGGGGAAAGACCTGGGACTCAGTACACTGGGACTCAGGGCTCAAGCCACATAAGTGCGCCACCACCATGGGCGTGCCAGTGCTGGACTCAGGGCTTGGGTGCTGGGACTTGGGGCTAAATTGAGCCCCATAAGCCAGGTGCTAGCAACACCCCTGGAGATCAGAACAAGTAGGAATAAAGTGAGAAAGGACAAAAGTCAAGTAGAATTGACTAAAGGAAAATTAAAACCAATAGTAAAAGGTTTTACAGTGAAATAAGTAAGAAGAAAACGAAGAAAGAAGAAATGGGACCATTAAGCACCAAGGATGTAGTAGAGATTAGTAGTAGAGAAAATCTAGACATAGCCCATTATCTAAACAAATATTTTGCATCCATTTTGATGAGGCTAATGAAGAGCTGGGGAACTGGGCAGGATGGCTAATGGGAATGAGGATATAGAGGTAGAAATTACTACATCCAAGGTAGAACCAAACTTGAAAAGCTTAATATGACTCACTAGGGAAGGAAGCAGATATTCTCCATCCAAGAATATTAAAGGAACTGGCACATGAAATTGCAAGCCCATTAGCAAGGATTTTTAATAAGTTTGTAAACTCAGGAGTTGTACAATATGACTGGAGAATTGCCAATATAGTTCTTATTTTTAAGAAAGAGGAAAAAAAGTGATCCGGGTAACTACAAGCTTGTTACTTTGACCTTATTGGTATGGAAGGTCTTGGAAAAAATCTTGAAAGTAGTTGACATCAGGGTTAATGGACAATTGGGACAAAATACAAAATGGCTTTTCAAAAGGTAGATCATGCCAGACCAGTCTAAACTTCTATTTGAGAAGATAAAAGACTTTTTAGACAAAGGGAATGCAGTGGCTGTAATTTACCTAGGTTTCAGTAAGGTATTTGATACAATTCCATATGGGAAATGTAAGTCGGGGATGGTTCATGGCTGAGCGTTCCCCCAGCAGGCAACCTCCCACTTGCTTGTGGGGCGACGCCATGTCCAAGTCCTCTTCTGCGAGCCCCACCCTATGTGGGGCTAGATGGCTAACCAATGTCTAGGCTGCCAGCCCTTCCTCCGGGCAACGCTGTAACGGAGTCTGTGCCTGCGAACCTCCTGCAACGGGGCAAGGCAGCTAAACAAAGTCTAGGCCTCCAGCCCTTCCTCCGGGCGAAGCTATAAAGGAGTCTGGGCCTGCGAGCCCCCTGCAATGGGGCGAGGCAGCTAAACAAAGTCTAGGCCTCCAACCCTTCCTCCGGGCGAGGCTGCAATGGAGTCCGTGCCTGCGAGCCCCCTGCAACGGGGCGAGGCAACTACACAAAGTCTAGGCTTCCAGCCCTTCCTTGGGGCGAGTCTGTAATGGAGTCCCTGCCTGCGAGCCCCCTGCAATGGGGCGAGGCAGCGAAACAAATTCTAGGCCTCCAGCCCTTCCTCCGGGTGAGGCTGTAAAGGAGTCTGGGCCTGCGAGCCCCTTGCAATGGGGCAAGGCAGCTAAACAAAGTCTAGGCCTCCAACCCTTCCTCCGGGCGAGGCTGTAAAGGAGTCCATGCCTGCGAGCCCCCTGCAACGGGGCGAGGCAGCTACACAAAGTCTAGGCGTCCAGCCCTTCCTCCGGGTGAGGCTATAAAGGAGGATTTTGATGGAGGTTCGAAGCAAGGGTCAATCGCACAGGGTTAGCAGGGGATTGGGTGCAGGGAAGGGAGACGCAGGCTCGCCCACTCCACTGCGTCTCAGCCCAGGGCCCTATCTGGTGGCTGAACGGCCACCAGGAAGCCAGCGGTGCTCCCGCCGAAACACACCGGCTCTAACCCCACACTGGTGGGAAAGTGACGCTCTTCCCTGGGCTACTTCCTCCAGGTTCCCTCCCTTTCCTCCCTCACCAAGTCCTCAGGGTAATAAGCCAGAGGGATCCCTGTCAAACCTTCATGCCCTGAGGGCGGCAGTGCTGGCAGGTCCTCTGCGAGGGGTAACTCCTCTTGGTCGTTGCTGGTAGGGGTCTCCGGGTCCAGGGGGTCTTTGGCAGATGGCAGCTCCTCTAGGTCATTGGGGGATGAGTCATCCAGGTCCGTGAGGTCATCGGCTGACAGCAGTTCCTCCAAGTCCTCCCCTTGGGGCGGGGAGTAGAGTGGGATGTCCCGCCACTTCTCTGGCAGCTTGTCCACCAGCTGGGGTTGCATGCCCTCAGGGATTGCAGCAGGTCTCCCTCTTAGGCTCCCCCTGCTCTGCCTGGTCCATCTCCTTTTATAGTCCTCCCCTACCCTGGGCCCGCCTCCTGGGTCCTGGGTCCCAGCCTGGGTCCCTGCAGAGCCCTCCTTTTGCCAGCAGGGGGAGCGCTCAACCCCCGGGATCACTGTTCTAGAGGAGGGAGGCACGTCCTGACTGCCTTCCCTCCTACAGGGAATTATTATTTAAATCGGCAAAGATGAGGATTAATAAGAAAATTGAAAGGTTGATAAGGAACTGGTGAAAGAGGAAACTACAAGGGATCATACTGCAAGATGTACTGTCAGGCTGAAGGGAGGTTACTAGTGGAATACTTCAGGGATCGGTTTTGGGACCAATCTTATTTAACCTTCTTATTACTGACCTTGGCACAAAAAGTAGGAATGTACTAATAAAATTTACAGATGACACGAAGTTGGGAGGTTGCCAACACAGAGAAGAATCAGGATATCATACAAGAAGATTGGGATGACCTTTTGAAGGGGTGGCAGGCCAGACGGAAACTTCTGACAGGCCATATTTTGCCCAACCACGCTTTGTGCCATACCTAACACTGTTTTAAAAGTATGTTAAAAAACCCCCAACCCAAATAGCAAACTACCTGCTACCTCTGAGTTGAGATGCTAATTAATTTTGTTAAGTTCCAAAGGGGCAGCAATGTTAGTCTAGCTCTGTATTGATTTGCTGTTACAGTCAGACATGATCATCTGACTTATGCTTCCCTCCATTTATTTTCCTCCCATTCATCTGTACTTCCCAATCCTCTAGCATCTGGCAAAGTGGGATTTTCTCCCACAAAACTTCATCTGATAAATAAATTCATTAGTCTTTAAGTGCCACAGGACTCATTGCTTGTTTTGTAAATTGGAGTAATAGAAACAGGATGAATTTAAGTGGTAAGTGCAAGGTCCGTGCATTTAGGGACTAATAATTGGATTTTGCTGCAAGCTTGGAATGCTTAGCTTGAAGTGACAGAAGAGAAGGACCTGAGAGTATAAGATGATCACAAGATGACCATAAGCCATCAATGTGATGTAGCTGTGATAAAAAGCTGATGTGGTCTTAGGATGCCTCAGATAAGGTATTTCCAGTAGAAACAGAGATGTGTTAGTGTTGTTATACAAGGCATTGGTGAGACCCAGTCTGAAATATGCTGTGCAGTTCTGGTCCCTCATGTTTAGGAAAGATGAATTCAAACTGGAACAGGTGCAGAGGACTACTCAGATGAGCTAAGGAATGGAAAACCTGCCTTATGACAAGAGGTTCAAAGAGCTTGGATTGTTTAACCTAACCAAAAAAAGGTTTAGTGGAGACAGGAGCATCGCTGCCCCGGGAAAGGACGTGGGGCACCAGCCCAGGCCCCGCCACCTGACTGCAGGCCACACCCCCAGCCGGGGACAGGGCAGGGAGTGGCAGCCACAGCCACAGGGCTACCTGGCCTAGGAAGGGGCCGGAAGCAGCCACCACCACTGCAGGTGGCCGAGCCCTAGATCTCAGGCTGGATTTGGCCAGAGACTGGGAGAGGCAGGGACCCCGCCAGGACCCAGGGCACTGGTGCCATTATTCAGGGCACGGGCCCCACGTGCCAGGCACCAGCGACGCCCCTGAGTGGAGATATGATTGGTCTCTACAAATACATCAGAGGAATAAATACCAAGGAGGGACAATTATTAATTATTTAAGTTCAGAGTCACTGTGAATACAAGAACAATAAATCTGTTAGTCTTAAAGTGCCACACAACTCTTTGATGTTTTTTTACTGGACGGCTGTGTTCACACACAGGGGGTTATTTCGATATAAGTTGTTTTGAAACAACTTATATCGAAATAACACCTTATTTTGAAATAACTTAAGCCGAATTAGCAAAAAGTTACTTCAAAATAAGGAAAAAGGCGGGAAGCGAAATAGCAAGTTCACAGTGTGAACATGCTATTTTGCTTGGGGAGGGGGCTGCTGGCACCCGCCGGGTTCAGCTCAGCCCAGCGCTGATCCCCGCCGACGCCTGCAGAGGGGGGCTTTAAGCCAGCAGGGATCAGCGCTGGGCTGCGGTGAACCCCGCCGATGCCTTCAGCCCCCCTCTGCTGGCCAAGGGACACCCCTCAGCACCCTGGCCAGGGTGCTGAGGGGGCAGCCCTTCAAATGTTGTTTCAGAACACCTTGTTCCGAAACAACATGTTCACAT
>ML681966.1:47186771-47284524 GCA_007922195.1 Podocnemis expansa | reverse complement strand
TGAACCCCGCCGATGCCTTCAGCCCCCCTCTGCTGGCCAAGGGACACCCCTCAGCACCCTGGCCAGGGTGCTGAGGGGGCAGCCCTTCAAATGTTGTTTCAGAACACCTTGTTCCGAAACAACATGTTCACATGCATTGTTTCGAAACAACGATTTTGAAACAAGGTTGTTTCACCCCCAAATGGGGTTTAACTTGTTTCGAAACAACACTGGCGTCGGCAGGGATCAGCGCTGGGCTGCACTGAACCCGGCGGGTGCCTGCAGCCCCCTCCCCAAGTGAAATAGCACGTTCACACTGTGAACGTGCTATTTCGTTTCCCGCCTTTTTCCTTATTTTGAAGTAACTTTTTGCTAATTCGGCTTAAGTTATTTCAAAATAAGGTGTTATTTCGATATAAGTTGTTTCAAAACAACTTATATCGAAATAACCCCCTGTGTGTGAACACAGCCGTCCAGTAAAAAAACATCAAAGAGTTGTGTGGCACTTTAAGACTAACAGGTTCCCGTTGTATTGAAACAACTGTGCGTCGTGTGAACATGCTTTTTTTTGTTTCGAAACAACCTTGTTGTTTTGAAACAAAAATGCTGTGTGAACACAGCCGACTAGACTAAGACGGCTATCCCTTTTGAAATGGATAGAAACTGGCTATCAGGATGTTTAAAATTTAAATTTGACATAGTTTTCTAACCATCAGAGAAATGAAATTCTAGAATAGTCTTCTGAGGGGAGCAGTGGGGCAAAAAACCTAGCTTGCTTCAAAACTTGGCAATTTTTGACTACTGGTGGTAAATATGCCAATGGCCTTTGATGGGATGTTAGAAAGGGTGGGTTTTGAGTTGGTGCACAGAATATTTTTTGCGGGTGTCTGGCTTTGAGTTTTGCCCATGTACTCAGAGATTAGTTGATCACCATATTTGTGGTCAGGAGGGGATTTTCCCCCAAGATAGCTTGGCAGGGGCCCTGGATGTTTTTCGCCTTTCCCTGTAGCATAGGGATGGGTCAGTTTCTGGTGGTTTCTCTGTACCCTGAAGTTTTAAAATCATGATTTAGGAACTTCAATGACTCATTCATAGGATAGGTGTCCATTGCAGAAGTGAGTGGGAGGTTCCTTGGCCTGCACTGTGTAGGAGATCAGGCTAGATTAACTTAGTTGTCCCTTCTGACTTTAAAAAACTTAATTTACTCCTCCTCATTTGTCTGATTTGCTAATTTGAAATAATAGCCCAAGTTTTCAGTGCATCTATCTTCAGAGCAGGGAAACATCTCAGGGCCATTGAGCTGGAAGAGGAAGTGTGTTAAGGCAGCAGTCTGCGGGTTGGGAATGTATCTATTTAGTTTTTTCATCTGTTTTTGTTAACATATAAAAAATGGAAATTCGATATAAAAAGTAATGTGGGGTTAAAGCTGACATCTGAAATTGACAGAAGACAGATATTTCCATCTTGGAATCCTATGCAAACCCAACGTCTGTTCTGTGCCTGTCCACCAGGACAGGGATTTTCATTGCACAGGTATGAGATGTTGGTCAATGTATCATCGCATTCAAGAATTTCCCTTTATCAATATGTATCAGATGTGCAGAAGTATGGATAGAGCATAATGAATGGTCAGATTTATGAAGCAAAATGAAATATTAATACTTGGGAATTATAAGACATACCACACAGTTGATTCTGCACACAGAAGAGAACAGATATAAAGATAAGTACATGCCTAAGAGCTTTCCTGATTCAGGACCAAGGGGACTATTTTTATTGTTAAAATTAAGTATATGAATTTGAAGAATTAGGACCTTGACCAGCTCCAGCCCCATTTACTCCAGTGACTCCTTCATTGACAAGGTAAAATGAGTTTCATGTGCTGTTGTACACACATCATCACTTCTGTCTCATTCTGCCACAGGTAGAGGGGTCTCATTTTGTAAATTAAAAAGGGGTGCACTAAGTCAAGGACTAATATGAGACTGATACTCTTTTTTTTAATCATGTCTATGTATCCATGATTGTATTAGACAGTTAACGAAAAATTAAAAGACCAAGCTAATTGCCCCAAAGAGCTTATAACATGATTTTAGATGTGACACAAAAAACAAGGAAAAAACCACAAAGGGAGCAAGAAAGATGGAAAAGACTAGCTCTACAATAATACCTGATTCATTTAAGGTGTATGCTCTCATTGTGTATATTTTTACACACACACACACACACACACACACACACACACACACACACTCTCTCTCTCTCTCTCTCTCTCTCTCTCTCTCTCTCTCTCTAATTTACCAATCTGTCTATATCTTGTGGTTATGAATTGACTCACTTTATTGTGGATGAGATGGTGGTAATGGGCTTTTAGGAGGGTTTTCTTTTTTAAATATAGGGAATTTTGTTTATTCTTTTTCTCCACTTTCTTTTATTCGTTTCTTAGTCTTTACATCTTTTGACTTTTTCTCCTTTGTTTAAAACATATTTTATTGTTTTGCTACATATTATGTTGACTTTTAAAAAAAAACATATTTGATAACATAGATGGTTTCACATGTTGGGGAACTGAAATGCTAATTAATTATGTTTTTGGGACAAGTTAATTGCTGGAGACAAATCACACATAACTGGACAGCATAGAAGTTAAGCCTCTTTTCTGTGGGGAAGTATAATTCTCTTTATTATAATTACTCTTACTTGGTGCACAGATGTCAATATTAGTGTGGCAACACCTTTTTTCTATCCAGAAGTGGCTGACTGCTGGAGTTGTACCCCACTCTGGGGCATTAGATTGGGAGGGGGAATGTATAAAGTTAAAAGGATTTGAGGATCAGGTTAAAATAGGCATTACATGCATGGAAGAACATTCTGCACTTATAATAAAGACTATGCAATGTACATGGAATGAGTAATCTTTTCTTCTAAATTATAACTAACATTGTAGAAAATGTATAGCACAGAATTACGCTCCTTCTTAAATAAATAATATTGTAGGCATTTAATGATTTTAAAAAAGAGCAACAAAGTCACAGCAGAATCAGTGACTGGCTACACTTTTGAAAGAACATACTTTCCTCAGTTTTACTCCACTCGAGGCAGTAGCACAACCCCTATTAGTATCAGTGGGAACAGGGAAGACTCCACCATCGTTTTGGTTCATAGCACTTAAATTTTTTTTGGTTCTTTTTTAGTCAGAAGGTTTTATTTTTTAATCCTCAGCCCTGCAATCAGCTCCAAGGGAAGTACATAGGTACCAGACTTGGCGTACAAGACCTAGGTTCTCCTCTCCTCTCTTCCCCTGACTTGTCATATGACCATGGGCAAGTCACTTCCCCTGTCTATGCTTCTGTTCCCCCTACAATCATTTGAGTCTTTGGGTTGTCAGCTGTTCAGGGCAGGAGCTGTCTCTCACTATCTGTGAGTGAAACAGTTAGTACAACTGAACCCCAATCTCAGCTGGAGCCTCTAGGCATTTCTGTGATTTAAAGAATAAGTAATAATTAAATTCATGCCTGTGTGAGGCCCACAAGCTTCACTGGGATTCTAAGCTGACTTAGTGGTTTATTTGTATTGTTCTGAGTGCCCCATACCCCACCCTCCCAAATACATGCTGTCTGTGGTCTTTCTCAGTCTAAAATATTTTACCTAGCAAGTCCTTTGAGATGAAGATATATATTTTTTCTGTTTCTCTTACAACTGCGTATTGGGAAAACAATGTCTTAAACCCCTGTGCATAATTTCCAAAGCAGTATATTCATAGGACAAATGCCAATAAGCTAGAATGTTAAACAAATAAGAATGCTATAAATTAAGATCAGGCTATTTACATAAAAACTTCAGTTTGGGGTTTTGCACAATAATTCATTTAGAAGTATTTTGCAGTATATTCGATACAGAAAAGCAAGGTCACCTAGTTTAAACCCTTTCTTTTATTGCCCAGAAGTTTGGAAAGAAAGATTTATTTACTTGTTGGTAAAGTCAGCTTTTGCTTGATTATGACCAATAAACCCTAAAGTCACTACAGCTGTAGTTATTTGGCAGTGAATGTCATTTCATCTACCATAGGCTAATTGTGTTAATTATCCAATGATATTATCACTGTGAAAAAATGTTCCAGGGTTAAAACTTTATATTAGACTCCAGTGATTAAACAATCTATTTCTTTCTTGATGGAAGCAAATATCTCTTGATTAATGTTACAGGGTGTTATATGTGCACATTGAGAGCAAGAATTAGAATCCCTCTGTTTCTCTAAATGTGTTGTGGTTATTCAGCCAAATTCAGTCTTTGCTTATAAATATATGGAAGTCAGTAGAATTACACCAAAGATGAATTTTGGCCCTGGACCTCTAAATTGTCTGCAGTTTTGTAGAATGTTAAGGAAATCTTTTCTGTTATGGTGGTAGGCACCACAGTTAGATGACCTTGGCTATTAAAGCTTACTTACAGAGAGGCCTTCAGTGGCTCAAGTCCTGAGGTTCTTTTTCATTTCATTAATTCACAGGGAAATTCTTATGGGCTGTGTTCACATGTAAACTGTTATTCTGAAATAAGTTATTTAGAAATAAGTTATTTTTAAATAAAATCCTTATTTTGAAATAACTTAAATCAAAATAAGAAAATGTTAATTCGAAATAAGGGAAACCCTCAAAGCGAAATAGCATGCCCTGTGTGTGGACATGCTATTTCACTTCAGGAAAGGGGCAGCATGGGAGATATGGCAACATGGCCCCCTTGCTGGGCCATGCCCCCACGCAATATATGCAAAAAGGAAGGCACCCTCGGAAGAAAAAGGGCAAAAGTGTTATTTTGAAATAACCATTATTTTGAAATAAGATGCCTGAATGGCTTTATTTCAAAGCAACCGTTTCAAAACAATGGCTATTTCGATTGCATGTGAGGTTTTACTGTTTCGAAATGACGGCTGTTATTTTGAAACAATGAGGTCCTGTTGTTTCGAAATAACAAAATATCATTCGGACATGCCTGGCTTCATTTTGAAGCAATGGCTGTTGTTTTGAAATAAAACCCAGGTTTGGACACAGCCATGGAGTTTAGTGAGCATTCAGATGAAAAAAAGGATACACTTGGATGTGTTCTTCACTGCATTTACAAAAAAGTGCAGGCAAAAGATTGAAGAGCAAATTTGAAAAGGATTGAATTAGTTTTGTATCTGCATTTAATTGGAAAGCTACAGTAATAATAACTTGGGAGAAGCTTGCAAAGTTGTGTTTTATCTTGACCTACTTTTTATTTGGCTTTGTCCTTTCAGAAGTATAGGAGAGATGATTTAAGGAAGATAATCATTTGTTCTGGTCAAAACTTTTCATTTAAAATATAAATAACTTTTTCATTAAAACAGACATTTCCAAAGCAATGACTATTTCCCATACTCTATTTTCCATTTTTCATTTTGAGCTGTAGGTGTGTATGTGGGGGGCACCTGAAACTTTTTATACAAAATCAGAAATGTTATCAATTTACAGTAGTTGAAATTCAATAATTTTGTCAATAAAACTGAATACAATGAATTTTGACTGAAATTCTTTTTTTTTTCTGATCAGTAATCGCTGTTTTTCTGATCTTGTTATCACTGTTTTAATGCAGTAATGAGTTTCTTTGAAAACTTGTAGCTGAAATCTGTCACCACAAATGTTTGATATAGAGATGCCAGATCTGAACTGTAACTGCCACTGTTGCTGCAACTAGACTCTTTTTGGTCAGATGTTTACTTCTGAACATACCTTCTTTTCAACTCTCTCAGGATTTAACGTGCTATTGTGCTATTAATTTGCTATGTATAATTGTTTTGTTTAACTTTCTTTTGTGGGGGGCATGCTTATGATTAGAGCAAACATTTTTAAATTTTGTTCAAAAATGTTTTATTTGTGTTTTAATATATGACACACAATGCAGTTCCAATATTGAAACTTTCACGTTTATAATGCACTAGTTAGTTACAAAGTCACATGATATTATTTCTATTACTGATTGGATAGAAAAGGTTAATACAGTAAGGGTTTTGAAAATGACATATGAATTTGCAGTTCAAAATTCGCTTGGGGCAAATACTGCAATATTTTACATTACAGTTTTTAAGTTTCCCTTGCACTAGAAAAGCTGTGTTCCCTTAATGTCATCACCCACTCCGCCACCGATCTCACTCAAATTCACTTGTCTAGTATGATAAATGATTTTGTGAACTAGAATTCAAGACCATCCACTTGTGTGCTGAAGTGAAGAAGTGTGCAAAATAACATTAAGTAACTCTCCTATAGCAGTGGCATATTTCTCAATTCTCAGCTGTATTCTGCCTCTCCATTTTATGAAGGTATTTAGAAGAAAGTCAAAGATAATGTGTTTCTTTACACATCAGAGAGATTTTTAATGTGCATTAGCTTTTCACCTCTTCCTTGAACATGATCCTTTCTAAAATGGAAAAGAAAATTGGTCATAAATTCCAGCAAATGGTAGTTTCTGACTGACTAAGCAACTGTCACTCTAATAATTTGAAACCTCTGTTACAGTCCTATAAGTACACCATGAACCTATTGTCTTTATAGCTATTGATTATGCATTTAAAAGAAAAAATTAAAAATTCATTGCTAATTATATTCTGTAACATCTTGTTAAAAAAAACCTCTGCTCTCAAACATGCTAATGGCAGTCCCAGTGATTTTTAGGGGAGTAACAAATGGAGAATTAAAAGCAGAATTTTTCTCTTAATTTGAAACTGAAAAATATTTAAAAAATGGATTGGAACTTCTCTCGAGACAACAGGTATTTGGATAATTTTACTACCAAAAGGTGGAACTACTGCATGTTGAGGGACCTGTTTTTTGAATCATGTACAAAAGCATAAAGTTCAAATCAATTAAAAATAAGTGGAGTTTTTCTGGTATAAGACTAATGTAAGAGATAAAAGGATCAAATTCCAAGGATGACTAGCGTATTTCATATCTACATTATGACAATGAAGTCTACAAATGTAGTGTTAAAATGAAATTAAATAAATGTATGCTATTGTGTACACACACATCTATTTGTTACTGAAAACATTTAGATTTATGTGTGTCAAGGTAACTGGAATATGGATTAGAGATGCGACTTGGCTCCTGTTAAAGGCATGTGTTGGATGGAAAGGCAGTTGAACTTAAGATATACATTTTGTAATATTATGACAGAATTGATGGTCTAGTGATCCTTCACATCATTTTTCTTCCAAAATGAATCCAGTTCTTGGCCACTGTTTTGTGATATGCCATCTTGATTTAACATACAAAATGCTTCAGCTTTTGGTTATGTCCATGCAGAGTTTTACCTTTACTTTGGGTTTACATTCTATCTCAAAATAACTACTTTCATTTCATTACAAGGGAATGGGGTCATTTGACTATAAATTACTACAGTGGTTACTGTTTCTCCTTTATGATGTGGACCTCAACGTGCTTTGCATTGTCAGGGGACTGAGATGGAATAGTGAGAGACAAAACAATTCACTGGAGGCTTGCCTTTCATGTTAAATCAGCCTTTATGAGAAGGATTGTATGTAGGTTTCAGGGTCAATACAAATTAAGACCAATTTGCCTAATCTTTCTATAAAATTTTACATAAGGTAGACTCAGACCAAAAGTAGAAATGATACTGAATAGCCTCTGTCTTTCTTCAGGATACCTTAACCCAGCTTGTGTTAAGTATATCCCCTTTGTCTGTCTCATTTGAAAGTGGGCATTTGTTTTTTCTGCTTTTGACAACTGATCAGGATCAGGACAAAGGATCAGTAGTCAAGAGCAAATGGGAAAAATGCCCATTTTTCGTCAAAAAAGTAGGATGGAATCTTTAGCAGGTTTCAGAGTAATGTGCAGTGGCTTCACAGGCAAGCAGTAATGCTAGGTCTGCTTGGGAGAGCAGGTTCGGGTGGGTGGATCAAACCAGTCCAGTCTGCCGTGAGTGGGCAGCTTTTCCCTCTGGAAAAATTTGGTCACCCTAAGTGCACACCAAAGTGCAGCCCCGTCACTTCTCCTATGTGGTCACTGTGCGTGTGCATGAAGAGGTTCCCCCTTGACATTAACGTATTCCTTTCTGAAGAGACTTATGTTAATGTGAACTAGGAACCTTTAATTCACATCGACAGAATCAACACAGGGATGTTTCAGAGCAGGACTTAAGTGCTCACTGCTGGTCACATCCCATAGCCCAAACAACAGGGTAGTATGTGTTCTTTGTCTATTCACTGTCTTGGTAGAGCCTCCTGCTATGGATACCACTAGAATGATTCATTGTAAAGACGTCGATATTTCACTGACCATATGTCTATATTTGTTTATCTTCTGAGCTACACATTCTCCATGCATACTATGAATTAAATAACATTTCTTCTTGCCAAGTGAGATGTCCCGTGGAGGGAGCTAAAGTGTCCACTGATTATCTTTTTAAGGAAATATATCTTTTGGACCATAGTAACCTCATTATCATATCTTGATGTAGAATAGAGGTTGTTCTATTCATGTTTACCTCCCTCTGGGGAGAGTTTAATGAGCAGCACTGAATAAATCAACTTGAAGAATCTCATTTTTTTTCCTATGGAGGAAAGACATTTTCTTAATTCTTTAGAGAGAAATATTTAATGAGCAGGCTGAATTTTTATGGCTATTGTAGGTACTACCTCCTATGGTTAAGCTGGTAAAGCCAGCTACCATAATATATTCAGTTTAGTCAATCCCATGAACTTTAAATCAAGTATAATGCAAATACATTAACTTTCTATATAAAACCATCTCATCATCTTATGCTCCAAGAGGAGTAGTTTCCATCCTCAGTTGTGAGCCAGGGAATTTTTCCTCTGTTTATATCTTGTGAGAATTGAATATTCAGTATATATTAGGATAGCTAAAGTGGAGGAGGAAAAGACATGCAAAACCGTTGTTGTTATTGAAATGGCCAGAAGAGGAAAGCCTTATGAACTGAACAGGTTTGTACAATGTGCACAAATGCAGTGCCTATGCTAAAGAAGAAACAAACTTGACTGTCAGTTATGTTACTCTGCAGTTGGTTTAATAAAACCAGCTGAATGCCAGTTTTTTTAAAATTATCACCTATAAAATTAAGGTCCTCTTAAATCCAAAAGTAGCTGACACTACTGCTTGATCATTACCACCATGTCATTATTAGCATTTGAGCTCCCTGCGTAGTGTTTTTGTAATTTAAAGCTTTCTCTCTCATTAAGGTTACATAAGTTTTTTTTGTCTGTTTTTGATTTTAAAAGGAGACAGTATAAATCAGAATGGAGACACTCATACTGGGTTGTAATAGACATAAATAAGAAAGATAAATACAAATATTATCCCTCTCCCAACTTCTTGTCCTTCAGTTATCTATGTAGTAACATTTTACACATCAGAGCCCTGATTCTACAGGCACACACGAGAGAGTAGTTCCATTGATCTCAGTGGGGTGGGATGACTCACAAATTTAAAACTACTCATGAATATAAGTGTTTGCAGCATCAGAACCCAAGATTCACATATATAAAAACTATGTATATTGAAATAACTTGTCTAATTTATTATTCAGCAACTAGGTTTGCCTTCAGCTAAATTTCCAGTCAAGATATGGAAATCATGAGTGGGTCTCAAGCAAACACATTCATCGTTTGAATATTAAATGATTACAGGTAAAGAACAAGAATTACTTACAGAAATATCTGATAAATAAATTTAAATACTAGATAAATGTCTAGAAATTGAGATCTGTCCACAAACAATTCATGAACAGAGAAAGAGGTACAAGTAATTGAACAGAGTATTCATTTGTTTCTTCCTTTGCTTCTGATGCCTTCTTTCATTCTCTGATGTAGATTACTGTCTCGTCTTCCTCATATAGTATAATGAACTTAGAAATGCATGTGTGTCACATATCTCTACAAAACCATTCCAATTTCTGACGTAAATCATACACTACTAATACATAGAGAATATTTTTCTGTGACTTAAATGCTGAAGGCCTGTGCTTGTTCTAGTTAGATAATCTGAAGTGTATGCCTTCTGACATCAAAAGCGCTCATTCATGATGGTGGGGGAGGCAGATTTCTACCCAACAAACCTACTAAGACATACACAAACATTCATGGTTTCCCTATTGAAATGGAGGTATTTTAATCCCTGCCCTCTTTGAGATGATGTTACATCTTACAGTTAGAGCTCTTGTTTTTATGTTACCAATGCAGACATCTTTTTGGTTATGAAGGTTATTCATGAACCTATCCTGATTTCTTCAAATATATCCACTATTCCTAAGGGTTCGCTGAATAATTGGATAAACAATATTCATGTAAATAGTTGTTTGTGAACTATTTACATCAATTATTCACTATTTGCAATTTGTTGTTCAGGATCAGTGGTTGGTCCCCATTGATGAATTGTTATGTTTTCCATTTCCTGATTGAATGACAAAGCTTGAAAACAGCAAAAGTTCTAACTTTTTGAACTCTCCATTGCAAGTCAGGAGCACTGCTGTGAAGGGCAGCCCATTTATTTGATCCCTTCTTGGACTAAGTTGAGCCAGTAGGAGGAACTGCCCCCCCCCCTTCTTTACTACCCCTGTCTGGATGGCTAGAGAACTGAGAGGAAATCCCACCCCCTAGCTATTCTGCTATCGAGTAAGTTCTCCAGAAAGCATAGAGGTGACAGAAGTCCTGTACATACTTCATACAGGTTTTGAGTTTAGTGTAACAACTGCTGGCGAGGAACAGAAACATGGCAATCCAGACCACCACAGTCACAGATGGCAGCTACACAGAGTAGTAAAACATTTGTCACCTCACTTCAGTAAAAAAAGGTATATCTGTTCCTCAGTCAGATATTACAGGGTACTCTGGGAAGCATGGGGAAAGACCTGGTGAGAAAGGTAACTGAACACAGACTGCTAGAGAATTTGTGCAAATCCAAGTAACTCTTCCACTAGCAATGAAAATTCTGGGAAATGCTGACTGTGCCAGGACAAGGTTCAGATAGAAGTCTGACTGATATGAAATCCACTTGGGCAAATAAACTGGAGGCTGTGCAAAGCCTGCTCTGCTTTTAAGGTAAAGATGAAATGCTACAAGCAATGATAAAGGCAACAAGGAAAGATGGAGGGGGGTGGGTGGGAAGCAATCCTTTCAATCTGCCTATTTCCATTATACAAATGAGCTGTCAGTGGTCTCACTTATGCTGAAGAGGACCCAGATTGTGGTCCTCCTTTACAACAGACATACTTGGTTATGAAATATGGGACAAAACCATAGATGACTAAGTAGTCTATGATAGTGAGGAAATGACTCTGGAAGTACGATCAGATGAAATATTATAACTGGTACAAGACTAATTCCATATCAGTGAGAATATGGCAAGACAGGCACTAGCCAGTCAAAAGCATAGCAATCAAAGAGTCATTTAAATCATATTCAATGATCAGAGATGAAGGCAAATTCTTATTAAGTCAAAGTAAGCAAGGAATCCTGTGGCATTTAAAGACTAACAAATTTATTTATTGCATGAGCTTTTTAGGGAGAAAATCATACCATTCACCAATAGACCCTGGTATTAATGGTGAGACCAAATAGTGCATTACAGACAAGGACTTGCCAAAAGAAAGTTTGCAGTATACAGATTGTGAAGATGTCTGATATGCCCTAATGCTGACAGATATGTTAAATTTGTGTTAAAGCAATCTGAAGGGTTATTAAGTCTGTAATTGTATTTGTTAATTTGCTGGTGTTATAGTGCAATCAGTATTTTAGCAATTGATCTAAAAATGGTAGATCTGCTACACTTCTTGTACATCTTCATGATGTTTTCAATTTTTCTGTTACACATTTCATGCTGGGGCAGAAACAAAAAAATGTCCAGGCCAGTTATATGCTGCAGCTGTACAAAATAGTAGAAAGGTTACCTCACTTCTGTACATAGTTCTGTTCAGAATCAATGGTTTAATTTGACACCAGTCTGCTTGTCATAAAAGTACTACATTTCCTGCTACCAGATCCTTGTGTTAGAGTCCAGGAATGCCATGGGGGGAGGAGAGAGAGTGGCTCTGTGACCTGAGACACATGCTGCTGCAACAGGGAAACAGCTGGCCATATGGATTTTAACCTCAGGGCAGGAATATAGATATGGTTCCTGTGAGCTTGTATCATAGTTAAGAACTGGCTCCTGTAAGGGAAGGAGGTACCCTAATCTAGATCTGAGGCTTGAAGGGACAATCAAAACTATGTATAACAGATGGAATCAGAATTTCTTTAAGGCACTTAGATGTGTATTCCTTTTGATTTTTTTCCCCCCAGTAACACCAGTGGTTTTCTCCTTGGAAATGAAGACTCTGGGCATCATCAGGTTATTGCTTAGTTGGGGTGATGTTGTTGCTTCTTGTGAGATATCAAGTTTTCTCAGACTCGGTGAACAGCTTACCACAAGAATGGATCTGCAGAGTGGATAATGGACTGTAAAGGGGATTTTGACTGACTAAATAAATAATCAATGAAAAATATTTAAAGCAAGTTATGAATAGTTCTTTTCACCCTTTTTAGAGTGCGTGTATGAGACAGAATCTATCAATTTTCAGTAGAAATTTCCAGAGAAGTAGCTGTGTTAGTTTGAGTGCAGCAAAAGCAATGAGAGTCTTGTGGCACCTTATAGACTAAGGCTATGTTCACACATAAACTGTTATTTTGAAATAAGTTAATTCGAATTAAGAAGATGTTAATTCGAATTAAGGGAAAGCCTGCTATCAAAACAGCTGTTATTTTGAAACGGTTATTTTGAAATAAGGCCGTTCGGACATGTTGTTTTGAAGCAGTTGTTTCGAAACAATGGTGTTGTTTTGAAACAACATGTCTGAACACCATTGTTTTGAAACAGCCATTTCGAAACAACGGCTATTTCGATTTCAAGCAAGGTTTTACTGTTTCGAAATAACAGCTGTTATTTTGAAACAATGGGTCCTGTTGTTTCAAAATAATGGAACATCATGTGGACATAAGAAATTTTATTTCAAAACAACTGCTGTTGTTTCTAAATAAAACTCTTGTCTGAACACAGCTTATCAGATTTCTTAAGGCATAAGCTTTCATGGGCTCCAACCTACTTCGTCATGCCTCATTGTTTTTATCAGTTTTCAGTGTTTCACAGACCATGTTCATGATTTATTAGTCCTTGCAAACAAATCACAATTAAAATAAACTGAACCACACTGCTGTGAAAGGGGAGACAAATACTGACATTTTGATACCTGTATCTGTAGGAGGAAGTAAAAGGATAAATTAAAAAAAAGACAATTAGAAGCAGTCAGTACTGAGGCTTAATGCCTAGTGAAACAAATCAAAACAGTAGGTCTGAGTCAGATAAATGGTCAAGTTGACAGGAGTAGTCTGAAATCACAGAAATTGGAAAGGAGTCAGCTGGAGCCACAATAAGAGTGGAAAAGTACCTAAAGGGTGAGAGGTGTCAGGTTGGCCTACTGCCAAGAAGATAAAAGTGATGTTTTGGCCAAACTTGACACCTTGATGGATGGAGATGTTCACTGATGCATGGACCTATCAAATTTATGGGTAGCATCAAAAAAGGGATAAGTGGAACAATCAAAGTAAATTTCAACCCCGGGGGGGGGGTCAAGTCAATAAGTCCAAGCAAGGTAAAGGGTCCCAGAGCCCAGATTTTGTGCAGCTGAAGGGGGTGATAGAGAGTCCTGCCATCGGTTGAGCTGTTCCGTTGCATTGAGAGCATGAAAGCTGCCAACAGAGCACTTGAGATAGGTTATTTGCCATAGTGCTATGCTGCAATAAAGCCTAGCCTAGTACCTTCATTTCTTCAAGGATCTGTGGTCAAGTTGATTTCTTTGATCATTAGTGTCACCTCAGTTTAACTCTTGCACACTGAGTTCTCGCTATAGATTTGGGCCAAAGGTAACCCACAGCGTTAATCAAAGGAACACCTTGGCTTAGGGTCACCAGACCAACTCAGTTCCTGCTAAAGATCCAAGCCAGGCTGCAGATAATTGACCTAACTGAGTCCCCAGTAAGAGATCTGAGCCAGAGGTAATCCTGAGGGAACACACAAACAGTGGCTCATGTACAGAGCCAAACAGATGTCCATGTTCAATGTATAACATTAATAAGAACATCCTCCACCAGGCATACCACAGTACCCAATATGAGTCTTCCTTTGTAAAATATATTTTGCTGGGCTCATTCTCATGTCAATTGCAGGAGAATATTTTTGACACCCTGTAACTAATAGAAGTTAGTTGAGACTTAAGTAGAAAGTCAGTCGATTGAGTAGAGCAACACCTGAGGAGTAACTAGAGGAGGAAACAACCCCAGCAGCTGAGAATATAAATTGAGAAGAAAGAAACCCTGTTAATGGTGAGATGGAAGGTCATAGGGCTGCTGCTGATTCTGTTCCCCTTTCTGGACACAAGTAGGGGAGTGGGTTGGCTGGCTGACAAAATGTGGCCAAATGCTATTCTACTTGTGTGTTGGACTCCTTTCCCACAACCTTATCTCTTTCTGTCATCAGGTGTAGGCTGTGCCATCTTGTCTCTGTGGAGAGCACCTATCACAGACAGGGCAGCTGGCACATGTCATTGAGCACATATGAATCACAATGCTAAGAATCTAGAATCCTTACAATCACAGCTGTGAACTGAAGTCTATAATCAGACATGCATCATAGTTATAAAATGCTCTAATGTGATAAGTAGTATTATCTATCCTGGTTGATCTGAAGGGTAAGTGTCCCTTCTCAATGTTCCACTGAAAGAATCTAGATACCATAGAAATCTTGTCATAAATGGGATGGGATCGATTTGGAAGATTGCTTTTTCCTTTGCTGTATTGTTCCAGTTCCAATCAGTGAAGTTGTTTATTTTGGAACTCCTTCTCCTTTAAAATGGATTGGTGCTTATTAGTCTTCAAGTGCCACACAACTCCTTGTTGTTTCTCCATGAAGGCCTCTCTACTTTGGAAAAATCTCCTTTTCCTGCCCTTCACTCATCATACAAAATATCATGGGCCTGTGACCTTTCTGGGCACAAAGGTTCATGTAATTGTTCAGCTGAGTTTGATTACTACTTTAACTTATGCCAAAAGCATTTTGAATTGTATGTGTGTGTGAGCGTGCACACTTGTGTTCCTCAGAAAGACATCCATCACAAAGACACCCCAGAGATAGTATCCTAGAGACCCAACTCCTTGCTCTCTGCTCAACTGTATACTTTTTCTCCAGAAAACGTCTGCTTCCCAGCCAGAACACAGATGCCTTCAGAATGTGCTAGCTCTCTTTGTGTTTGTGACTTGTTTGTTTGCTCTCTCACACAGGTTCTCTTTCTGGGTTTTGTTTTGTTTTTTACACCCTTGGGAATGGGGACTAAGGATGTGCTATGTCTTCAGCAGCCAACATGTGTCTAGGGCATATATAAATTAACTAAATCAGGAGGTCTGAGTTGTGTCCCCACAGCAGGTCAACAGTGCCTCATGTGAGTGCCAAGTGCCTTTGAAAAATCTCGACTGAGGAACTGAGTCTTTGCATCTGATGAAGTGGGCTACAGCTGACAAAAGCTTACGCCTGAAAAAATTCGTTAGTCTTTAAGGTCCTGCAGGACTCTCATTGCTTTTGCTGTATACAGACTAACAAAGCTACCCCTCTGGAACTTGAGTCCTTAATCACACTCAGAAGTGTCCTCCTACAGCTAAACCCCAGAATTCACCCTGAATGCTAATAAGATTTTCTGAAAATACCCTTGCTACCATTTGGTCCTTGTAATAGGCAAATTGAATACAAGTAAATTTTGACAATTACATCAAAGAATCACAATGGTCTAGTGGGAGAACCAAAATTAAGAATTTCCATTGTCACTTGTACTAATGTAGAGATTTCTAGAGGGGTAGCTGTGTGTGAGTCTGTGTATAGCAAAAGTAGCAAGAGTCCTGTGGCACCTTATAGACTAACAGATTTCTTCAAGCATAAGCTTTTGTGGGCTTCAACCCACTTTGTCAGATGCATGCACCTGATGAAGTGGGTTGAAGCTCACAAAAGCTTATGCTTGAAGAAATCTGTTAGTCCATAAGGTGCCACAGGACTCTTGCTACTTGTACTAATCTAGTTAAACTAGTTGGTATAAGTAAGACATACTACAAACACTTTCTCTCTGTGTATAAATAAGGATTTTTTTTGTAAAATTCTATTTTTTTATAACAAAAAATGCTGAGTTAAGAACTATTACACACAGCCAAATTCAGAACAACATGTGATATTCATGAGAAAGAGATAAAAGACAAGATTTAATAGCTTCAGTCCTTGGCAGTATTTCACACTCTGGTAACCACACACAATTTAAGCTGCTTGTCTTAAACTTGACAAAGTTAAACAGAAGAAAGGAAAAGATACTTGTGATTCTTTAGCTAGCCAGAAGGATCTTTGCAAAGGGATGAATTGTTCCCTACCCAGGAAGTACTCTCTCAGGGTTCTTTGAACCCCACACAGCAAATCTTCCATTCCTTGAATTCTGGCTACAAATGTGTGGAAGGGGAGATGCAGGTGATAATAATGATTAGGTAAATATGATCACTGATGAGGAAATTTCCATGGCTTCGCATAGTTATGGTTCAGTCATGTCTCTTCCTGCTTTCGACACTCTGCTTCATCCCCACAAACATGGAGTACTGACCTTGCAGAGTAGGACAGAGCATATCTACTGTCCCAGCAGGAATTAGAGTAGCATGCAACTGAGCCATGGCTTTCCTTTTTCTTGCACCTCCTCCCTGTTTTGGGGTTTGGCATTGGCTCAAAGCTTGCAGAACATATGGAAGTGCTTGCAAGAGCTTTGGTGCCACTGGCTTATCTACATAATCAGTACAAAACTTCTTTAGGGCAGGGGTGGGGGATAGGCACCACTGTGTAGCTTTAAGCTGCTTCTATTAACATTAATTTAGGCATAACTTCATTTGGTTGTCTGTCATTTCTGCTGAAACAGTACCAGAGTAGTTGCTCCCCTCTCCAAATGTATTTGCATGAGCTCCACCCCTGCTAAATGCCATTGAAGGGTTTCTCCATCAGTTGTGGGAGAAGCAAGAATACACGGGGAAGCTGGCGCTCTCTCCTTTTGAGCCTTCTCCTTATCCATTCCTTGGAATCTGGGTGTCTTCTGAGAAGTGGACTTTGGACACACTGAAGAAATAGGAACAACGGGGGCCTCCTTGATGCTGGCACTTTCTTTTGATGATAGATTTCCATATTTTGCAGACTCTGCATTCTTGTAAGACTTTTTTTCTGAAGAAAAGTGAAAAAAAGTAATTAGTAAAATTTTGGGGGGAAATAATTTGGCACCATGATGTTATAACTGCATGTAATGTGGTCTGTGTGTGTTATTTATTTGTGAAGGCAATCAAAAGTACTAATGTTTACATTGCTCTTTGGGGGAGTTTAACTAAATTCTAGAGCACTATTACTTCTCAGACTGTGGTCTGTGGAGCTCTTTCTAGCTGTTCACATTTTGAGAAACAGGAAATAAAGAATTAGGAGTACAGGATGGTTCTGTTGGGGACAATGGGCTGAAATTTAAGAGGTCCTGATAAAAGTCTCAGCTCTGTCATAGACCTTCAGCAAGTTTATGTAATCTCTGTGCCTAAATTGCCTTTCAAGTAAATGAAGATTAAAACATTTCACTGCCACACAGAGCTATTGTAAGCACCAGTCCATAAGTACAAGGGGTCACTGAGATACAATCGTGTTGGGGGCACATATAATTGCCCAGTCTGAAAATGATGAAGATTTATTTTTGACACTTGTCAACTATTTTTTGTGAACAGTTCTATAGAGTACACAGCATCATTATGCTAAAGCTGTGTGTAGGGGGAAAAGATGGGATCAGAGGAAAGAATTCACCATTGTGGGAAGAGGCAGCAATAATTTCTCCTTGTCTGCTCCCTCCCCCCCCCAAATCCTACCTCCTATTCTATATATGGCAGAATGATGTATTTGTTTAAAAGGGATGATGGACAGAGGAAGGAAAGATTTTATAGTGACCCTGTAGTCAAAGTGCTTAAGAAATGGAGCTCTTGTGGATAGTATAAAAATTCAGGCCTGATCTTCCTTGAGTCCTATAATATCTAAAAATACTACACATTCTTCCTCATTGCTTGTCAGAGTAAAGACTGACAGAGAAAATCATAATTGGCTAATCTTCAGATGCAGGATTTTCAGGAAACAAAAATTAATTAGGGTTCTTACTTTATCCTCAGCTGCAGTCAATCAAATGTTTGTAAAGAGATTTTTGTGGACATAAGAAATTTCTGCATAGTATCATGGCTAAGATCCCTGGAAAGGGAACAGATATATTATTAATATGAACTGGAAGTCAATGAACTCCCATAAAGATAGAATTAACTCTCACATGAAGGAAAAGCTAGCATCAGAACATAATGGCATTATAATTTGCATAAGAACATCAGCCAGAGAGGAAACTATTACCAAAACACTCAATAAAAGAACCCCATAACAATGGAATCTTATTTAAGGAAATGGACAATTTTTTATGGTCTGTTTTGTGTTGCAGTTGCTGATGTAATGACTAGTTATGCTGCATTCAGCCAAGGTCATTCAGAGGAGTTTGAGCCAACATTCATTATTTTACAAATCCTTCCATTACTTTTGGGGTATGAATTCTTGGGAGTTTTTCCCCATTTTTTAAAGGACCCTGTGTGAGGTCTTTGAGTTAATCATTTTTTGTTCCTTACATTATAGTTTGCTATTTGCATCTTTCATGTCCCCTCACCTTTCATCCACTCCTGTAGACTATCAGATACTGCAGAAGAAAATTTTCATGCAATATACTGAGAAGATAAAAGATGAACAAATATGCATAAACATTATTTTGCCTTCTAATTTACTTTTACTCATGTCTTTCACCACCAGCAGAATTCAGCTCCCAGGCACATTTGAAATCAGACTTTCTGCCTTTATTGTGGATTTCTCTTGGGACTAGAAAAGCTAGTCATAAGATTAGACCTCCTGTCAGTGTAGCTCCACATCAGGTAGATTTCTACAATATGTTAAGGTTAGTTTAACATCATCAAGGGCCACTCCTTTTTAGGAGTGCTGACTCTTACTAATAGAACTGTTTGAAAATGAGTAATGCTGTTGAACTTTGCACAAATATAAGACATAAACTGTACAATGCACTGTGGATAATTTCTAATAGTCTTCAATTAATTATCGGGCTTTAACTAGTGTAGGTGCACCCACATCACACACAGAGGGGTGGCATTTAATTTGATGCATAGCTGGGGCTCTGCTTCCCCAGGTTGGTGAGAATGGATATGTAACATTGGATGCTCTATATATTACATTCATCCTAAATTGCCCATGGGAGAACTTCTGGCCACCTGGCCCAAAGAAAAGGGATTGTTACTATAAGGGCTCCCTCTGCAATTTGTGGCAGAGTAGGAGGGAAGGGAAGGTTTTGCATCAGGAAGAAATTACTAAAACAAGTGGGAGGGGGCTTTGTCCTTCCAACTGACTGAGGGTGGGAGGGCAGATATTTGTGTCATGGGTGGTGTCCAAGATACATGGGAAGAAGGAGGACCATCTGCCCAGTAAGAAGGGGGTGCCAGGCTTGCAGGATTTCTCTGGGTAAGTTGGGTAAACTGATATAGGGGAACCCTCTCCCTGAGTGAGTAGTAGAGGTCATGTTGCCTGGTCCATGCCCTGGCAGGGCAGCAAGCGTTACTTCAGGGGGGTTCAAGTCAAAAATTGATTGAAGTTATACTTGCTGTTTCAACAGCAATTCAAGAATTACAGGGTGCTGCAGTGCCAGACTGGAGTATAAGCCATTTCTAGAACCCAAGAAGAAATGACAAAATCAATGAGAGACACAGAGGCTGCATGCAGAGAGAGGAGAGTTCAGGGCATGTGACAGAAGAGGCATAGGTGTGGAGAGTAAGGGATTTCACTCAGTGGATAGCCAAAGGACTGAGGAGGGCCAGGACTGTGCAAGAGAGAATGGCACTGCTACCCCCCTTGCCTTTGATGATGTATTTGTGGATCACATGGGAGACACTAACATGTCTTGAGGGAATTGCCCTCTGCTACATATGGAGAAAAGAAGCAGGCTAGAGTCAGGCATGAGCAAATGAAATAAGTGAGACAACAGATTTAGTCGCAGGGCTGCAGGAAGTATCTGCTGTTTTAGGGAATGGGCTTATGGCTCTTGGGGCAAACATGCATCTTGCTGAGCTCAAAATCTTCATGTGACTCCTGCAGTCCAACTTAGTTATTACAGAAGCTGGGGACTTCGCTGGGTAGGGAGGTTGGAAGACGTAATACTAGACATCAAACACAGGCGCAGGTTCTGGATGCTGGGGATAATCAGATGAGAAAGGCACCAAGAAATGACATATGAATCATTAATACTTAGGAGGGGGCATGTAAGCAAAATACAGCCCCTTCCTCCAGCAGGAAATGTGAATACATAGGATAAGATCAGTTGTTCAGGAGGCGTCAGAGAAGGGGAAGGTGACTCAAGACATTAAGGGATCCATGTTGGTCAGCTGAGAGTATGGTTATGCAGGAGACTTGGATCCACAGATGTCCACTTTCTCTATACTATTAAAGACAAGAGTGGGAGTGGTGAATATACATAAACATACTATCACTGCTGCACAGGGAAGCTTTGGCAGACAAGAAGGCAAGACATGACCAGCAAGGCAATAAGACATCCAAATGACCAAAGTTGCTAAAACCTTATTACATTGTGAAGCTGCTTTTTTAATCTATACAGCTGTGATTTCTGAGAAATACCTTGAGAGAGGACAAGTATTATTCAAACATATGGACATAATTTAGCATATATAAAATACATTCAGGGGTAGGACTTGGTCTAACTATAACAATTTACTGTAGGCTAAGAGCTGTAACACAACCAGGAACTCAGTGGGAGAGATCACATCATACACTGTGGTTGGAATGGATGACACAACATAGGCCAGATGTTCTCACTGGGAGCAACCTACTTGTTCCTCAGCACGTCCAGTAGTGGTGGGTATGTAATAACATTTGCTGAGCATACAAAAACGGCAGGGATTTCTGGAGGTTCTTTGAATTTAGATATGCTTGTAAGATGTGCATTGAGGCCCACCTGGCTTGCAATTGCTATAATTGTTTGGACCTCATTATGGTAAAAGACAGACTAATTTAGATGCCCTCAAACATCTCCTGGTCCAGACACAGGTGAGTGGGATCATGGCATAGGAAAGTGGGGGTGGTGGAAGAAAAGGCAGTAAGAGTGTTGGGAAAAAGCTTCATCATCAGCTAAACTTGAGTTTAAGGGTATTCTTTGGGCATAATCTAACTAGATGGAGTTCAGGATTCCATATACTATGGCAAGAAGCCATGTGAAGTCCACAAATGGGTTGGGTAGTCACAGGGCAATTCAGTTTATGATGCAGTAGACATAAATTATGCTCAGTATACTATTCAACTATGTCTACACTTAGATGGTTAAATCGATTTAATTAAAATTGATCTAATTGAATTGAAATAAAAATCATTAAATCGATTTAACATGTCCCCATTAGAAACTCAAATCGAACTAGCGTGTCCATGGACATGACTTGCTATTCAATTTAGAAGAGGGGCACCATGGGAGGTGTGGCAAGATGCCCCCAAGAAAGGCCATGCCCCTACCTAATATATAGAAAGAGGACGGCACGTAGGAGGGAGAAAGGCAAGAAGTGTTAAATCAAAATAACAGTTAAATAAAAATAATGCAGCTGCACTGCGTTATTTTGAAATAATTTTGATTTAGTCATTTCAATATAAAGCAAGGTTTTATTATTTTGAAATGACTGCTCCTTATTTCAAAATGCGGGAGCTCCTCATTTTGAAATAAGGAAAGCTAGTGTAGACATTCACTACTTTAAATTGAAATAATAATCATTTTGATTTAAAGTTTAAGTGTAGGCATACCCATGCTCTTTTGAAGAAGCCGTGCACATGATTAGGACTTGTGGCTCAGGGGCACTGTTAGTACTATGTGCCATCAACTTCTTTTTGATTGCTGAGTCCTTCTGATTTTAACCTTTTTGATTTCCATGTTGAGGATCAGGCTATTTAGCAATGTATAATCTCATGCTCAAGATTTGAAAAGTTCAGTTCAGTGCCATACTGGGCAGTGGTGTGGGAGTCTGACTCGCAGCAGACAGAACATTACTTGAATGACTCCCTGTTCATATGCTGTGTGGTTGTAGCAATGTCTGTGCCAGGGTATTAATGAGACAAAGTGGGCCAGGTAATATTTTTTTGTCAGACCAACTGCTGTTGGGGAGAGAGACAAGCTGCTTTTGATCTGTTCACAGGCAGGGTAGATTCTAAGTGGGCTAACCTGCTGGTTGTATTCCAGGCCCTGGCCAGTAAAGTAAACAGAAAAAAAGGTGGGGGGCCTCTACTAACCTGACCTTACCTGGGGAGCAAGTTTAGACATACAGGCTGATCTATCTAGACAACCCTAAATAAATGGAGAGGGGCATGGGGGGTTTCAGAATTGATAATCTGGGCTGGTGTGGCCAAGAAGGTTGTGCTGAAGGAGCTGCAATCTATTATCAGGTATCTTAACTTTGCATACTGAGTTGTAAACCTGAGGAGAGTATTTTGCATTCAATTGTTGTCTGCCACCAGGTGAATGTCAAGCCTGAATCATTTTGTCAGAGTCAACAGTGAAACAAAGAAGGATTTAGGGGTGTGGGAATACTTTCTGAAGCATTTTAACGGGGTATCTATTTGGAGGGAGGAATGAATAGTAAAAGCAGATTTAAAGATTCACTCAGATGCATTGGGAGGAATATGTTTTCTGGTACTTTTTACCAAGGCAGATGCTGTGCTTAGAAATGGTCCTCTAATTGGATGCAAAAAAGAATAGTGAAAAAGTAACTTCCCTAGAATTCTTCCCAATTTTAGGGATAGTGGCTGTTTGGGAAATAGATTTTTCAAATCAAAGAGTATATTTCTGGAATGACAACATGGGAGTGGCATATAATCAGTTGTCAGTCCTGCAGATTACTCTTGGACCAACTGATGGCCCCTTGTATACTGTTTGGTGGCCTAAGAGCAGGCACCAGCTATGACTATTTTTCATCTTGGTGAAAACAATTTAGGAATGTGTAAGGGGGTTGACCTGAGGATCAGGGCTAATGGAGTTTGGGACAGATCCTGGATTTATTCCCAGGACTGATGATTATTTGATCTGAAATATTGCATGGGAGGGTATGATAGAGAGCTGTGAACATTGTAATGGTTAATAAGCCTGTTAGGTACATGAATAAGGAAGTGGAGGAAATTGATATGTAACCAAGGGATTGGTAAGTATTAATTCAGACATACTTTATTGGGCACCTGATTTATTCAGGGCATATGAAGTACAGCTATGCAATTTGGGAATAGGTATATTTTGTCTGATATTAGGAAAGGAATTAATAAATATTTGGGAACACAAAGGGTGGGGGGAGGCAGCCAAGCTAATCATTGATGCCTACTTCTGACAGTGCAGGGACTCCTTATCAAAGAGAAATGGCTAACAGATAACAAGTATTGGAAAGGGATTAAGAGAAAACCATCTCATGTAGAAGCTGGGGAAGGGTGATTTGGAACACCTAATTCTTAAGGGGTAGCCATGTTAGTCTAGTTCTGCAAAATAAGTAAGGAGTCCTGTGGCACTTAACGAGTAACATATTTATTTATTTCATGAGCTTTCGTGGGAGAAAATCCCACTTCGTCAGATGCTTTGAAGATTGGGAAACTTACAGAATGAGAGGAAAATAAATGCAGGGACGTGTAAGTGACAGGATCCGGTCACACTGGAACAGCAAATCTTATCTGCCAATTTACACTGTCTCCTCAGATTCTGTGCTATCAACACTGTTAGCTATCTTTTGAGACACCATGGACTTCCTGAGAAAAATCCAATCCATTGGTGAGCTTCCAGAAAACATCATCCTGGTCACTATGGACATAGAAGCTCTTTACACCAACATCCCACACAAAGATGGGTTACAAGCTATTAAAAAAACCATTCTAGATGGTACACAGCATACCTTGTGGATGAAATTTGTGACTTTGTGGTCACTAACAGCCATTTCAGATTTGAGAATAATTTATACCTTCAAGGCAGTGGCACTGATGTGCATACCTGCATGGCCCCACAATATGCCAGCATTTTCTTGGGTGACTTAGAACAACATTTCCTCATGTCTCATCCCAAAGCACCTCTCCTCTACTTAAGCTACATTGATGGCATCTTCATCATCTGGACTCGTGATAGGGATGACCTTGAAGATTTCCACAGAGATTTCAACAATTTCCACTCCACAATCAAACTTAGCCTGAAAAACTCCCCACAAAAGATCCATTTTCTGGACACTTCAGTGCAGATTAGGGATAGACACATAGGCTTTGTCTACACTTAAAACCTGAGTTGGATTTGGCTAGTCTGAACTAAGTTGTTCAAACTTAGTTTGAACTAAGTGCTTTTTTTATTTCAAACTTATGTAGTTATTTTGGTTATTTAGTTATTTAGTATTTATTTTGAACTAAAAAACCATGCTTAGTTCAAACTAAGCACTAGTTTGAACTTAATTGTATATACTTGTGGATAAGCCAATCCTTGCATAAACTGTCCCCCAGTTCTGAGCCCCAAAAATAGGTGTCTCATGTATAAGCTGAGGTCAACCCTTGGCTTCAGGCTCCTAACTCCCCCACCCTGCACCGCCATCTTCCCCTGGAGTCCCTGACACCCACCCTAACCCCCGGGCTCTGCTACTATTTTTCCCTGGCATCCTCAACACACCCCCAGCCCCTGGGCCATTCTGCCACTTTTCCTAGCCTCCCTGATACCCTCTAGCTCCTAGACCCTGCTGCCACTTCCCCGAGACTCTCTGATACCACCCCACCAACTCCTGGGCCATGCCACTGCTTCCCTGAAACTCCCTGACACGCCACCCCAGGCCCTTCTGCTGCTTTCCAGGACAGCCTGATGCCCCCTTGCAACTCCCAGCCCCTGCGGCTGCTTTCCAGGAAACCCTAACACTGCCCCAAGCCCCCAGGCTCTACTGCCACTTCCCTGGCTTCCCTGAACCCCACCCCAACACCCGGGCACTGATGCTGACTCCCCCAGGCCAACTGCACCCCCCCGAACCCCCTTACCTGGATGTTCCAGATGCCAGAGTCCTGTTCCTTACTTTAACCCCAGCCTGTGCTGACTGATCAACATGGTTGCTCAGGCCCCATGCTGGGGCTTCAGCACTGAGCATGCTCAAAGCATGCTCAAGGCTGGAGATTTAAAAACTCCTGGGCTGGAGCTGTCTGCTAGTATTGACCCATATATAACCTGTGTGCCTGTTTTAAAGGCAATTTTCAGGCATAAAAATCTTGGTTTATATGCAAGTATATATGGTATATAATTTGAACTAGCATCTCTACATTGTGCTAGTTCAAACTAAATTTCAAAATAAGTTCAAACTAAGAAGTTAGTATGGACTAACCAGTCAAGCCAAATAGTTTGAACTAAGCTTTGCTTAGCTCAAACTAAATTTTTTTTTAGTTCTAACTAGGCAAAAGATAGGGTTCAACTTAGTTTGAATTAAGGCTCCTTAATTTGAACTAATTTGCTAATGTAGACATCACCATAAATACTACCTTATACCAAAAACCTACTGATCAGTATGGTACCTACAACCATTGAGCTTTCATCCAAAATGCACCACACGATCCATTGTCTACAGCTATAGCCAAGATATAACCACATTTGCTCCAGTCCCTCAGACAGAGACAGACCCGTTCAGGATCTCTATCAAGCATTCTTAAAACTACAATAACCACCCGTGGAAGTAAAAAAAAAAAAAAAACAGATTGACAGAACCAAGCAGGTACCACAAAGCCCATGGAGAAGTCTGAGAAAGAAAACAAGAAAACAACACTACTCATCATCTACAACCCCCAAGTCAGACTGCTACAGCACATCATCGGAGGTCTACAGCTTATTCTACAAGATGATCTCTCAGTCAAAAAAATCTTGCGAGACAGACCTCTCCTCGCTTACAGCCCCCCAACCTGAAGAAGATACTCACCAGAAACTACAAACCTAACAACAGAACCATTTAAAGCAGGTGCATATGCCTGCAATAAACCATGCTGCCAATTTTGCCCTCATATCTGCACAAAAGACACTATTGGAGGACCCCCATAAAAACAAGCTACTCCATCCAAGGCTCATTCAAAGGCTTATCCACCAATGTGATTTATGCCATCTGCGTTACATATTGGACAAACAGGACAGTTTCTACATAAAAGAATAAATGGGCATAAATCTGACATCAGAAATCACATCATTCAAAAACCAGTAGCTGTGCGCTTCAATCTTCCTGATTTGCTAATAGCTGAGCACAACAGGTGATTTGACTTCATCTTCCTCTGTATGCTTTTCCCCAGTGTTTGAATCTTAACAACTTATTTGATTTGCTGTTACAATGTGATCTGATCCAATGACTTACACTTCCATGCATTTATTTTCCTCCCATTCTGTAAGTTCCCCCATTTTCAAAGCATCTGATGAAGTGGGATTTTCTCCCATGAAAGCTTATGAAATAAATAAATTTGTTAGTTTTTAAGAGCTACAGGACTGGTTGCTTGTTTTGGAACAGCTATTGTTTGCAGCAGCAGGAAGTCAACCCCACTTCCTTTTCCACCCTCTTAACCCTTATATCCGGGGAGGATAGTGAGGTTCTAGCAAGCAGGCTGGCTGAAACCACTTTGGGAAAATGGAGAATGCTGATGGTAGGGCCCAGAATAGGGGGAAACAGTTAAAGAAATAATGATGATCCTCACGGTACAATTTATTACTGGATGCTTTATGTTGTGCTTAGTTAAGCCACATCCAAGGCTTCAGGTCTATCTTTCTGCTTGGCTGAACAATAACCCTCATCCCTGTCCCACTGAATTAAAGAGGAGGTGGACCTGGTCCTCCTTCTCTGCATACTGTAAAATAATAAAACAAGGATGAAGAAAGAAAAGTGAACACTTAATGGAAATGGCAACAGCAGGAATCATCCAAGAATAATGAGAATGCATTTGAAGTAACACCAGTATCAGTCCACCCAAAACTTCAGTCTGTCTTTGTCAGAAGACTTTGTCTGAATGATTGTTTGAGTCTACACATTATACTGAAAAAATGAGCAACAAAATCTTATGCAGGGGACACGGCAATGTGCCACATTTATTGTATGTACAAAAGACCTTATCAATAAAAAGTAGGTGCTACATTACCTAGCCAAACATTGCACTCACTCACATACACACACAGTGCTGCAGGCTGGAGGTAGTTACCAGCCTCTCAGTTGCTCAAGTCAGTCTACTGGCCAGGCAGCTGAACTCAAGAAGTGGAGCAGGGTCCAGCTGGTTGCGACACGATGCTCCTTGGCATTTGCAGAAAAAATCCAAAGCCCATTGTTTTCTTCACCATTTATATAGGGCCAAAACCACAAAAGTTAATTATCATATCGTGTAATTCCCATCTTTGATAATGTCCAAAGTTAAGAACATGACATTTTTATTGTTCCATTCCTGTTACATCCTTTATCATATTGATAATTTAAATGTCCTCCATGGGTTCCATTTCCTATTGATACTACCATGTTCTTTGGCCATCCAGATTTTCCTTATCTCAGGTCCAGTACTTCTCAGCTCTCTGAGCTATTCAGGCATGCTATTCCAATCACTCCTCTCAATCACCCTTCTTAACAATAATACTATTAATCTATCATTACTTTACCTTTATCTTAAAAGAAAAAAGAATCTTAATTGGTACATTTGTTACAAAAAAAAGGTTACATAACCCTAATAAAACATCATGTTGCAGTTTTCACCATTTACTTAAATGTTTGTTATTGTCTTCATTCAGTTCCTCTTTGTTTCCCTACAACCCTGCTTAATAACTCCAGCCCTTAAAGTCAACTTAAGTGTTAAAGTTGACTTTATTAACTTGACTTAACATTTTGTAGATACGGTAGTCTACACTGTAGGCATTGTTAAGTTGACTTAATAAAGTTGATTTAACAGAGCCCTACAGTGTGGATGTAGTCTTTAAGTAGACTTTCTTAAGTCACCTTAAGGTCAACCTTCTTAAGTCGACTTAACTGAGCCCTCTAGTGTAGACATAACCCATGGCTTTACGTTGCTGAAAGTGAGATCTTTTGGCAGATTATGTATTTGCCAAACAGCTAACATTACTCTATCTAGCCATCATTTTCTTAATCAAAATTATATTAGAACTCAGTAAATAGGGACTATTGTATAGTGATGTTGATCAAGCTATGTATTCTAAATAAAGAGGTACAGGCCTTAGTTGGAACACATTCAAAAGTTGCCCAATGAATCCTGAATATACTGCAGTCCTTGCTTTGGTTGGTGCTTGGAATGCCTTCCATGTCACATAAATATAATCTGATGATCTGAATCTGAATTCTTGAACTGCAGACCAGAGAGCATTACTATTTTTGTTTTGTTTGCATTATTCTGGAGATATCCATACCACTAAGAAATTTTCCAGACAATGTTGTTGTTTTTGTTTTTGTTTTCCTGTACATCTAAATGTAGAATAAATGTGATTTGTAAATTACTCTGTGTTCTCTTTAAAATTAGCTACCTCACTTCTTCTGAAAACCAAGTGCCAACAAATAATGAAATTGCCTATGATAAATTCCTAAGAAACTTTGAGCAAGAATATAAACATAACAAAGATGCATTAAATTAAAGCTTATAATATTAAACCATCTGACAGTTAGCAGGGAGTCAGAAATGTAATACAAGAAAGTAAAGAGTTTAAATTAATATTTATCTGTCTGGCAGGGCATGAACTGAAGTTAAGTTCAAACAATGCCAACATCAGTTTAGTTATCCTACTTGCACACACACTTCACTCTATCAGAAATGATAAAGAAGGCATTGGTAGAAACTGGCATAGTTCCATGGAAGTTAGTGGTCCTATGATGATGTGTATTAGCTGTCTCATATGTCTAGAAGTACAGAACATTAGCATGTAATTCCATTAAGTCAGCTGGAAAATAAATTTAGGCTACAATTATATCCAAGCCATATTGCTTTCAAAATAAATAATCATGAACCAGTTTCTTTTATCTCAATTTGTACAATGTATGACCACATTATTTTTTTAAAAATTGTTCTTACTAAATGTTACACAGTAAATTTTCACCTAAACATGCATTTCTTGATTATGGGTAAATATAGTCCCAGATGAAGTTGTCACACTTAGATTTAATATCATAGCTAAAGTTGATGCAGAAAATAAATATATGTTGCCATTTTACTGTGTATACATATAAGGCTCTGTTCATTTGACAATCTGTATTCCCAGATCTTAGTCTGACTCTGCCAGATTTCCTTGGTCATTCCTCAGAAAGATTAAATTGATTCAAGACTTCAAATTGTTCAGCATACTGGTGACACAAGAACATTGGATTCTAGGTTATGTCAGCCCCCTCTGACTTCCTTGGATCCTTAACCACATTTTGCTGCATGACCATAAATGGAAGGTGGATTGCAATGAGGATTATATGACGTGAATTCAGTCTTAAACTGGAGGAGAAGAAAATAAGAGGATGGTGAAAATTAAGACAATAAAATATGAGGGGAAGGCAGGGTATGAAGAGAGAAACAAAATTTAGCCTCACCCATTAGGAAAAATAACATTGAAACTGTTTTAGTAACACAATAATCTACTTACAACTGTGTTCTTATTATGATTTCTCAGAAATAAATTGCATTTATTTTTTCTATCATGACACTTTCAATATGGAATGAAAGGGGGGAAAAAACAAAAACAAAAAACAAAACAATTTGTTTGTTTGTTTGTTTGTTTGTTTGTTTGTTTGTTTGTTTAGTGAAAATATGGCAGATGTGTTCCCAGATTGAAACCTGTGTGTATATGTTTGTTTGTTCACATTGTGGTGTTTAGAATTCTAGCCTAGGATGTAGGAGACTAAGGCCTGGTCTACCCTTGCTTTTTTTTTTGCTGAAAGTGAATGGGAGATACACAAGCTATGTAAAATAACTTGCATATCTTCCTTCAACTTTCTATTGTGCACTTAGCTCTTTAGCTTCACTGCACAGAGTTGAAAAGAAATGCTATCCTTTTGACTCAATGCTACTCTTTCTACCAGGGTGGAGAAACTGCATTGAATTTTGGATCAATCAAGTGGGTCTTCACTGACAGCTCAATTGAACTGGAGAGATCGAACTGAAAATTTCATAGCATAGGCATAGCAAGGACCTGCATATGGGTCTTCCAGACAAGCGGTCAATGCACAAATCAACAAGATATAATGTCTTTCTTCCACTTCCAGATGAAAATGTCATTGAAACTGATGCACGTCATGAACTGTTCCAGCTTCAGCTAACTGAGATTTTTTTCAGTAATATTTTGATCATCTTTACTCATAAGGGCTATGTCTACATTAGGGAGCTCAGTTAAGTTGACTTAATAAGGTGGCCCTAAAGTCAATGTTATTAAATTCACTTAGAGAGTCTCCATTTGTTTAAGTCGACTTGATAAAGCTGACTTAAGCAAGGGGACCCATTTAAAGTCAACTTAATAAAGTTGACTTAAATGGCTCTCCTGCCATAAGTCAACTTTATTTGGTTGACTTTAATGGCCACATTTTGTTAAGTCGACTTAATAAAGTCAACTTAACCCTTAAAGTTGACTTTAAGGGTGAGAGTTATTACATCAACTTAAGCAAGTGCTTAAGTCAACTTTAATGAACTCCAAATGTGGCCAAGGAGTAGCTCAAATTGACTTAAGCCCGGTTAAGTCAATTTAAACCTCCAGTGTAGACATAGCCAAGGTCTGCTTCAGAAATCCTTCCAAGCTGCGGGAATCACCCAAACATCAGATTGAAAATTTGTTGCAATTATTTTGAATGTGTTTATATGTTTAAGTAATATTTCCTATGTTTAAAACATTTCACAACTGTGATTCTCAAATTTCTTTACCAATGTTTATTAAGCCTTACAATATCCCTGAACATAAGTGTTATCTTCATTTTCCAGATGTGCTAATGAACTGTGGAGATGTTAAAACCAAAATGGTCAAAAGCTTTGGTAAACTAAAGAAAGCTTATTGGTATTCAGTCAGATGCTCATGTGACAGCTGGGCACTGAGACATTTTCCCAAACTAGGTGTTCACTTGTCTAAGGCTATGTCTACACACAAGGTTATATTTTGAAATAAGTCATTCCTAAATGACTTATTTTGAAATAAAACCTTTATTTCGAAACCACTTATTTCAAACTAAGAAAAATTTAGGCTGAAATAAAGGAAACCCTGAAAGCAAAATAGCATAGACCCTAGTGGGCCATGTTGCCACCAACCAGGGCAGAGGGGAGAAGAGGGCTTGCCAGGAGCCTTGGGGTGCCGCGGCTCCCCAAGCTGCTTGCCCAAGCTGCTTGCCCAGGTCGGGGGAGCTGCAAGGGGCATGGGGTGGCAGCAGCTCACTTGGCGCCCAGGTCCCCGAGGCCGCAGCCCTGGCAGGGTGAGCCACAGCTGCAGCGGCTCACCCCACCATGGTCTGAGGGGCTGCACGCCTTGGGGGCCGCATGGGTGCCAGGCCCCTGGCTTTTCCCCACCACCAGGGTCTGTGTAAACCCCACAGTGGGGGTGCTGGGGCAGCCGGCTCTCCCCACCGTCCGGGTTTGTGGCAAGCCCTGTGGCAGGGTCACAGGACCCCGGCTTTTCCCCACCACCGGGGCTGCAGCCACAGGGAGCCAGTCCCAACCCAGCTCCCCAGCACCCCGGGCTCAGTGGCCACAGTGGCTGGGAGCCCCACGGCTCACCCCGCCCCCAGCTTGGGGGCTGTAGCCCCCCCATGGCATGGCTGCAGGCAGGGAAGCTCACCCCACCACCAGCTGGGCACGGGATGAGCCGCCCTGTCTGCTGCCATGCCTTGGGGGGCTGCAGCCCCCCAAGCTGGTGGCGGAGTGAGTCGCGGGGCTCCCAGCCACTGTGGCCGCTGAGCCTGGGAGCCTGGGGAACCGATGGGACCCGGCTCCCCACGGCTGCAGCTGCTCAGTCCCCTGGGCGCTGAGCAGCAGGGTCAGGACCGACTCCCCATGGCGGCAGCCCCAGTGGCGGGGAAAAGCCAGGGCCCTGGCACCCCGCCACGGGGCTTGCCACTGACCCCGGCAGTGGGGAGAGCTGAGCGCCCTGGCACCCTGCCACGGGGCTCCCCGCCAGGCTTGGGGGCAGCCCTCTATAACCTGTGGCGGGTCTCCCCTCAGCACCCTGGCCAGGGTGCTGAGGGCTCCTTGGCCAGGGTGCTGAGGGGGTGGCCCTCCCTCCCAGGGTGCTATGCACCCTGGGAGGAAGGTCAAATCATGTTGTTTAGGAACCCATTTGTTCTGAAACAACATGTCCAAATGGTCTTATTTTGAAATGACTGTTTTGAAATAACGGCCATTTCAAAACCAAAATAGTTTAACCTATTTCAAAAGGACATTTCTTATTTCAAAATGTTGGATCCCGTCATTTTGAAATAAGAAAACATCCTGTGGACCAAATCTTTTTAATTTTGAAATAATACAAATTATTTCAAAATAAAAAAGGAGGTGGGGACATACCCTAAGTGACCAGTGATTGGAGTGCACCAAGAGGCGTGGGATGTTTGTCCAAACAGCAATTTTGGAACTGCTTAGGGTGTTCAAAAATAGTTGTGTTAGAGTCATGTCTAAGTCAGGAAGGAGAAATTACATGCTCAAGAGGCAGTTTGCCCTGAAGTCTTCAGTCCTTTCAAATAGACAACACATAGGGTGGTGAGGATCCCACACATGGGAGAAAGAAGCCTAGGTACAGAGACAGGTCACTATGATTTACTAGGTTGTTATAGTATTAATACAAAAGGAAAAGGAAGAGAGTCAGGATTAGGGCTAGGAGAGGCAAGGGGAGAGCAGGAAGAAATTGCTGCATCTCATGTATAGAATTTTGAAAGTTTAGTTATAAGAGCAAACAACTCATGAGAAGTCTCCAGTACAACATTGGGCCATGAACCTCATGAAGCAACTTGGGGAAAGGATGCAATAGGATGATGAGCTGTAACAGAACAGAGAGATGAACATTCTTCATACAAGATCTATACTCTGCATTCAGCACCCTCAACACAAAGTCTTTTTAAATATCATCAGTGACACTACTGCCATCTGCCATTTTGCTGCCTCTGAATGTCTAAGCCTACCAGACTACCTCTATGCTGTGATTCACAGGGTTACAGACCACATTTGACTCCTTTAGATATGTATGGGTAGACCCAGCATCAATTTAGGTTGTATTTTTATGCCATAGTAAACTTCCAACCTGTTTTAGTTATTCTATATAGGATATATCTCTCTCTGAGAGGATCAAGTATGGCACAGTCCTGGTTATCTAGCCACGATAGCTGAAAATGCTATCTCTGCATTACGAGCACTCATTGTAATCATAGAATAAGTATGTTTCCTATTTTTATGGCAGCATGGTTTCCTGAGTCATAATCCACAGAATGCCTTATCAGCTGGATAGGAGTGCTCTTCCTTCTTTTGTTGTGGCAGAACAAACTATACAATATAAGCAGAAGGGCAAAGAGTACTAAGTGGTTCATGCAGTGAACAGCTCATTCCACATTACCAGAAAGTGTTGAATACATGTGGTACCTCTCAAGCAGCTGATACAGGACTAATGATGACTGAGAACAGAATCTATATTCCTTTCTCTGGTAAAAATCCCATTGAAATTAATAGGAGTTTTGCTTCAGTATGGATTGTAGGATCAGACCATTAAATACAATCACTGCTGCTAAATTAGGACACTAAATTTACCAAGTCCCAAACTGATCTCTATTGAGATCAACAGCTAAATTCCCATTGACTTCAGTTTCAGCAAGATCAGGTCCTTGATGGAGATACATGTAATTGACTAGGCAATGGAGATGTGGTAGCTGAGTTTTGATAGTGATAGAACAGAAAGCTGGCTTTTCATTTACACTAATAATTATTAATAATTTATATTATGTTGGCAATGAAAAGGAGACTTACAATATGAGTGTAAATTACAGTAATGTAAATGAGAATCTAGTTCCAGATTCTCAACAGATGATCAGAATACATTTTTCATGCCTTGCCATGTCGTTCTTAATACAATAAATCCATTTAAGACTCTGTTTTGCAAAGTTAAGTAGATATAACATTTTTCTATATTGTTCATATTATTAATGATATTTTACATGTGGGTGTCTTAAAGCATTCCCCCCCTTTTTTAAAAAAAAGCAAATAAATCATGTTTAGTACAGTCAGTTAAATCTTGTTCAGTGCAGTCTGTTAAAAATAGCAAAAGCTACACTTACATGCTTTTTAATAAACAGGATTTAAACATTAGAAAAATGCAATAAAGCAGATACTTAAGACGGGCCTAATGAAAAGTGAAGGTTTGTTTTACTGCACTTTTTTAACATCTACTTTTCAACACAATGTTTGGTTTTGGGTTTAAAGTAAATAATTCTCCTAGATGAAGTAATAAGAGAAATAGGACCAGAAACTGACCTGTGCTGAAAAAATTTATTGCAAAGAAACTGGTGGACTAGAAGAAGAAGAAAACACTTTAACTACAAAACAGTAAGTGCTAAGACTTTAATAGCTTTATAGCAATGAAAATGTTTTTCATAGAGTCAAAACAGATTAGTTGTGTGGAAAATATTAAATTCTGCTACTAAAAACCAAATGGTGAACATTTCAGTTAATCTAAACAGATTTATAGCTCCCATCATACAGTGTTATTCAGCTGGAGTGTGTCTTCCATGATGCTTTGGCACTTGAGTCCTGGAACAGAACACCCTGGAACAGTGTTCAAACTAGAGAAAAAAGTGATCGTATTTGTCCTCTTCCTCTGCTTATGTTTCCCTAATTTTTCACAGCTCCCCTTTTTGCATCCCCTCTTTACTTTCCATCCAGCACCAGAGAGAGTTGTGGTTATACCATACCCACAAAATTCTGAGCACTCATTTGGAGGCAGTCTGTGGAAATCACTATCTTTGCTATTGAATTTCCTATCATGTGATTGCATTTATGCTCACTGTGTGCCAGACTCACACTAAAAAAAGACTTGGGTGAGATATGGCAGAACTCTGCCACACAGTCAACTTGGAAGGTGCAAAAGTGACTATACTCCCTTGTCAGCCTAAAGCAAGGACTGTTTTAGTTTAGCAGAGAAAATGCATCTTTTTAAAATGAAGATCATTAATTATCCTTTCCCTTGATTCTTTTAATCAAACAGGTATTTGATTTCCAGATTTTCAAAGCATTGCCCTAGTTTAGTCATTTTTTCAGCTGCTCTGTATTTCTGCCAGCACAACCAGTCCTGTGTAAGTGCTGAGTATTTTTCCTAAAGCTTCGATCCATATTGAAAACAGACTCTCACACTGAATATTTAATACAAAATTGTTTCTGGCAAAACTGCAGTGTCAACATAAAATGATGTAGAAGGGAATGCCTTTTTTGGTTTAACATTTTTAGTTTTATATTTTTTTTAGAAATCAGTAAATATGTATGTCTGAAACGAAGATTAAACTCGCTTGCAAGCAGCCAGCAACAAAAGTGGTGAAGGGCTTAGGGACTATATAAAATATTACATTTCAGAAAAAACAATGAGAGTCCTGTGGCATCTTAAAGACTAGCAAATTTCTTTAGGCATAAGCTTTCATGGGCTGCATCAGATCTGACAAAGTGCCTTGCAGTCCATGAAAGCTTATGCCCAAAGAAATCTTTTATTCTTTAAAGTGCTACAGGACTGTCACTGTTTTTGCCACATGCAGACTAACACAGCTACTGCTCTGGAACACTTCAGAAAAGTTTTGCTTTAAGAAAAGGTACTATTAAACTGTTATTGCTGCAGCATTTTAAACTGGCTCTAATTTTCCTGTAAAAAAACAACAAGCAGTTGTGTGGCACTTTAAGACTAACAGATTTATTTTTTGCATGAGCTTTTGTGGGAGAAGATCCCACTTCCTCAGATGCTTCGAAGATGGGTGAACTTACAGAAAGAAATGAAACTAAATGCAAGGGGGTGTAAAACATAGGATCAGGTCATAAAGTAACAGCAAATCAGAGCAGTTTACAGGCTTAAAGAATGGGAAGCCTGAAGTCAAATTACCCTTTGTAATGGGAAAAGAACCCATAATCTCGATTGAGTCCTGCTTTCACAGAATTTAGCATGCATATTAATTCGAGTTCAGCTGTTTCTCTTTGGAGTCTTGATGTCCCAGGTACATCTCTAACGACAGTCGTTAACAAATCCATCATCGAGTGATTAGGAAGATGGAAGTGCTCAGCAACTGGTTTCTTTGTTCTTTGATTTCTGATATCAGCTCTGTGCTCATTCAATCTCTTACGGAGCGATCGTCCTGTTTGTCCAATATAGAAGGTGTTGGGGCATTTCTTGCACATGATGGCATAGACCACATTAGTAGATGAGCAGGTAAATGAGCCTTTGATGGAGTAGCAGGCTTGATTAGGGCCTATGATGGTGTCTGTTGTGTAGATATGTGGGCAGACTTGGCAGCGTGGTTTTTTGCAGGGGTGTGTGCCTGCTTCAATGTTCTTGTTGTTAGATCTGGAGTTGCTGGTGAGTATCTGTTTAAGATTAGGGGGCTGCCTATAAGCAAGGAGTGGTCTGTCTCCTAATGCTTGAGAGAGAGAGGGATCATCTTTTAGAATAGGCTGTAGGTCCTTAATGATCTTTTGCAGAGGTCTGACTTGAGGATTGTATGTGGTGACTAGTGGTGTTCTGTTGCTTTCTTTCTTGGGTCTCTCCTGTAGTAGATGACTTCGGGGAACCCGTCTAGCTCTGTCAATTTGTTTTCTTACTTCCCCAGGTGGGTACTGTAGTTTCAAGAATTGGAATATAATTTTCCTAATTATCCATTATTACATATATGCACTAGCACACATGCATACACGCAAACGAAAACACCTCATTATGTTAAGGTGACTATCCTATGGTTAATTGTGCAGGGACATGATGAATGTATGACATACAAGCACAATATGACATACTTTCAAAATTTATCAGTTTATGACTCCATCACCTACAGTTAATTAAGATACATTCTAATATTCTAAGTCCCTGAGATTGCATCATAGAGTGGATCCTGCAAATACCCTGAGAGAACTTGCTTCAAACTACTATACTAATTTGCTATGTGAGTGTGTGAGTGATGTAAAGTGTACCATGTGACAGGCCACTGTGATGTCAGAGGTGACTCAACCACTAGCTCCCAAGGAGCTCCTTGGGAACAAGTGGTTGAGTCACCTCTGACATCACAATGGTCTAGGAGTCTTGGCACTGCACAGACATATACTTTATTGTGGCTGCATAGCTCATTGTAATTCATAAATGTGAAATGACTGAGAATTTAAATACTGGACAGTAACAGCCAGTGAAACTCAGGGATGGTTCAGTTCACTCAGGTGACAAAACTGCCCCTGTGGCACTTGTCAAAATTGTAAAGCTCTAGCTATGCTTCTAGCTGTTTCCAATATTTCACGCTGACTCTTCTGGCAATTGTACGTGGCATTCCCTCAAGGAAGAAACCATGAAAATCTGAAAGTTTACATGAAGGATACTAGCTGACCATAGAACTTTTGGGGAAAAAATCCCCACAAAGTTGTAATTAAAGAGCTATAAGTTGATTAGAATAAATAAGAATTTCACAAATTCCCTTTTGATTTTCCCACATCATTTTTGATGGGTTACAGCTAGTACATAAATAAAATCCCTCTGATTGCATGCCCCTCATTGTCACCTATCATCCCACACTGGAAGCTATGAAGGTATCATTAAACAATGTCAGCCAAAACTTGATGGGGACCTCAGCCTAAATGAAATCTTTCCTGAACTCCCTCTTCTGGCCTTCAAACAACTCCCCAGTCTCTCAAAGCTCACCATGAGAAGTAAGCTCCCCACAGACCAGGACACATCAACTCAAAATGGCACCACACACTGCCAGAACAATAGATGCAAATACTGCAGATGGATCTCCAGTGCTACAATAATCAACACTCCCTATAAAACACCCTGCAAGATCCATGGTCCTATACAGGCCTGTGTTGCACACCTCTTCCAGTACAATAGAGTTTTCAATAACAATTATGTGGCTAGTCACTGACAATCACTAAACTCGTGAATGAACTTACACAGGAAGATTTATAAAAGACAAGAATGCCATATCTCTGGTGAATGAATATTTTTCACAAAATGATCACTCACTATCTAACTTATCAATTCTTATCCTCTCCAGCACAGTACTTTCAAAAAACAAGACTAGGAACTTAAATTAATAACTTGGCTAGTCACTGACAATCATGAACTGAGTAGTTTCATTGGATTTATGACTTACCACAACAGTGTATAATGCATACAACACTCCACCCTACCTGTTGCCTGCCTTTTCTTTTTCCTCCTTGTGACTGGAAGGGTATTAAAGGGTCATTTCACATTAAATATTCCCTTGAAATATGTGTTAACTACTTATGCTAAACAATGAGCTCTGTCTTGTATTTAGTTGTGACACATAGGGTGTGTTCACATAGCAGTCTTATTTCGAAACAACAGAGGTTGTTTCGAAATAAGATAGGCCATGTTCACACAATGCACCGTTGTTTTGAAACAACAGGTTCCATTGTTTCGAAACAACGGCATTGTTTCGAAACAACTTAAAGCCCATGTGGGGATGAAACAACATTGTTTCGAAACGATTGTTTCAAAACAATGCCGTCTGAACATGTTATTTCGAAACAACAGTGACTCGTTTCAAAATAACTGTTGTCTCAACATGCTATTTCGATTCCTGCTTTTTTCCTTATTTCGAATTAACAAATTGTTAATTTGAATTAACTTATTTTGAAATAAGGCGTTATTTCGATACAACTTGTATCAAGACAATTTGTATCGAAATAACCCCATGTGTGAACATAGCCATAGTAAGTTTCCCAGACTTAAAGAAGATCTCTGTGTGGCTTGAAAGCTTGTCTCTCACCAACAGAAGTTGGTTTAATAAAAGATATTACATCACTCACTTTGTCTCTCTAAAAAGCCAATACAACTGTTTTACCACACGACTGCAGCATGTGTTCCATATGCATGAAATAATGTTATTTTATCAACATATATTTTATAATTCATGAGCTAGTCTATTTTTTTTTTTTAAAAAAAGAAAGGATACCAAAGAATATTTTTCTGATATAATTCACATCAAGCCTGCTCCAATACTCACTGAAGTCAATTGAAAGATTCTAGTTGGTGGGCTTCAGATAAGGCCAATTGTGAGACAGAGCTGATGAGCAATTTGTGGAGATGTTTATAGCTATATCACATCCATCAAGTGTAACACACTGTAAACAGATAAAATGGTTCAGCAAAGAAAAACAATCTTTCAGTCAGCAAATTTTCCTGTTCAAGAAATTTTGTTGTTGTTTTAGGGTGAACTGGTAGAAAATGGCTTTAAGTAAATGGTAAAATAATGAGAGTTACAGTCCAGTCTAGTAACAACTTCTCTTAAGTTGATGTTTTTATACAGTTACCTGTGTCCTCTGCAAAAGCCTGATTAAGGCTTATACTCCAGTCATCCATCATTATCTTGTCCTAGGCATGGTCTGGACTCTAACAAGGGAATTAATTCTCTACTTGCAGAGAAACAAGCAGGGCATCTGGACCTTCTTACGAACATACACTTACATACCATATTCCACCATTTGCCTTGTGCATCTAGATAGCTATCTTTTAGATTTATACAAAGTATTCCCTGAATATTTTGGGAGTGACAGAACTTTGGGTTTTGCTGATTTATTTTAATTGGAAAAATCTGTTTCCTAAAAGTAGGTTCACATGTATGTGAGAATGAAATAAAATCGTCTCTAGATCTCCTCATTAGTTCTAAGTAGATATGTGAGTCACCAACAGGTTAGCGATGGAAACAATCTGTCACATTTTTCTAGCTGAACCTCATGGTCAATATAGAATTGCTCCCTTTCTCAGTTCTGTAACCCTTCTGTTTTAACAACCAAAAGTTCAAATCTCAAAAATCTTTTCCACTGTCACAAAAAAACATTATCTGGCATATCATTTCAGAGAAGTTCACATCTTGACCTCTGTTAATCACTAATTTTGACTGACAATAGGAAAGACCAAATCTTAAAACTTGCACCAACACTATGGCTATGTCCACACATACATCATTATTTCGAAATAACCCATTTCAAAATGAGTTATTTTGAAATAAAGTCCTTATTTTGAAATAAGTTAATTCGAATTAACAGTTTGTTAATTTGAATTAAGGGAAAGCCTGCTTTTGAAATAGCCATTGCTTCAAAATAGCTATTTCGAACCAAGGCCATTCAGACATGTTGTTTCGAAACAGTTGTTCTGAAACAATGGTGTTGTTTCGAAACAACGTGTCCGAATGCCGTTGTTTTGAAACAACCATTTCAAAACAATGGATATTTTGATTAGATGTGAGGTTTAATGGTTTTGAAATAACGGCCGTTATTTTGAAACAACAGGACCCGTTGTTTTGAATTAATGGTGCGTGGTGTGGACATGCCGCTTCTTATTTCAAAACAACCTCTGTTGTTTCGAAATAAGAAGCCTGTGTGGACATACCCTATAAGAAAAGACAGACATAAATGGTACTTTACAAGGCTTCGGTAAAAGATGGCACTTCCAGGTGTCAACTTCATTGTGAAGGGATTCTCTGTAAAGAACACTGACATTTTGTCTGGCATTTTGATGGGGTAGCCTATCATCAAAGTCTGCCATTGAGGGCATTAGGGCCAAGTGCTTAGCCCATTCCACCACCTGGCTTGTCCCGTTAAGGGTTTGGAAGGGTTCAATAGCTATATATAGAAAGAGAGCTAAGGGTCTGGGAAGGAACGTTGATGGGGAAGGAATCCAAAGACTTCACCTTTAAAGGCCTGAAACCTTGCAGAGAAGGCAGGGGAAGGCTCTCCTCTCATCCAACCAACAGGGAAACTATTGGGAGAAGGGGAACAGCATAAAAGCTACCGCCTCCCTCACAGCAGACAGACACTGACAGAAGAAGGCTGCCGTGTGGGACCCACCAGATTGGAAAGTTAAGTTGAAAGAGCCTTCAGCTGAGGGGAGCTGACAAAAGCCTGGCAACTGACTAAGCTAAAGCAAGATGCCTGTGATACAACCCCAATCCCAGAGAGAGAGAGTTGAGGGCAGGCTGCTGTTTAAAGGAAACATACACTGGCTGGCCCAAGGTAAGAGTCAGAGAGCTGCCAACTGTATTATGCTGCTGCCATAGGAAAGAGATGAGACTGTCTTTTTAGGAAATTCTTCTGTAATGGAACTGATCATCACAGCTAAGAAGTGGGTAGCAGAGGGTGCATGAAAGCAGAAGCCTCCTGTAATGCTGTGTGCATTCAATTGGTTCATTTCACTGATTCACTTTGTTAACTGCTGAGTCAAAATTCTGCAAGAGACAAAAATAAGTTCTTCCAGCTTCTGTTCAGTCCGGAGCTTTCTTAGCCACCATGCAAATGTTTTATGGCATATGCTAGTGATCTACTGTTGAAATTAAACAAAACTCAGCACTCCCTTGCAGAAGCCAGATATCTCAATGACAGCCATGTTAGCAGTTTCCCCTTTACTATATTCTTGATTGCTTTCCCTCCTGACAAAATGTCATGACTGGGGATTCTGAAGGTGACCATGACCTAGAAATAGCACCTTACACACACACACACACGATCCTGTGGCACCGTAAAGACCAACAAATTGCTTTGGGCATAAGCTTTTGTGGGCTGCAACTCACTTCATCAGATGCATGAACTGGAAACTACTGTTAGGAGGTATGTATACTCTTGCCAGGGTGAGAAGCGTTACAGTGGGGAGGGCAAGTGCTAACAAAGTCAATTCAGTTAGAGTAGAGGAGGCCCATACAGAACAGTTTATTGGAAAGTGAGAATATATAAACAGGGACAATTACTTTTTGTAATGAGATAACTATTCCAAGTCCCTATTCAGACTCAATCTGATTGTGTCAAGGTTGCATATGAGTTCCAGCTCTGCAGTTTCACACTTGTCTGTTTTTGAAGTTCTTTTGCTGAATTATAGCAACTTTTAAGTCTGCTTCAATGTGTCCAGGGAGATTGGAGTGCTCTCCTACTGGTTTGTGGATGTCACTATTTTTTTAATATCTGATTTGTGTCCATTCATTCTCACCTTCAAATTAGATGGAAGTTAATAGTGTGCATGTAGAACATCAGTTTCTCATTTTTGCTATACTGAGAGATTTCTCTAGTTGTTTCAGTTGAATAATCAAATCTAAAATATATCTGACTCTTTAGACCAGGATTGCCTCCTATCACTGGAGTTTCCATATTAGTACCATTGCCACTAGGGTCACAGAGCAATTCAACTCAGTTTGCATCCAGCTGAAGATGCTGTTTGTTTTTCTTTACTCAGTAGCTGGTTAAGTTTCGATAAGATAGAATTTTGGTGACATTGTCCAATATTTTTCACAAACAGTTTTTTCAGTTTCCAGCAGCAACTGCTGATTACAGGGCTCTTGGCAGCATGGGTTTTGCAGTAGCTGGTTGGATTTGGGTCCAGTTTGGAGGCAAGCAACTTGCCCACAGGAATACCTTGTCTTTGATGGATCTGGGACACATGGGGCTGCATCTGTGATGAAGATTCAGTCAATGGCAAGAGAATTCACATGAAAATATAAATTTAAATTTACAGAGTGGTCATTGCCTTGTGCAGACTATTCCTGATTAGGGAAAAATGAGTTTCTGAGACAGACACCAATTGCCTCTTAAAAATACAGGGCAAGATGTTCTTTTTAAGTCTTATGAAATAAACTGAAGGAAAATATGATATTCCTCATTTTATTGCAGTCTAAATTAGTTATTCCATGATTATTTTTTTCCTTATCCTGGATTCTATTCCTAATCCTATTTCCGATCCATATTCTGACAATGAGTAATCTAGTTTATATCAAGGGACTCACTCTCAGATGCATGCTTATTTTAATTTTGTAATGAAAGATCAATAAATATAAAGAATTAACCTGCTTTTAATTTATAAAAGTGTGAAAATACAGTGAAGAAAGTTCAACTTCCTTCCCAAATTTTTTTTGTTTTCACTCTTCGAACTTTAACTTGGCTTTAGTGATTTTTTCCCCCATTCAAAACTTTGTTTGCCAGTTTTCAAACTGAATGAATTTTTAATGCAATTAAAAACCAATGGGGGGAGGAAAAAAGATTATTCAATAGAAAAAGTTGACAAAGCCCTGTCTTTAGCAGTGCAAATAACATGCAACACCTATTAAAACAAACGAACAAACAAACAAACAAACAAACAAACAAAAACAGGCCATTGGCACACTCCTATAATGATTTAAATTGTAGTATGGGTATATTTCACAGATGGAATCAATGAATGTAATGACCAATGGGGAGGGCATTTCCTGAGAACTAAAAACTAGTTGGGGTAGAGGCCCAGGGCAAAGCTCCTAGCCCTTAGCCTATCAGATCCTTAATTGCCAGGAAATGCCAAACCTGAAGGTCATTGTTGCATCTATAAACTGTGAAAATGTAGACATTTAAAAAAAAACAAATGAATTTTTATATGTCGAAAATTATAAGATAATTTGTGCATTGCCTAAAATACAGTTTTATGTTTACAATGAAATTTCTTATGGTTGTGGATCACTAAAACAAAATGAGGTAAACAAAAGAAAAGCATAATTTAATTCTCCGCATTCCTTTGGGTTTATAATACAATATACAAAAAGTAAGCATACCCTATGAGTCAGTGCATTTGTTCATGATCATTAAGAAAGAATGTAAGCATCAGTCCTACTGTAAAAAAGTTAGACATAATGAAGCATGAATAAAGCATTAAGTATTCTTTGCATTAATTATGATCAAAGTGGTTATAAAAAATGCCCAGCCTAAACATTCACTTAAACATTAAAGTTTATTTGATTGTTCTACAAAGTGTAGATTGTTTAGTAAGTAAAACACTAGGTATTTTAGTAAGTAAAATTTAGTAAGTAAAATTATTCCACTGCTATCTTTTCTAGCACCTCCTGCCCCAGATAGAAAGAGAGTGGTTTCTTAGAACTGTGCTGAGGGACAGTGCAAAGGGAAGGGAGTGGGATGGTCTGAGGGTGATCATGAGGTAGGGGAAGAGTGGAGAAGGGATTTCTGAAAGGCTGGTATCCCTATTGAGGCAGAGTTAAATGTCTGGTGCATTGAATTTGGTCTTTGGTGGATGTGGTAATGGAAAGATGACATACTTGGCAGTAGAGGGATGTTTTTGGTTTTCATTTCATAGTTTCCAAATATAGCTTTTTATGGATGCACAAAATAGAAATCAACTGAAGTTTTTGGCTGTTACATTTTAATGAGGACTTTTTCTCATTCAGCCAATTGACCAATTTACTCAGATTTTTCTCTTTCAGTTCATATTCCATCTTCTTTTTACAAGTACCTGGTCTCTAATTCACTAAATCACATTCATAATATATTTCTCTCTTCTGAATTTTGCTAAGCTTCATGTCTGCTTTTTTCACAAATTTAACTTATTTTGAAGTAAACACTGTTTTTTTTTAAAGTCTAATACTTCCAAAAGTGACTAGTACTTTGGATGCCAATGTGAGATAAATTAAAGAGGCCTAATTTTTAGACAACTAACAATACTTTCTGAAAATGAGATTTTAGATCTTTAGTCTTTTTCAAGATGAACACATAGAAGTTATGTTACCTAAAATCACTTGTTTCGAAAATCTTGGCCAAATATCCAGGTTGGAACATTAAAAAGCATATAATAAACTATAGTCTTAACCAACAAAATGTCTTGGTATAAACTAGTGTTTTCTTGTGTCCTGAAGGAGACTCAAAAATCCAAACATTCTACTAGGCTTTAACCAACAGTCAATCAATCCTAATAATAATAATTTGTAAAAAATGGGAAACTGTGCTAAGATCTTTAGATTTCACATCATATGTATAAAGAGATGTTCCCTGCCCTGGAAGCTTGCAATCTAATTTCTGATTTGATGAGTGTTGGTAAAAAAAGTGAGTGGATGAATATGGGAGAACAGCATTAATAGTGTGTGATGAGCCTGTTTTGGTATGTGCACACTTTGCCGATGCAATTAAAATGTTTGTTTACTACAGTGGTTCTCAACCCACAGTTGAATTAGCACACAGCTGGGCTGCAGCTGTGTGCTAAAATAATTTAAAGTTTGCCATGCTAATTGCTTTACTCACAGGTCCAATCAGGGTTGGAACTGGTTGAGTGGGAGGTGGCACCATAGAGCTCTCCCTGTCAACAGGAAAGGCAAAACAGTCCCTGTGGTGAGGGAGAAGCTCAACTGGCAGAGGCTGCTTCCTCTTTCTGCACACTGCAGGGACACGCTCTATTTCAGGATTGCCAGTGTCTGGTTTTTGATAGTAAAGACTGGTTGAAAAGAGAACGTGGCAATGTCCGGTCAGCACTGCTGACTAGATACGAAAAGTCTGATTACCATGGGTGGGAAGACGGGCTGAGTCAACAATCCCCACCAACCATGGGCATAATTACCCCCCCCATTGCAATTTCTGTGAGTACCATGCCAGACTTGCTCTGCTTAGCCTGTTGGGGGCAAAGGGGAGCAGGGATGGAAGGGGCTCTGCCCTCCCACACTGCATCAGCTGACTTGCCTCTCTTACTGAACCTGGCAGCTCTGGCATGCTTTTTCCTTTCTCCTAGTGGCCATCACTGTTCTCTTTTACATGTACTTGGTCCTGTTGCTGTACAAGGGTGAGTGCATGTTGGGGGGGGGCAGGGCAGTGGAGTGAAGTGGAGGAAAGAGGAGGAGGCAGTAGGGAAGGAAGTGGGATGGGATAGGACAGGGAGAAGACATGGCGCTGGGGGAATGAGCCAGGGGAATGGTGGAGGAGTGGGATAGGATCAGGAGACTGTGGGGAGGGGAAAGGGAATAGGAGCATGCAGCAGACTGGGACATGCTACCCCCCCCCCATAGAGGTGATTGGGCCGGAGAAGGGGATGACTAAGAATACCACCACCAGAGGGAGAACTGTTTCCTCACTTCTGGATGTCCGTGGCAGAGGCATTGAAAGCATCCACACCAGAGATGTTTGGAAGCTAGCCACACTTATCTCTCTTTTGGGGGGGGGTTGGGGGATGAGCATGCTCCAGGCTGCTGCATGCCCAAGACTATCTGCAGCAGACAGTACTTGTCTGCCCATCCTCTGCTAGCTATGTCCTGACCCAAAGCTCAGACCCAGAGCTGGAAGCTGCCCTTTAAGTCCTATCCCTGTGGGTATGTGGTGTGTGGTTGAAACTTGTCACGGGGCAGCTTCTTAGATAGGGCCCCCCATGGCTCAGTGGGTGGGGTCAGCCTCACCTCTGAATGTCTGGGAACAGTTATCAAGGGATATGTGCCTGACCCCGCAACCACAGCAGCAGGGTGGTATATATATTACATGGGTGCAGCCCACATAACACAAAGAGAGAGCTCCATATGTGGTCCACAATGTAAATAGGTTAAGAACCAATGGTTTAATGTATAAGTGTAGTTATGGTCTCATTTCTTCTGCATAGCACACAATAAATGAAGCTTGCAAAGGGATTTGAATGAAGTAGAATAATTGATTTGAGAACTGGGAAGGGGGTGGGGGCATGTTCCTGGAAGAAGAAAGAGGCAGTGATAGTTGAGGGAAAAGTGAATAAATGAGACATCAAAGTTTTGCATCATTGGCATAGAGGAGAGGCGTAATTCATACAAAAGGATTCAGAATCATTCGCTCTGATTAGCAGCATTCAGGTGATTTCATATTCATTCCAAATAACGTTATATATTTTTTTCTTTTCCCTTGAATATTTACAGTCCATTTTTTCAACACCGCAATTCCTTTCAGCTGGCCCACCCACTATTCAAGCAATGGAAGTGACTTCCAATGCAAAACAACAATGTGCTGGATTGCATGGATCATCTGGGACACCAAATTTCTGTTTTGTTTAAATGAACTAATTTCTGGACTTCATCCAGGAATATCATGTTACTTCAGAGTTGACTCTAACCAACCTGATGGTTACCCTATGGATTTCAGTGACCACTTTCATTCAACTTATTCAGAAAAATCTTGTTTGACTGGATACTACACAATACCTGAATAGAGGAATCCATTCTTCCAGCACATGGCTAAGTATGTAGAATGTACCTTTACACAACAGGAAAAACCTGAACATAAGGTGTTAGTAGCTTAATAGTTATTTTCTTTAGTGACACATCGAAAACTGAATCCAATATTTGTCTCCTAATTGTGGCTTCATGCTTCTCACTCCAATGTTTTGTCATTCCTCAATGACAGAGGCTCTTGATCATAATGAAACTGATGCTAAACTTCACTGCAATTTAGAAATAAGTCTGGCTTTCTCACCTACCTGTTCCTGTTCAATTCAGAATAAGGGAGTTGGGACTCAGCTTCTAAACTGAATTAGATCTATGTTCTTAAGGCAATATAAGAGCACTGCAAGACGAAAAATAACTCGCATACAACATATAGAATCATAGAATCATAGGGTCGGAAGGGACCTCATAGGTCATCTAGTCCAACCCCCTGCCAGAGGCAGGACCACTCCCAGTAAACCATCCCAGTCATGGTTTTGTCCAGCCAGGCCTTAAACACCTCCAAAGATGGAGATTTCACCATCTCCCTCGGCAGCTCATTCCAAGGCTTCACCACTCTCCTAGTAAAAAAGTTTTTTCTAATATCCAGCCTCGACCTCCCTAACCGCAACTTGAGACCGTTGCTCCTCGTTCTGTCCACTGTTATTACTGAGAACAGTCGAGCTCCATCTTCCTTGGAACATCCCTTCAAGTAGTTGAAGGTTGCTATCAAATCCCCCCTCAATGTTCTCTTCTGCAGACTAAATAAGCCTAATGCTTTCAGTCTTTGTGACCATTGGACATATGGAGCCATATGTCTATATTTAGGCATCAGAAATCCTGGAATAGGACCAGACTCTGGGTAGTTCTAAAGATTTTGGCTATGATTTACCGTGTGATGAAATAGATGAGTAATAATGGGCTTAGAAAGGTCAGTGTGGTCAGTCTGTTGATGTTCTCTCCATTTGCTCACCAAGGTTATGGGGCCAGCAGGGGAAGATTCTGTTTTACTTAGTGGGACAGCTGGGAGGTATGGGTCATAGACTCAAAGTGTAAAGCAATTGGGGTGTAACATTAGGACCCATCCAATAATACAGCCAAAAGAGCTTTAGCAGCTGAAACACCTACAGTACCTGCCTGAGTAGTGTTTCACATGGCATGCTACTCAGGACCGTGTTGATTCAAGTTTTAGTACCATAGTAAGCCAGAGATATCTCAGAAGATCATCATTACAGCTGGTACAGTAGGCTGAACTAGAATCTAATATAAATCCATTTGTAGCTCTTTAAAAGGATATAATCCCTGTATGCCCCAAATTGAAGGAGGCACTAAGGCTCTACATATATAAGTGCAAAAGAAATGGGTGACTTCAAGTTTACTACATAAATATTCTAAGCTTAAGAATTTGTGAAGTATTATAAATTTAAGGCATTATTATTTTCCTGTTGCTAATAATATATAGTGTTTTATTTAAATAACAACAAAAACTCTCACCGTCTTTGGGCCTCATTCCTAAAGGCAGGGGCATCGTTGGCACTGGGCTTATGGGCTCAAGCCCTGACTCCCAGTGCCCAAGCCCCGCATTTGCTGCCAGGCCACCCGCAACAGCGGCTGCAGCAGCGGCACGTGAGCCCCAAGTCCCAGTGCACCGAGCCCTGGGTCTTTTCCCAAGCCAGTGGTTCTGTTGCCTAAATGAATGTTTAGGGTATTTCTCCAAAAATATGTAAAATAAAACGTGAAGAATATACCATTTCTATGTGAGGAAAGCATTTAAGAGTAGTTCATTTCAGAACCCACCTCCCCTTACCTCTCCCTCACCACTAAATCCATAGCCACACACATGTATTTTTGCATCTGCGCCAAAGCATTAAATGGTCACAAAGGCCAGAACTAATGAGGAGGGAGGTGATCTAAAGTCTTAATCCAAGTCTTATTGATGTCAACTGAAAATTTTTCCATGGACTTTAAAAGGGTTTTGACTCAACCAACAGTGAAAGGAGGGGAGGGGATGAAAATTACATAAATGAATGTATGTATTCATTACATTCCCTAAAATAAATATACTTGTCTTTCCCTAAACATGCTTTTTATAGTATTATTTATATTTATTCCCATTTATTTTATCTAGTTTTATTCATATTTGTTTATAAAATATAAATTCATGGATACACAAATCTTAAGATACAAAATAACCCAGATGTCTTTTTACAACAAATAGGTGTTTAGTTTATATATGCATCTATACATACACACTATCCTATCTACTTAGACCAAGTGCTTGTCATTATGATGTCATTCACATCCTGAATATAACTTGTTCTTTTAGCATACTGAGCCATTTAACTACATCATAAAAAGATGAGTGCTTAATATTTAGAAAAAGGTAGATATATTCTCTGTTTCAAAACACAGGTCTTGAAACGTGAATTATGGTAGAACATAAATCTTGAAACTCTAAATATTCTTTTGATTTATTGGAGCAAGTCTAAGACTTCCACTATGATTTTAATGTTAGCCTTGTGTGAGTTTGTCTATTAAAGAAAAAATCAGAACATTTCACCCAAACCACTTTTATTGCTACTAAGTCACATGGTGCTAGAAGAACTGGAAAGGCTCATGGGATTTGTAACTCAAACTGTACTTGTTTGTCTGGAGGTCATGGATCATTGATTCAAAGCCTGTCAAGTCAATAGAAACTGAAACATATTGCCATTTTGTGACTGATCAGAGGACTATGTGAATGGTTAGGTGGCCTCAGTCTACTTCCTTATGTCTAGGTTCTTATATAATAAAAATCACTAGCATAGCATTAAATGTGACCCTTTCCCAAAAATATAATAACACTAAAGGTGGTAATATAAGTTCTGACTCTGAAAAGCACAAACTTAAATAAGGTGCTGTCCTGAATCAGAACCTTAAGCCCTAATGATAAAGACTTCTAATTTAAGATTCCAGCACCAGTGTGGACTCATTGTCAAACCCATTCTTCACCTGAGCGTGGAGAATCAACCTAGTTGAGAAAAAACATTTCAAATAGATTACCTATTCATTTTTTGAGATTCTATTTATTGTACTTAGCCAGCAACTCTTTTAGGCTTTCTTGTATAGAAAATTCTCCCTAGAGAAATGACTGCTCTGTTGTTGGTTTTGGATTCATGAGCCACTTGTTTGACTGGTATGAGCTCATCTATAATTTCCTCCTTCCATTTATTTCTTCTTCTCAGGAAACAGATTGAGGGAAAGATCCATTATCTTGACTGTTGTTTTTTCTAAAATTTCTGCTAATGTTGTCTAGGGTCATGAAGACCTGAATTGTAGGCGTTTGCTGGCTATAGAATCTCATAGAAATGCCTTTTAAGATTTAGCCATCACTTCAAGTTAAGAAGTCATTGAACAATACAAGTCCATCAAGTCCAAATTTGTTCATTTATGTAGAGTTCATCTTTCTGACTAGTCTGTCATATTGCTCAATGTTAAATGCTTCTGTTGTGAAAGACTTTTGTTTGGTTACTTGTGAAGAACTCACAGTACCCAGTTTAGTATAATTTCTCTTTGTATAGACACATCAAGAAGCATGCTACCCATCAGAGGAAAATGCTGGTGGCCTGAAATGTGTTTAAAGCCTTAGGTCTCAGTATTCATATATAAATGTTCTTTTCATGTTCCTGTTTTAATACAATTTGATATATTAGAGGTGAACAACACTGTATACCAGCTTTTTGAAATTAATACATTCTTGTTTGTAGCTGGGCATGTTCATGAGCAATCAAGCAGGCAATCTATATATTGTACACTGGACTTCAATGAAAAGATGGTGCAAGCCTATTCGGGGCCCTCAGCAGGAATATTTATAACTCCACGCTATTCAACATAATTAAAAAAGAGTGAATAGCCAGTCCCGTTAAAGCTCAGGGCCTTAAGTAATTATTTAGATTGCTTATGCCTAACACTGATTCTGTTTCAATACATTAGCACACCTCATTCTTCAGTTACATTTCAGTTCAATTAACATGGGGGTTTCCTCATGGATTTAAATGGGGACTAGAGTTCCTCTGGAAGAGCTACAAGCCCTAGTTTCTATTCCCGGATCTCTGTCTGACTTGCTGCATGGCCTTAGGCCAGTTATTTAAATACGGTTTGTCTCATTTACACCAGCTGTAAAATGGAAAAATGGAAAATTTTAAAGCACCTTGATGGAAACCGTCTCTGTTTCAAGATTAATATATTTAAAGTTCTAAATTTCCTTAAGGCTAGATTGTAAGTGCAATCTTGCCCCGAGCAAGAGGCATCACATAGTTACACTGACTCAAGAGAAATGAAACAAATTGTGATTAGACAGTGGTACTTTTCTTTCCATGACAGCTCAGTTGTGTTAACCACTGCAATGCAGTCGACAGAGTCACGTCTGTTCATTCCATGACCAGGAGGCTCCCAAAGAGGCTGCCCTTCCCTTTATGCTGTAACCCAGAGGTAGGATGTATGGGGTGTGCTGGGGGATATAAGAGCCTTATGCAACTCTTTACTTCCCTTGGGTGAGTTGGCCAGGTGACAATCAATCATAAAGTTCAGTTTTGATATAAATGGGGAGACTGCCATTGAAATCAATGGAAATTTCATCCATTTATACTAGAGTTGAATTTGGTTCAGTGTGCATATGTACTGTAATGAGGTCAGCAGCCCATGCTCTGGGGAACATTACATAAGGATTTTTCTTTTATATAAGTTAAGTAAAATATTGGCATTGTTATTCCTGTCTCATGATTAGGGGACTATTAAGAATAAAGCTCCTGGCTTGATTTTCAGTAGAGAGCAATTTTTCTTCCATGTCTATATCTGCAGTGCCAAATGCCTACTTGCACGGTTCTGTTTCTATTAAACTACCTTTTCTGATCAAGGGTGCTTTTCCTATGCAGGGCCAGTGTACTGATCATTCAGTTTCTTCAAGTACAAAAAGTTCCTAACTAACAGTAAACTTGAAATACAGAACAGAAATAGTAAAGATTACTGGTACTATAATATTCTACAGTTTGTGCCAAAATATATGTGCATATATATAATTCCATGGTGGTGTGGTGGTGTATGTGAAGGTTTTCTTGGAAGTATCAATCATGCCAGCGCTAGCTAGTGAAAATAAAATCCCTGAGAAAAGTTTATTTTGAAACAAAAAATCAATAATTTTTTAATAGAGTTAGACTTCTACTTTGAGAAGGCAAGGAACTCTAAACTATTCTGAAGTCATCTGTAAGTAGGATTGTGTTGTTACTCATTTTATGATGTGTGATGTGATCAGAGGTACAAACAATTTATGGCACCAAAGTCATATGTAATAACCATCAAAAATAAACATCAAAAAGCAAACAAGCTATCTTACTTTTACTGTTAAAGTATTTGGAAGAAATTTAGTCATTGAAGCTGAAGTAGCAAGCAGAATGAAATGTGATACTGTTCAACTGTGGATTTCAAATCTTTCAGGAAAAAAAAATTGAGGAGAAAAATGACCTCCAAGAAGCCAGAAAACATTGGCTGCCAACTGCTGACATGTGTACCTTTGGCGATGCTCTGAAATTCCTGGCACATGAGGTTGAACAAACAGAGTAATTAATAAACCAAACATCATAACTCTGCTTGTCAGCTCAGTTTCTTCATTTAAAATGAATGAACTAAGCTTCAGTGTGGCAATGTCTTCTGAAGAGAATATTTCTTGTTTTGAAATTATTCTAATTCACATCTGAACTTATTACAGAGGTGTTCAAACTTAGTGACTCATTGAGACACCCCATGCCACTAAGATTTCCCTCCCTGCTGGGATGAATTGTCTAGCTTCATCACCCTGCCACAGGATAGATGCTCTGAGCTCCCCACCTCAGTCTGGTAGGCAGAGAATGGAAAAGGGCATAGGGAGCCACACTTTAACTGTAAAAGAGCAATGTGTGGCTCATGTGCCAAAGTTTGGTCATTCCTGTTATATTTGGTAATGCCTATAGGTCACATGAGATAAAGTTTCTTTAGTTCAGATACATATTCTGCAAACGAAAACCCCAAATGCAAATGTCCACAAACTTTTGTGAAAAATGAGATTCAGATACAAACATTATGGCTATTAAATATGCAAATAAATACACTAAAATCAATACTCATATATAATAAAATGATTACTTCTATCCTCTCTCACAAAAGCGTCATGCATGTATTTCATAGTAGGATATTTAATTTTCTGCTTGAACTCTATCTCATATAAGAACTACCTAATAAGACAACTAGTCTAGTATTCCATCTCTGATGTTGGCCACCTTTGGAAATTGTGAAAAACCATGTGAGTTCAAGATTGTAATATAGGTAGACATAGCTACCAGGATCCACTGGTGTAGGTTATGTGCTGAAGTATTAGGGTTTACAACCTTGATAATGTTTACCCTAGTTAATTGACTGACCAGATAGTCTTATGAAGAGACAAACTATTACTAATTATATCTGTCTATTGCCTTAGCAGCTGGAATTCACAACCAAATTTTAATCCTGTTGTGCTAGTTCCTGTATAGACATGCATCATGATACAATCGTGGTCCCAATAAGCTTACTAACCTTTTGACCTTTTCTACTCCATTCTACCACTGGATGGTAAAAACAAGTAAATTTGTAACCTTTTTAATGCTGGGGCTGTTCTACTGTTATATGATGGTATCTTTTGAAAGCACAAAGCAAATCACTCATTGGCTACCAACATTGTTTTCTTGGTGAATATTAGGTTAGGCTAAACAGAGGGTCCCCTCCCACCCTTCTGGCCTATGTGCCTATATTTGATCTCAAGGGGGAGGGGAGGGCCTCTGAAAACTCAAATTTAACTCTTGAGTGGTTGGGACCGGGGCTTTAATCTGAGGGTTGGCAAATGAGTTCTGGCCAAACTAGTCTGCTGGAAATAAAAATAAAAATTTTGAAAAAGTGGGACATGGAACATGTGGTTCTGTTACATTTCTTAAATACTCTTTCATATTCTGTCACTTTAGACCTATGGAGCCAACCGTAGAGTAGTCCCATGCACATATTAAGTTATGCTGGGGACTATTCAGCCTTCTCTGTCCCTTGTTAGAAATGCTGAGGCACTGATATGCCCTGCTTCAGGAAAACCTGTTCATCCCAGGCTACCAACAGGACTTACTCTTGAACAGGCCTAGTAGGGACAGGAGAAGATGTTGATCAGCTGTAAGTCAGTCAATGAATTAAGAAAGCTTACCTTGCTCCTTCTCAGGAGCAGAGCTAGGTAGGATTGGGGTAGAGGAAGAGCTCCTCAGTGGCACCTAAGAATATTAGTTTTCAAACAATGTATCAGGACAAAGTACTGGGTTGCACCCCCTCAGGTACTGGGTCGCACCCACACCCTACTGTTGCCTTTGAAAGAGTGGAATGCATTGCTCAAAGATGTAATTATTGGGTCACAGGCATAAATGATTTTTTTTTCAACTGGTTCCTGAGAAAAAAAGTTTGAAAACCACTGGCTAAGAGCCCATGGCCGGGTCAGAGCATTGCCTTCAGCATACCAACTAAGTCCTTACATTTGAAGTTTTGTTTCTGTATTTAAAAATTCAGGCAGACAAATTCAAAGACTTTCTTTTCTATTTTTATTTATTTTCTTTTCTTTATTTTTACTATTATTATTTAACTACATAGGGACTCATGCTGAACTTATAACACCATCTACCATGCTCCCAGCAAGCAGCCAAAACTTTTGGGCTAAGGCAGGGAATGCCTGCAGTACTGCATGTGACATCACAGGTGGTGCTCTGGAACCACCCCACCTACCACTAAGGTATTTTTACAGGAGTCAAATTCCATTCAGTACTACTTTCCTTGTTCCTCTAGAGGGATTTATGAATGTAGATAGGTTCTCTTTTTATGTCCTCACTCCATTCTACTCACCTACTCGATACTGACAGAATGCAGTAGCATTCCCTTAGCCCCCTGAGTACAGATGCTCAGATGACTTATCTATGAATGTTCATATCAAATTCTCCTTTGGCATGCTAGAAAAGGTCAGGGCCTGTACACTTTCAGTACCTGGGAACTTTCAGTTTGCTCTTCTTTTACATTACCTGTCAATCTCCATTGTAATTTGAACTTTTTAACATTCTAGAATCACAGCATCCAACAACGTTTCTAATCAGAAGAAGATGTAAATCTGTGCTTAGTGAATGATATTATTCAGATCATTTGTCGACTCAGGCACAGTGCCAGGATTGCATGTAACTCACTACAGTATCCAAATGATTCATGTTCTAACTAACTATTCAACGTACTAAGACAGCTAGAAAGTGATTATCAGACATGTCTAAATTAATAACAAATAAAGGCAATATTAACAAAGTTTCTAATTCCATACTACTTTTACAGAATAACTTAGTCCTTAACTGGAGAGAGTTTATGTATTCCAGAAATATTCCCTGGTCTTCTTAGTCAAGTTGCACTTCAGGTTTCTTTTGTTTGTTGTGCTTTAATGAAAACCCTGATCTGAAAATACAGATTTAATAAGGGCCTGTCATTGTTATGGCTTCTTGGCAAGCAGCCACATCAAATTTTATTCAAAGTGACTTGTATTATCTAAGCTTGTAGAGAGGTAGAATGGGCCCAGAAAGCATTTACTATGTGTAATAGTTTTCCTTTGTTATCACACAGAAATTGTTCTGACATCACTGATACAGAGTATGCAGCAGACATTTGTGCATTTACCTTCATCAGCTATTAGCTGGACAGACATTTCAAAGAAGATACACAGAAAGTAGCCCATGATTCAGACAGCTAGAACAAATTAATTTAACGTCAAAAGTTGACAATTGGAGCTGAGGTTTTAAATTACATCCATTATCTTCTGTTTCATTTTTAAGCACCCAGCTCTTTTTCCTTCTGGTAATTTAATTTATCTCTTCTAAAAGTCAGCTGATTAGGGCTGTAAAAGCTCTGTATCAGAAACAGAAAACACAGCAGAAACAGTGGAAAGAATTTTTGACTTGAGGATGCAAGCTTTAGTTTTCTTTCCAAGGGAATCACTATTGCTAAATAAGGCTTTTTAATGAGATTTAAACCTCAGATGAAAATACTTAAATCACTGTGTAGAAGAACTTTTCTGACAGAAATAAAAACAAGATGACAGATTAATGATGAATTGACTATTTATATCTTTCTCCTTCCCTCAGCAAAAAAGAAAGCATTTTAAATGTAGATTTAAAAGGTTATGAAGGAAATGAGGATCTATATGTATGGGAGCACTGGATCTCAATATGTGGGCCTAAATATTATGACACACAACCTGTAGCTGAGCTGAGGAAAAACTGAGTACCTAGTGTTGACATCTGCAGGTAACTTGTGGTGTTCAAGAAGGTTTAGTTAACTTTTTTTACCTGCCTTTACCTATTCATAACTTTCTCTCCTGTCTGTGATGGATCTAGGCCACCATTACTCCCCGACTAGGAACAACTAGTCAACAAACTTCCCCTAGGACTTTGTAAATTTTGTGGTGTCCAGTGCTTTCCTTGACACAAGTTTGCACAGCCTGGCATATCTTTGCTAAGCAAGGTCCAGCGGTGCAGAATTCTTAAAAGGCGCAGCATGGAGTCCAATGACATGCCAGCTATGGTCCTTCTATGGGGAGATGACATTCTTCTTCCTTTATTGTGTTGAGGGACTGGAAGCTTTGTGCTGTGAAGATTACTTTCTGCAGTCAATATGGGAGTGACAGAAAATGCATGTATAGGATGAGTGTGCTACGGAGCCTTCTGCCAGTAGATTCATTTTCTTGGAAAGAGAGGTTTGATAGTTGGCAGGTACTTCCCCTTAATGTACAAGTCACATATGCAGGGCACTGACAACTAGGACTACTGCCAGGAAACAGTAAGATGCCACCTCATGACAAAGATAAGGGAGAAGGTATACAATAATCTGAAGGGAAGCCTTGTATTTATGGATCATGACCTGGAGCTAAAGATCATTTCTTTACTCTCATAGCAGCATTAACGTCTACTCTAAATTTTCTACTTCTCTAGGAGAGGCATTCTGCACAAGCATGGCAGTTTGAGTCACTAACTTCATGGCTTCTGAGTGAGTTATGTTGTCAGGACAGGAAGGAACCTGCCCAGGAAATAGAGCAGAAACTTGATAACCCCATGAATTGGGTTCTGAAGAGTGAAAGTCTGCACTTTCTACCACCTTCACATTGTGAGAAACTCTTTTCTTAAAGGGGAGAAAGTGACAACCTGCATGGACTTAAACTTGTGGAATTTTTAGATTCCTTTTCTCCTAGGGAAGGATGATTTGGTTCTGAGACTTCTTATGGGTTTACTTTGGCCAAATCATAAAGGAAATTAAATCCATTTCTGAGAGGAAATTGTTACTTCTGCTTAGAAGTAAGCAAGTTACATACCCTCCAAGAAGCTGTCTCCATAAGTTAATTACCTCAGCAGTAATAACATTCTTAATGGTATGCTCTTGCTTCAGTTAATCTAAGAGAAACACTTGATAATCATTCTTTGAAGACACAAACTGCTGTATAATTTTATTATTCTAGATAGGATTGCCTGTTGCTTTTCTCAGTTTTCCTTTGAAGCATTCCTATCTGTTCTGTTACATTTCCCAAGGGAGGGGAATTAACTGGTATGCAGTGAAGTGATGAATTCTTAATAAAAGATATAAATGATCAGAGAAGCTGCAGGTACATTACAAAGGTTCATTGTAAAGGCTGCTTTCTGGCAGTACCCTAGCTTCTGGAAGTTGAGTGGGCGAGTCTGACTCTGATTTCACTCATGCCAGTTTTGCAGTGATGTAATTCCCTTCACTTCAATGCAGTTTCTCCTAATTGCATAGGATCAGAATCTGCCGTGACATGTTAATATGTAGATTTTTATTGCTCTCCAGGGATGCTCATCCAAATTAGCTGTTCCTGAATAAAAGATATTACAGTAGATTGTGTTGCAGCTAGAGATGGGACACTGGATAGAGTGGGCTGGGGTGATTCTGGAAATTCTCTTTCCCAGGAGCTGGTGAGCTTTGCTTTATGTGATTGCCATATGTGGGGTTGAGAAGAAATTTCTCAGAGCTCAAATTACCAGTGATCTTGGAGATTTTCAATTTCTTTGGCAGCATGTGGTATGGGTCACTTGCTAGGATCTTCTGGGTATAGTTCCTTTAATCTATTTCTTGCCATTGAAGGACCCCAGAATTGTGCACTTTAGTCTCTCCTGTTCTTTGCCTGTGGCACATAGTAGATTACTCTCCTGAAGGCTGTAGTGCTTTGGTCCAATTCTGGTTGTTGGCTTGGTGTGGAGATGGCTGGGTGCTGTTTAGTGACTTGTGGCCACATCAGACTAGATGATATGGAGGACACCTTTGGTTTTAAACTTTATGACTCTATCTTCCTTTAGTTCTCATTCTCTCTTGCATATACAAAGAACGTCTTTCTGTATGTGCTAGTGTCTTTATAGTAAAATAAAATGAAAATGAATATTCAAAACAAAAATAACAAGAAAATCTTGGTCAGAGACACAGAGACCATCAGCTATGTCTACACTAGCAAATTAGTCCAGATTAAAGAGGTTCAGTCTGAACTAATTTGATCCCTGTCTCCACTAATTTTTATTTCGAACTAAACAAAGCTCAGTGGAGACAAAGCTTAGTTTGAACTAGTTAGATTGAATGGTTAGTTCAAATTAACTGCTTAGTTCAACTTATTTTGGACTTTAGTTTGAACTAGCACAATGTAGTTGTGCTAGCTTAAATTAAATAAATTCAAACTAATGGTTAGTTCGAACAAACCATGTTTTTTAGTTCCAACTACCTTTTAGTTAGAACTAGTCACGCTTTTTTAGTTTGAACCAAAATGTTAGTTTGAAGTAAAAAATGTGGTTAGCTTGAACTAACTTCGAACTACTTAGTTCATACTGAGCAAGTCCAAGCTAAGCAGTTAGACGTAAACATAGCCATTATTAGGATCCCAATTGCTCATTTGAACATGTTCTTTTGCAAATAAGAACCTATTTAAATTAGAAAGCTTTTTGTCTTAACCTGCTGGTAACGAGAAAATGCCTTCTGATGGAAAAGAGCTAGTTATATCAATGCTTCTCCTCCCAGCATTCAATTAACAGACAGAGTTTTTCATATGTAACAAGTAATGGAGCTCATGTAGGGTCTGTGTTATGCAGTCTTTGAGGGTGGGCTCTAATTTGGTTGCAGTCACATCATTGTGTCTGTGATGTTCACAGCATTCACACAGAGAAGTTTGATAAAAAACACAAATACTCTTGCTGTAATGTACATTTATCTCTTAGAATTCAGAATTGTGACACACAAGACCCAAAAACCAAGAGAGAAGACAGGCTGATGTAAACCTGATGTATTTCACTTATCATTCTGCTCTCTGAATTTGTCTAGTTATTTGTAAAGTAAACAGTTTAGGTAAGGTTATTATAGTGGTAAAGGGAATGAAATCATGCATTATTCTGTGTATAATACTGTGTCTGATTTTTTTTTTTTTTATTCCATGGCTTGTTCCTTACAAAATGTCTGTGGCTTAATCAGCTTCAAGCAAGCATTTGTCCACATTTCATATATCAAAACTTTAAGTAGAATAGATAGGAATGAGGCCAATTATTTTTATTCTATTTTTAGTCTACAAATGTAATGGGAATATAAAAAGCAAAAAAGATTAACCCATACTCCTCAACATTTTAAAGACTTAAAGTAAGATTAAGAGCTTGAAAATTATCCAAGCAATAAATCCACAGAGTCCAAACACACACATCTGAATAAGCTTATTAATGAGGAAAAAATAACATTTTTGCCCATCAGCTTTTAGGTTAACTTGAAGAAATGTAGGCAACCTCTCATGTTCATGACTTCATAAGCATGAAGCAGCCAAACAACAATAAACACAATGTATTTCAAAGCAGTATAATCCAATGGTTCAAAAAATTTCAGAGCACTATGTGGGCATGCCTCTGGAGATAAAGATAGAAGGAAAAAAATAGTTACCTAAAAATATCTTTGTATGACTTAGATTTGTGTTCAGCTGATGTTTCCCAGCCCTGTTTGAAGTCATAGGACTTCTGGGATAAAATATGTTTGTCGCTTCTGTTAGTAGTGCTCAGTCACTATAGTGAAGAGGCTATAAAATGGATTCTGTTCCTTTTGAGTATCAACAAAATTGTTTACACAGTTACAATCAGTTCTACTTTGCAAACACACTGGGGCCCGCTTTTGTCTTTTATTACTGATGCACAAGAAGAAAAAAGAATCTTGACCTTCTGATTGCATCTCAGGACTGATGGGGAAAATATTTCACTTGTAAAATTAGGATATTAGATATGGAAAGCTGGCAGATAAACATGCCTCAGAATATTATTCACTTCCCAGACATCAGGTAATATCTCATTTACTGTCACTTTTCAGAGTAGAATCCCATTGTAAACATTTTCATTTTGTTATGGGGTTTTTTTTCGGTCTGAATCTTTATTTGTTTCATTTTATGCAATAACAGGATGAGACCTCTTTCTCCCTGGCAACCTTCTGCTGTAGTTCCTGCTGCCATTTAAAATTTGTGCTTAAGAAATATGGATAGGAAAAAAACAAGTGTGAATGTTGTTCTTTGGTCCTGCAGCCTCTATCTGCTACTTTGTAACAGTTTCTTATTCTTCTGCCCCTGCCAGTTCTATTTTATACCTCTTCTGTGAATTAATTAGATCGTAGATGTTAGAAGCCAATGAAAAACTCAGATTCAAGCAAGGTATTGCCTGAAACTGCTTAAGTGGCATCATATTTTCCCATAAACTTATATTTAGCGCATGTACTTGAATATTCTGCTTTGGATATAGGGGTAGCATGACCTGAGAGAGGCGTTAACTGATTGATTGGCACATCAGTCTAACTCATTTTTCATTCAGGTCCCCCTACTAGTTCTACATTTTCCATGCACAGAGCTGCCAAGTCTCACACCTAAAAGGTGAACCATATATTTTTTCTTGTTTAAGTGAAATTCTGCAGGCAGTTCTAAACTCAGGCCTGCTCACAGGCACCTCCTAGTTCATCAGAAAGTAGAGTATGAGGGAGATTATATGTGGCACAATCTCATTTACAAATTATTCTTACAGGTACAAAGACACTTTCCACGTCATTTCCAAACACAGTGTTCACTGGCTGTCATCTCATGTTGTTGTCTATGTTTATACTGCGGTTTGGTTACCACATTTATTATTCATTATAGAAATAAGAATAAAGAAATGTAGCTTTCCCTTTCTAATATGTTTTCAGTGTTACTAGACTATATTGCAAAGACTATTTCTGGTTACCGTTGCCAGTGCATTGTTTGGAAAATGTTTTCCTGATTAAAATAATTCAATGCAAATCCTTAAGGCATCTGGCATTGCCTGCACCTGGGGTATCTTAGAGCTGACAGGGGAAATATAAATTGAAACCCACACTGAAATGGAGAAAAGCATGGCTCCAGAGGATCATGGATATTCTACTTATTGTGTTCTTATCCTTCCTCAGTGCTTTGGGAAGTAGAAATCAGAATATACACAGTATTTCATTGTTAGTCCATGAATATGATGTGTGGCCCAGGGTTTTAAAAAAAGAATTTCTTGGTCCTGTGTTTGTTTAGATAATTCTTAGTTAACACTAGTTCAGCTGCATGTATTTCTATGACTTATGTTTGGGGAAATTGTGTGTAGTCTATCACGTTTCTGCCAGAGTTACATCTAGGGATGACAGATTTCCAGACCGTAGCCATGCCAGGCAGTTGGCTCCTGCTCTTTGATTTGGGGAAAGTATAATGGTTTGCTCAGAGGAAGAATAAAATGGATCAGAACGCTTGTAATTTTTCTCCATTTTCTCTAGAAGTAGGCCATGAGAGCATTCTTAAACAGGCAGTATCACAGGGAAATTGACCAAGCAGAGAAAGGCACTGAAGAACAGACAGAGAATGTGGACTGGAACTAAGTAAAGCATTTCAAATGGTTTAGTGTTTAAATGTCCAGTGACCTAAAGTAAAGCAGGCGAAGGAATTATACCATCTAGTCTAAACTACACATTAAACTACTTTAATTTTAAAATATTACCCAGGAGAGAAAAAGACGCAGCTTGAACCATGTCACAATGACCCTCCAAGTTTAGTTGTTTGCCAAATATTTTTAAAGGGACAACTTTCAGAGATTAGCAAACCTGTGCAAATCCATCTGCTCCTGCTCTTTCGAAGCACCAGCTCCTGCATGCACTGGAGTTAGAGACTACAGAGTGATAGGGTGTGTCTACACTTACAGCTGAATTTGAATTGATTGTCATCAATTTGAATTCAATTAAGTGCATGGACATGGTCACTTTCATCAATTCGAACTGAGGACCTCCTCAGTTGGAATTGATTAAAGTTGACTTCGAATTCATCAAACCTCATTTGACATCGAAGTCAGGGTCAATTTGAACCCAGGAGTTCAAACTGACCCAGTGAGGCCATGTCAGTTCCAATGCCATGCACCCTGGGAGGAAGACCAGCCCTTTGGCACCTGGGGCAGCAGGCCCAAAGGTGCCTTCACCCCCCCAGCTAGATTTGGCTGGAGGGGGAATGGGTTTCCTTTCCTCTGGCTGGGGACAGGGAACCCTGATGGCCAGGCCTGGGGGAAAGCACCCCAGAATGGGGCTGGTGCGTGGCTGCTTGCACAGGGGAGAAGCAACCCCTGCATGGCTTCTCTCCCACAGCCGCACATGGCTGAAGCATCCCCATGCACAGCTCGTGGAGGGCTGTCCACCTGGGGGAGAAGCAAGCCCCTGCACAGCTTCTGTCCCGCAGCCACATGCAGGGAAAGCATCCTCACACAGCTCCTGCGGGGCTGGCCAGCCATGGGCAAGGGACCCCGGTGGGCAGCTTGCCCCGTACTCGCTGCCTGCCATGAAGAGACCCCGGAGGCGGCTTCTGCCGGGCTGGCCACCCGCAGGCAAGGCACTCAGTGGGCAGCTTCTTCAGTGCTGGCTGCCCATTGGGAATGCAGCCCTGCAGGGTCAGTGGGGCTGCATTCCCGGTGGGAGGCCAGTGGTGGAGAAGCCACCCACTGGGTGCCTTGCCCACGGGCAGCCAGCCCGTGAGAAGCCACCCTCCAGGGTGCTTTCCCAGCAGCCAGCCCGACAGAAGCCGCTCGCTGGGCTCTCATGCCCGTGGACAGCCAGTTCGGCAGAAGCCACCCACCGGGGTCTGTTCCTGGGATGGCCAGCATAGGACAAGCTGCCCCCAGGGCAGGAGCGTCACTGCCCCAGGAAAGGACCTCTGGGGCACTGGCTCAGGCCTTGCCCCCTGCCAACAAGCCATGCCCCTGGCCGGGGACAGGGCTGCAGACAGCTGGGCCCCAGATCTCTGGCCCAATTGGGCTGGAGACTGTGAGAGGTGGGGCCCTGCAGGACCTGGGGCACTGGCACTGGGATTTGGGGCATGGGCCCCATGTGCCCGGCGCCAGCAATGCCCCTGCCCCAGGGCTCTTCCCAGCAGGTGGCCAGCTCTGGGGAGAAGTCTCCTGCCCTCTTGCAGGGGAAACTTCCCCTGCCAGGCTCTGGCACTCTGAGCCTGGCATGGGGTAAAGCATCCCCTCCCCAGCTCTAGCCACACTGCAGCTGGAGCTGGGCAGGGGATGCTTTTCTCTGTGTCCAGCTCAGAGTGCCAGAGCCTGGCAGGGGATTGGCTTTGGCAGTGGCCATTTTAAATGGCCATCTTGCCACACTTCCCATGATGCCCCCACTTCAATTCAAATGGGCAAGTCCAGTCCCTGGACATGTCAATTCGAATTGGAGTTTCTAGTGTGGCCAAGTCAATTCGAATTGACTGAATTAGAATTAAATTTGATTGGTCAATTCAAATTCAGTAATTCAAATTTAGATGCTAAGTGTAGACATAGCCATAGAGTTTACAGATGCAAAAGAAATTTCCAAAATAGATTTTGTGGATAAAAATGCAGTCATTAATTATTCCAGCATTAGAATCTGTTATCTGTGCATACAGTGTAAATGTCTGAAAAAGGATTAAAATTACTGCTGTGTAAAGAGCCCAATGTCTATGCACCTCCGAAGTCTCATGTAAGTCATGGTTTGTGAGTTTAAATGGATTGTCTCTGCAGATTGTCTCTGTAAATAATGTTGTTTAATTAGACTGCAGCATTATTAACCTGTTTGGGAATACTTGAGAATGAATTGTCCAGTGCAGGTCATCTATCATTCCTTAATGATTCCCAACCTGGCATCAGGCTGCCCATTCTGGTCCCCACCCATTATTGGGGCACAACTGCCCTTTGCTTATGCTGGGGTTAAGGAGGTGCTGGTTGAAAAAAACCCTGTTTTAGGGGGTTCAAAAGCGTCTTCAAAGCATCTGATGAAGTGGGATTTTCTCCCACAAAAGTTCATGCAATAAATAAATTTATTAGCCTTTAAGTGCCATGGGACTCCTTGTTCCTTTTATTATCTTGTCTCAGAAACACTGCTACAGCTTTTTTTTCCAGCTATGACCTAGTTATGGGTCACTACTGAACTACTACTGAAAATGAGACTTAGAGGTGGGCAAACTAGTTGAAATAACTTGTACCTTTATCTATAATTTCAAAACTAGTCTTAGTTAAAAAAAAACAGGTAATAGTTTCCTTATTCATTATCACACCTTTTGTAGCATTAAGGGCCAAAAGTGAAAACAATGGAGATATTATAAGAGAATTTTTGAGAAACTGCAGATTTGAAAATATTCTAAATCTCATATGAAAGCCCCTAGAATCATCAACAGCCCACCTTCTAAGGATGGCTAGCTGTACTGTAAGGACAGTACCACATCACTACAACTTTTTGGAGTTTATCTGTTGTTAATTTGAAACCTTGGAAAACATTTTCCATTGTGTCATTGTTATTTTGTAAAGTTATTCTAATGTGAGTGAATCCAAAATGTACACAAAGCAGAATGACTCCCCAGTAACAGGGTCAGATTAAGGGACCTTGGGGCTCTATGCTGCTCTCTTTCATGATCCCTCATTCCTGACCCTATGGCCCAGTCTCTCCACCACAGCCGCCAGCCTGATGGAGGGGTTGTGCTTGGGCGTGCCAGGCTTGGGGCCACCCAGCAGACCTGCCAGCTGTTCAGGGCCACTACAGGCTGGTGGTGATAGGGGCCAGGGCCCTGGGGCCAGAGGCTGTGGTCTGCAATGCTCCCACCCCAACCCGTGATTGACTCCTCTGCCCCAGCAGAGTTGCCAGTAGTGGAGACAGGCTGGCGTGAAGCATGTGCTCCAGCAGAGAGGCCTCCAGGGTCCAGAGCACTGTTGGGCTGCCATGCTAAGATCTGGAGGGACCTAGCAGAAGAGACCTGCCAGGCCAGCCTGAGCCACAGGGCTCTGGCCAGCACTGTGCTGGTCTGAGCCAGGCTAGATTTTCAGGGGACCATAGGAGCCCCCGTTAGACCAAGGACTGGGCTGAAGCCCCTAAAGCCCCTGCATTAATCTGGCCTTGCCCATTAAAACCAACATGGTGTCCTGTACCTAAGTTCTTCATAGAGTATAGCTAAAATTTAGGAGTAAATGTCTAATTATTAAATAATATATATGGAGATTTAAGATCATTTCTTAAAACAAAGTTAAAATATTTTGCCAAGTATATAAGAACCACAAAACACCTCCCTTCCCCCTTAAATGATCCCTCGTGGATCAGGCAGGCAACACCAGAGGAGTCTCACACTAACAGTGCTGGAAGGACTTAATTGCCCAAGGGGACAGAAAACAGAATCCAGCTACAAACTTTTGGTCTCCATCCCAGATACATAGTCTATTAAACGAGTAGGGAGGTTACAGTGAAAAGGAATAAGCCCTACAGCAGAACTGGATTTTTCAATCTGCTCTGCTGGGAAAGGTGCTGACACAGAATCAGATTGCCGACAGCAAGAGACGTACAGATTGCCGCTGAACCATATGGAAGAAAAAGAAAGAAAAAAAAAGAAAAGTGAGGCATTTGCAGGCTCATTAATAGGGCAAATACCATGCTTTTCCACACCTTTTGGTACTTTATTTTTTTCACTAAATGTTGACATACAATATCAGCATTAGGCTAGAAGCAATAAAACTTTTCTAATGGTAAAGCCTATTGCCTTTCTTTGTGAAGTGACTAAGGAGCTTAAGAGATCTAGTGAATTTAGAGCAAAGGTCTAGGAGTCACCTACTCACTCTGTCACTTGGGGCAAGTCATTTGACCTTCTTTCTTGTGCCTTTGGCATATCAGCTAAGGAAAGTGAACTAAAAGCAGAATTTCACTGAAGACCAGATGCTTCTCTCAAGGTGATCTTTCTTGGTATAACTGAATTGAGAAAAATAAAAATGCCCAGTTATAAAATATCTTTTATTTCTATTAGCTTAAAACTTTAGTCTGACTTCCAAAGTCTGGCCTGTAATTCGCACTTACACTGAGATGTTTTTGGCAACGAATCTTAAATATTGGTATCGACAAAACTTGTAGACGCAAAATTCGAAATTTCTTCTCAAGGTCAGGCCTTAAACTGCTTGTCATCAGACTTAGAAATTGGCAACACATCACTTTCCAATGCACTCCATTATTTCCTTTCTTAAAGTAACAATTAAGTTTTATCTGGTTATCGCTCATGTATTATATATCTATATCTCACATAGATATACATGATATAAATGAACAATTCACAGGACTAATTTAATCAAGAATTTCAATCTCCATGCTTTTCCAAATGTTTGAGGAGATCACAATTTTCTCTGGTCACCTTCTTGTTTGATTTTCTTTACATTTTTGGTGAATTTTGCTTTACTCTGTGGATTTACTGTAAACAGTAAACTTCAAGGATCAGACATTTGAAATCTGAGCTTCTAGTTGAGACTGCTCATATAAATCACATGTTGCTTATGTTCACTGATTGAGTGACAATAATTTTTATCATCAGATGGAGGTCCTTGTGGAAAAAGAGCTAAACACCAGGACTTTGAATCTCTCAGAGGTGGGTAGGAATTTAGGAAAAGGTAGAAAAAAACAGTGGCATTGCTGTCACCTGGCAGAGGGGGCACATGCCCTGAGTCCCAACACCAGTGCTCTGAGTGCCCCATGGCGGTTGCAGCCCATCCAGTCCTATCCCTGATCAGGGATCTGGGGCCAAGCTGCCCGTGGCAGCGGCTGCCTTAACTGTCCACATCCCCAGCCGGGGATCCAGGGCCAGGCTGCTGGCAAGTGATGGCAGGAGCCCAATCAGGGCCTTGCCCAGGGCCCTGGGATGGATAGGTACTGGGTGCCAAATTGGGCCTACTGCCAGGGCCCGGGCCTGAGCCTGGGAACCAGGTTTTTTTCTGGGGCAGTGCTGTTCCTGCAAACAAACAGGAATAAGGAATTTCAGTTAAGTATTAAAGTTTGTACTTCTTGGCTCCTTTAAAGTCTAGAGAAATAAAGCTACCGATAAGATATATTGGCTGGGTGTTGTCATATTAATTTAAAAGTCAACATCTGGGCCAAAGTGAATACTTGAGCCCAATCAATGTCCAACATTAAAATAAAGTTCTCAGTTTGGGTAACAGAGATCTCAGTGTGCTTGGTACCTAGGCAAACACACACACACACACACAAACACCTTTGAGTCTTTTATTAAAGAGACAGAAAAGAAGAAGAAACAGTTAAAGTATCTGGAATATAAAGTCAGGTTTACATTTTAACAACATTCCTTATTCCCTTTAACTGAAGAAATTCCTTAAAGGAAAAAAACAAACAAATCTTATTCAACGGTCTTGCAGAAAGTATTAAATACGGTAAGAATTGCAATAGAATCATAGGGTTGGAAGGGACTTCATGAGGTCATCTAGTCCAACCTCCTGCTAAAGCAAGCCTACTCCCACTAAATCATTTCAGCCAGGGTTTTGTCTAACAGGCCTTAAATGTTTCCAAAGATGGAGATTCCACCAACTCCCTATGTAACCCATTCCAGTGCTTCATGTCCCCCCTAGTGAGAAAGTTTTTCCTAATACTGAACTTCAATCACCCCAGCTGCAGCTTGAAACCATTGCTCCTTATTCTGTCCTTTGTTACTACTGAGAACAGCCTAGCTCCCTCCTCTTTGGAGCACACCTTCAAGTAATTGAAGGTTGCTATCAAATTCCCCCTCAGTTTTCTCTTCTGCAGACTAAATAAGCCTAGTTCCTTCAGTCTCTCCTCGTAAGTCATGTGCCCGAACCCCCTAATCATTTTTGTTGCCCTCTGCTGGACTCTTTCTAATGTGTCAACATCCTTTTTGTAGTGTGGAGCCCAAACTGGACAAAGTATTCCAGATGTGGCCTCACTAGAGCTGAACACAGGGGAATAATCACATCCCTCGATCTGCTGGCAACACTTCTACTGATGCAACCCAGTATACCATTGGCCCTTTTGGCAACAAGAGCACACTGCTGACTCATATCCAGCTTCCCATCCACCATAACAGCCAGGTCCTTTTCTACAGTGCTGCTACTTAGCTGAACTGTCCCTCTGGGGAAAAAGAAAAGAATTTGAGTTCAGATGGTTTGAAACAGTTTTTGTTAAAGTACAATTCCATTTCAACTCAGATGATGTTTGGGATTCATCTGTAGTTGGTAGGGCTCTTGATATCATCTGGATCACTCTGGCCTGGTCAGAACATCTCTCAGAACCAGGATGATGAAAAACTGGGGTCCCAGGATGTGATGGGGTTTGAAACCATCATGGTTAAGCTCATTTTAGTAGTCGTCTTTTGTTCTTCCATATTGTCCACCCAAAGCCTGTTTCTTTAACAACCAAAAAAGGGAGGGGTGAGTGAAATATCTCATCCCCTTATTCTTTTGCCCATCAGTTAGGTCTAATATTTTATTCACCAATTTTGATTGATTAATTAATTTCTGGTTCCACATCTTCTGTTTTAACCAAGGACAATTTGTACATTGTCCTTGAATCTTATCAAATTGACTTTTTTTTCTTCAATTAATTAATTAAATCTCCATTTGGTTTTCTTAACATTCATTTTTGGAAACAAATTGACCTATTTTCCATCAACATTTCTTATCAGAGGTTATTGTACCATCTTATAAACTTGTATTTACTAGTTACAACTGAGTTAACCATTAGGATAAATTTGTTAGCCCAATTATCATAACAGTGAAGAATCTAAATGTAATTTTATATCTTACTAGTCATCCTATAATTCCACATGCAAGCTTGATTTTATTTTTGAAGAGCATAATCAGACTGCATAGCTTATTAAATTGCCTGTGTGGTAGAGCTCTGATTTTAAGGGTATTTAGGTACATTATGTAGCCTTTCTCTATAGAAAGCATACATGTCATTTGCAGTACAAACACTCATCTGTGAATATTGAATTTGCTATATATGTGTATGTTGGTTGCGAGCAGGAAAGGTAAGTCATATATGAGGTAAGCCCTACTTTATGCCAGTGCAGTACATCTTCACTGGTGGTTTATATAGGTATAACTGAAGAAGCTATTGAAATGAAAGTAGTATAAAACTCCCTGCCTGGCATTAGTGCAGGTATATTTTAGCAGTTACTTATTTTCAGAAATTACACAAAACACAGTGTGAGCATGGCAAAAATGCTACATTATTATTTAAATCCATGAAACACTAAGGCTATGGCCACATGTAGATGCTTATTTCAAAATCAGTTAATTTAAAATAAGTTAATTCAAAATAAAATTGTTATTTTGAATTAACTTAAATTGAAATAAGCAAAAACCTCAAATCGAAATAGCAAATCCAGACACAGGACTTGCCATTTTGAATCAGAAGAGGGGCAGCATGGCATGCGTGGCTACATGGCCCCCTGGCAGGGCCATGTTGCCAGCCAATATACAGAAAAAGGAAGGCACCCTGGGAAGAAGAAGAGCAAAAGTGTTAAATCGAAATAATGGTCATTTCAAAATAACATGTCCGAATGGTGTTATTTCAAAACAACCATTTCAAAATAACAGCTATTTCGATTTCAGCCTAGGTTTTACTATTTCGAAATAAGGATCATTATTTTGAAATGACGGGGCTCGTCATTTTGAAATAATGAAATGCCGTTCAGACATGACAACTTTTAAATCGAAACAACGGTCGTTGTTTCGATTTAAAAGCATCGTGTGGACATAGCCTTATAAAATACAGTCAGATACTGGTGATGGAATAAACTTACTTGGTCATTATGACCTTCTTTCCGGAATTGCAACTTCTTTCAGTTCTGTAGAACATATTTGTTTCTTCTAACGTGGTAATTGTACTTAATGAATCCAGAAGTTAATTATTGTGCCATGTAATCATCATTGTGATTTAGGGAACAAAAATATCCAAGTATTTTCTTTGTAAATAAATGGCATCTCCCATGTAATTAAATAGCCAGTAATTACCAGGTAACTAAAGAATAGTTACATTATGTCCTTTGGAGTAAGAAAGTTCTACCTGTTTTATTTTCTAGTCATGCACACCATGTCTCTGAAGCTGAATAGCAATAGCATGAGTCAAACTTTATTGGAAAGTGGGTAAACTGAGTAAGTCATTTTTTTTTCCTACTCTCCAGATTACTTGCAGCCTTGAAGGCTCAGAAGTTAGACATGTCTGTTCTTAGCTGGGATGCAGGTGACTCTCAGGATATAATTATATTGGAAGTCAATGCAAAGCCTTTCTGAATCTCCAGTCTTCTTAAGCCTTTCCATTTCCTATCACTAGAGCTAGCTGAAAAGTTAGAACATTTTTTTTAATATGGTCTTTGGAACATGTTTAATTTTAGATCTATTCATAAATTGTTCCCTGAGCTCTATGTACAGTGCAAATAATAAGAGTTTATTTTGGGGAAAATATCATGAATATCATCAGCTAAATTGTTCAGCAAATACTGCTCCATCATCTCTACCTGGGATATTTTCTTTCATTATGAACTGACCCCTTATTAACTTCCTTTTTATGACAGATTTCCTCATGGTGGTAGTAGTAGGCATACAGCACTGCCATACACTTGAAATTTTCCTTGGCTTTGAGAACAGCACCACTGAGAATACATCTCTGAACAGAATCTATGCTGGGCAATAGATTTCCTAGTGTAAGATTTTGAGGCAGAGTTATGGTACCCCGTTGAATGGTGAGAGAGTAAGTGGGGGACCTTAAAGCATGGAGAACAGATGACAGCTGATAGATAAGAAGCTGCTGATTTACTAACCCACATCTAAAGTTTGAAAAACCTATGACAAACCTGAAAACAAAGTTTAAAAAATCTGTTTATTTCAGAAAAGAGTAAAAACTTCAAGCTGGATCATATCTGGACTAAACCAATTTGTTTGCCACTGATTAAAAATTAAAACAAAGGTGAGAAAAATCAGTTTTGTTGAGGGACACAGGTAATGATATTTTTCCATTCTGAGAGAAAGAGAAAAGAACTGTACGCTAATATTCTGGTTTAAAACATACAGTACATCTATACTGACAGTGGCAAAATTGCTGCCATCAGCTCAGTTTGCCGGGAGTGGTTAGCAACAAGTCTGAACTCAATGCTCCGCTCCTGGAGGTTGGCCCTGGAAGTTCTGGGGTTCAAGGGGTGTACAGGAAAACTAACCACAAGGGATTTGTGGTTGGCTTTCCTGAATGTGTACCACCAGCAAAAAAGTCTCTGGCAGTTATGCAAGGAATTTTATGTTCCATTCATAACTGCTGGTTGACTGCCGCCGAAAACTGGCCCCAATGTAGACTAGGGCTCAGCTGCTTCACCAAGTCAGTATTGTAAGTTACTATGACCAAACTGCAATGTGGTTAACAATGTGTGCACAGGTACTCCACAAACATCTTTAAATGCATGACCTTCAGCTTAATAGTATGTTCTGCTATATATGCACAGTCAAGCATTTTCAAATATTTAATTTTATTTTTTTTAACTTTGGTAAAGCACGCGTTGCTGATCAAGTCCTAATTACCAAATCTGAAGTCTGAGTTCATCTATTTCCTGTTAGCCTCTCATAAGAATGGGTATGTATTTGTTTAAAAAAAAAATCCTTTCATACATACAATGCTTTGGAAGGGATTTTAAACAAACTTTTCAGAATAATCCAGCTCATAAAGTTAACATTTTAGAAAGTTACAGGCATGGGTTAAATAGAGGTTACTTTGTATACTTCTCACTTGAGCATTCATAACCAACACATGATGATAATATGCGAAACTGAAAAATCTGAATACTGCTAAAAGTGTATTTGATTGCCAAAAGGTGACATTTCTCTTCACTATGCCTCATTACTGCTATTTACTCTTCACTGTGGCCCAGTGAAAAAACAGATGATTTTGCAGTCATTTTAAGTCTTTATTCCTGTGTTTTCATAGTCTGCTTTCTTAATGGCTGTGTCCACACACAAGCAATAAACTCCATTTAACTGAAATCAATTTAACTTAGATCGATATAACAATAATTAAATAGATCTAACTTAAATCAATTTAATAAGTCCCACCAAAAACCCAAATCGAACTAGTATGTCCAGGGACAGGACCTGCAATTTCGATTTAGGAGAAGGGCACCCTGGGAGATGTGGCAACATGGCCCCCTGACAGGGCCATGTTACCACCCAATCCCCTGCCTGGCTCTCCTCAAGAGAGTCAGTGGCAGGGGAAGAAATTTCCCACTGGCTCTGGGCACCCAGAGCCCAGTGGAGGTAGAGACATCCTCCCAGACTGGCTGAAGCCTTGCGGCTCAGCCAGGCATGGGGGAGAAGAGAGCCCCCGGCATGCCCAACTCCCCGCACTAGCCAGGCAGTGGGGAGAAGGGATCCCTGCATGCCCAGCTTCCCCCAAAGCTGGCCGGGCAGTGGGGGAAGGGAGCCCCATGCATCCAGCTTCCCCCACAGCTAGCCGGGTGCTGGGGAAGGAATCCCCACATGTCCGATTTCCCCCCGTGCTAGCCAGGTGGCGGGGAGAAGGGAGCCCCATGCTCCCTTCCCCTGGCACTGAGCTAGGGCGGAAGGAAGCTGGGCACGCGGGGCTCCTTTCTCACTGCCGCCCAGCTAGCACAGGGGGAAGCAGGGTGTGTGGGGATCCCTTCCCCTACCACCCAGCTAGCACAGGGGGAAGCTGGGCATGTGGGAATCCCTTCTCCTCACCACCTGGCCAGCTGTGGGGGGGTCCATGCAAAGGGTCCCTTCCACTGCCCCACCCCCCAGCAAGGGTGCTGAAACCTGGACCTTCCTTCGATGCACCGTGGGAGGAAGGTCAAAAATGTGTAAAATCGAAACAACCCTTACATCGAAATAACACGTCCATACAGTGTTATATCAATATAAGGGTTTCAGTCTAACCCTTGTCATTTCGAAACAAGAAAACGCGATGTGGACCTAATAGCTTTTATATCAGAATAACTGGAATTATTTCAATTTAATACCCACATGTTTATATACCCAATGTTGTTTTATACCCTGTGTAGCAGAAGGCTTCAGCACATATCATACCTATGCATATGAGCAGTGCTGGGATTCATATTAAAATTTATTTTAAAAAATAGCTTAGAGGAAACATAACATCCAAGGCTCAGATACTATTTGTCAGGACTCAAGAGAAAACTAGAGTCATAGAGTCACACTCTGCACAAAAAAAAAAACAAAAAAAACCCACCAATAAAACCAAAACAAAAAACAGTACACAGCTTTAAAAATAGCACTCATGCTGAAGCCTGGAGTCTCAGATCCATTGGAGGGGGCATATGGTCTCAGAGCCTAGACTTCAGCCCGAGTGGTAAAAACTACATAACTATTTTAAGCTCCATAGTATGAACCTGAGTTTGTTGACCCAGGCTCTGAGACTTGCTGCACTGAGCATTTTTGGCAGAGTAAACATGTCCACAGAGTTTAAAGTCAGAAGGGTCACTAGTTCATCTAATCTAACCTCCCAGTACCAGCACACTAAATTCAGTAATAGAAATAAGCCTAAAACGCACAGGAAACTAGACCACTATGGGCCACAGGCAGAGAATTGGATGACTGAGGTACACTAGTGCTCCAGACCCTTTCAATAGTAGCAAAAATGATTGTCAGATATACTTAGATAATTCTGGCAACATGACCCAAACCCACATGCTGCAGAGGAAAGCAAAATCAGTTCTCCCCACCCCACACACAGTGTCACTGCTAATGTTTCCTGGGGTAAAATTCTTTCCCACTCCCACATATGGTGAGCAAATAGCATTCATAACAAAGGCATGATGATCATATGCACAATTTAAAAATCTGAATACTGTTAAGAGTGTATTTGATAGCCAAAAGGTCACATTTCCCCAAGCCATATCTCATTACTGTTATCTGCTCTTCATTATGGCCCAGGAAAAAAACAAGACGATTTTGCAGTTATTTTAAGTCTTTATTTCTGTGTTTTCCTCATCTGCATTCTTAATGTTGTTTTGTACTGTATAGCAGAAGGCTGCCTCAGCAACATGTGTTAGCTAGGCAAGAACCGATCAGTCAAATGTGTGAGAGAGAGAATGCTTGGTGTCTCCTCGAATCTTGGCCCATCCTTCCCAATCGCCTATCTTCAGCCATGGCAGTCCCTGATGAATCAGGTGAAGAAGACTAAAACCCCATCCCAGAATACATTGGAGGGAGAAGGTAAAACCCTTTCTAACATGTGCTGGTGGCTGGCTGAAACCCTGATACATGAACTTTAGAGACATAAGACACAAACTCCAGTGAACCCCAGGGCTGCTGAGCTCTGCCCCTCACCCTCAAACAACCTTGTCATAAAATTGAAGTCATAATCTTTCCCGCTCTTCCTCACACTTAATTAAGTTGTTTTCCTTGCTTGTCACAACTCCCAATGGTGATTAGAAATCTGCTAATTATCGGCATGAATTTCTTCATGGACAGCTTATAATCATTTGTTCTTGTACCAACATTACCTTTTAGCTTAAATAGCTTTTCTCACTTCCTGGTATTTGCCCTGTTAATGCATTCATACAAAACAGTCATATACCCTCTTATCCTTCTTTCTGCAAACAAAACTTGCCCGTTTTGTCATAAGATAGGCCCTCTATTCCCCTGATCACCATAGTGGGTTCTAGGAGGAGGGTCAGCGACTCACTTGGATGTTGAGAATTGAGATAATAGCGTTATAGGGTAACAGACCACAAGGGAACTGCCAAGTCAGTGAAGAGGACCAGCGGTCCCATTTGAACAGCTCGTCTTCTGGAAAAGCAAAAGCACAGGGTCAAGTACGAGATCAGGTCTCCCAATTTGATCTCTTTCCCCCAGGTACCAAGTGGAAATTATACACCCATGCTGATTCAAAAATCAAATTCAGCTTGACCAACATAATTTTGCCTGTTCCTTTATCGCTACAGCATTTTACACTCCTGATAATTCTACTTCTAGTTAGTAGAAGCTCTGCTAGAGCAGACTTTCACTTTTACTTCTCTCACTGCTATATTTATTAAGCCTGAAGTAGCAAAAGGAGAGCATGCACCTATTAGTGCACATTTGTATCCACAAGGGGTAGGCACTTCATTATTATATATATAAAGCTTGGATTCTGAGAGAATACAGCCCAGTCTCTGTGAAGCCCTAATTCCATAATTCCAGGTCTATGGAGACCCACTGACCCTGGCAATGGGCCAGAAAGCAGAAATGGTGTTCAGAAACAGCTCCATTATTACTTCACTTAGCTGCGGTAGGGGCTAAGCTCACCATTTGAGATTGAGGACATAGTCAAACAGAGTAAATGTTATGACAATAGACTCAAATAAATGTCTTTCACAGCAGCATTTGTTATTTGACAATCACAGAAGAAGGGGGACGCTTCTGATCTCTGACCCTCTCTTGAAGTGGTAGGGCTGGAAGAAGCAAGTTTGTAAAACTGAACAAATGAGTCAGACATTTTCAAATGGACAAAAATTAAATAACACGAAAAATGTAAACTAAAAATATGCCATTTGTTTTGGATTAGGTGCATGGTCTACAGTCCAAATGAAGGGATTTCTTCTTCCATTTGAATGAGAAAAGAGCTTTGTTTGGTAAAAATTTAAAGTGACTCATTTACTGAGACCAATACAAAGCCTATCCATTCTGCTGTCTACAGAAATGAAATGAAACATTCCTGTCATATCTATTTCATGAGGCTAGAATACAAATCTGTTGTATATTATATCTAGGATTTTTTTTCAGTCATTGATTTCCCTATGTTTTTATTCCTTTTATTTTCAAGCAGCCGTAAAAAACCACAAACAGCTGATGTGGATTTCACAGCTGTGCCATTGGTAAGGCAGGTATCAAAAACTGATCCATCATGGGAGCAAGCAGGAATGCTAAAAGTTGTAATAACAATGCTAATACATGCTATCTACTGACAATGTGCTTGGCACACAGCACAAAACTCACAGGAGACAAAAAATGTTCTTTCTTACACCATCATTTCTTCCAATGTTTTGGTAATGAGTGGGTAAAACCACTGACTGAAAAGTGTTTGCATTTGCAAACTAGATGAGTTTTGAGCATGGACTTGAATGAAGAAGATGTGGCTAGCTGGTGACTGGAATCAGAGACAACGCGACCAGGAGTCCTTCTGACATCAACTTGTCTTGCTCAGTCCACAACTGAGAAGTAAGTGAGAGTGCAAGATGAAAGCGATTCTAAAGCTGTATTTCTAACAGAACAGTCATGTCATTTGACATATGGAACCTTTAAAACTAAACATATACAATTTTCACAAAGCAGTTAAAAATTAGCCATGCTGTGTTTGGTTTACAGACTATATCAACACATAAAAAGGCACTTAAGTAAACTTCTACGGTGCTAAGGGGAGTGGGTGAAGGTGAGGGGAGCACTAGTTTATTCTCTCAGCGAACAGCAATATGATAGAAATGATAGATATGAAGTCATATAAATATTTGCTATTTTATGAGGGCAATGTTGATAAATAAGATAGGGAAAGAACTGCAATGAAACTAAGTACTCTTTGCTGGCACTTTATGAGCTAGCATCTGCATGCTCCATCTCATTAATATAACAGAGCTCTTGTCTGACTAGATCAAGTTTCTTAATACTATGCTTCTTTTAGAATGATATGCTTTTTGAGGATGACTGACATCTGGCAGCAACCAGTGTCTTGAATTAAGATGGGTTTTGACCAATCAAAACAAGGAAGATTGGACATCATAAATCTCTTTAATGATTACAAGTTCAGATGATGCGGGAGGGATGCCAAACATTACTATCATGCTCGGTGAATATTTCTGTATAGTATTTGGCTGTTGGGGCCCCATACAAAATGACATGGAAAGCAAACAAACCCAATAAACTTTGGCCACTTCTTGGATTAATGCAAAGTTGGAAAATAGTTATTTTTTGCTACATAGGTTTCATCTCAGTTTATAAGCAGAAAATGGTTTTTGTAGCTAATACTGGTCTTGCTCATTAAAAATAAGCATACATACAGCTCAGTAGAAAGTCAGTGAGAGATATGTTTCAAGCGGAATCATAGTTATGTGATTTACAACATTTTAGGCAAGCTTGACAGCCTAGACAGTACAGTAGTTTCTATGGAAATATTAATATTAAAGACAGCAGTCTTTCAAAATGGAATATTTTCAATACAGATCATAAATGAGAGAGAAACCTACAGAAAGCAATAAACTTGAAGAATGCTGTGTGTGTTAGAGCTGATAATACATGCAAGTAAGAACTTTCAAGGACCTTTCATTTTTGTAAGAACTGAATTAATTCCAGGAGGTAAACATAAGAGTATGTCTACCCTATGGCCTTATGTCAACTGGCTACATTTGGAGTTCATTAAGTCGACTCAAGCACTTGCTTAAGTCAACTTAATAACTCCTGCCCTTAAAGTTGACATTAAGGGTTAAGTCGACATTATTAAGTTGACTTAGTGAAATCTGCCCATTAAAGTTGATGTAATAAGGTTGACTTAGTGCAGTAGAGCCTTTTAAATCAACTTTATAAAGTCAACTTCAACAAATGGGGCCTCATGAAGCTGACTTAATAGAGTCAACTTTAAGTAGACCTTATTACGTCAACTTAACTGAGCCCTGTAGTGTAGACATAGCCAAAGATATTATGTCAGAGAAGGTATGAAGCTTTGCCCTTGTGGCACTAATTGAGAATACATCTAAAAGACTACAGACATTGTCACCATAAAGAGCCACTTATTTTGGAAGCAATTCAGAGATGTCATAAAAGTGATTTGGGGTTAGAAGAAATAGCTAGGAAGTTTACAAAAGCTGAACGGGTTTTAAGCTTGGCTTAATGAGGACTGAAGAGTGAAGATATGTTACCCATATATACATGTTTGCAGGGCATTTTTACAAACTGAGGAAGAAGAGATTGTTGTGGGGGCTCAAAGGGGGTATTATTGGGCATAATGGTATAAAGCTGAGTAAAATTTAGGCTGAAGGTCAGGAAAAAAAGTCTGCAAACTGTAGAATGATTCCCAAAGGATACAATAGAAGCTCTATTCCTTGAATCATTTAAGCAAAGCACTTAAATGTACTGTGGATTGTACCCATGTGTCAGTAGGAGGATGTATTAGATCACTTATTGGTAAGTTTCCATTTTTAATTTCTAGAACTGTTTGAAATACTTCTGCACATTGACTAAACTGAAAAATTTGGATACATTATTTAGTTTTCAGCTAGGACCCTATTTTGTCATTTAAGCTACTGGTTTTGAAACAGCTGATGGTATAGAATTGGAGCACTCCATGGAGAGTTTGGGGAGAGACTGAGCCACAGAGAGAGTGTCAGTCATTGTGCAGCCTACTACCTTTTGGAGGATTGGCTGGCTCCACAGGACTAGTCACTGCATTTCCATGGATTGTCAGACTCTTTGACGAAGTGGAATTTTCTCCCATGAAAACTCATGTGATAAATAAATTTAGTCTTTAAGTGCCACAGGACTCCTTGCTTGTTTTAAAAGCTATTTCCTTCTTTTTTTGAGAGACAACATAAAAAAGCCAATGTGCTGTCAGATCCTGATGGCAGGAGACAGGGAGAGAGTCCCTATTAGTATGTCTGGCAGTCTCAGTGACAGCCACAAGCCAGCAACTGCCTCTGCATAACAGCTGTTCTGCCAGTCCTTCTGATAACCCCAGTCCCTGGATTGTTACTCTTGAACCAAATAACCCTTTCACAAAATTTGGCAATGACAAAGAGCAAAATGACAAGAGTGACATAATTTAGGCTGGTCAGAAAAAATATCACCTTGGATACTGAAACATCTGGTTGCAGCAACTTTGTGTTTACAATGAGAAATCTCCTGAGAAAACATAGAAAAGAAGGGTCTGAATGAACTTTGGGAATGTGTCTACTGGAGCAAAGAAATCAAAAAGACAGCTGAAGCAAGTGAAGAATGTTTCCTGGGATCTGTGTTCAAAAACAGAACAGTGAATAAGCTTGGATAGTTAATCAGAAGACACATCCTAAGATGAAGAGCAGCATTATGATTCTATGATTCTATATGGGAGTGGTCCTGCTTTTTTTGGCAGGGGGTTGGACTAGATGACCTCGTGGGGTCCCTTCCAACCCTATGATTCTATGATTAAGGATAATATCTTTTCTAATTTTGAAAAGAAGTTCCCTGTCCAGTGTTTGAAGAAAGTGGTTCTATCTGTGATTTTTACCATTACCATATGACATCCATTTTGTTCAAATGGGGTGTACCTGATGGTTCAGAGGAAAGCATGAGAAACCCTGCAGTGCATGATAGGCTCATACGAGAAACGTCTTCTTCAAACTTAGCAGTTAGTAGCCCCAAAATATAAGTGTTGGTAGCCCTCCTAAAAGATAAAATTATTCACCTATATAATTACTGTGGTTGCTCTCATTAATCATGTAGCTGTCGACTCCATTTTAGGTGATGCAGGTTTATTCTGAGTTGTGTAAAAGAATATTTCCTTTTTTCAGTTCTAAATTTGATACTTTTTAGTTCTACTAAGAATTTCCTTGTTCTTCAGTTATGAAATGGTAAATAGGAGAATCTGAATCACAAAAAAGGGCAATTTCATAGCACATTGCAATTTTCATTGGTATTTTTTCCTTGCTTAAGACCATACATCATACTAGTAGCCCTTCTTACCAGAATACTCTTTAGTCTCACGGTAACATGATGAATGCCCCTTTGGAATAACAGAAATCTGAGCCCATTTTGTTACTTTGTGAGCTGTAAAAAAGTCTAAAATTTGAAGATGAATGTGGCACCATACATGGAATCATTCAGGACAACATCAGTGCTGATTCTACATAGTTAAAATAGTGCTGTTTCATTGAAAATCTGATGTCATTATTCCAACCAGAAAAAAGATAAAGGTTACAATTGCAAAATTGAACTATGCTAATAAAGCTACCTTTTTAAAACAGGTCTGGATAATTTTTTTTCCATCAGTGAAATCTCTGGAAAGTCCTAAATAATTGACTGTTCAGAAGCCAGCAACTGAAATTGAAGTTGGAAGTTCTGTTTGCACAGGTGGCTAACCTACTGGGAGGCTAAACGCTTACACTGTCGTCCATATCAATTATTCTGAGACTGTCTGTTCAGTGCCTGCCAGTTTTGATAATAAAAACCTTTTCTAAAACTGCTGACACAACATTTATCAAATTATCTTCATGGTACAAAACACTTTTTTTGTAGGACCATAATGAGCATAGGTACAGGATACGCTGCCAGGACAGTTAAATAACAGGCCAATTAAGCAACAGTCCCAAATTTTAAGGAGTCTAATTGTAAACATTAAGTGGGAAGCCAGAATGCTTTGCTTACAAGGTGTTGTATGGACTTCTGTATAAACAATGACATTCAAGCAATTATCTTTATGGCTTCCAAGGGATTTTACCTGTCTTTTGAAAAAGGCTAAATTTTATGAAGCCGGTAGTCTGGTCCAGATGCAGCAGTGAATCAGATACCGCACACAGAGATTTGTTTAAAATAAAGGCTGAAACTTGCTTTAGGTGAACTGGGGCAGGGAGTGGGGGTAGAGCACTGGGTGGCTTCTCCCTATGAAAGCTACCAAAGAGGCTAAGTCCAGCGTGGTTCCCAAACCAACAGTCGTAAAGGCAGAGCTGTCCTTAAGAGAAGGCCATGCCTAGCCTTTTCCTGCGAAATTCACCCAGGAATCAAGAAAGGCCCGTTTTCTTGTGGGTCGAATGAGGATTTCTACAGCCTTTTCCTGTCAGTGTTGCATTATTTGTGGTTTTTCTTAAAGCTGCAGCTCATGAAGTCAACCCATATTTCATTACTGAAGAAAAGAAAAGAAAAGAAAAGAAAAGAAAAGAAAAGAAAAGAAAAAGCTTTAGCCCTATGAAACAAACAAGGAGTCCTGTGGCACTTAAAGACTAACAAATGTATTTATTGTATGAGCTTTCATGGGAGAAAATGTTAGTCTTTAAGTGCCACAAGACTCCTAGTTTGTTTTGCTGAACTAGATCAATACGGTTACACCTTTGGAACTTTAGCCCTATGGTTAGGGAGAAAGACTCCAATCACATTCAAAGGTAACCCTGAGACTTGAAAACCAGAAGGCAAATAAAAAAGAACCCTACCATTTTTTTATTATTATTATTACTGTTTTAAGGCTATTCTCATGGTGTTTGGAAGCTGAGACATGATTTTCAATCACCTGCAGTTGACAGCCTTGCAGTGAAGTCCTCTTATTGCTCAGCAATACGCAACCAGGGGTCAGCCAATGCCTCAGTTACAACAGCAACCCTGGTCCCTCCCCAGCCTCAGTTAACCGGTGCTGAGCTGTACTAAACGTTCACTTGTGCTAATCTGCTATACAGCAATGTTCAATAACCCATGATACACCATACCCTATGCGTGCGGAGAAAAGGGATTTACTTGACATCACTAGGGCTATGTCCACACATACATCATTATTTTGAAATAACCCATTTTGAAATGAGTTATTTCAAAATAAAGTCCTTATTTTGAAATAAGTTAATTTGAATTAACAGTTTGTTAATTTGAATTAAGGGAAAGCCTGCTTTCGAAATAACCGTTGTTTCAAAATGGTTATTTTGAAACAAGGCCATTCGGACACGTTGTTTAGAAACAGTTGTTTCAAAACAACATGTCCAAACACCGTTGTTTTGAAACAACCATTTCAAAACAACGGCTATTTCGATTAGATGTGAGGTTTAACGGTTTTGAAATAACAGTGCGTCATGTGGACATGCTGCTTCTTATTTCGAAACAACCTCTGTTGTTTCGAAATAAGAAGCCTGTGTGGACATACCTTACGTGTCAATTTATGAAGTGGGAAAAGTCCTTCCTACTCCATTAAAAAGATATTGGCTAAAAGTGCGGGCAGATTGGGAAACCTAGCAATAAGAAACAGAAAAAAACAAATCCGAGTAATGGCAGGGTGGCATAAAGAATGCAGGCACAAACGATTGCCCATTGCCAGAAGGAACAATATAATCTGTTGTTATGAGACCTACCATTAAGCTAAGAGGATGTCAACATGGTCCCTGAATGGGCCGATCAGATTGTGGGGGTGGGAACTATGTGCCCTGACTTCTGCCCAAATCCTCCCTTAGCAGAAAAGCTGAAGAATAAGGAGGAGGCACTGCTGCTTCTCCCCTTGTTGGTCAGAATTCCAGACATCTCTTGGGCCCAAATGTTCATCTACATAAATAAGGTAGTAGCATTGCCCATGTTAGTATTAACTCATAAGTCAATGTTTTCTAAATCTGCAATATCTTCATAGTTAATTGAATGGCAAGAGGTAGTTATAGTTGAATGCCAGGATGCATGTCTTGAACTATGCTGTGGACCATAGAGGAACGGCCCTGCTGTCCCAGTATTCCAAACTACTTTTTGAACTTTTGATTTCCTGAGATCCAGAACTTGCCCCTGCTGAAGTAAGTGCCTTCCAGCCGGAAATATCCAGTGGAGTAGTATAAGAAAATTATTTACTGCATACTGGTGGGCTGGGTGTGGAGGGAACCGGAAAATGCATGTGTGGGTGGGTCAGAGTGAAAAACAGGTGGAATATGACTCCAAGGTCCTAATCATGAGCCAGCAATGCAAAGTCAGCTTGAAGGGGGAGGTAAATTGCATCAGGAAGAGGACTGGCCCATGTTACTTTCTTCACAGAGTAAGGATAAAGTAGGGAAATTAGTCCATGCATTGTTCCTGGGGTATGACAACTAGGTGCTGCTTGTGCCAATTTAGCACATAGCAATTTAGCAATTGTGTTGAATGCTAGAGCAATGACAGCATCATCTATCTATAAATGGAAAAATAAAAGTGCAGGCAGTCTGTATATTGATATTTAGAGTCCATGGCTGATTAAGCTCCTGCAAGCCAGTAAACAAACCCCACACCTTTGTCAAAAGGTCAAAAGACAAAATGTATCTATTTTTAGGTCAGACAAATTGTTCTCTCAAAGGAAAGTGATGCAATACTTGGATTTCTGATACCACATGATAGGTCTCTTGGTATCTGTGAATTAATATTCATATTGCATCAACTTACCTCAGCACAAAATGTATTTTAAAAAGTGGCAACAATCCCCTCAAAATGTCAAGGTTGTTCGCTTTAAATCACAAATGTGTGTCTCTATGAGCTACTATAGCCTTGGTAGCAAACATTTTCTTTTCCTTGGAGCATATAATTAAATTTAATGTCCATCCTGTAATCAAATAAAATGAGCATAATGGCCTCAAATGTTTCTCTGGAGGAATGTAGCTTACACAATCACCAAAGAGATCGTATAACCACTGGCATCAGATGCTGCTCAGTAGTGCTGCCAATCTCAATGCAGAAGAGAACCAGAATGTATTCAGCAAGCAAACCAAATTACCCCATAACTGACCAGGAGGGTACTTTTCCTCGGTCAACATTTACCTCACTGATGGGAAAGTGGGAATGTGGTTTACATTACTGCTGCATGTGAGGTATCTAATTGGAGAAGGTGATTGTTGTGATTTCAAAAGCCTTTAATGTTCATAACTGAAATGGCAGACCAAAAGGCAGAGCCCTGTTTTTAGTTGTGCTTGTGGTCACAAATGATCAGAGGAAAAAATCACAAAGAATGCATGTGGGTTAGGCTGGCTGAACTAGTGCCATAAACTAGAAGTTAATTCAAAATGGTCAATCCTGAAAAACAATCTACTGCAGAAACTTTACCAGTGCCAGGTATCCATGCCACTATAGCCTAATAACCAAAGTTTGAGTTTGTAAGGGTGGAAAATGAAACAGAGAATGGGCACAGTGTTATGAACCACACACACACACACACACACACACACACACACACACACACACACACACACACACAGAGACAGAGTGCTTTTTTAGCAATGGTACGTAGCAGTATGGAGTACTGGCATTTTTTTTTGCTGGCCCCCATTTCCCAGCCAGGGGGAAGGGGTCAGCAGCAGAAAGGGGAGTGAGTACTGGCACCTTTTATTTTTGTTACAAAGAAAGCACTGTGCACACATATATATATATACAGATACAAACACATTCACTACAAAAATATATAAAGAATAAAGAACACAGGGTGGTACTGTGAAAAGTTTAAGTGGGTTACATGTAATATATCAATATTTATATTACACATGTTGTAATGGTGATATCTAGCTGACAAACTCTAGAACTCTTAAATTGAGAATTCATGTGCTTAAGTGGACTGCACGGGTATGTCTGTGTTGCCCAGCATTTTTGAACAAACTTTTTTTGGGATAAATATTTTGAAATAATTATCTCAAAAACACTTTTTTTTTTCAAAAATGCTATTTCAGGACAACAGACTTTTGTCCCAAAATACTGCAGCTGTTTTTTTTTTATTATTATTTTGAAAAAGAAAGTCTACACCGGACTTTCTTTTTCAAAAAAAAGAAAGTCAAAGAATGAGATTGGGGGGATTTTTAAAAAAAAAAAAAAAAAAAAAAAAAAAAAAAGCCTTTGCTGTGTCCCGTGATGGCTTTTTTCAAAAAAGCTATCTTGGAAAAGGCTTTTTTATTTTGAAAAATCTGGTGGGTTTAGCTTTTTCACGAATGCTAAACCTGGTTTAATATAAAAAAAGCCTTTTTCTAGATAGCTTTTTTGAAAAAAGCCATTGCGGGACATGGCAAAGGCTCCCCCCCCCCCCCAAAAAAAAATCCACCCTATCTCATCCATTGACTTTCGTTTTTTCGAAAAAGAAAGTCTGGTGTAGAGTTCCTTTTTCGAAAAAAAAAAAAAGCCGCAGTATTTCGGGACAACAAACTGTTGTCCCGATATAGCATTTTAGAAAAAAAGTTTTTTCAAGATACTTATTTCAAAATATTTATCCTGAAAAAAAGTTTTTTAAAAAATGCTGGGTAATGTAGACATAGCCTACATGTTTACCTGCTCACCTACACTGTGCCCATCAATTTATCTCTGCCAGGACTACTGCTAAGAAGCTCAAACCATGGAGCAGCTGTCAAACAACTGCCTTTAAAAGGGGGCGGGGGGGAATGTTGACTCTTAAAGTTTGTTATCCTTTTTCATCTTGTCCTCTTTGGTTAAAACATACAAATAAATAAATATATTCACCCAAATCCTAATCAGGGGGGCAATAGTCCTGCATTTATGGTAGTTTATGTGTTCAATACCTCATTAACTGCAAAAGCAAGGAATTTGAATTTTATTTCATTAGGACCCTTGGAAGAGTGAAAGGTAATTAGTAACAGCCAGCATGTATTCACCAAGGGCAAGTCCTGCTTCACCAATCTGATTGCCCTCTATAATGAGATAATTGGCTCTGTGAATGTGGGGAAAGTGATCGATGTGATATATCTTAACTTTAGCAAAGCTTTTGATATAATCTTACACTGTATTCTTGCCTGCAAGTTAAAGACGTATGGGTTGGATGACTGCACTATTAGGTGGATATAAAGCTAAAAAGATCATTGGATGCTATGAGTAGTAATCTACAGTTTGATGTCTAGCTGGCAGCTTATAGTAAGCGAATGCCCCAAGGTTCAGTCCTGGGGCTGGTTTTGTTCAACATCTTTATTAATTATTTAAAGAATGGAGTGGATTGTACCCTCAGCAAGTTTGATACTAAGCTGTTGGGAGTAGTAGATAAACTGGAGGGATATAGAGTGTCCTAGACAAATTGGAGGATTGGGCCAAAAGAAATCTGATGAGGTTCAACAAGGACAAGTACAGAATCCTATAGTTAGGATGAAAGAGTCCCATGGCTTCTGACAGACTGGGGACCAACTGGCTAGGCAACATGTCTGTGGAAGAGGACCTGGGGGTTACAGTGGATGAGAAACTGGATATGAATTAACAGTGACTCCTTACTGCTAAAAAGACTAACAGTATATTGGCCTGCATTAGTAGGAGCATTGCTAGCAGACCTAGGGAAGTGATTATTCCCCTCTATTCAGAATTGCTAAGCCCATGTTTGGAGTATTGTGTCCAGTCTTGGGCCCCCATAAGTGGAAGGATGTGGACAAACTGGAAAGAGTCCAGTGGATGGCAATAAAACTAACTAAGGGACTGGAGCACATGGCTTATGAGGAGAGGCTGAATGAATTAGGCTTATTTAGTCTGCTGAAGAGAAGAGTGAGGGGGCATTTGATAATGGCCTTTAACTATTAAGGGGTAGTCCAGGGAGGATGGAGCTAGGCTTTTCTGAGTGGGGGGAAAATGACAGAACAAGGAGCAATGATCTCAAGTTGCAGTGAGGGAGATACAGGTCAGATATTAGGAAAACCTTTTCACTAGGGGGATAGTGAAGCACTGGAATGGGTTACTTAAGGAGGTGGGTTACCTTAGAGGTTTTTAAGACGCGGCTTGACAAAGTCTTGGCTGGGCTGATTTAATTGGGGGTGGTCTTGCGTTTGTCGGAGACCCCTTACAACCCTAATATTCTATGATGCTATGATATGGTTCAGCTCCCATTAAAGTCAATGTGGATCTTGGCATTAACTTTCATGGCAGTCTTGTTAATAGCACTGATGGATCATAAGATGTTATTTCTAATAACTGGGAAAGTATTAGAGGATTTTTTTTTTAATTTGTTAGTGTCCTTTTGAGGTCTGTACATGTGGTTTTATGGTACTGTGGCTATTGAAGGATGTAGCAAATAGAGCCTGTAACACTTATTTTAAACTTTCCAACACATTTCTAAAATAGAACTTCTGTAAAATAAGTGGCATATGCAGAAAACACAATAGCACTGTGTAGCATCCAGTTTTATTGGCACTTGTTTAGGATGACCTGCATAACTGACTTGTACATGGCTTTGCTCTTTAGAGTAATGCAGTCATTTCTAACCTTTACAAATAAAATCTTCATATGACACACCACGTGAGCATATAAGCATTTTCTATTCTTTATAGTATATCCCTTTCACCAAAATAGCTTTGGGGGTTGTTGAATCCATTATATAGTGAAGTACACAGTTTCCTTCATATAGAATTATTTTAAAAAGATTAATATGACCATTCAAAATCATATGTTTAAATTACAGGGCACGATGGCTTGCAAACTCAAACTATTTACGTGAACTCTGCAGATTCACAAAATAGCCACAAGATACACATGATCTTGAACTGCATTTTAGATTGTCCTCTGTTGTACACATCTTGTTTGAGTTTTTGCTATTGGTAGCATTATGCTTCTCCAGTGCTGTAATATATAACAACTCCAATAGCAAGGATGTTAATGGCATCATTGAACAGACGTATGTACTCTTTGCCCTCGTTCAAGGATATTTTAATCAGCTGAGATCCTAGAAATTGCCAAAAAGTATCAGAATCTTCCCCATCAGTTATATTGGATAGTCTGCTCTCTTTACCTCTGTTTCTTCCCCAGTTTGGACTTCATAGTTACGTGACTTGCATGGACCCTGATATCTAACAGAACTATCATGTCAATGACTATGTCATCTAGCTGCATGTACAAATAAGCACATGCCTTGTTTGTAAATTCTTTCCTTAGACGCCAGTCAAATTTTTAGGTGATTCATTCAGTCATTTCCAAATAAGGAGCCATGGGGAGCTGTTCTGCTATTGACTATGAGTTCTGACAGGAACATTTACGTTCAGCTTCTGTATCTTGGTATCAGTGCAGAATTGCAACTAGAACAGTGTTATTCTTAGGTCAAAAAGCACTCCAAAGTACTCAAAATTGCATACCTTGTAACCTTAACACCGCCTTGTAATTTTTCACATCCTAAGTGACTGTTGATAACTCTGCCCCTCGTATCACAAAATAGTCTGTGATGGATGCCAAAATCAGTATTGTGAACTAAAACATTATGCTTAAGTGATTAAACACTGTATCTGAGCACTTTATATCTTAGGAAAAATGAGAAGGGGAGAGTCATGAAGAGAGAAGTGAAAGTAAAATACCAAGGCAGAAGGAAATGTTTTGAGTGTAAACACCTTTTGGGTCTCCCTACTCAATGTATGAAGAATGAATATGCTAGAATAATGGCAAGATTCTCTAATGAAAGAGCTGGTAATTAATTGTCAGTTCATTTAATCTCCCCAGCTCTTTGTGAAACCTCCAAGAGAGAAACTATTTCATGACTCCGTGCACAATTAAGAGGTTAAGAATTTGGTACACAATTTTTTTTGTAGTTGTTGCATTGTGTCTGTTCTTGAAAAGCCTGCCATGAAATCTAGGGATTAATTCTGTAGCTCAGAGAACTTTTTTGAGTTATTTATCATCAAATAAACCATCTCACCCAACAAAATGTCAAAAGTCACGGGTATTAGATTGAAAGAGGTAAAAATGAAATTCAGCAATCACATCGGTGACAAACCCCCAGTGTTAGTCAAAACACATTGGAAAGTACAAGCAGAGACAGAAATGGGCATTTTTCTAAGAAATGTCTTTTTATAATTCTTTTGACATGTCTAGTTGGTGACCTCTGAGTTGTTACACTGATTTATATATGACAGCTAAATAAAAATGCCTTAGACAGACCTTCTGTCCCGATCCCATTTGGCTATTGTTATTTATTCTTTGTACTGGGATAATGCCTAGGGGCCTGAATCAGGGAACATGGATCCATTGTGTTGGGCTCTGCACAGATGCATAAGGAAAAGATGAGCCCTGCCCCCAAAACTTTACATTCTGATGTGCGTGTTTTGTAGCATAGCAATTATCATATGATCGGGTTCAAAACCCAAATCAGACAACATGTCTTGTTAGCAAGCAGAACCAAAGTCTGAAAGGATCATATATTCTTCACTTATGGACTATGAGGAAGTGGGAAAATCTTTAGCAACAAGAATAGTAGAACTCTGCTAACAGAGGCTGGATTTTGACTCCTTTGCTCACATTGTGATTTCAGTGCAACTACCTATGAAATCCGGTGCTACTTAGCCTGAGGAGGGATGACAGAATCTGGCCTTCTCAGAAGCAAGTTCAGAAAACTCCTCACTTAGAATAATAAATCATCTGGTTTTTTGCAATCCAGAAATTTAATGCTACTGCAGTATCTTATTGCAGATTTCTGAGTATAATCTTGATTTATTTTCCATTACACTTATTGTGGTGACTCTCTTCTTCATTTAGGTTACCAATCAAACTGGTGTCTTGCTGAATTTTATAGCCAATGAGTATGCTGTGCAGAGCACTGAAGACAGATACAGAAGCCTCTCCACTCACATCCAGAGAAAGACCATTTCCTTTGCCATGTTTCTGGCATGAAGTGAGAATGTGATCTTGCTGGGTTTCCCAGCTGCCCTCTCACCTGCAAGAACCAGCTCAATCTCCACATTTAATCTATCAGAGTACATATGGTAGAGTAAAGATAGTGAACTCTTGCCAAGGACTGCTTACTACCTTGTCTCCTGGGGTGGAAAAAGAACAAATTCTTGATTACAGGATAAGAAAATAAATCTCCCAAAGAATTTAATAAGGATAAAAACCCTAATAAAGTGAGTTTCCAGACTTCAACCTGGCATTTGCTTGGGGAGGAAAATTGTAGGAAGACAGAAAGATCTGCTGAAGGAGATTAGAACTGAATGTTAGCGGAGTTCATTAGGGGCAAAGCATGCAACTGGTCACTATAATAAAGATCATTTCATTGTGGTGAGTTAATAGGATTAATTTTTTTCCTGGGGAAATAACTTAAAAATATGTTCAAACACAAGTGTTTAAGTTATTAAAAACACGGCAAGAGCAAAAAGCACTGAATACTATTAGGGCCATTGAAAATTCAAATCTACCGTTACCTTGAGACAAGAAAATAAAAATCAGGACCATAGCTGAGTCATCATTTTCATCTCATTAAATTTTAAGAAAAACTCTCTTTCACTGCTGTCTGCATCCATCATAACAGAGACTCTTTTGCTGCGTTCTACAGCTCCATAGGGGTATATGATTGCCTTGTGAGAGGATCTGAAAAGTGTCTTAACTTTCCCTGAAAAAACTGTGTATTTATACAAAATTGAGAGCAGTTGTAGCATCAGGAAATATTTAGGAGATAGTGTTCAAAATAAGATATGTGAAATTATATGTGAAATAGTGGTGTGGGAGACCTGGATATTGACTCAGTTTTCCTTGTTTCATCCTGATCACAGATAAAGACAACTGAAACTTCCCCCCCACCCTTCTGTACTGCAGAGGACAGTGGTGCAAATGAATTTGACATTGATTGTTTAATGAGATATACAGAACCTTGGCTTCATAAATTGCAAAACCTCTCTATGATGACAACTTGATTAAATTTAATATCCATCCATGCAAGATGCTGGGCACCCTCAGCATCACTTGGTTTCACAGTGGTTTCACTCTCCTCATTCAACTGAATAAAAGTCTCTTCTAGGCAACTCAAAAATGCAAAGCCACAGAGTCTGTCCATGCATCTTTGTGCTAAACCCATGATATTAGTGTCTCTAATACAATCATTTGTTCTGTGGTACAATGCAGTGTTATAATGTGTTATAACGTCCTTTTTGACATGACAGACCAGCAAAAAAAAAAAAAGATGCACCAAATCTTCTCACACTTTCAGGGTATCAACCCTGAATTTTCCTGTATGCACACTATGAAAAACAAGTCAAGATGTAACTGAAAACTTCCAGAAAAAGTAAATGTGTAGGGATAAAATAGATGTTTCTGCATTCAAACATGTGTTCAGATATTTACAGTACAGCTTCTAATTTTGTTTTCTTGCAGAAAATTTAAGGAACACATCACCTGCTCCTCCATATTGCTTATATCATCACATTGTCCTCAGGAAGGAGTTTACTGGGAAAGAGAGTTTGATCTTCAACTTTTATCTCCTTTCTTTCAAGTATGTCATGCTGCATTGGGACACAAATATTGAAATAAATAGATATTGAATGAGACATTTTCCTAAGCCTGGCTTTTTACAGTTCTTTTGACATGTCTAGTTTGGAAACCTTGTCACATTGATTTATTAATGCCAAAAGAATCAGCAAACCTTAGGGATAAATTACTATAAAATCTCAGGACAGACATTTTTCTTCCGGCAGCAAATGCAGGATTATAAATGTTCATAAAATCCTGTCTGGTTTCTTTAAAAATGTATATAATTGACAATAGTTATTAGCTGGCATTGCCAACTTTTTAAATATCTAAATAATATTTAATATTTGAACAGTAATTTATCCAATAGAAATATAAAAGGACTCAGTAGACAAATTGGGGACTTTAAAATTTAGCCAGGATGCTGGAGTAAGGCTACAACAAAAAGTGATGAGTGAACTGATTTGGATAAAATATGAAACAAGCTGAAGTTTCACCCAAAATGGAACTAAATTTCCAAAGAAGTGTTAAAATTTTTGTGCATTCATTCCCTTCAGTTTTCAGCTTTCAGGTCTGGAGGCAGAAGTTCCACATAAAAGAACAAAAGGAATTTTCATCCTAGCTTCATCTTGTGTGAAGCTAGAAACTGCAAGAAATTTTGCTAAGAAACCAGCTCACGCAACACTTTCAATTGGGTTTTCAACCCAAGAGGTTCACATAAGCATCAACTGGCAGCATGAGAGTAAGTTTCTGATCAGAAGGCCTTCATAAACAACTGAGAGAACTGTTCAGATAAACAGCCTGGTGGGGAAGAGTTGCAGATCCTTGTGAATGACCTGTGAACAATAATAGAAATTTGAGAACTGGCTTATAGACAAATATTAGTGAAGTCAGATTTGCAAAATTTGTGACCGACATTTTGTTTGCAAAATTTGTGCATGCAACTGATTTGAAACTGGGTTAAAAAATAAGCAATCATAAAGGAACAAGGTGAGAAACCTAAGGTGATTGCCAACAAAACATACAGAACAGAACAAGGCTCCCAGCCTTGCAACTTTTATCTCTAACTTCCAGTTCTTCTTCGAGTGCTGCTCACATCATTCAGTATTAGGTGTCTATGTGCCACAGCGCATGATTGGTTGGAAACTTTTTAGCCCTAGCATGTCAGAGCAGGGTTGGCAGCCAAAGCCCCCTCTGGCCACTCCCGCGGCTATATTTATGGCCATGAACTTAATCCTCCTCAATTCCTTTTTCTGCCCTCAGTGATGGTTTCAGAACAGCCTGCTCCTTGTGATTATGCAAGCATCTATTGATTCACTGAGTATGAGCTGCCCATTCACTTTGGAAGATCTGTTCATGGACGTTGTTCTACCAAGAACTGGTGCTCTTACTGAATATGTCTACACTATGAGCTTGAGTTGACTTAGTGAGGCTACATTGCATTAAGTCGACTTTATAAATTCATATTAAGCCAGGGGACCCATTTAAAGTTGACTTAATAAAGTCAACTTTAAATGGATCCCCTGGTTTAATTCAACTTTATAAAGTTGACAAATGCCCCCACTGCACTAAGTCAACTTTATAAAGTTAACTTTAATGGCCACGTTGTGTTAAGCTGACTTTATAAAGGCAACTTAACCCTTAAAGTTGACTTTAAGGGCAGGAGTTATTAAGTCAACTTAAGGAAGCTCTTAAGTCAACTTAATGAACTCCAAACGTGGCCAGGGCTTTGCTTAAGTTGACTTAAGAAGTGGAGCCTTCTTGGTGCTACTCCCCTCAGGAGCATATGACAATGTGCTCAGTGTCCACCTCAGTGCTGAAATACAGGCACTGTTCCAGCTCCCCCTGTCTGGGTCACTCTTGGCACCAGGGCCAGGAGGCCATGGAGGTCTCTTCCACCCCAGAGGCTTTCGAGGTGGCAAAGGCCCTCTTGCTTTTGATAGCACCTCATCTTCCCAAACCTCCAAAGCAGACAGGAAAACCTGGACCACTCTGCGGCAGCATGGACCAAGCAGGGGCGTCACTGATCTCCGTTCCCTAGTATGGTACTGAGCTCTCTGGCACTGCAACTGGAAGGAGCTTCTCCCTCTACAGAAAGGCCTGTTGGTACTGACTCATGCTCTACATTCAAGCACTGAAGAATGAATACTTCCTCCCCCAGCACCATAGCGCCACTTCATCGCTGGCACCAACCACCTTGGCCACTCCTTGCACTGGTACTGAGGCAAGCCCACCACTTTGGCACCAGGGAATATCATGCTCCCTGAGCCCTGAGGAGGTCAGCCCCTCACAAAGGGGCCGACAGGCCCATGATGGATTGCCCGCATGGGGTACCTACTGGTACCAGTCTCATGAATGGTCCATACCACGGGAAGCTCCCCTGCAGCCAGCTTCCCATGGTACTGAGGAGTCCAGGACCACTCCAACTTTGCTTGTAAACCCTGATAGGACCATAAACCCCACACCATGGTCATACAGGGAGGACACTACAGCCCACTTCGACCTCCTCCACTGCATTACAGTGCACACAGATCTAGATATCGAGCCCATCGGGGGGACCAGGACCCCTTATTCGACCCCGGGTTAACATCTTGCCCAGGTGTTATAGTGGTACCGTTGCACCCTTGTGTGCATGACCTCACCAAGGTTTGCTGGCAAACTCCCGCTTCTATTCCTCTGGTCTCTGATATAGTGGGCCACAAATACCAGGTCCTATTGAAGGACTTCCCCTTTCTGGTTCCCCATCTGACTAGTCCCAGGCCTGCAGCCCTGGCTCTGGGCATTCGAGTCAAATCACCCTCTCATTCTCTCCTGGGGCTTTATACTTCCCTTAACTGGGTATCCCTGGGGCTCCTCACTGAGCCCAGGGTATATGAATGTTTTCAGGTTTCCCCTTTTTGCCGTTACATCCAACCACATACTCTTAGTGATCTGGACTTCAGTCACTTGACATAGTCCTCTCATCCAGACTCCCCATCATTCGCCCTAGAGCCTGGATCAGCTTCAACTCATTCTGGAGTCTCAATCTCACCTATCACTTAGCTTAAATTGCTCATACCTGCAGGGCATAACTTCCGCCTGGCCTCTAACAATCATGATTTTTCACCTACATCAGGACTGGATCCCAATGACCTCACTTGCTGGACAACAGAGTACACTTCCAATGCTTCCCAGTTCTATCATTGTAATCATTGTAATCAAATCATAGGGCTGGAAGGGACCTCATGAGATCATCGAGTCCAACCCCCTGGGAATTGAACCCATTCTGCGATTGGAGACCTTGGGGTCCCTTCATCTGAACTTCCTGTTATTCGCAAAAGAACAGGGCAACAGAAAACCCCTCTTAGCCATTCCCATGGACTAGCTGAGTTGCTCTGCCACCACAGTCTTAAGATGGCCTGCCCCAGGAGGCACCCATACGGAGTATGGATATGGTGAAAATTTTCTTCCTATCCTTAGGTGCATGGGTGGCTGGCCCACCTGCTTCCTTTTCACACTGCATAAATGTTATACCAAAAAGGGCACCCAGGAGAGCACCCCCTAGTAAAAAGAAAAGACTAGCAGGATCTTATGCAGGGGGACAAGGCAATATGCCACATTTATTGTAAATAAGTAAGGATAGCAAAAAGCACACACACATACACACAGACACACACAAGTTCTGCAAGCTGGTTTGATGTAATTACCAGTCCTTTCATGTGTTGCTTGAGCCAGCCTAGTGGCCAACTAGGCTGGGCACAAGGAGGGAGCCAGGCCTCTGTCGGTCATGATCCGATGCTCCAAGATGTCAGTTGCAGAATGAGACCCCAAAGTTTTCATGCTCTCACCCATCTTTTATACTTGCAGGCCTTCATGTAAGTCTATGGGATTTGCTGTGTCATGTAGCCTCAGGGTTCCTGGGAGATCACTGGTCCCCAGTCACTTGCAGACTTGATTGTATTTTATTCTTTTCTTTCTGGGGTGGCTCCTTCTGTTTGCTTTAATGAGATGTCTGCATTGTTCAGCCAGTTAGATGGTACTTATGGTTCATCAGGACAGGCTGGCAGTTGAGACTGGCCTTTTCACACACACGCCCTTCATTCACACACCTTGTTCACACATTTAAAAGAACATATACAGCATATACCTAAACCAGATTTCATCAAGTATCCAAAATGATGTACATTGTTTAAGCAGAAAGTCCAAACTGACAATATGGAGTCTTGATGGACATTGGTCACAATGTCCATTACACAGGGTTACAGTTATCTGTCTGTGCTCCACATAAATTCTAATAGCAGAGAACAGGAATCAAGGGACTCTAACATTAGCCTCATCAGGCCTCATAGGGATGTACCCCCCATGGGCCCTCCACCTTCTCATCCCTCCTCATTCCTCCTCTCTCCCTTCGACTCTATTAGCAACACTACACCACTTGAAGCGTTTACCCTTTTGGGACAGTCTGCATTACTTCTATTCTCTGGGGGAAAATCAACCACCATTGTCAATGTGGTAAGAACAATGGGTCTATCCCTCTCCTTCCCCACTAGAGGTTCCGTGGGTCCCCATAGGAAAGGTAAGGACTATCACGGCCTTGATGGAAGATTTTTAGTTAGTGCAGTGTGGCATCCCTGCCCTCAGGAGTAGCCTACATGGAGGATCCTTCTGTCTTGTATGTCTCCCTGAAACCCTTATCTGCTGGGTCTAACATATCATATGCACTTTCAGTGTTTCACCAGCCAGACCAACTTAGACACTCATAAGTTGAAGTGTCAGAACCCCCCCTAGTGTGGAGAGGGTCGGTTTTATCCTCCCCTTTATCTCCTGGGATGTGAGAGTCAATTGTCTCACAGTGGGTCGACCAAGTGTCGAACTTCCTTTGTTTTCTTGATTGTTGTAGCCAAACAAAAAATTGAGGGTGTCCAAAGCAATTAGGACAGCCCAGTATTAATGCTTTTGCCTTCAAGGCAGGATGACACTCATCTTCTCACTGGTTCCCTCATATAGTGTTCTCTTAGAACAAATCAAGGGTTACAGTGCAGCCCCTCTAGGTAGGCTGGAAAGCCTACCTTTCAGGCACCCTTCCATGCCATGGGTTTGGCTTTATGGGGATAGCTATGCTGAAGATGGGAAAAACTCAGCTTTGTCCACCATCCACAGTATGGCTAGTAGTCACCTAATACTGAATGATGTGAGCAGTGCTCAAAGAACAGTGGGTTACTTACCAGTAACCGTCCTTCTTTAAGATGGGCTGCTTGCATACATTCAGAACCCTCCCACCATCCCTGCTACTCAGAGTTGGCGACTAGAAGGGACTGAGGAGGATCAGGGTCTGAGCCATATATATAGCCATAGGAGTGGCCAGAGGGAGCATTGGCCATCAACCCTGCTCTGATAGGCTAGAGCTGAAAAGTTTCTGACCAATTGTGCGCTGTGGCACGTAGACACCTAATACTGAAGGTATGTGAGCAGCTCATCTTGAAGAAGGATGGTTACTGATAAGCAACCCTCGATTACTTGGACTGTTGTTTTGAATTATATTTCAGTTGCTGTGATCTATAAATAGAAATTAGCAAGAATCAAAATAATTTGTGCAAATGTATTTCTTAATTTCAATGTTCTGTCTTTATTTAACAAGGTACAGAGAATCCTTGAAATACACACTGGGTTTTGAATTGTGTTTCCACTCTGTTTTCCAGCCTTTCCCTAGTCACTGAAGACCAAGGACAATGTTACAAAGAGCACAAAACCCATGATATGCTACAATTACCATGAAGAAAGCATAGCTGATGCATGAAAGTGTTAAATGTGTTAAATCCCAGCTCTAATATGATGTGTTTTGTTCTGTCTGCAACAAATATACAAATATACAAAAAACCTGACAGTTCTATTTGTCTTAGAAAAGATTGAAAATTGACACCAATTCACCAGAAATAGTGCTGAATTAGCATACACATTCCAGTGCAGCACCAAGAAAGTTGCTTTCACAGATATGCACAGTAGATGATTTTATCTTACCTTTTTATTGTGATAGTGCTGTCTGATGAGACATGGGCTATGTCTACACGGGGAGTGCTTGTTTCGAAACAACACGTTTCGAAACAAGCTGTTTCGAAATAATGTGTTATTTCGAAACAACTTATTTCGCTGGACAAAAACCATGTCCGCGAAATAAGGGAGTGAAATAGCAGGTCCACAGTGTGGACCTGCTATTTCGCCTGGGGAGGGGACTGCAGGCACC